>CM051460.1:282823674-283445111 GCA_028095005.1 Rhynchospora pubera
ATGCTGACTAATCATCCCAGCCATGTCATTTAGTCAAAGAAGCAGTCAATAAAATTAATTAGTTGGTTAAGAGTTATCTTTTGTTTTAATTAGTCAAAAAAAGTTATTATTCTGTTGTTGTGTTTTGTGCTTTCTTTTGTGGTCTTCTAGGACTTTATTTAATGTGTTTTGATATTAGAAAAAGTGGTTGAGGTTATGTATTAATGGGAAGTGAGTTTTAAATGTAATAGATTGCTTTATAAGCAAAAGATAATGATGTAATAGACAGATTATGAAATGAATACGAATTTCTGAGTTATATCTCTATTTTCTTTCTCTTGAGAGCTGAGTGTTACTCCTCCTTGAGTAAATTTTATCCTTACACTTCTTTACTACTTGAAACCTCCATCTGATCGGCGTCATAGAATACGTTTATAATCTTTAAAATTCAAAAGGATTCGATCATACATGACAATTACCCACATATAGTGCAAATAATGCGCGTTCTTAAAAATCATTGGTGAATTTCGAACGATTGTGCATTCATTTCAAATCATTGGATCACTATAATCTATATTTAAGCTCTTTTTACTGGGAAAAATAAGTTTATAAAATTAAAAACTCAAAAGGATTGGATTATAGATGACAATTACGAACATAAATAGCTAATAATGAGAGTTCTGGAAAGAATTGGAGAATTTCATTCGATTGTGCATTATTTCAAATCATTAGATCACTATAACATATATTTAAGCTCTTTGTACAGTGGATAATAAATTTATGATCCTAAAAACTCAAAAAGATTGGATTATACAAGGCAATTATGAGCATAAAGTGCAAATAATGAGCGTTCTGGACAGAATTGGAACATTACACGCGATTGTGCAGTCATTACAAGTCATTTCTTCACTATAATCTATATTTAAGATCTTTTCAAGCAAATAATGAGCATTCTGGACAGAATTGGATCTTTTCAAGCGATTGTACATTCATTTCAATTCATTTGATTTCCATAATCTATATTTAAGCTCTTCATACAGTGGAGAAGGAGTTTAAGATTCTAAAAATTCAAAAGGATAGGATTATACGTGGCAATTCCGCTCATATAGTGCATACAATGTACGTTCTGGACAGAATTGGAGAATTTTAAGCAATTGTGCATTCATTTCAATTTATTTGATCACTATAATCTATATTTAAATTCGTTATACTGTATAAAATAAGTTTATAATCTTGAAAATTCACAAGAATTGGATTATACAAGGCAATTACGCACATAAAGTGCAAATAATTATCGTCCTGGAAAGAATTGGAGCATCGCACGCGATTGTGCATTTATTTCAAGTCATTCAATCGCAACAATCCATATTTAAGCTCTACATAAAGCGGAGAATGAGTTTATGATCCTAAAAACTTAAGACGATAGGATTATACATAGCAATTATGAGCATAAATTGCAAATAATTAGAGTTCTGGAAAGAATTGTAGAATTTCAAGTCAATTGATCACTGTAATCTATATTTTAACTCGTTTACAGTGGAGAATAAGTTTATAACCTTGAAAATTCAAAACGATTGGATTATACAAGACAATTACGCACATATAGTGCAAATAATGTGCGTTCTGGACATAATTAGAGAATTTCGAGCGATTGTGTATTCATTTCAAATCATTTGATCACTATAGTCAATATTTAATCTCTTTAAACAGTGGAGAATAAGTTTATAATATTAAAAATTCAAAAGGATTGGATTAAACATGAACATGACAATTATGCACAGAAAAGTGGCAATAATGAGCGTTCCCGACAGAATTGGACCATTTCAAGCGATTATGCATTTATATCAATTAATTTGATCACAATAATCTATATTTAAGCTCATTATACTGTGGAGAGTAAGTTTATAATATTAAAAATTAAAAAGGATTACATTATACATGGCAATTACGCACAAATAGTGCAAAATAATGTGCGTTCTGGATAGAATTGGAGAATTTTACGCGATTGTGCATTCTTTCCAAGTCATTTGATCACTATAATCTATATTTAAGCTCTTTATACAGTGACGAATAAATTTATAATCTTAAAAATTCAAAAGGATTGGATTATAAATGGAAAGTACGCGCAAAAAGTGCAAATAATGAGCATTCTTGACAGAATTGGACCTTTTTCACGCGATTGTGCATTCATTTCAAGTCATTTGATCACTATAATCTATATTTTAGCTCCTTATACATTGGGGAATAACTTTATAATCTTAAAGTTTCTAAAAGATCGGATTATACAAGGCAATTATGCACATTAATTGAAAATAATGAGCGTTCTGAACAGAATTGGAGCATTTCATTCGATTGTTCATTCATTTCAGGACATTTGATCACTATAATCTATATTTAAGCTCTTTATACAGTGGAGAGTAAGTTTATAATCTTAAAATTTTAAAAGGAATGGATTATAAATGTCAATTACGCACCTATATTGCAAATAATGTGCGTTACGGACAGAATTGGAGAACTTGAAGTTATTGTGCATTCATTTGAAGTAATTTGATCACTATAATCAATATTCAAGTTTTTTAAACAGTGGAGAATAAGTGTATAATCTCAAAAATTCAAAAGGATTGCATTATACATGGCAATTACGCACACAAATTGCAAATAATGAGCGTTCTGGACAGAATTGGAGCATTTCACGCGATTGTGGATTCATTTTAAGTAATTTGAACACCATAATCTATATTAAGCTATTTATACAGTGGAGAATTAGTTTACGATCTTAAAAATTCAAAATGATTAAATATACACGGCAATTACGCACATAAAAAGCAAATAATGAGTGTTCTGGACAGAATTGGAGAATTTCAAGCCTTTGTACTTTCCTTTCAAGTCATTTGATCACTATAATCAATATTTAAGCTCTTTATACAGTGAAAATTATGTTTATAACCTTAAAAATTCAAAACCATTGGATTATATAGGACAATTACGCACATGAAGTGCAAATAATGAGCGTTGAGTACAAAATTGAAGAATTTCAAACAATTGTGAGTTCATTTCAAGTTATTTGATCACTATAATCTATATTTAAACTCTTTATACAGTGGAGAATAAGTTTATAATCTTAAAAATTTAAAAGGATTGGATTATAAATAACAATTACACACATAAAAAGCAAATAATGAGCGTTCTGGACAGAATTGTAGAATTTCAAGAAATTGTGTATTATTTTATGTCATTTGACTACTATAATCTATATTTAAGCTCTTTGTACAGTCGATAATAAGTTTATAATCTTAAAAATTCAAAAGGATTAGATCATACATTACAATTACGCACATAAATTGCAAACAATGAGCGTTCTGGACAGAATTGGAAAATTTCAAATTATTGTGCATTCATTTCATGTCATTTGATCACAATAATCTATATTTAAGCTCTTTATAGAGTGGAGAATAAGTTTATAATCTTAAAAATTCAAAAGGATTGGATTATATATGACAATTACGCACATAAAGTGCAATTAATGAGTGTTCTGAACAGAATTGGAGAATTTCAAGCCATTGTGCTTTCATTTCAAGTCATTTGATCACTATAATCTATATTTAAGCTCTTTATACAGTGAAAATTAAGTTTATAATTTTAAAAATTCAAAACGATTGGATTATAAATGACAATTACGCACATAAAGTGCAAATAATGAGGGTTCTGGACAGAATTGGAGAATTTCAAGCCATTGTGCTTTCATTTCAAGTCATTTGATCACTATAATCTATATTTAAGCTCTTTATACTGTGAAAAGTAACTTTATAATCTTAAAAATTCAAAAGGATTGTATTATACAGGACAATTACGCACATAAAGTGCAAATAATGAGCGCTCTGGACAGAATTGGAAAATTTCAAGCCATTGTGCTTTCATTTCAAGTCATTTGATCACTATAATCTATATTTAAGCTTTTTATAAAGTGAAAATTAAGTTTATAATCTTAAAAATTCAAAAGGATTGGATTATACATGACAATTACGCACATAAAGTGCAAATAATGAGGGATCTGGACAGAATTGGAGAATTTCAAGCCATTGTGCTTTCATTTCAAGTCATTTGAACACTATAATCTATATTTAAGCTCTTTATACAGTGGAAATTAAGTTTATAATCTTAAAAATTCAAAACGATTGGATTATAAATGACAATTACGCACATAAAGTGCAATTAATGAGCGTTCTGGACAGAACTGGAAAATTTCAAGCCATTGCGCTTTTATTTCAAGTCATTTGATCACTATAATCTGTATTTAAGCTTTTTATAAAGTGGAAATTAAGTTTATAATCTTAAAAATTCAAAAGGATTGGATTATACATGACAATTACGCACATAAAGTGCAAATAATGAGAGTTCTGGACAGAATTTGGGAATTTCAAGCCATTGTGCTTTCATTTCAAGTCATTTGATCACTATAATCTATATTTAAGCTCTTTATACAGTGGAAATTAAGTTTATAATCTTAAAAATTCTAAACGATTGGATTATAAATGACAATTACGCACATAAAGTGCAATTAACGAGCGTTCTGGACAGAATTGGAAAATTTCAAACCATTGTGTGCTTTCATTTCATGTCATTTGATCACTATAATTTATATTTAAGCTTTTTATAAAGTGGAAATTAAGTTTGTAACCTTAAAAATTTAAAAGGATCGGAGCATACATGACAAATACGCACATATAGTGCAAATAATGTGCGTTCCTGAAATCATTGGAGAATTTCGAACGATTGGGCATTTATTTCAAGACATTGGATCGCTATAATTTATATTTAAGCACTTTATACTGTGGAAAATACGTTTATAATATTAAAAATTCAAAAGGATTGGATTATATATGGCAATTACGAACATAAATTGCTAATAATGAGAGTTCTGTATAGAATTGGAGAATTTCCTTCGATCGTGCATTATTTCAAATCATTTGATCACTATAACATAAGCTCTTTAAACAGTGGAGAATAAGATTATAATCTTAAAAATTCAAAAGGATTGGATTATACATGACAATTATGCACTATTTCACGCGATTATGCATTTATTTCAAGTCATTTGATCACAATAATCTATATTTAAGGTCTTTATACTGTGAAGAGTAAGTTTATAATCTTAAAAATTCAAAAGGAATGGATTATTCATGGCAATTACGCACATATAGTGCCAAATAATGTGCGTTCTGGACAGAATTTGAGAATTTTAAGCGATTGTGTATTCTTTTCAAGTCATTTGTTCACTATATTCTATATTTAAGCTCTTTATACAGTGACGAATAAATTTATAATCTTAAAAATTCAAAAGGATTGGATTATAAATGGAAAGTACGCGCAGAAAGTGCAAATAATGAGCATTCTGGACAGAATTGAACCTTTTCACGCGATTGTGCATTCATTTCAAGTCATTTGATCACTATAATCTATATTTAACCTCATTATACAGTGGAGAATAAATTTATAATTTTAAAAATTCAAAAGGATTGGATTATACATGGAAATTACGCACAGAAAGTGCAAATAATGAGCATTCTTGACTGATTTGGACCTTTTTAAGCGATTGTGCATTCATTTTAAATCATTTGATCTCTGTAATATTTAAACTCTTTATACAGTGAAAAATGAGTTTAAGATCCTGAAAATTCAAAATGATAGGATTATATGTGGCAATGACGCTCATATATTGCATATAATGTGTGTTTTGTACAGAATTGAAGACTTTCAAGCAATTGTGCATTCATTTCATTTTATTTGATCACTATAATCTATATTTAAACTCGTTATACAGTGTATAACAAGTTTATAATCTTGAAAATTGACAAGAATTGGATTTTACAAGGCAATTACGCATATCAAGTGCAAATAATAATCGTTCTGGGCAGAATTGGATAATTTCACGATATTGTACATTCATTTCAAGTCATTCAATCACAACAATCCATATTTAAGCTCTACATAAAGCGGAAAATGAGTTTATGATCCTAAAAACTAAAAACGATTGGATTATACATAGCAATTATGAGCATAAAGTGCAAATAATGAGAGTTCTGGTCAGAATTGTAGATTTCAAGCGATTGTGCATTTATTTCAAGTCATTTGATCACTATAATCTATATGTAAGCTTGAAAAATAGAGATTATGAATCAACTAATAAATTAAGGTTGATCAAACATGATTAAGAATCAAAAAAATCAAAAGGTTTGAACCATTAGAACAACACATCCTTGCAGTTTTGATTTATGCAATAAATCAAAGTCTCCTTACCTTATAAGAGTAAGGACTTAGTGGGTCCTTTCCGCTCTAATCAAACAAAAGAGGGTATACAGTGAAGACTATGTTTATAATCTTAAAAATTCAAAAGGATTGGATTATACATGACAATTACGCACAGAAAGTGCAAAATAATGAGCGTTCTGGAAGGAATTGGACAATTTCACGCTATTGGGCATTTAGTTCAAGTCATTTGACCACAATAATCTATATTTAAGCTCTTTATACAGTGAGTAAGTTTATAATCATAAAAATTCAAAAGGAACTGGTTATACATTGCAATTACGCACATATATTGCAAAATAATGTGCGTTCTGGACATAATTGGAGAATTACAAGCGAATGTGCAATCATTTCAGGTCATTTGATCACTATAATCTATATTTAAGCTCTTTCAACAGTTGAAAAAAAGTGCATAACATTAAATTTTCAAAAGGATTGGATTGTACCTGTCAATTACTCACATAAATTGGAAATAATGATCGTTCTAGACAGAATTGGATCATTTCACGCGATTGTACATTCATAAAAAATCATTTGATAACAATAATCCATATTTAAGCTTTTTATACAGTTGAGAGTAAGTTTATAATATTAAAAAGTCAAAAGGATTGGATTATACATGTCAATTGCGCACAGAAATTGCAAAGAATGAGCGTTCTGAACAGAATTGGAGAATTTCAAGTGATTGTGCATTAATTTCAAATCATTTGATCACGATAATCAATATTTAACTCGTTATACGGTGGAGAATAAGTTTATAATCTTGAAAATTCAAAAGGATTGGATTATACAAGTAAATTACGCACATAAATTGCAAATAGTGATCATTCCGGAAAGAATTGAAACATTTCACGCGATAGTGCATTCATTTCAAGTCATTCAATCACAATAATCTGTATTTAAGCTCTTCATACAGTGGAGAATGATTTTATGATCCTAAAAATTCAAAATGATAGGATTATACATGGTAATTACGCTCATATAGTGCATATAATGTGCGTTCTGGACAGAGTTGGGGAATTACAAGCGATTGTGCATTCATATAAGGTCATTTGATAAATATAATCTATATTTTAAGATCTTTTTATACAGTGGTGAGTAAGTTTATAATCTTAAAATTTCAAAAGGATTGGACATGTTAATTACGCACATAAAGTGCAAATATTGTGTGCTCTGGATAGAATTGAAGAATTTCAAACCATTGCGCTTTTATTTCAAGTCATTTGATCACTATAATCTATATTTAAGTTTTTTATAAAGTTGAAATTAAGTTTATAATCTTAAAAATTCAAAAGGATTGGATTATACTTGACAATTACGCACATAAAGTGCAAATAATGAGGGTTCTGGACAGAATTTGGGAATTTCAAGCCATTGTGCTTTCATTTCAAGTCATTTGATCACTATAATCTATATTTAAGCTCTTTATACAGTGAAAATTAAGTTTATAATCTTAAAAATTCAAAAGAATTGGATTATACATGACAATTACACACATAAAGTGCAAATAATGAGCGTTCTGGACAGAACTGGAAAATTTCAAGCCATTGCGCTTTTATTTCAAGTCATTTGATCACTATAATCTATATTTAAGCTTTTTATAAAGTGGAAATTAAGTTTATAATCTTAAAAATTCAAAAGGATTGGATTATACTTGACAATTACGCACATAAAGTGCAAATAATGAGGGTTCTGGACAGAATTTGGGAATTTCAAGCCATTGTGCTTTCATTTCAAGTCATTTGATCACTATAATCTATATTTAAGCTCTTTATACAGTGGAAATTAAATTTATAATCTTAAAAATTCAAAATGATCGGAGCATACATGACAATTACGCACATATAGTCTTAGAAATTAAGTTTATAATCTTAGAAATTAAGTTTATGCATTGTCTTGTTTTCTTCTATTTGGTCATACTGGACAAAACACACTATCTATTTGCCTCCTTGAAGAATTACAGGATGTAACCACGACAGATAAAATAACTTGATTTCTCAGCAAAGTGGTCATATTCCACTCAGAAAAAATATGTAATATTACAGGGGACAACTTGTAGGTCAACGATGAGAATTGGTCCCGACAAAAGAGCAGTCTCACTGCCTCAGTCGTCACTCGTCACTCGTCAGCCAGTGCCTAGTGCAAATTCATCTCGAACTGTGATTATAGGCCTTATTCATATAATCTTGCGGCCCGTGGGCTTTAATCACTAGCGAAAAGCCTAGAATTATAATCCTCCTGGATTCCTCCTGCTTTTCTTTTTACTTGGTGGAAAAATCGAGCTTCGCTCGATATTTGAATTTAAAATTTAATAAAATAATGTAATAAACGATGAATTTGATTAGTGTGTGTAAATTTAATATATTAGTGAACAATTTTGTATGTTTTGTGTAGGTTACGTAAGTGTGATTAAGTTTTTGAGTTGTGTAAGTAGGGAATGTGAATTATGGAAATTTAAATAAAGTTGAAATGATGTAAATAAATTAAATTATTAAAGAGTTGAAACGATTTAATAAATTAAATTATTAAAGAAGAGTGAGAATTGTAGAAAACTTTGAATTCAGTGTTAATGAAATTAGTAACCGTAATTTGATCTGCCATGAAATAGTGCTATTAATAAAAATGATTGAAACTGTATATCCTATCTGCTCGGAAACAATGAAACAATACAGAACACAAAAAAATATTTAAGGTAATATGAAACGATTTTTATCTGAAATTTATAATCAGTCTTATTATAAAAATAAAAATTTATTTTATTATTTATGAAGTAATAAATTTTGAAGGAAATAGGGGAAGTCAATCGAAGATACATTTCATCCTTTTAAAGGCAAACATAAAAGACAAACATAAAAGACAAAAAATTAAAATTGTTAATTGTTAATAAATTGGTACTCCATTGCTATGTAATATTATGCGAACTATTTTTTTTTCTCAAAAGTCAAAACTTATGCTATATGTTTTAAAAAAAATGTAAATAAAAAATTTTACACTCCCAAATTCATCATTATTTTGTGAGCATGCATATAAAATTTTATGCAAAAATGAGTTTTAGAATGCTTTCAAACAATTAAGAAATTGAAATACAATTTTCTGAAAAATCAGAAATGGATATGTCCATTTGAAACGCAATTGAGATGATTAAAAGAATGGGAGACCTTGGCTTGTCCGTTTTTCAAGTCACCGCTTAGTCCCACAATGAAAATCTAAATATTGTTTAAAGCGTATATATAGGCCGGGTTTGAAGGACCAAGTGAAGGTTTGTGGCTCTGCCTATGTGGCGTTCCACGTGCGTGAGTGGTGGAGTACCCATGTTCATGCACTGTATGATATGGACATCGGATGCTCTGCGACCAATGTAACTTATTTATTCTTGATACGCAGCCACATATTGAACAACTGCAACAAAAAATCCGGCCGAAAACACTGTCGGGAGAACTGTTCGCCAACAGTATCTTCCAATCCGATTCAATTCTCCAAATTAATATATGTTATATATTATATGATGAATTGGTACTTGGAAATCGGAATAGGAAAAAACTGATACCGTATAGAACGGTACTAGTGCAGGTATCAGGAGAGTTCTTTTTGAGACTCTATTTTGATGTACTGTATTAAGATTAACAGAAAGTGGTGGGGTTATCTTGACCCTTCTTATTTTTTTTTTTTTAAAAAACAAAATGTTAACATTTTACAACCAGATAGATAATGCTGGTAACATATTGCAAAATGCTTATTGCGAATGTATTTGCACAATGGTTTCAAGTACCAAGATTCTGACAGTGCGTATAGCAATTTCTCCGAAAGAAAACGAAATCCCAACACCTCACTTCTTTCTATATACATATTTGAAACATATCACCCTCTTATTGTTTATTATGAAGAGAAAGTTTAATATACACTATAGTGCATATGATGTTTTATGTACCACGGACTTTTTCGGAGATATTTTTGTAAATTGACAAATCTAATTTAACTAATGTAATCTACATATTGAAATCTCATAGCAAACTAAATTTTACAATTTTAGAAATTTTATTACTATTTTTTTTAAATTTTTTAAAACATGCCATTTTTGGAATGTTATACTATTTACCATATTCCAAAAATGGCATGTTTTAAAAAATTCGGAAAAAATAGTAATAAAATCTCAAAAATTGTAAAAATTGATTTGTTATGAGATTTCAATATATAGATTAAATTGGTTAAATTAGATTCATCAATTTACAAAAATATTATCGAAAAAGTCCGCGGTGCATAGAACGTTCTATGCACTATAGTGCGTATTAAACTTTCTCTTATTATGAAACTAGTTATCAACAGTTCACCACTTCTAAGTTCTAACAACTATATAGATTACCCAGTTAAATAAGAGTTACCCACTTCTTACTATATACCTGTTGACTGTTGTTCATATATTACAAAATAAACATTAAGGATACAGTGATACCAGTTAAATAATTAGCGGTGAGCCTGTGAGTAGTATCAATAAATAATCACCCTACACAAAATAACAATAAGACATATATCCTCAGTGTGAACAAATGGAACTTTGAAATTTTCATCGACATGAAACTTGTACCAAGTCATGTTATCTGTACCAATGGAGAATAAAGGCTTCAAAACATAAAGGGAGTGTTCAGACTCCATGATCAATAGTTAAAAAATAATTAGGTGAGCTGGTGACTCGTATCAACAAATTGTACCATAACCACCGTGACAGAATAACAGTAAGACACATCCCTAATGACCAAAAAGAACTCTGACACATTCATTGACATGAACATTATTCACGCCTTTCTTACTTTTTGAAACAAATATAAGATGCCCCAATTACCAAGTTGTGTACCTGTACCAGTGAAGGAAAAAGGCCTCGAAACATAGTTCTTAGACCTTATGATCAATAGACAACAGACTCAATACCAGTAGAATTTGCTATCATACCAGCCTCTGTACCAAAACTTTGACCATGTTGGAATAATATTCATAATTCCATTTCATCTCAGCTAGCTACCCAGCACCAAAATCAATAACGGAGGCATAAGGTGTCTCTCCTAAGTCCTAACTAAAGTTTTATTACCCCAAGTCAATTATAGTGATAGGCTAATTACTATTCCAAACTCCAAAACTCATTTCTCTGTAATCTTAATTACCCACTTCCCCCTCCCAAATATTCCTGATTTTATCTGAATAATTCATAATTTAGCCCATTACTGAGTGAAGACTTTTTTTTCACATGCAAAGGTGCAATCCACAATAGTTATAAAATCTGAACCATTCACAGCTGCCCAATTCACATAAACTGCTCTGTGATTTGCATCTGACGGTCTGAATTGTCTGACCTGACTAATCCACAACATAGATTACTTCATAGACAAACTGCTGATTTTTTAGGTACACTAATTTGCCAAATCCCTAAGCTTTTCCACAACATTCGGGGGAACCTAGACTCAAAAAGAAAATGCAAAATAGAGAAATAACATAATAATAACAGTAACAGACATGAAATAAAATCAAATTAAAATAGACCCAAAAAATCCCATGGAAATTTGCATAAAATAAAGTAAACATTTTGTAAAATATGTAAACTTAATATGCAAAGCACAATATCTGAAATTGGGGAAAAGTGCGCTTGAGGTGAGAAATAAGGGGAAACAAATTGAAAGGATCAGCACATATTTTGTGATCAGTGAAGAGAACACAATAACTCTCAGGAAAACTTGGGGTAAATTAAACCCACAAAAATGTCGGGAGAAGTCTAGGCCTACAATCAAACTTGGAATGAAGCCCACGCCTTTTAATCCAACCCATATCCACATGCAAACGAGATGTTTACATTTGTAGAATTACAATGTAGAAGAGGTTGCGACAGTCGCAATGCCACACTCTGGCAAAGAACAAGGGCCCTCTTCAAATTTGATACCCACAAAAGAGCTCACCTGAGATGGTATTGTTATTGCGTTTGTTCTCTTGCTCAGACCTTTTACTATACCATCATATCCTTTCTTTGTTATCAGTAAAATCACACAAAAGACATTGATTTGAAAATTAAAAGACAAACGTTGCGAAGTTGAAAAGAAAAAACTTTAAAGAGAACCAACCCAACAAGCTAAGACCGCCGTCTAGCCGTCTAGGTTGCTCCGAATACAGGTTCAGATTTTGAGCCACCAACAGAAGAGAGGTGGAGAGGGGTTTTTTATTTTAATTTTCTTTTTGGAGAGGAAAGCATTGGTAATGGCTTCGGATTTGAACAGGCGGCTGATTTTAGGGTCCGTATCCTCTACCAACCTTTTGCGGTTGGTAGAGTGCCTACGTTTGATCCGAACCGTTAGATCTAATTTCGACGGTTAAAACTTTTTCGGGCCTATCAATCTAGTTACATGCACGGAACTCCCTTAACCGTTAAAATTAGATCTAACGGTTCAGATCAGAGGTCGACACTATACCAACCATTTAAGGTTGGTAGAGGATGTGATTCTCTGATTTTAAACCCTAAGGCTCCGCTCCTTCTGGAGAGACTCGGAGCGAAGGGAAGGGAACTCGGTACTCTCAAGGTACTCTCTGATTTTGGAAGTAATCGATCTCTCTCTCTATCTGTCTCTCTGCTCTCTTTAATTTCCGTCCATTCTCTTCCTCTGGAGCAGGCTATCCGAACTCTCCTCCCTTCCCTTCGCTCGACTCTCTCCTTGTGGAGCGGAGCGTGTCAATAATCTAACAGCCCATTTTCATATATTTCTTTATTATTACTGTTGAGTGTTGATGCCTTGCCATTTGTCAATCTCCATTTTTTAACACATCAATTTAGGCGTTGCATTTTAATCAATCAGGTTTTGGAGCTGCATAATTCAATTATATAAGCTTCCGGTTCCAATTCATTTTATTCAGGCTCAATTTATTTTTATATGTGCATAATTAAATCATTCGAGGGATGAGTTATTTGTAGTTATGTGTTCAATTAAATACATTCAGAATTTGACGTTTCGATAACTATAAAATGATAAAATATTATAGTAAATTCTGACTATAATTCAATCACATACGCAAAAGAAGTAAACAATTATAACAACAAAACTACCAATTTTTCAAATAGCAATCATACCAAATTCAATCACAACCAAAAAAACTACAACTTACGTATGTTCATACCACAACTTCATAATTCATCAATTTTAACAACCACATACAAGCACAATTTTTACTAATTAGATAACAACAATAAAAAAAAACTAAAAACACAGATATACAACTACAAGTTTTACCAATTACATTCTTGATTTCTTCAAGTTCAAAGTATATGCTCTCTTCTCCTTTATGTCTAGAAAATTTCCTTTCGGAATAACTGATGGTTTTAGCTTGGTGTATGGGAATTTGACATTGATCCTTCCCCTTTCTCTTCGCTTGAATACGTGGTGCCTAGCGCAATTCACTTTCCAGTTACATTTCAATTGTGCATGGCATATGCAAAATGTTGAAATGTAACTGACCTTGCACTTGACTAAGACATCTCTTTAATGGACCCTACTGCCATGCAGGCACGGAGGCAGTACACACCAGTTTCTACTCATCTTCACCTTAATTTGGAGGGAAAAGTTTTTGTGCCAAAATGAACATCTATGTGCTGGCCCTTTATCCAACCATTGATTGTTTATGGAGGGTTGAGATTTGTCTAGAGGATGGCATCTTCTCCACCATGGTACTTCTGTATCTGGCTTCCATCTATCCATTTCTAAGGTCTGAGATGCTTTTCGTGTACCAAAATTTATTCCACTGCCTACATTGACCTTCTCTGCTTCACAGATAATCCACTCTTCACTATTTTGGTTTCCTTTTGAAATTCATTTCCAACTACATCTGGCCTCAAATGATTGGCCTGACAATTTGTTTGCTGTTGAGCTTCTTTCACACAACTGATCATAGAGAGATATTCATTTTAGCACCAAGAAAGGAAAGGAAGTGTTTTTTTTTTTTTGAAAAAAAATAGGGATCAAGCCCCCTATTTTAATTAATATAATTAAAAGAGGGGATGTGTTGATGTTGCCTTCTCATTGGTTGAGAGTTGCAAAGGAGAGTATCTCTACTGCCCATGTACTAGCTGCACCAAGGCACAGAACTGAGGAGCATCTACATCCTCTCCGGTGGCGTTTCAATGCCTGATTTTTGTGGCCAATTCCTTTGCAACCTCATAGTCATATGTTGAGCACATGGGTCATGGGCCCATGGCACATGGGGCCTATTGCCGAAATTTTAAAAAATAATACTAAAATAATATAATCCATTAAAATTAATATCAATATAATAAGTTTAATATAAATAGTATCACGAGATCGGAATCCAGGATTCCGAACAGTGCTGTAACAGGAAATTTTGTCGTTTTTAATGATTTTATTATACTTCTGTTATAAACATTAATTAAATATATTAAATTTTTATATTAAGTTAATATATTATAAATATTAGTTTGTCTAGAACTGGATTTTTGATATTTTGATTAATGTTAATATAATATAATTCTATATTATGAATAATATTTTAATATTAAAAGTTTAGATATTAATTTAATATGGATGGTTTTATTTTTAATATTAAAAGTTTTCAATTATGTTAAATGTTGTACATAATAAGTACATAATACTTTATGTAAAAATTTATTTATGGAAATAATTATAATTATTAACTTATAATTAAATATTAGATTTATTTCATTTAATTCATAATATAAAAATATAGGAATTATAAGTGTCATCGGCAAATATACCATCCCAGCCATCGGTAAATACAAAGTGAACATATACCGTAAATAAGCTGAACATATAGACGATCTAAGTGAACACTTATAAACAAATAATTGTTGTCATCAACTTATTTTCATTGAACTTATTTGTTTGTATGTGTTCACTTAGATCGTTTATATGTTCATTTTGTTTTATGTATATGTTCACTTTATATTTAGCGATTATAAGGATGATAATTTCCTATAAAAATACACACCATTAGAAGAAGAATTGAATTTTGTAACCATAATATAAATTAGCACACTAAAATAAAAGAAAGGGAAAAGGATAAATGTAGCACACTAAAATAATAAAAAAGGATAAATGTACATAAAAAACCATAATATAAATGAACACACTGAATTTAGTTTGGTACTTAAAAACAAAGTAATAAATACTTAGAGATCTTGATCATCTACATGTTGCAGAATTTCATCCCACCAGGGTTGATCTTCTTTTGCATTCATTTCTTGTTGATTACTGGCACCATGGTTGTCGGCGAATTGAGCGGCCTCGTTCCAGAAAGCGGCATCAAGTTGTTGTTCATTACTGGCACCGTGGTTTTCAGCGAGTTGAGCTGCTTCGTTCCAAAAAGCCTCATCATGTTCTTGTTGATTATTCGCAGCCGGGTTGTCCGCGAATTGAGCGGCTTCGTTCTAGAAAGCTGCCTCGGCTTCTTGTTGCTCAATCTCATCCATTCTAGCTACTGCAATTTTGCGTTGTTCATCTCTCTTCTTGATCTTTATTAGGCTCTCCTTAATTTTTTTTTACAATTTTTTCTTGTTGCAACCTCCGGCTCTCTTCGGCGGCCTTTTCTTCCATTCTTCTCCTTTGGAACCATTGTTCTTTCACTCTGAATCTCTTTAGAATTTCATCCCTCTCTTCTTGTTTTTTGTGTTCATCGTAGTGGTCATGCAAAATGATATCTTTGAAATTGAAAACCTGACCACACTTTGTACAGCTCACTGTGTGGCCTCCACGAAAATCGTATATGCTTTCGTGAACAATCATGGGTGTACGATCTGGTTTCCACGGTTTGAGTTCCAGCATCGGTTCAGGTTCTGTGTAGTACTTTTTATAGCGTTCAGAGTTGCTCGACTCAGGTTTAGTCAGGTAATGTCGCAATCTCTCCCTGCGGTCTCTTTCTGGGCCACCATGAATGTGCCACTGATAGTGGGTGTATAATGGCCACTCGCCACCATTCCGTGTATAGATATTGTAGTCGAAATTGCGATAACATTTATTACATATCGCATGATAATCTCCTTTTTCGATCTCATTTGGATTGGCAGGGAAATGTTTGTAATTTTGGCCAGTACTCATCTCGATTACATAATTTAATTTGTTTACAATTATGACTAATTTAATTTTAATTTGTTTACAATTATGACTAATTTTAATTGTTTAACTAACTAATTTAAAATAACGAATTTGGACTTATTTTAACTAATTAATTATTACCTATCTAATTTGTTTATTAAAATTCTTGATTATAATTTTTAAACAAACAAATTGATGTTATATTACAATATTTGATTTATTTTATTTAATACAAATATAATTAAAATAAAATTAAAGATGAGCTCCTTCCTATATTTGATTTATTTTATTTAAAAAAAATATTATACTTCCCATACGGCGGACATCTCTCAACTGACGGCTTGTCCCAACCTTGGAAACTTTTCGTAACAGACGGCCGACAAAGTAATAACCGGATGTACGACCACAACTGAAGCAGTAGCCACGGAGCAGGAACCTTCTGAGCGCCATTTGCCAGGACTGCCAAGTCCAGGCCGTGGTATAACATAGCAAGTGTGGCCGCACCCCAGTTATATCTCACTGACTCCGATGCATGAACATCCTGCAAATAAGAAAAAATAATTTTCGTTAGTTGCTCCACATTTTTAACTAAGTTATCCAAGTTAGTACTAATGTAAGAGATGTTCTTAATATTTACAATTACTAACCCGAAGTAACTCCAGATAAAAACAAGGAACATAATCTCCTGTGGTATCTAGAAACATCTCGCAACCCATCAACTCTAACACCAGGGCCCGTGTGTATCTATCGATCCTATCTGCGTCCTCTGACATATCACGTAGTTTCCCAAATTGTACTGCGTGACATTTCCTGCATTACATAAACATTACATATATATATATATATATATATATATTGCAGCATATCTCAAAATTTTAATTAAATTTTAAAACGTTTGTTACCTCCCAGCACGTCGATCCGTCGCCCTCTCTCTGAAGCAATCTAGAACATCATCCATAGGAGTGTCCCGTGGCAATGCAAAGTCTGCTAGCTTCTGCACATCGTCGTAATCAGTACGACCGGTCACCGGTCGTCCAGTCGTAGGCAAGCCAAAAATGAAAGCGACATCCTGCATATTTCATTTACATTTTTTTATTAAACAACAAAAAAATAATAAATAAATAAATAGGTACCAACAAACTTGAAAAAAATAATACCTCAAGAGTAACGGTCATCTCGCCTACGCGGGAAAAGTGAAACGTGTGGGTCTCGGGCCTCCAGAACATGGCTAGACCCTGTATCATGGAACGATCCAATGGCATGTGACCTAACTCAACGAAATGAATAAGGCCCAATGTCACAAGACGCTGGTCCACCTCCTCGGTTCGTATCATTTTTGCCTTATGCATTTCAGGCGTCCACGCCTAAATAAGTTGAAAAACATATTATTTACTATATATACTATTAACTATATACAAAAATTAACTATATAGATAAAAAAATTAATTATTTCCTTAAACCCTAAACCCTATACCCTAAATAATTTAAAAAATAAATTATTTCCTATATATACTATTAAAAATATATATATAATTTAAAAAATTAACTAACGTTCGGAATCCAGGATTCCGATCTCGTGATACTATTTATATTAAACTTATTATATTGATATTATTTTTAATATATTATATTAATTTAATACTATTTTTTAAAATTTCGTATTGCCAGGCACAAAGTTAGTCCAATTTCATTAGGTGTTCTCACTGCTGGGTATTAGGCTTCTACCCAGATTGTATGTGTCAATTTTTATAGCTAGGCTTGCGTATTGTCATTCATTGCCAACTGGACTTGGTTGGATAATAGATATAACATCAAGGCCTTGGCCTATTATCATTATTGTCATTCATAGGCCTATTATTGTCGATATAGGCCTATTATTGTCATTCATTGGCAATATTTATTTCTGGCTTGAATTCCCATTTCCAGATGCAATTCCTATTTGCTTTTCTTTTACAATTGCTATTTTTAATGGTACAATTGCACCACGTGAGCACCTGGACCCGAATCCCGTGTAGCGCGGGACACCGTGTAGCGCGCGTACGGACCGTCTGATCTTGATCGGACGGTTCATTTTTTACAGGCCTATCAATCTAAGTTACATGCACGGGGCTCCCTTGTCCATTGGATCTTGATCAGACGGCTACGATGCCGCGCTACACGGTGTGCCGCGCGGCACCAGATCTGAACTCGCGAGCACCTGCGTTGGGAGGCGGCAAAATTGCTTTTCAAGTCAATTTATTAGTTATATTGATTTCATCCCTCTTTTTTATACCTGGCCTTTAACATTTCAGCATCTCAAATTTTCCTATAACTGACCTGTGTTGCTATCACTTCACATGTGTTAAATGTAGCAAGTTTAGTGAAGACATGCCAAGGGCAAAACTGGAATTAAATCATCTCCATATATCTGCCTCCATGTTCTGCGTACCGTTACAAAGTTCAAATATTCCCTAAGGCTCCGTTTGGATGGCTTCTTCCCGGAATAAGGAATAAGGAATAACTACTTTTTACCAATAAATTTATTTCTAACCATCCAAATTCTTCACAAAAGTTACACACTTCCCAATAAATTTACCCATTCCCAATAAATTTCTTCCCTTCTTCCTTCTTCCTATCTTATTCTCAACGCATCCAAACGGAGCCTAAGATGTCCCAATTTTGCCCTTGTCCCAATAAGCATATTGTATGATCTGATAGTCAATCTAGCAGCCCATTTTCATATATTTCTTTACTGTTGATGCCTTGTCAATCTCCATTTTTTAACACATATCAATTTAGGCCTTGCATTTTAACCAATCAGGTTTTGGAGCTGCATAATTCAATTATATAAGCTTCCAGTTCCAATTCATTTTATTCAGGCTGAATTTATTTTTATGGGCATGAAACTGATTTCTGTCATCAAGTGGGGCGTTCTTGAACAATATCCCATCATTTTTAGGACTAGTGAATTTTATTCTATCAATAGAAGTCCACTTCATTATCATCATGTACCCAACATATCAACTTGTCATCAATTTCCGCCCCTTTAAATGCCACCTGACAAATTTTTTTGCCTTTCACTTATAGCAAATTTTGAAGGCAAACAGTTTGTCTAAAGAATCCAAGCCTTTTCCACTTGACTGTACTTCGATTGCGCTCATCGTATGGTGAAGGCAGTCAATGTTTTAAAATTAGCCAGAGATATTTCTCAATTACATTCTCTTTCTTCTTTGGTTAAAATGAAACGATATAAGCGAAAGGTTACTGATATCAAATTAAGTGACTCATGAATCCATAACCGTTGTTACTCATTGATGACTTCAAAGAATATGCTCTCATCTCCTTTACGTTTAGAAATTTTCCTTTCTGATTGGAGTAAATTTAAGAAATTCAAAAGTTTTAAACATCATGTTTTTGATGGAATATATAAATGATGTCTTGGTGTATGGGAATTTGACATTGATCCTTCCCCTTTCTCTTCTTCATATTCTGATTAGGCTTGAATACGTGGTGCCTAGCGCATGGAACGTCTAGTCAGAGATTTGGCTCAACTCACTCTCCAGTTACATTTCAATTGTGCATGCCATATGCGAAATGTAACTGAGGTTGCACTTGACTAAGGCATCTTTAGCCTGCCTTAATATAGAGAGCTCAGTCAGGTTGTATATGCTTTGACTGGGTGTATTTCAAGTGCATACCATACCATGATGCTGATGCGCTTAGTCAAGCATATACTTCACATAAAGTAATTTCGTACACCAAGCCTATATATGCTCTGTGTAAAATATATATATATACACTTAGGGAATAAGAGGGACGTCGAGGGGCTTTTCTGCAATTTTATCAGCTTGTTTGAGCCTTCTTCAATCAAGATATGGTTTGTTAAATGATTCTGGCAAAAAGGTAAAGTGCAGGGGCTAGAACATAAAATTACTGTGACAAATGAATTTGAACCAGAGATCTTGCGCTAAACTATGTTATGTTCCAGCGTAAATTGTAAGAAATGCATGACCTGTAGGCTGTAGCCAACTATTAAAGTAGGTAGTAGGTTCTGTACATTTGAATATTAATAAAAAATAAAAAGAAAAAGAAAAAAGAGATAGACTTCTTTGTAAACGTAGCAACTGAATCTATTAAGTATGGTGATAGTAACTTATTTGACATGTAGTTAGTCTATATAAAGCTTGTTTAGTATGACTTAAACTGCAGTAAGAGATGGCAAGTGCATTAATATTTCAATCAATAAAAAAATACTCCAATTCCAGGGAACATTTCTACAGTACATCTATTGGATCTTTTATTGCTGATTTTCGTACTTTTATGTGTGCCAAGTTAAACAGAAACACTTATAGTCTTGCAGCATTAAAGTCTGTACGGAACCGTTGATGCAGAATTCTAACAGTCCCACTTATATTTTGCCCAAGGTCGAATGATCTCATGTGAT
The DNA here is from genome assembly GCA_028095005.1 of Rhynchospora pubera. Lineage (NCBI taxonomy): Eukaryota > Viridiplantae > Streptophyta > Magnoliopsida > Poales > Cyperaceae > Rhynchospora > Rhynchospora pubera. The sequence continues at coordinate 282,844,474 of CM051460.1, forward strand.
CAATTTTGTATATCTTACCTGTATTTTGTACAAACAATCCATTTTCTTATGATGCACGGAGAATTATGCACAAATCTCTATGAAAAATCAGAAGCAAAAGTAGAAAAATGAAATTTGTCTAATGTGTTGGACGAGGACTCGGAGTGGAGAGTGACCTTTAAATTTTCTTTATGGATCACAAGAGTTTTATATTAACATAATTAGCAAATGAATTAAATTTGCAAAAACTAATTAAGGACTCGATAATTGTTGTTGGTGTATGGTTAATGAACATTTTGGTTTTTAATCAACAATACGTATATAATTTTAATTCAATTGCATGTATTTTAAATGTTACTGTTAATTGTCGTAATTATCACAATTCCATTATATATGAATTAGCATGATATTAATTCATGATAGTATGATTATTTATCATTAATAAAAATATATATCTATATTCTTAATAAAAAAAATTAAAGTATGGTTACCTGATTAAAATATGAGATAATCGCACAATAAAAATATAGTTGCACAATGAAAAAAAATTTTAGCTCACATTTGTTATGAGAGTAGGTAGTTATTTTTAAATGTGTTGCTATATATTTTAGCTCAAATTGTTTACAAGCCTTTCAAATCATTGTTGCACGAAAATTTTTGGATGTTCTTAAAAATTATAAATTTCTGATGATATATATTTTTATAATTTTAATTTTTAAATATGAAAATAAACTTGATCACGCGAAGCGTGATGCTTTTGCTAGTTATTAATTCTCACACTTTTGAAGGGATGTAATAGCTTCTTCACACTTATTTGGTGATTTTATCTACTTAATTAGACAATATCTGAATGCCTCGTCTTTCAACATATCCTCAAAAAGGTATAATTTTCATATGTGCAAACTATTCTAAGGAAATTAAATAGTTTTTAGCTGTGTTTAATTAAGTAGCTAGGATTTCAGTATTAACCGCTTCAAAAAGAAACAATGATTAGGAAAACTAAAAAGTGGAATTTTGCATTTGATGCACTCACCATTTAGATATTAGTGGAAATTGATGGAGAATGAGAGAAAAAATTTAAATAGGAAAGATAAAAAGAGTATCAAATTAGCGATTATAACATTCCCTCTTTGTAACCAAAAAGGTACCAATCTGATTCTTTCTGCCTGAGCTCTTCGCATGTTACCCAGGTAAAATATAAAATCTTTTATTTAAATTTTTATACTAATCCACAATCAATTACTAATTTGTAGAATAAATTTTCAATTATTTGATATAATCCATTACCAATTGGCACTTCCCAAAATATATATAGATGCTAGATGGCCTCTCAGTACTAAATTCATTGTGTTTGGATGAGCCGTGAATAAGAAATAAGAAGAAAAAATTTCGGTATGCGTGCTTGTCCAAATTATTTATTCTTATACCATGATTTTGTTAGTATAGGAATAAGGGCCCAAATTCTTTATTCTTGTATTGTTTGGGTTGCACAAGAATAAGAATAAGCACGCAAATCGAAATTTCTTATTCTTATATCTTATTCACGGTTCATCCAAACACACCATCAAAGAAACGTTGATGTATTACACAATAAAAGAAAAACTGTAAACATTTATTTAACAAATCTGTGTTTAAGTTTACCACATAAAATATTTAACAGATCTGTGTTTAAGTACTAAATTCTTTCATCTATATGTTTAACAGACTATGGAAGATTAAGGCTCCTCCAAAAGTGAAAATGTTTCTTTGGTTGGCTTTGATGGCTAGGATCTTGACACAGGAAAACTTAGAAAAAAGAGGATGGCTCGCTAGTCGCTATACAGAGCTGCACGTATAATCTGATCTCGGATAGGCAATATGCGGGTTGATTCGGTAAAGAACAATACAAAAAGGAGAAATCATTTCTCGGCGTCCACGGTTTCTGCATAGCTTGGGTTTTTTGCAACAGTTTTTCTTTTTGAGTTTTTCTGATTTTTTTGGGGTTTTTGGATTTTCGAACTTTTGGATTTTTCTTCTGTTGTGGATTCTTTTTTCTTTTGCAAAATTGGTCACAAACCTGTCCAGTCCGTATATTGCGACGATAAGAGATTCACGGCTAAGACAGGAACTATCAACATCTGACCCATATGCTCCAACAAGCTGATTTGATTGCTTGTCTCCATCCAGCCCAGAAAAGCCCTCCTTTTTATCATATTCATCCAACATAATCCACGTATCCTCAACTCCAGTTGCAAGAACACGCTGAAAGCCCAAAACGTACAATGCCTCGATCCAGGTAGCAAATTCGATTACTACATCCTCATAGGAAATTCTCAAAATGAACCAATTCCAGATCTGATTTTTCTCCACTGGACCAACTGTACAAATTCCGTCGTAGAAATTATTCTCCGTGTACTCGATTATGTGCTCCACATAATCGTTGATGAAATCAGATATCAAACCGGATGAATCCAATGCAAAATTCATAAAAATTCTCACTGGCATTTTGACAAATGCTCAACTCAACATATTTGTGTGTGTGTGTGTTTTTTTTGTTTTTTATTTCCAATACGTTGGCTTTATGTGTATATATATGATTTACGAAATATATAATTGGAAGTTCAATTAGTTATATTTGGATTATATAAAGGGAATTGCTTCCTGTAATCAACGCTTTCTACAATCACGCAATCAGGCGCTGGCTCCTTCCTAATTTGTCACGTGATATTTTCCATTCCCGTCATCACGTTCCACTCACGTGATTTTTCGAAATTAAATTGATACCTTCCTAATTTACCTCTCTTTCTCCCAAAAAAACCGCCATTTACTCTTTCTCCGAAAAACCTTCGTTTCTCTCTCTCACGTTCTCAGGCAAGTTTTCTCTCTGAATTTTCAGATGTTATCTCTCTTTTTCTCTTACGCTCTTGCTCGAGCTTTGTTTTTTCTTCCTGTTGTGTGATCGGAATATTTCTTCATTTCTCAATCGTTGAATTTGTGCTATTTTGCATATATTTTGCTATCTGGAGGCGATTTCGTGCGATTTATCCTACTAATTGCTTCGCAAGTGAATTTTTTTGTCGAATTTTACTTAATTTCTCTTCAGTTCTCGTTTCTTTTTGAATTATCAGATGCGATCTTGCTATTTAGATGTAAAAATCATTTTGAATCGCAATATCTCCTTATTTCTGAACTTGAATTTGTGGTATTTTGCAGATCTGTTGCTATTTGTAGGCGATTTCGTTCGTTTTTTTACTACTGCTCGCTACGTAAGTGAATTTTTTTGTCAAATTTTACTTAATTTCGCTTCCGTTCTCGTTTCTTTTTGAATTATCATATGCGATTTTGCTATTTACATGTAACAATCGTTTTGAATCTACATTTGTATTTTTATGTAACAATCGTTTCGAGTCGCAATATTTTTAAATCTAGATTTTGTTGTGACACCACAATGTAATGTCCGATTATATTATGCAACATAATGTGTGATTATCTGATAACTAATTGAGTCGTAACAGTAAAATTTTGAATGTTTTTCAACTAAATTAAATAAGGGAGTAAATAATTTAGCAAGGAAGTAATTAATTTAGTTAAGGGAATAACTTAATTTAATAAGGCAGTAGATTTGTACTGCAGAGGATTTTTTTTATGTGGTAGTTTGTCAGTAGCATGATGGTATATTGGTTTCTATGTTGAATTGAGTTTAATTATATTCTTATGTTATCAACTTTTCATATTTTTTTCAGGTGATTTGCAATTCATTTAGCAATGTCCCTGTCAGGTATGTGTCATTTCTTTGGTTTATATCAGTTTTCATATTTACTTGAAGGGAGATTATAGTTTGATATAAGGGTGTAACTTATTTTGCCAAAGGGAGTAAATTAGGGAGCTGCATGTGTTGGAGTTATGTCCTAGAAGTCAATAATTTAATGACTTAAATATTAGTTTATGTTATTGATGATTTTATATCATTTGTTCCTTCATTTATTTGTTGACAGATCATTCAGGTTGAGGATCTGAATTATAGATCTCTGTATTTCATTTAGTAGTAAATGACAACAATAAATCTAAAAGGTCCATAATCTTGATAATTAACAATGAACATTAATTATCAATAAGATTAGTATGCAAGTTAAGTGATGATTAAGTTCTATAAATCATAGGTTAAGAGTAACCAACTTAATTTCATATGTGTATATTATAGAACATAGTATAGGACTTTGTCACACCCCGCAGCGACGGCATGATAGATTCCCGCCACAGACACGTGCTTCGCACGCGCCAAAAGGCTTACTGCCGGGCCACAAGTTACTATGCCATGTTTTATCATACTAAAAGCCACACAACAGTTCAAAAACCTGAGTAGAGGTTATACTTGTCAATGTGTAAATCAAGGTTTGGACAGAGTTTCCCCTGTAAGTACTAGCATCCAGCCATGAAGGCAAGTATTCACACAATATTATCATCTTTTCACAACCTGAATCCCACAAATAATAGCCCAAGACAAGCATCAAACTTCAGTTTTACACATATACAAGCACAAATAACACAAGTAGCTCACAACAACAGTACAACAAAACATAGCATGTTCAATGTACACGGCTTACTTCGCTAGCGCTTCAGCCCACACCGCTCAAAACCTGGAACCCATGAAAACATGGTACGGTGAGAAAGGAAACCATTTCTCAGTGCGGTATTTAGTTCCAGTCACGCATGAACCCGAAGTCTCATGTTGCGGAACTAAATACACACTATTTAATATATAAGAACATAGTTTGCACAGTTTATTCATAAAACAGTTAGCAATTCATACTATGCAATGCAAGGCCAGCTAGCAACGATTATCCAAAATCTGCCAATTCAATTCATACAAAAGTCGGCACTTGTTGGACACCTATCCATGCACAATACTAGGCTGGTTACCAATCAGTCAAGTCATTTCCTTTCCATCAATACAACCAAATAGTACTCAATTGCTGAGAACATTTTGTTAGGAACTCAAGTCCACATGCAATTTTAATTTTTATTAACATTTAACAAGTAATTAAACACGCACTATTAACGGATCTAGTCATTCAAGTGATTAACATCATAAAAGGAGAAGCGTAGGAGGTTACCTCTTCCGAAATCGTATTCGGAAGACTCGAATCCAATCTTTTGGAGTCGGTGGCGTGCTCGTCTCTTCACGGCTGTCTCTTGTTGCCTCGAGTCCACCTAGAAGATTAACCAAAGTCTCAAGACAAGTGCTAGCTTGTCCGAGACGATAACTAATTCCCTGTTTAACTTCTTCGCGCGATTAACTAATTAATAGGAAGAAGAAGCGCTCAACACATGAGCTATTGAGAGAGGTGGAGATCAATTCATGGAGAAAACCATTTTTTTCTCCATTTGATTTGTTAGGGCCGGCCATCAAGAAGAGAGGAGATAATTTTGCTCAAAATAAATTTCGGCTGAATTTTTTTTCCTCTTATTTTACTTCCTTTTATACCATTAACAATTTTGCTAAATGGATTGCAACAAATTGCAATAAAGACACTAGGTGGCCGGCCACAATAAGGGCCCAAATGGGCTGCCTCAATTGTTTGTTTGGTCCTCTAATTCATTTAATTAGTGGTCCATTTAATTGATCTCAAGTTAGATCTTGTTTGGACTTTTAATTAAATAAAGACCCAAATAAAATATGTGTTGAACAAAATTGATTATTAACTTATTAATAATTATTTTGGAATTAGCATTCGCATTATATTATTTCTATATGATCCACTTGAGTTAATTAATTATTACGGTTCGTAACGGTATATAATTAATTAATCAACTTATCATATATTCGCAGTACTCAGTACTGCAAATAAACAAATAATGCATGTATGGTCAAAGTCCTATTTGTGTGATCCTTTGAGGATTTATGCTATGTTGGCATGGAAAATAAATCACCATTTATTTTCATTAATCATAAGCGGTATCTAGCAACACGTTATGATTCCCAATTCGCATAAATTAAATACTGTACCAATACAATACTTCAATCCTGCATAAGAAATGGTATCTTATTGTTTTGATTCTTATGTCACATGATATCCTTGTATAATCCAAGATAGGAATGTGTCATTCTTGCAGATTATACGTTTCTTGATCTAGAGTTGATCGCCTAGTTGCGCGCATACGATCCAACTCCATCAAGGGGCCCAGTAGATATCATCACTCACTACGTGAACTAATGAGGGACATACGGTTATCTTGATGAACAGTTTCTACCCGCACAATTCAAGAGAACATAAATAAAGTCCGTATAGTAGCCCTTATCAGGAATCAACGTTAGACGATATTTATAGAACCTATCCTCATGTGGAAAAACTGAACCATCTCAAACTCAGAATCAAATACGTATGAAATAAATAATGACACATAACACAATCTATATATTTATTTCATTGGGTCATGTCCTGTGCTATGTTCCAGTAACATACACATATGCAATTAAGTCGGTAACTCTTTACCTATGATTTGTAGAACTTAATCATCACTTAACTTGCATACTAATCTTATATGATAATTAATGTTCTTTGTTAATTATCAAGATTATGGACTTTTTAGAGATATTATTGTCATTCTTACGAATGATCCACAGAAATCTACAATTCAGATCCTCAACCCGAATGATCTGTCAATAATAATCTCTAGGAACAAATGATCAAGCATCATCAATAACATAAACTAATATAATAGCTACCAACTGATTGGCTTCTAGGACATATCTCTAACAATCTCCCACTTGGCCTAGAGTCAATCAACAGTGACTTCTAGCCAATGAAGAACTGAGAACGATGTCATATATCTATATATATACATGTCTCGAACCTAAAAAAAAATAATACGCTTAAAGCCTGTTACTCATACGTCCATAACGTATGGATGCTCGATAGCATCTCGTATACCGCTTAAGGTAGAGGTTATGTCAGAGTCTTCGCTGTGTTCGCGAAACTATCCACTTTTGGTTGAACCTACACATATATATACTCCTATATATATAGTCTTGATCATCATCATATGAGATCAAGTGATACTGTCATAGATCATAGTTGGATCACCAATCAGATATTGGGTTCTGCAAGACTAAGTCATGGTTCGAGATGCATAGAACCTTATTAGCTTGACTAAGAACTCATTGATCCAAACTATCCTTTTTCGTTACTTCACAAGTTGCTATCTATTTTGCTTTGGTGACGAAAACGGTCGTAATATCCCATTTAGAACACCTTTCTAAATTTACAACACCACCTTTAAGCAAAATACGTAACTCAATTGCGATTATATCAATCTTTCGAAAATAGCATTAGTGTAACAACTTACACGACCTCATTTTCATCATAACAGATGAAAACCATATTTCTCTTTCTCATAAGATACTCGAGAATATCCCTTGATTATTGTCCAAACGTGTTTTCTTGTATCCGCTTGACAACTGCTTGTCACATTTCTTGGATACAACACATTGGGGCTTGTGCATAAATATGGCATACATAATGAAACTCATAATGAAAGGATGTTTGAACTGTTTCATGCATTTTTTTTTCTCGAAATGAGTCACAATAAACAGAGTCCAACTCAAGTTACATGCCATATGACGCGGTTCGACATAAAGTCTAACTTTCATGTTTCTAGAACACTTCGTCATTATATGTACATTTGCTCAAACCTAACATCCATCATAATCTATCTCTATAGATTTTGTTTCCTAGGATTTAGGTGATCTTACCCAAGAAATCATTCTTCAATGAGATCTTGACAATATTAATTTAATCAATGTTATTTCCCAAATAATATCCAGTTAACTTGTACAATACAAATAACACAATTATGCTCCTACTGAATATCTTGTCTATACAAGATACTTTTGACGAAAATCAACTACTTGACTTCCTTGTCAAAATATTTATTCCACAATGCTCGCTTCGATCCATTAATGGATCCTGGAGGCACGCATATGTTTCTAGTAATGCGTTAATTAAGACCTCGATTTGTGTCATACACACAACATCTTTCTTCATTCAATCAATGAAGACGGTTCTGATGTACCTTTTCATATATCAATATATATGAAATGCAACTACTACTAGAATGATCTTTATTGACTGACTTATACATAGCTACAAGCGAAAAACCGTGCTTTGTACATAGTCAACTCGTCATCGACTTATACATAGCCACAACGTGAAGCTGTGCTTTGTACATAGTCGACTTGTCATCCATGTTAATCTTTCCTTTTAAGATATGAATGTTCTTGACGGATTGCTCCTTCATGAACATCAACAAAAGTCTATACCTTGTTGTTACACATGGATTGCACTTAAAGATCACATGTGTTCAAACCATATTTGTGGAATCGGATTCTTCCATCGGTCCTTTAATTATCAACGGATCCTCATATGCCAGGTGCGAGGATGTCATGATGTCTATGCACCTTTCGGTCAGACAATCACTTTCGTTGACCTTTTGTAGGATTAGTGCTCGAGTTCATGAACTACTTTTACAACGACTTATAGAATAAGTTCTTGATCCTCATATATACTGAGTTTCTCAAACATCATCAACTCGTGATATGTTTAAGTCGTCATTAGAAGCGAGCGTGCTCATGAACTTCTTCCTTTCACAACTACTTATGAATGAAGTTCCGCTCAACTCCCACTAAGCACCATGTATGGAGTGCCAAGTTTTCCACAAGGGTACTTCTTGTAGTGATGCATAAACTCCTTTAATACTCACTTTACTCCCACTACTTCTTCTTGAGAATATTATTCTCCAAGACTACGTTATGATTAGCAACAACTAGTTTGTTCTTATCATGTTTGTAGAAGTAATACCTTCGATTAATTTAAGTATCCTACAAAAACATTAAGCGTCCTATTTGGGTTCAAGCTTATCAGTCAACAAATATTGAAATAAGCTTCTTAACACCAAATCTTGAGAAATAATGTACTTATAGATCAAATCTCGTAAGATGTCTTTCTCAATGGACTTCGATGGAATATTATTCAGTGTAAACAATATTGTCTTCAAACACGAATCCCTAATATGAGTCGATTAAGTCAATTCGATTTATTACTGATCGAACTATATCAAATAAAGTTTGATACCTCCATTCTTGGACACACTACACTAATATAATGTTCCTAATGGAGTGAGTTGTGAAACTATTTTCACACTCTTTAGATAATGCATCAAATCATATGACTTAGCTATTTACCATGACCAATTGTAAGACTTATCTTTCTTGAATGGACTTTCAACTTCACTCTTGAAATCCTTTGAACTAGTCAAAAGGTTCATACTTGCACCTTATCAGATAGATACGTCAATATCTACTATGATCGTTGGTCAAGTAGTAAAGTGTCAACAATCATTCATTACACAAGTACTTATAGGTCAATATACATCGATATGTATAAGTCCTAATCAAGTTAATTGTCCTTAAACCTTTATAGGTCAAAGGCGCTTTTGTCATCTAACAAATATGATCTGCATATCTCAATTGATTTGCAGTCGAATTGATCTACGAGCTCTACGTTATGTAGACTCTCATAATGCAATTCTCATTTATGTATGACTAAGCGGTCATTTCACATAAAAGTCAAATACTTTATGTGAAGTCTTAAGCATTCTATTTGTCATTCAAAACTCGTTTATCCATTTCAAGCATATTCAAGCAATAGGCATGAAATCATATAAACAAATCCATAATAAAAGAACATCGCTTGTCTTTTACAAAATATAATCATCCATCATTTATATGAATAGAGATAAAATTTTAAGATGTAAGGAACAAGGTACTTGACCTACAATTCCTATTAGTAAAGACAACTCTACGTATCCATTGGTAGTGGTTTAAGCGAATAAACCATTTCCTTATACGGAGTTCACTTTACTACTCTCGAATATTCTCTTATTCTTCATTGCTTACACATTTCACTAAATGCGAGCGCATGAATTAGTACCAAATTACTAGTGTGAATTAGAGATAGCGAGATAATTTGAACGACAAATACTCTTGAAGGGTTAGAACATCTCCAACACGATAATCATGGTATTTCGGACAACCTTTCAAATGCCTCCATAAACGTCAAATGAAACATCTCATGTGACATACGGTCACAAATGAGGGTCTCGAAGTCTCAACTCATACTTAAGCGAAGTATTTCTTAAATACTTAGCTAATTACAATTTACACAAACAAGTTTGCGAAATGTAACATCATATCATTCATTTAATTAGGAAGAGATTGTATGACAATATCAACAATCCTTGATATTGGAGATCTTGATATCTCTAGTTGCCAATTAGCTACTCAAACCTTTCAGTTCGCAAGCCAATGGAACTTTCATGTACCTTCTTAAAAGAAGTTTCTCTTACTTAATTCATGCTCCATTACTCAATCATAAATGTTTGAGTCAACATCTACTTTCTCTAAGAACTCATTCTTGAGTAAGTAGATGCGAGCGTAGAAGACAAATCTAGTCCGTATGAATTCTCTAATCCAAAGGTCTAGAGATCCTAAAATGAGGATATCGGCATTCGCTTTATTGAATAACTTTTCGTAAAAGTCAATCAAGTATCGTGATGCTACGTTCAGGAAGTCGAGGAAATATATTGGGAATTAACATACTCAAGTTTCTCTTCACTAAGAACATGTCTTAGGAATCGGTACTACTTCTCCAAATAAGTTCCTTTAGAAACGAGTTTGTTCTATTTCAAAGATTGATCGCAACACATTTAGTATCTATAACAATTTCAATTTAAGTTCATTTAGTTTATGCAATGTTTTATTTATAATGATAAATAAAACTCCCACTACATTCATTTAATGTCCCAAATGTAGTCGGTTTCCAAGATCCCCATTTTCGTTGAGAAGATGCCAGCGTCGGCATGACACCAACACAACTAGATAGGGTAGGTTCTCTAACCAATCATATCAACCATATGATTCTTGGTTTGTGAAATGTCTCATGTACATCCACAAACTTCGCCCCGATGTCCAATCCAATTAGGGTCCATCGATAAGTAACCTCTCTCTATTTGCTCCTAGTAAATCCAATTTACACCCCGACTTTCGAGGGTTGACCAATGATGTCCCGCGTCGGCGGAATGCGTCATTTGGACACCGTACGACGTGAAGGGGATAGAGAGAAGGAGGGCGGTCGGCTTAATCAAATTTATGGGACATTTATTATGCGACTTTGTTTGGTGGTCGTGTCAACATACACCCATACCTATCCTATGACAGTTCATAGCATTCAAACAATCACATAATAATAAGCATCTCAAAACACAAACATTGTTGTGGGTTTGTATGGCTCCAGCTTGCATATTAGTCTTCGTCGCATCTCCATGTAGCAAGACTAATCTAATTCAAGTCCTCCCACTAATTATCTAGATCCTATCTAATAATTAATGGAAATAAATACATGTGGAAAAATCCTAATTCCCTCCTAGGCCTTAGGGGCATGCAAGCCTCACAAGTTACATTAAAATTAATCAAAATTAATTAATGGCATCAAAGGCCGCATTACATACATTCACACATGCATACAATTACAACACACAAGGCATTGGAATCTTAAGCCATACTAAACCCACGATCCTCCTACAAAAATGAGTTAGCACATATACAATATACATGATTTAACTTATTCTTAATTAACTTCATTAATTAGAATCTTTGTGTATGCTTGTCGCTCGTTTTTTCAAATGCAAAAAGGTTTAACATTACAACTACTTGTTTAAACCTTTGAAATTTAATCTACAATTCAAAAATAGAGATGAGGGTGTTTAAGGAGTGTTCTAATTAACATTTCAACTAATTGATTAATTAGAATATATTTAACTAATTAAAATAAGCAATTTGGGACCCGATAAAATTCGAAATTCTTTTTGGTCTCTAAAAATTCCGAAATAAATTCAGAGAGCTCCTTACAATGAGTACAACTACCAGTAAAAATTTCAGAGAGAGATCATTTACCATCAGGGAGAATAAAAGAAGACAAGTTCTGATATTGTGCGCGAAACAACGTTATCAGATTTTCTGTTTTTCATCTCAACCATTTGGTCTAAAGGATCATCTTCCTTTCAGTTTCCGCATAAACAATTTACACAGAAAACTTAGCAAATACAGTTGGCTACCTATCCATGGAAAAAGAAACAGCAAGGTTTATTCAAAATTTTCGAGTTAAATGTCATACAAGTAACAAGTCCAGTTCTGAAACAGACTGACAACCGAAAAATTTTGACCCAGTTGAAGCATCAAACCTTAATGGAAAAATATGAAACTAATTTTCACAGATTCCTAACTTGAAATAGAACATTTCCATTCAGACACTTTTCTGTAAAAGTATTTTAATAATTACAGTTTGTCAAAACAAGCAACTTGTTTAGAAAAACAGATCTGACGATTTCTTTCCTTTTCATACTTGAACATCCATTTAAACGAAATATGCAACAATTTACATATATCCAGAAAGAGAATCAAGTTTAGAATAATACTAGACAAAAGATACAGGTAGGTATTTTCCAAAAATACGTCTTTCTTGCCCAACAAACATAACTGTGCAGTAGAATGGCAGATCTGCACACCGTTACCGTTTAATTCACTTAAAATACATAACTAATTATAAAATAGTGAAACCAGTACCAAAAGAATCATGACTCAAAGATCTACAAACCTCAGAAAGATAGAAAAAATTCCAGAGAAGTTTACATCACGAAAAACAAGCAACAATACAGAAAAACAGATTTTTCCAGACAGCAAGCACACACATCACTAATTAACTTTGTTAATTACTAATTTCTCGATTTAAAAATTTTAAAAACTTAGAATAACGACCAGCTCTCTGATACCACTGTTAGGAACTCAAGTCCACATGCAATTTTAATTTTTATTAACATTTAACAAGTAATTAAACATGCACTATTAACGGATCTAGTCATTCAAGTGATTAACATCATAAAAGGAGAAGCGTAGGAGGTTACCTCTTCCGAAATCGTATTCGGAAGACTCGAATCCAATCTTTTGGAGTCGGTGGCGTGCTCGTCTCTTCACGGCTGTCTCTTGTTGCCTCGAGTCCACCTAGAAGATTAACCAAAGTCTCAAGACAAGTGCTAGCTTGTCCGAGACGATAACTAATTCCCTGTTTAACTTCTTCGCGCGATTAACTAATTAATAGGAAGAAGAAGCGCTCAACACATGAGCTATTGAGAGAGGTGGAGATCAATTCATGGAGAAAACCATTTTTTTCTCCATTTGATTTGTTAGGGCCGGCCATCAAGAAGAGAGGAGATAATTTTGCTCAAAATAAATTTCGGCTGAATTTTTTTCCCTCTTATTTTACTTCCTTTTATACCATTAACAATTTTGCTAAATGGATTGCAACAAATTGCAATAAAGACACTAGGTGGCCGGCCACAATAAGGGCCCAAATGGGCTGCCTCAATTGTTTGTTTGGTCCTCTAATTCATTTAATTAGTGGTCCATTTAATTGCTCTCAAGTTAGATCTTGTTTGGACTTTTAATTAAATAAAGACCCAAATAAAATATGTGTTGAACAAAATTGATTATTAACTTATTAATAATTATTTTGGAATTAGCATTCGCATTATATTATTTCTATATGATCCACTTGAGTTAATTAATTATTACGGTTCGTAACGGTATATAATTAATTAATCAACTTATCATATATTCGCAGTACTCAGTACTGCAAATAAACAAATAATGCATGTATGGTCAAAGTCCTATTTGTGTGACCCTTTGAGGATTTATGCTATGTTGGCATGGAAAATAAATCACCATTTATTTCCATTAATCATAAGCGGTATCTAGCAACACGTTATGATTCCCAATTCGCATAAATTAAATACTGTACCAATACAATACTTCAATCCTGCAAAAGAAAATGTATCTTATTGTTTTGATTCTTATGTCACATGATATCCTTGTATAATCCAAGATAGGAATGTGTCATTCTTGCAGATTATACGTTTCTTGATCTAGAGTTGATCGCCTAGTTGCGCGCATACGATCCAACTCCATCAAAGGGCCCAGTAGATATCATCACTCACTACGTGAACTAATGAGGGACATACAGTTATCTTGATGAACAGTTTCTACCCGCACAATTCAAGAGAACATAAATAAAGTCCGTATAGTAGCCCTTATCAGGAATCAACGTTAGACGATATTTATAGAACCTATCCTCATGTGGAAAAACTGAACCATCTCAAACTCAGAATCAAATACGTATGAAATAAATAATGACACATAACACAATCCATATATTTATTTCATTGGGTCATGTCCTGTGCTATGTTCCAGTAACATACACATATGCAATTAAGTCGGTAACTCTTTACCTATGATTTGTAGAACTTAATCATCACTTAACTTGCATACTAATCTTATATGATAATTAATGTTCCTTGTTAATTATCAAGATTATGGACTTTTTAGAGATATTATTGTCATTCTTACGAATGATCCACAGAAATCTACAATTCAGATCCTCAACCTGAATGATCTGTCAATAATAATCTCTAGGAACAAATGATCAAACATCATCAATAACATAAACTAATATAATAGCTACCAACTGATTGGCTTCTAGGACATATCTCTAACACATTTACCCCCTCATAATCATGAGTCCCGGAACATAAGCGCTTATCTCACGGCCCTTGGAAAGACGGTCGCGACTCCGCTTTCCAAAGATGTAAATGCCATTCATCACACAATTAGCACAGCCATACCATATATCTCAATTCAGCCACAATAATATAAACCATTCAATATGCATGTCATGAGATAACAATCCATCCTATGCACAGTCATGTAGCATATATATATAATATAGCAATTCATACATGCAGGCTACATGCTAATGTTAGAGATATGTCCTAGAAGCCAATCCTTTTGGATACTTCTATGGTTTTATGTCATTGATGATTTTATATTATTTGTTCCTTGATTTATGTGTTGACAGTTCATTCAGGTTGAGGATCTGAATTATAGATCACTGTTTTTCATTTAGTAGTAAATGACAACAATAAATCTAAAACGTCCGTAATCTTGATAATTAACAAGGAACATTAATTATCAATAAGATTAGTATGCAAGTTAAGTGATGATTAAGTTCTATAAATCATGGGTTAAGGGTAACCAACTTAATTGCATATGTTTATGTTAATTGAACATAGTACAAGACATGACCCAACGAAATAAATATATGGATTGTGTTATGTGTCATTATTTATTTCGTTATGATTTTGATTCTAAGTTTGAGATGTTTATCTTTTCCACATGAGGATAGGTTCAATAAATATCGTCTACCGCTGATTTCCGATAAGGGCTGCTATACAGACGTTATTTATGTTTTCTTGAATTGTGCGGGGAAAAGCTAAATTATCAAGAAAACCGTATGTCCCTCATTAATTCATTTAGTGAGTGATGATATATGTTTGGGCCCCTTGATGGAGATAGATTGTTTGCTAGCAACTGATACAATTATCTCTAGATCAAGAAACGCATAATCTGCAAGAATGACACATTCCTATCTTGGATTATACGATGATATCGTGAGACATAAGAATCAAAATAGAGAAATACTTTTATTCTCTTATGCAGGATTTAAATATTGTAGCAGTACATTATTTATGCGAATTGGGAATCATAACGTGTTGCTAGATACCGCTTATGAATATTGGAATTAAATAGCGATTTAATCCCATGTCCAACTTAGCATAAATCCTCAAAGGGTCACACAGATCGAAATATAACCAAACAGTGCATTAATCATTTATTTGCATCAATGTGCTTTTTCGAAAATATGATAAGTTGATTAATTGATTATATGTCGATATAATTAATTAATTCAAACGGATCATATCGAAATGATTTAATGCATAAGCTAATCCCATGGTAATTATTAATTAGTTAATAATTATAGAACACAACACAATTTAATATAGATAGTTATATTAAATTAATGGGCCGATATTTATTATTGAATAAATAGCCCAAATGAAGAGCACTAAATAGTGGATTGAATGGGTTGATTTAATAATCAATTTGGAGAGCTTGCAAAGCCCATTTGGGACCATATATGGCCGGCCACAATAGGGGTGGTAAGTAGGTGGCATGATGGTAAATAAAGGGAACTTGTTGCTAGGGTTTGAGCATTATAAAAGGACCCTTGTGGAGGCTCCTTGCTCCTCTCTCTCTCTTCCTTCCCTTGGCCGCCACCACCCTCCTCTCTCCCTCTCTTTGGCCGCCACCTCTCTCCCCTCTCATCCACCTTAGCTCATGTGTTGAGCACCATAATCTCTCCACTTAATTAAAGAGAATTAAGAAGGCGAGAACGCTTGGGATTAGCTAAGACCTTGTAGCTTCTAGCAAAGCTTGTAGGTCTTGGTTAATTTCGTGGTGGACTCGAGGACGAGCTTGGCACGAAGGAGAAGCTAGACGCGAGCGCACCACCTACAACCTAGCCGGTTCAAGCCTCTTGATTACGATATCAAGAGAGGTATAAACCTTTAACTCTCTCTTTGTGTGAATGGCTTTAAGTGCAAGATCCGAGTTTGTGCATGCTTATATTGGCTAATTAAGAGTAATTAACCATAAAAATGAAATTTATGCACTTAACTAACAGCTAAGTCATGCAAAAACATCAAGCAACATGCATAATATACTTTAAGTTTAGCACAACAACAAGAGTTAGGGTCCAGGTGAAATCCGCACCTTAAACCTCACACCGCTTTACCCGCCGTTTATTGCTGCGAAGCGCCCGCTTCACCGCTCAAGTCCACCGCTTCACTTAGTTCAGGGTCTGGTTCAAGTGAACAAAACCTAAGTCACAAACATGCACAAGAACAACCTATAACTCATGCAATTACGTGGTTAAGACACTGAACCAAACAGTGTTGCGTGACTGGTTTGCGGGGTAGCACCTTTTGTATCCCCGCTTCATGATTTGCCTAACAGCCCAACACCAGACCTATAATGCTAAGCAGCATGTGGTCAGTTAGGGTACACAACAAGACTGTCTTGCACCAATATCATCATCCCAAAGGTCTGTTTGAGTCATGGAAACCAGCCGCTATACACAACTCATGCACCGCCATGAATTTCCCAGCCTGTTTTGGGTAAACCAGGGCCAAAACCATGCAAGCAACCTTGTTCTTTACCTTTCCAACTATCCAGCTATGTCCCAAGCACTACTTTTCACTGTCTAATGCCTCAAAACTAAGCTCTAATGGTCTGTTTTGGTAAGGAACAGAACAGATACGAATTTGGCAAGGAGAAGGGCATAATTGTCCACACAATTGGGCCAGAGAGAGATGTTAAAAGGTAGGGACCAGGTGTCAGCAACTCTCTCCCCCTAACCAAATGACTAAGCAGCTTGGTGTCACTATTCTGTTGGGGCTGGTCAAACCAAGTTGGACTGCCCTTTGGTCATCTCCAAGGGTCACCACTGGACAATTCCAGTGCAACATGCATGGGACATCTCCAGTATTTGCAACCATACATGCCTAAGTACAGATTTCATGACTGGGCAGCTACGTTAACCACCGCACACGTAGACCGGCCGTAACCGTCATGCGTTACAGCATAGTTTGGTCATCATTTTGGTCACAATTTGGGTCATCATACCATGTCATTATACCACGCAATAATTTATTTCAATTTGGCATACATGATGCAACATACACACAAAGTCTGATTGTAAGGCAACCATTACCATAGCGGGACTTATACCGTTTCCAACCACGCTTTACATGACTGCACTAGTGTTTGGACAGGGATGGGGGCATAATTACATGGGTCTCTAGTCAGTCAAGGTCTCAAACATCACCACCCCCTAATAGACAGGATGCAATTTGGAGCAACATATAGTACAATATTTACAAACCCCTGAATTTCCCCCACGCTCTAAGGCCCGGTTGCATGGTGTTTACATGACAGGTACACCGTCAAACAGCCGTATCTCACAGACTTGACCCAGCAAAATAAATATATGGATTGTGTTATGTGTCATTATTTATTTCGTTATGATTTTGATTCTAAGTTTGAGATGTTTATCTTTTCCACATGAGGATAGATTCAATAAATAGCGTCTACCACTGATTCCCGATAAGGGCTGCTATACGGACTTTATTTATGTTCTCTTGAATTGTGCGGGAAAAAACTAATCATCAAGAAAATCATATGTCCCTCATTAATTCGCTTAGTGAGTGACGATATCTGTTTGGGCCCCTCGATGGAGATAGATTGTTTGCATGCAACTTTATACAATTATCTCTAGATCAAGAAACGTATAATCTACAAGAATGACACATTCCAATCTTGGATTATACGATGATATCGTGTGACATAAGAATCAAAATAGAGATATACTTTTATTCTCTTATGCATGATTGAAATACTGTAGCAGTACACTATTTTATGTGAATTGGGAATCGTGTTGCTAGATACCGCTTATGATTATTGGGATTAAATAGCGATTTAATTCCATGTCCAACTTAGCATAAATCCTCAAAGGGTTACACAAATAGGACTTTAACCATACAGTTCATTATTTATTTGTTTGCAACAGTGAGTATTGCGAAAATATGATAGTTTGATTAATTAATTATATACCGTTGCGAACCGTTATAATTAATTAAATCAAAGAGATCATATAAAAATAAATTAATGTATTTGCTAATCCTAATTTAATTATTAATAAGTTAATAATTAATTATGTTCAACACATTTCAATTCATTGAGCTATTGGGTCTTTATTTAATTAGTTAAATAAAAGCCTAATTTGAGGTTGGTTGAAAGAGCAATTAAAAGGATTGAATTAATGGGTTTTTAGCACATTTGGTGTATCCCACAAAAGCCTCCAATGGGGTCGGCCACATAAGGGCAAACTTGTCCATAAATTGTTGTGGTAGGTAGGTCAAGAGAGCACTATATAAAGGGGTCAAGTTTTGAAAAAATCCTAGCCTCTACTCCTTTTTCTCTCTCCTTTCCTCTTTGGCCGAAATTCACCAAGGGAGAAATTTTTTTTCAGATTTTTCTCCATGCTCTCTCTTCTCTCCTCTCCTTTCTAGCTCATGGGTTGAGCACTCCTCTCCATAAATTAAATAGTTAATTGGTAAAAGAGAGAGGAAACCTAGAGGGATTAGATTGTTTCTTCCTCTTGCTAGCACAAGGGTTGAAGATTATGGTTAACCTCCTTGGTGGATTCGAGACCGACCACCCAACGAAGAGGAGGCACATGGAGGCACGCCACCAACTCCTACACCAATGGATCGAGCCCCGTGAATACGATTTCGCATGAGGTAGAATCCAAACCTTTTCTCTTGTGTGTTAATTGACTTGGCACTAGATCCTTGCACTTGTTTGTGGTTAATTAAGTGTAATTAGCTATAAAAATTAAAATTGTGCATTTTCTAACAGCATGATATCTGGCATTTTCATATATGTGACTAAATTATTTTACCAAAGGTGTAAAGTAATGAGATGCATGCTTTCTGGTTGTTTTCATTATGTTTGTGTAGGTTTTGATTTGAATATTGGCTTTGATGTGCACATGTCTCCCCAAACTGCTATAGCAGCTGAGAGTTGGGATTGTAATGAGACAACTGCCGATACTTACTCCAATACCGAGGAAGTATTAGATCAGAAAACTGGTGAGACAAGCACGGATGCTGATCCTGGTTCTTCAAGCACCAGTTCTCTGATTCCTATTCCAGAATTTGGAATGGAATTTACTTCGAAAGAAGATGCCTTCCTCTTTTACAGCAAGTATGCCTATTCTGTTGGATTTGGTGCAGCGAGGTGGGGGGTTTTTCTAAGGATGGCAAAACCATTCGGGAGACAATCAAGTGTCACAAAGGCGGTACAATTCGTGGGCAAAGTGACAAACCAGTGACTGAGAGAAAATATGCAGTGAAAAAGACCGGGTGTCTAGCGCGCATTGTCTTGCTTTTTAATGCTGAAAAAGAAGTGTGGTTCATCTACAAATGTGAACTCAGCCATAACCATGAGTTGCGCCCAGAATACTCTTATAAACTCACCAGCCACAGAAATCTTCCATTCTATGTGAAGAAACTCCTTGAGATCAATGAACATGCTGGCCTTCCAGTGGTTGGCAATATAAATACAGTTATTCAAATGGGTGGAGGTGAAGAGCTTTGTGGTTATTCAGAGAGGGATGCAAGGAACTACATTGCTAAAGTAAGGAGGTACAATTTAAGAAAAGGTGACGCAGATACATTGATGACTTATTTCTGTAAAAAGCAAGCTGTGGATCCAAACTTCTTCTACCAGTGTAAATTTGATGAGGATAACCGGCTAGAATTGGTGTTTTGGGCTGATTCAGTTTCGCGAGCTGCATACCAATATCTCGGCGATGCTTTGTCTTTCGATGCGACTTATCTTCTAAATAAGTTAAGTATTCAACCCAGTTTCTGTTTTATATATTTACCATTAGGTGTGAATCTAACTTGGTTGATATTGTATCTATTACATAATTATGGCATTTTCCTTAAACAAGTTAGTAAGGAATTTAATAAGACAGAATGTTAGTTTGGTATAGGGTGAATTTTTGTATTTTTGTATGTGGTAGTTTGTTACCAGCTTGATGGTATATTGGTTTCTATTATTGGTATATTGCTATTTTTTCAGAAAGATGCTTACATGTATTGTGTTTTTTAGGGAGTAAGTAATTTGGTATATGAGAGTAAATAATATAGTAGAAGGAGAGTAATTAATTAAGGAGTATAATATACTGCAGCTCTTACCATAGAATTTTATCATTTTTTTTTCTGATGTATGTTAATTTACAAAAATCTTGTCCATTTTTCAAGTTTGATCTACCTGTTGCACCCTTTGTTGGTGTTAATCATCATGGAAAAACCACAGTGTTTGGTTGTTCCATGATGACTTGTGAGGATACTGATTCGTACTCGTGGATCATGACAACATTTTTATAATGTATGCGAGGCAAGTCTCCAGAGACGATCATCATAGATCAGTCAGTGGCTATGACGAATGCTATAGAAAAATGTTTGCCAAATAGGTAAATGTTATTCCTTTGGTTTGTATCAGTTTTTATATTTGCTTGCAGGGAGCTTATAATTTCTTATATGAGATTAACTTATATTTGATAGGGATGTAAATTAATTAGTTGCATGCTATCTGACTTTGTTGTTTGTATCAGTTTTAATATTTAGTTCCAGGGAGCTTATAGTTTTGTATTAGGAGTAACTTTTTTTTTGGTCACGGGTGCAAATTAATTAAGTGCATGCTCTCTAATTTTTATAATTTATTTTGTTTGTATCAGTTTTCATATTGAATGCCATAGAAATTTTTTATCAAACAGTGTCCACCGGTATTGCATCTGGCACATCATGAACAAGCTACCTAATAAATTGCCAAATAACCTGAGTGTTATAAAGAAGATTAAGAGTGTGGTCTATGACTCCTTGACAGTTGAAGAGTTTGAGTCCAGTTGGCAAAATGCCATAAACGAATACTCTCTTCAAGGTATTACATTCTTCAACTCTCTTATTTAATTTTAACTACTGTACATAATTATTATCAGGAGTATTATGTTAATACTATGTAGAGATTGATTTTGTTTCATTCAGAGAGTATTTTATACTAGTGTGGAAGTAAATAATTTAGTACAGTGGTTTCTATTATTACATACAGGTGAGTATTTAAGGATGCCTTACTTAATCAATGTTTCACTTTGTCTATCTTATTAACCTTCAAAACATATCATTCTTGGCTCCGTGAGATATACAACATTAGGTCAAAATGGATTCCAGCTTTTTTGAAGAATCATTTTTGGGCAGGGATGTCAACTACTCAAAGAAGCGAGAGCATGAATTCATA
Source organism: Rhynchospora pubera (assembly GCA_028095005.1). Classification (NCBI taxonomy): domain Eukaryota; kingdom Viridiplantae; phylum Streptophyta; class Magnoliopsida; order Poales; family Cyperaceae; genus Rhynchospora; species Rhynchospora pubera. The sequence goes on from CM051460.1 coordinate 282,866,360, forward strand.
CTTGGACAAGTTTGTGAACTCGAAAACTTCTCTGAGGTAAAATTTTGTTTTCTCAAAATATGTCAGTAGTAATACAGTAATGGAGTAATACAGTTATGTAAGCTAGTCAAAGGAAGTGTTTAATATTGTGTATGGAGTAACTTATTTTTACAGGAGAGTATATTGTTACATTGTAGGCAGTAACTTATGCTAGTCATTAATGGATACATTAATGGAGTAACTTATACCTCTCAAGGATACATTAATGGAGTAATACAGTTGTGTATGCTAGTCACAGGAAGTGTTTAATTTTGTGTAGGGAGAAACTTATTTTTACAGGAGAGTATATTTGTGGGGAGTAACTTGCACCTCTCAGGGATACATTAATGGAGTAATACAGTTGTGTAAGCTGGTCACAGCATGTGTTTAATATTGTGTAGAGAGTAACTTATTTATACGTGAGAGAAAATTCCTACATCATAGGGAGTAACTTATACCTATTAGTAATACAGTAATGGAGTAATACAATTAAGCTAGTCACAGGATGTGTTTAATATTGGATAGGAAGTAACTTATTTTCACATGAGAGTATATTGCTACATCGCAGGGAGTATCTTATGTGACTAATTGTGCAATTCTTTCTTCTTGCAGTCAATTCGTGAAACAATTTGAAGCAGTACTAGCAAAATAGAGAAGAGATGAGATAGATCTCGATTTTCAATGTGTTGATGGAGAGCCCAAGTGTTTTACACAAGAGCTTATTGAGGAACAATTCGCTGGAGCATATACACACAACCAATTCTACAAGTTTCAATCAGAATTGCTAGCTGTACTTGGATTAAAGTTCAATCCATGTGAGGTGCTGGGAGTAAGAAGGGTGTATAGAATTTCTGAGAAGAAGATGGACAAGATGATGGAGTACAATCTGGTTTACAACAGTGAAGATGACACATATTTGTGTGACTGTCATCTATTTCAAACTTGTGGGTTGGTGTGTAGACATGCTTTGCTGGTCTACAAACAAGAAGATGTGGAGTTTGCTCCCTCTAGTTACATGTTGGATAGATAGAGTAAGCATTGTAAGAGGAATCATTTAGATGCAAGAGTGATTTCTTTGAGAGTAAATCAGAAGCGTGAGACATACAACAACCTGTACTCACTTCTCCATGGTGTGTTTCTCGACTTGGTTGATTATGCCTTACTTGATGAAGTTTCTCTAAATGCTGTTGTGGATGGCATGAATGGTTTGAGAATTTCTGTGTCAAACAGAAGAGAGAGCACAGGAGAAGCTTTTGGTAGTAATGACAACAATGGAGGAATGGGTGAAAGTGGATCTAGTGTGGTGGTAGCAGATGGGGACTCAAGTCAACAACCAATTAAAGATCCAGAAAAGAGGCGAAAGAGGGGTTGGAACCCGACCAAAAGATTGAAGCCAAAGGAAGAGATAATTCGAGACAAGATGAAAAAGAAGAATAAAAAGTTGACTCAGGTTGAGGAAAATGGTACTGGTGGACAACCTTGTTCTAGAGGCAAGAGGAGTGAGTAAATTTTAACTCTGTCAGTTATCATATTTAGTTGAAGGGAGAATATAATTGCATATACGGGAGAAACTTAATTTACTGGAGGGTGTAAATTACTATATTTGTCAATTATCATATTTAGTTGAATGGAGAATATAGTTGCGTATATGGGAGTAACTTATTTTACTAGAGGGTGTAAATTACTATATCATGATTGATAACGTTTTATTTTGTATATAGGTTTGAAATCAAAGAAGTAATTCGCGAAAAGATGCAAAAGAAGAAGATGATGTTGATTGATTTGGAGGGAAACTGAATTGGAGAAGCTCATTGTTTTGCTGATTATTGTTTGTTTACAGTTTTTTTTTCAAAGAATAGAGTTACAAATATGAAAGAAGAAAGTTACAAATAGAAGAAAAAGGAATTGTACTTTTATTTTTATAGTGCTTTTATTGTATGTACTATCGATATGTCATTTTTTTTAACTTTTTCATTATTTGTCAGAAATGCATGTAACTGGTGATATTATGTTCATTCATGGTTATAATATTTCTTGAAATATTTCTTATCATTGGAGTATATTAATTAATCATATAAAAAATGAACTTGTTATAATAATTATACCAAGAGGGAGTATCTAGTTCTGTCGAGGAAGTACATTTTACTGTTCAAGGGAGTATATTCATATTGTCATTTTAACATATGTATAATTGATAGATTAATGGAGTATATTGATATGTTCAAGGGAGTATATTGTTTACTATTCTAGGGAGTATATTGATATCGTCATTTTAACATATGTATAATTGATATACATTTTTGGTAATGTTTTATTCCAGAAGTAATGGATGCAACCGTTGGATCATATTTTGTTCTATCAATCCTTATCTAGTGTTGCGGTATACGTCTTCTCGCGTTACACGTCTTTTCGAGCCGTTCGATCTGATCGGACGGTTAATTTATATACACATGATTTCATTTCCCTTTCTCTCTCTTTCTCTCCTCTCAGCGACTTACTCTCTCACTCTCTACTCTTCATTGCCACTCCCGAGGAAAACACAGGTATCTTTTCCCCTCTACTCCTCATTGCCTCTCTCTCTCCTAGGGTTTTACCACTGTTTCTTCTCATTTCTAGTCGCTGTTTGTTTTCCATCGTTGCTTCAGATCCGTTGCTTGTTGTTCGCGTAATCTCTCTTGAGTCTCCGTTTGGTTTGATCGGCGACAATGGTGAAAAAATCATCTACAACGAAATCAAAATCGCCAATTCAACCAGGTTTGTTCAACTTCCTTTCTATTATTATTTCTATACATCAGTTTTTCATTGTCGGCACTACTTTTAGGATTGAGATTTTGAAGTAATTTATTACTAAATTGTGCTTAATTAACTCCTGCATGGAGTAAATATTGTTGATTAAGGGAGTATTTATTGTGAATAAAGGGAGTACTGTCCTAATTCATGTTCCTATGATCACAGGGAAGGCATCTTCTTCTAAAGACCGTGGAAAAGGGCATGCCGGTACTTCATCTAAAAAGGCGTCTTTATCTCTTAGTCGTGGGAAAGCACCTGGTCCATCTGGTTAGCTTTTCTATTTGTTAGTTTGTTATTATTATTATTTCATTATTTATATTTGAATCAATCATGTGGAACAAAATATTTACATGTAGTCCTGATGATGTATTAATTAATTAGTTGTACATTATAATTAAAATTAATGGAGTAACTAAACATGTTGTTTTTTATATTTTGTACAATGATTTATGTGTTAAATTTTACTTTCTTTGGTTTGATACCTTTTTTTTGTGATTTTGTTTTGAAAAACAGGTGGTAAGAAGTTTGTTGTACGCTGTAAACCAAGTCACATCTTGGTTTTTTATGAGAGGATATTCTTCCGAAGATGTTTGATTTGCAGAGGGCTAGGCTAATGGAAACCCCTTTTGCACACTTTTTTGAGATGCCGGAAGCTTATCTGTCAACAAACATCCTGACAAAGGTGGTGGATCTATATGATCCTGACAGTGAATGTTTTCAAGTTGGTGATGTTTCCATCCCATTCACAACAGAAGATGTTGGTGTTGCACTTGGTATATCTTTTTCCAACCTTCTTTAGTTATGTTTGTTTACTTGTTTGTCAAATAAATTAGATGAACTAAATAGATAGATTAATGGATTAAACATTTACCACAATAGGAGTAACTTATTTGAACAAGGGAGTTTATTGTGAACTATAAGGCAGTATTTATGTATGTGTTAGTGTGTTATCAGTGTGTTGGTGTTTGAAACAAGGGAGTAACTTAATTTATCAAGGGAGTATATTATCAGTGTGAAGGAAGTAATTTATTTAAACAAGTGATGTGATTAGAGTAACTAAATAACTAATTGTAAGTTGTTTAATATTTGTTTAATATATTTAGTAAATAAGTAAACATTTTTTATATTTTTATTCATATCACTAACAAAAATTTTCTCTATTATTAGGTTTAGTAGATAATGGTGTGTTAATCAACATAGAAAATCTAGAAGGGAAGCTAAAGAAGCTTGTTAATACCAAGTCCCCTCTGTACCAAGCTTACTTTCAAGGAATATCAAAGCCCAATTACTTAGATCTTGGGGAAGAAATAATGAAAATTGCAGGAAATGATGAAAAGGTGAATGATTTTGTCTCTCTGATGATCCTTCACCTTTTCACTGTTATTCTGCTTCCTCCATCAAGTGGCCGAGTCGCACTTAACATGATAACATTTTTGGAGGATTTGGATAAACTGTCGGGGTACAATTGGGACAATGTTGTACATGCTTTGATTGTAAACCAAATGACAGAGGCATACCGAAAACCAACTCATAAAATAGAAGAGAGCGATGGCAAGAAAACTAGAGTGGCCCTCAGAGCGAATTGTATTGGAGGGTGTCTTTATGCTGCAATAGTAAGATTTTTTTTACCTTATAGCTGTTATATAATTTTGTTTTATGTTCTAAATTCAACCTCGTTACATGTATATTTGCCTGAATATATGAGCTGCATGGTATCTGTTTTATATCAGATTTGATATTTAATTGAAGGGAGTAAGTTATTTATATAAAGGGTGTAAATTAATGAACTGTATGGCATTTGTTTTTCATCAGATTTGATATTTAATTTAGGGGAGTTTATAGTTTCTTATATGGGAGTAATTTATTTTTATAAAAGGTGTAAATTAATGAACTGCTTGGTATCTGTTTTTTAATATATATGAAGTAGTAAGTTAGAAGTTTGTATGTTTCTTTAACACAAGTTTTTTTTTCCTTTTTTTTTAGGTCTCGTTTTTTGAGAGAAGTCGTGAGAAATCTTGTAAGTACTGAAAGGTGGTATTATAACTGGAATATGAGGAAAAGATTCTCTGAAGCTGCAGCAACAAAACTTATGAACAAAGTTGAGAAGAAATTAGAGATGTTAACAAAGAATGGAAATACAATTGAGCCATTGGTTTGGACTCGTCCCGAGCAACTTATTTTGCTACACGGTTGCAGAGAGAACCTTTTGGTGAAATATGATTTACCTATTCCTCGTCGTCCTCATCTTCCTCGCCGTACTAGGTCTAAAAGGCGCCAAGCAGCTGAAACAGATGATGATAATGTAACTGAGGAAGAAGACAACAACAATGATGATGAACATGATGAAGAAGGTAGTAACTATAAGGGAGTATCTTACTTGAACAGGAGAGTACACTATCACTATAAGGATAGTAACTAATATTTGTTGTTTTAATTTTTGGCAGAGAGAGATTTTGACAAGGGATCAAAAGAGAATCATGGCAATGATGATGAGGATGACAGAGACAACAATGATGAGGATGATGTTGCTCCTCACTCCAGAGAAGATGAACGTGACACGGTGGATGACAATGGTAAGTTCATGCTTTGTCTTGTTCACAGTAGAACAGATTTCTTATAAGGGAGTATCTTAATTTGAACAAGGGAGTAATATATTATTGTGAAGGGAGTAAGTTATTTTATTTTAGGAAGTTATATTTGTTGTTTTATTTTTTGTTAGAGAGAGGTTCTGACAAGGGATCAGAAGAGAATTGTGGTAATGATGATGAGGATGATAGAGAGAACAATGATGAGGATGATGTTCCTCCTCATTCCAGAGAAGATGAACATGACACGGTGGAGGACAATGGTAAGTTCATGCTTTGTCTTGTTCACAGTAGAACATATTTCTTATAAGGGAGTATCTTAATTTGAACAAGGGAGTATATTATCATTGTGAAGGGAGTAAGTTATTTTATGTTAGTAAGTTATATTTGTTGTTTTATTTTTTGGCAGAGAGAGGTTCTGAAAAGGGATCAGAAGATATGACAACTGATCCTATTCCCCCATATGGAGAAGAGAACAGTGGTAAGTTCATTCTTTGTGTTGTTCACAGTAGTACACATTTCTTATAAGAGAGTAAATTATTTATAAGAGGGAGTGAATTTATAATGGTTGGGGATTAACTTATATTTCTTCTTTCTTTTCGGACAGAGAAAGACACTAGCAAGGGAACAGAAGAAGAAGTTCATGGAAAAAATAGAGAGATGAGAACTGATGAGAGGGCAAGCGATAATCTTATTATAACTGCCGCGTCTCCCATCAATACTTACTCTCGTGCAAAGCAACCACAGTTTCATGTCCCACCTACAAGTACTGGTGCTGGTATGTGTTAATTTACTCTCTGTATTGCTTATTAATTTACTCTCTGTAAACATTTAGTTTCTCTCTACAGTCAATTTAGTTACTCCCTTAAACCATTTAGCACAATGTGCACGTATTTTTATCAGAAGTTTAGTTAATTTTATGTCCCACCTGCAAGTACTGGTGCTGGTATGTCTTAATTTACTCTCTGTATATATTTATTTTCTCTCTACAATCAATTTAGTTACTCCCTTAAACCATTCAGAATTTAGTTACTCTCTACATGTGTCCCTGTGTATTTGTATGAATTTTTATTAGAAGTTTTTGTCAGCTGTAGATGTAATACAAGTATATTATACCTCCTTTTTTGCAGGAGAGGCTAACCCTTCTGTACAAAATCCTGTTCCAAATTCTGTTTGGGATCCAAAATCCTTCCCTTCCTTTAGTTTAGGGTTCTCTTCTGGGAGTGATAAAGAGGAAGAACCTATTAATAAATTTTGTCCTGTTAAGGAAGAATGTAGTCCTGTTGAGGAAGTTCCTCCTGTTGAGGAAGTTTCTCCTATCAAGTAAGAAGAGTCTATTAGTTTAGATTATCCACTAGATTTTTTTGATTTGGCTGGTGATGTTTGTGATATTATGCAAGCTTTTAAAGATTGTGATGATTTTTTTCCTTAGAAACTGAGTTCATGTAGTAACAGATATCTTGTAATGGTTTAAAATTTTGTTATAAAACAATATGCAATTTATCTTTTTGTGAATTGAATGAAATATTTGCCAAATTTATTTTTATACATTTTATGTTTTCCTATCCCAGTATCAGGAGTCCAAGGAGATATTTCTTCTATTGTTTTTGCCTATCCAGTTGCCGAAATAGTTTCTGATGTCCCAGTGGATCCAGGGTATTATGTTAGTTTCATTGAATGGAATAAATCATCCCTTAATATTAAAAGAAGTTCCAAGGGTCGTGCATTAAAGAAGAAAAACTTCCATGGTAGTCCATATGCCGACCCATTTATTTACAACCCAAATTTTACTAGAGGGCAGAAGAAAACAAAGGGAAAATCAGTCAACTTTTGGGATTGTTTTCATGTAACTGAGAACTCAGCAATATCTGAGGATTTGGCTCTGCAAATGACTCTTTTTGCATCAACAATTGGAACTGAAACTGCACCCAGAGAACTCTATAGGCATGACAATCTTGTGGTTAATTCAAGTGAAATGGAGATTTTATTGACCGATCACGGTGTGCCGCCACGTGTAAGTTATACTATTGCTGTAACTTTTTGATATCCTATTTTTTATTATAAATGTGATACGTTAATGATATATGTTTCTATATATTTGTGTTCGTCGGGTCATGTCTGCCTTGCTATATCTTATTAAGCGAGAAGTCACCACAGATTTGAAGTGGTGCCAGTTGACTCGTTTGATTTGGTAAGTAAAGTCGACAAAATTAATGTGTCAATAGTTTTGCCATATTCTGTCTTGTTTGTTTGTTGGTCTTTAATTTAGAACAAGGAAGTAACTTATATATGTGAAGAGAGTACATAACTAGCACAAAAAGCTATATTTTGACTTATGTTGTAATCAATGTTTTTTTTTTTTTTGCAGAAAGCTTTATCTTCTGGTGTGGTTGGTGAGATTAAGCAGTCAAATCCTGATCTTCTCAATTCATGTTTTGTGGAGTCGAACTTGCTCATTGCTTTCTCCAATGATGGAGTACAATGGTGGATGTATGTGGTGGACAAGCAAGCAAATTCTTTCAAAATATATTTTCTTACCAGAAATTCAGCCGAGTTCATGAGCAAGTTGCAGCAGGACTTTGCAGTCATCAAGTCATTCTTGGTTTGGCGGTCTTGTGGTGATACAAAGTTCAATTCCATGAAGTGGGAATGGGTGTATGACCTTGAGCCGCAAGACAAACCAGAAGATAGTGGACTAATCATTCTTAGGATGCTTTTATGCAAGTTGAACAACATTACTGTGCCAGAAACTAAGGTCAGTCTATTGGGGAGTAAATTTACCACAAGGGGAGTAACTTAATTTGAACAAGGGAGTAAATTATCATTGTGAAGGGAGTAAATTATCAGTGTGTAGGGAGTAAGTTATTTAAACAAGGGAGTATGTTAGTATGTCAGAGGTACGTTATTTGAACAAGTAGTTTTTTTGAACAAGGGAGTAACTTAATTCAACATAGGAGTAAATTATCAGTTTGAAGGAAGTAAGTTATTTAAACAAGAGAGTTTGTGAACTATAGGGCAGATTTTATGGATGTAGTTTGTTAGCATCTTGACGTTATCTTGGTATTTAAAACAAGAGAGTAACTTAATCTGAACAAGGGAGTAACTTAATCTGAACAAGGGAGTTTATTGTGAATTGTAGGGCAGTATTTATGTATGTGTTAGTGTGTGATAGTGTGTTGGTATTTGAAACAAGGGAGTAACTTAATTTATGAATGGAGTATATTATCAGTATGTAGGGAGTAAGTTATTTAAACAAGGGAGTATGTTAGTATGTCAGAGGTACGTTATTTGAACAAGTAGTTTTTTTTGAACAAGGGAGTAACTTAATTCAACATAGGAGTAAATTATCAGTTTGAAGGGAGTAAGTTATTTTAACAAGGGAGTTTGTGAACTATAAGGCAGATTTTATGGATGTAGTTTGTTAGCATCTTGACGTTATCTTTGGTATTTAAAACAAGAGAGTAACTTAATCTGAACAAGGGAGTAACTTAATTTGAACAAGGGAGTTTATTGTGAATTGTAGGGCAGTATTTATGTATGTGTTAGTGTGTGATAGTGTGTTGGTATTTGAAACAAGGGAGTAACTTAATGAGAAAGTTTAATATGCACTATAGTGTATAGAGCTTTCTATGCACCGCGGACTTTTTCGGGGATATTTTTGTAAATTGACAAATCTAATTTAACCAATCATTAATACATATTGAAATCTCATAGCAAACAAAATTTTACAATTTTTGAGATTTTAGTACTATTTTTTCGAATTTTTTAAAACATGCCCATTTTTGGAATATTGTAAATAGTTTAACATTCCAAAAATGGCATGTTTTAAAAAATTCGGAAAAAATAGTAATAAAATCTAAAAAATTATAAAATTTGATTTTCTATGAGATTTCAATATAAATATTAGATTGGTTAAATTAGTTTTGTCAATTTCCAAAAATAACCCCGAAAAAGTCCGCGGTGCATAGAAAGCTCTATGCACTATGGTGCATATTAAACTTTCTCGTAACTTAATTTATGAAGGAAGTATATTATCAGTGTGCAGGGAGTAAGTTATTTAAACAATGGAGTATGTTAGTATGTCAGAGGTACGTTATTTGAACAAGTAGTTTTTTTGAACAAGGGAGTTACTTAATTCAACATAGGAGTAAATTATCAGTTTGAAGGGAGTAAGTTATTTAAACAAGGGAGTTTGTGAACTATAGGGCATATTTTATGGATGTAGTTTGTTAGCATCTTGACGTTATCTTGGAATTTAAAATAAGGGAGTAACTTAATCTGAACAAGAGAGTAACTTAATTTGAACAAGGGAGTTTATTGTGAACTGTAAGGCTGTATTTATGTATGTGTTAGTGTGTGATAGTGTGTCGTATTTGAAACAAGGGAGTAACTTAATTTATGAAGGGAGTATATTATCAGTTTGCAGGGAGTAAGTTATTTAAACAAGGGAGTATATTAGTATGTCAGAGGGAGTGTGTTTTGTTGTACTTATATTATAGTAGGAGTTGAAGCAGGGAGTATGTTTTCTAATAACTTGTTCTTGCTTTTTTTTCATATTCGAATTGAAGGTGACAAGTTCGTTATTGCGTACAACTTGATGGTTGATAGTACGAATGAAATTGAGGTTGAATTACCTGCAATATAAGTTAGGGATGAAATAATTGTTTGTTAGATTTGGAATGGCTACTGTGTTTTTCTGTTGTGATTTGTTTGTTTGTAGTATGGATCAGAATTGGTTTGTTATAGTTGTTGCTATGCGTATTGAAACATGTTGTGATTTGTTATTGTTACTAAAATATCATGAAATAGTTACTTCCTTATATAAGTTGTTGTGATCACTTTTTTGAGAAATAGATACTCTTTATTCTATGTGTATATTTTTGTCCAATAGAGGACAGTAATTGAATTTTTTTAGTGCTGTTTAGCTTATTTATTTACTCCCTATATAAATTTATTTACTCCATAGGTTTATTTTATTTCTGTTGTACTGCTTAATAATTTACTCTCTGTATATATTTAGTTTCTCTCTACAGTCAATTTAGTTACTCTCTTAAACTATTGAGCACAATGCGCACGCGAGGTGAATTTGTTGCGTGACGTCATTTTCATGCGGAAGGGACGCGGATTCGGGCTGTTTCACGCGGAAGGAACGCGGATATGTTGCATGACGTCATTTTCACGCGGTAAGTTTGTTCGACGCGGTTAAATGTGGTCCAAATGGGCGCTGCGCCCTAATTAAAGCATTAATATTCAAAATTAAGAGAATTTGTTACGTGACGTCATTTTCACGCGGTAAGTTTGTTCGACGCGGTTAAATATGCTCATTTGCCCCAAACGGAATTTCCTATCAAAAGTTATGCCTGTTTAAAGTTTTAAATTCAAAATCTTTTAATTAAAAATTTATATTTTAATTATTGCCTTATTATATATTATTTGATTATATATAGAGGCTAACATAAAATATTAATTAATTATTAAGGTAAAATAAGAACAACAACATTTTACATAATTGAAAAAAATAAAATTAAACCATTCATATTAAATTAATATAACAATTCTAATATTAAACTAATATTTATAATATAGAATTATATTAAAATCAGTCAAAACGTCTAAAATCCAGAACTTAGGAATCCAGGATTCCGAGATTCCGATCTTGCGGTCGGAATCTGGAATTCCGAACTTGTGATACTATTTAAAAAAAAATTATTATATTGATATTATTTTTAATATATTATATCAATTTAATATAATTTTTTAATTTTTCGGTCCATGCTATGGGGACGAACAAGCAAGACAGTATTTAGGGCTTTTGCTCCGCAACTCCAAAAAGGCCGAAAAATTTGAAAATAGTATTAAATTAATATAATATATTAAAAATAATATCAATATAATAATATTTTTTTAAATAGTATCACGAGATCGGAATCCCAGTTTCCGAGCGTAAGATCGGATTCCCGGATTCCGACCTTAGCTAAGATCGGAATCCCGGATTCCGATCTTAGCTAAGGTCGGAATCCGAGATTCCGATCTTAGCATTTTAATTTTTTATATATTATTTATTTATTTATTTTATTAATTAGTTAAATAATTAGAAAAATAGATAATATATTGTAAAAATATTGAAAAAATATGGAAAAAATAAGGAATAATTAAATTAAATTTTATATGTAATTTAGTATTTTTTGGAAAAATTAAATTTATTTTCATTTTGATTAATTTACTTAATTAAAATATAAATTTTTATAACTTATTTAATTAAATGAATTGTACCATTTAGAAAGGATTATAAATTTTCAGAATTTGCAGGGATACAAAGGCATAATCCTTTCAGAATGTTCAAAGTTTTATTAATTCTTTCTGCATTTGTAGGGATACAAAGGCATAATTTGAACATTAAAATTTTAAACAGGCTTAACTTTTGATAGGAAGGTACGTTTGGGGCGATTGAGGACATTCCGGAAAGCTAGCGACGAGATCTACAAACCTAAAAGAGAAACCTAAAAAACGCTCTCTGGACGACCATTTTCGAGGCCAAAAAACGCTCTCTAGACCTCCAAAATTCACTTTGAAAGTTTGCAAATCCCGTAACAACCATTTTCGAGGCCAAAAAACGCTCTCTGGACCTCCAAAATCCACTTTGAAAGTTTGCAAACCTAAAAACCACTCTAAAAATGTTTTTTAAAATAAAAAATTAATCATTAAAAAGAGAAATGCAGTAAATCAAGTGAATTTAGTCTTTCTTCTCCGTCTCAGTAAAACATCAATCTCGTGTGATTCCTTTCTAACGAAATCCAGAAAGTGCTTCCTTGATCATGAGACTCGATATGATTGTTTAATATATAATATGAAAATAACATATACAGAGGACGACATCCGGGACGCATATCAAATGGTTGTTTAAATTAATTAAAAATTTATACTTAATTATTCATTTTTTAATTAAATAAATTAATTAAATTTATATTTAATTAAATAAATTAATTAAAAGGAAAATAAATTTAATTTTAAAAAAAATACTAAATTAGATATAATTTTTTTTAATTATTCCTGATTTTTTTTATATTTTTTCAATATTTTTAGAATATATTATCTATTTTTCTAATTAATTAACTAATTAATAAACTAAACTAATAAAAGGAAAAAAAATTTTAATTTTCCCAAAAAATACTAATTACATATAAAATTTAGTTTAATTATTTCTGATTTTTTCCATATTTTTTCAATATTTTTACAATATATTATTTATTTTTCTAATTATTTAACTAATTAATAAAATAAATAAATAAATAAATAATATATAAAAAAATTAAAAAGCTAAGATCGGAATCCGGAAATCCGATCTTGCGTTCGGAATCTGAAATTCCGATCTCGTGATACTATTTAAAAAAATATTATTATATAGATATTATATTTAATATATTATATTAATTTAGTATTATTTTTTAAAATTTCGGCCGAAAAGGATTACGATGTCGTGCCCGTTGACGGCCCAGAAAATAAAGGGGCAGATAACGACAATTATGGTCCGCAAGATGTTGTCGGCGATGGAGAACCCCAAATGATTTTACTGGGCCGTATATTCATATTTTGTCATTCAAAGAAGAGGACTTAGAGGAGAGGTCAGAGGAGTTTATATTTGAGCCGAAAAAATTATAACTAACATTACTGTTCACTCGAATTTCGATAATAACAGTTAAAAATTCAAAATTTTAAAAATAACGTCGCTGGATCGTCATCCGAATTGACGAAATCGCAAAATCCTTGGATCGTCGTCCGAAATGACGATCCAAGCTTGGATCGTCATTTGGGATGACGATCCAATGACGATCAAACCTAATAGTATATTTTGGTCAATCCTATAAACGTTGTCCCCTCCAATTAATATTATATTTTGGTTAAAGTTTATACAGCATGACGTACATGGAAGGATTGACTGTGATGTGAACGAAAAAATTTATAGCACATCATCAAGTTCTCCCTTTCTTTTTCAATAACTATTATTAATTATTATAAATATTACTATAATTATTAATTATTATTATTATTATTATTATTATTATTATTTATTTTGAATTATTAATTAATTTAATCTTATTATATTAACTATAATTAATTACTAATTAATTATGCCAAACTTACACCACTAACCATACTAATCTTTATTTTGCCAAACGAACCCTATTGATGACTATTGGAACCAGTAACACTGTACTAGCTAGAGGTTGCTCCTAAAATGTACTAGAGGGGTAGAATGGTAAGGGTAGTGATTTGATGGGGTTAGTGCTAACTTAAGGTTAGTAAATATTGTTTGGCGCGGTATATTGAGGTTAGTATCAAGGTTAGCAACTATTAATGGTGTAATTATTATTAACTTTTATTAATAATTATTAATTTTAATAAAAAATATTATTAATTATTAACTATAAATTATAAAAATAAACTATTATTAATTATTAATTATTAATTATTACTTGTTTCAATTATTAATTATTAATTACTTTACTTATTATTATATTAACTATTATTAATCACTAATTATTAGTAATCCTCATTAATTATTAATTAATAATTAATATTACAATAACTATTATTTATTAATATTATTATTTATTTTGAATTATTATAAATATTAGTAGATTATTATTATTTATCATTATTGATGACTTTTTTTACTTTCAAACACGTTATATAAAAAGGTAATTATTAAAATTAAAATGAGGTTAGTATGGTTAATGGTGTAAAATTGGCATAATTAATTAGTAATTAATTATAGTTAATATAATAAAAAATAAATTAATTAATAATTAATAATTATAGTAATATTTATAATAATTATTGTAATATTAATTATTGGTAACTTATTAATTACTTATTAAAATTAGTAACAATAATTAATTACTAGTTATTAGTAACTATAATTAATTACTAATTACTTATTAAAATTCATTATTAGCTCAATCCCTTCCTATCCGTTTTATAAAAGGGTAAAAAGCCTTCTTACCCAGTTTTAAAACGGGTAAAATGGAGAGAGAATGTACCCCTTTATAAACCGCGTAAGAACTTTTTTCTTATTAAAAAAATTTAATTAATTCTTTCTATTAAAATTTTAGGGGTGTAAATTTTTATTTAAAATAATTTCGGTGAATTTTGTGTTGAAAAAAAGCATATTTTGGAACCAAGATATATAGATTTAATTAACGATCTATCAAACAATGCTAATCAATTATAACAAAGAAGAATATTTGTATTAGACCTTAGTTCTTAATGTGATATTGTCGGACCCACAAAAAATACCAACATCGACTTCCATCTTCTTATTTGGTTTGAAAAAGAAAGGGAGAACTTGATGCTGTGCTATAAAATTTTTCGTATTTACCCCAAAAGCTCTTCAGTATTATGCTTGCACCTTAATTTCCTCAAAATGTTCACATCACAGTCAATCCTTCCATGTACGTCATGCTCTATAAACTTTAACCAAAATATAATATTAATTGGAGGGGACAACGTTTCTAGGATTGACCAAAATATATTATTAGGTTTGATCGTCAATTGGACGAACTCTGTTGTTCCAAATGCAATTACAAAAAAATTGTAATATGCAGATGAATAGATAACTATACCAACATGCCCTTACAAAATACTATTTGATTAGTATAATCATTTTGTTATGCAATTCAATAGTATTTTATTGATGATCCAACCTTGGATCGTCATTTCGGACGACGATCCAAGGATTTTGCGATTTCGTCAATCCGGATGACGATCCAGCAATGTTATTTTAAAAATTTTAAATTTTTAACTGTTATTATCGAAATTCGAATGAACAGTAACGTTAGTTATATTTTTTTCGGATATTTGAGCTAGTTATGGGCCATATGTCAGACTACTGGCTGGTTTGTGTACTAAGTTGGGCTATATCTTATTACTTGTTAGGATGTAATAAAAACTTCGTTAGAACTTGGTACTTTTTTCTTTTGGAATTTATTTTGCTTCTCTGCATGTTTTTTGTGGAAGTGTGGTTGCTTATATGTTTATTTATATTTTTAATGATTTTAATTCTGTGATGAGAATTAATTAAGACTTGAACACCTAAATCTGCAAAACTGACATGCAATAGGCTCCGTTTGGATGGTTTCTTCCCAGAATAAGGAATAAGGAATAACCATTTTTTACAAATAAATTTATTTCTAACCATCCAAACTCTTCACAAAAGTTACACACTTCCCAATAAATTTACCCTTTCCAATAAATTTTTTCCCTTCTTCCTTCTTCCTACATTATTTTCAACGCATCCAAACGGAGCCATAGGTACCAATCAGGTCAACTAACGACAATACCATTTAAAATTAATCATCAGAAAACTAAAAGTAGATAATTTAAGATCATCCTCGCAAATTGTAACAAGTAAAGCTTTATTTCTAGATTATAATAGAACGACAATAATAAAGTTTTCACAACACTGAAACAACCTAATTTTTTGTGCTTCTGAAAGCCATCTTCGAGGGAAGACGGCTTCTAGCAATTGCTATATATATTTTCTCCAAACTGACAATCACATTGTCGCCATATTCCAATATTGTATTATTCAAAGCCTTTTCAGACCTTCTTCGAGAGAAGACGGCTCAATACCGAGTGGCTACAATTAAATTTCCGAAATTTATTTAATTCAATTGCTTAGCATGCCTCTTGCAAAAGGACTTGAGCTTATCCAAACCATCTTCGAGGGAAGATGGCTCAGCCTCAATCGCATGGGTTATACGAAGCCAGTTCTTGAACCCAACGGTACAACCTATACAAAGATACATTTTCAAGTAAACCCAAAATACAAAAGAAAATATATGAATAAAAGAATTTAAGTCCTTGGAGGCTCATTTGCTGTTCCGATAAGGCTATACTTTCTTAAGGTGGATTTGATTTTTAACCTGGAAGAATTATGACGGATTCCTCCTTAGCTAATTTGCAGCAGAAATCAACGTCATCTTTTATGTCCCCCAGCTGTGATAAGTCAAGACTTACCTGCAATATTTAACTTGCAAATTTTAATTTCTTTTAACCACAGTTCACAAAAATAGTTCAAAAGAAAGCCACATGAATATGGTATTCTCTATATGTTAATTTCGGTTTTTGAATATATTCTTCATGTACAAAACTTATTTGTACTTAAATGTAAAAGAATATTCAGAAACATCCTTGGTGCATCCCCCCCAATTGCTCTGCTTTCTCTTTTGGTAGTTCAAAAAAGCAGTTATTTGAATATTTTTTAAATAAATCAGAACCCCTCTATTAGATTAGTTCCTCCAATTTTATGGGTTATTTAGAGGCTTAGCAGGTTCATAAGAAAAACTTCTCTAAATATTTAGAAAGAAATTTTTAAATACCATCACAAACATGGAGCCCTCTGGTTTACTCGGACAAGTTATGCACTTGATTTCTTTCAACTTGTTGTAGCAGATATCTGCTGTCTTCTTCAAAGTTTCGAGGGTTTCAAGGAAAAAATCTTTATTTGTGTTTGCTATGAGATCAGGTATTGCCCCCTAATTAATTACAAAGAAACAAAAGTTTCCATTATGTTAAGATGCACTATTATGGCATTGTCAAATCTCAAATATTGTTTAAGGTTTTTGTAGCTTTTTCTTTTTCCTCTGCCTTCTTGTTGGATTGTGTAATTCGGTAACAATTGTTGAACGAACCAGAAATGTTAAGTTGTTGCTGTATAACTTTGATGAGAACAGAAATTTTGTGAGAAAATGGACTGAAAGCTAATAGACCTGTATAAATGTTGCTGGGTCTGTTGAAATGTCAAGATAATTCTTTATACTGTCCACCACCTGAATGAAATCATGAAGCAGCGGCAAAATCAAAACCATGTCGCTAGGAGAGAAATCAAACTCATGAAAAATTAAGCAAAACACTTTATTACATTTTTTGGTTCTGTGTCAATCAGAAATTACTACTCGTCGATACTATCGTACTTAAATTTTGTTACTACCTTGGCGCGTTTTAATATGTCATTTGAGTCGTGTGTTGCGATCCAGCCAAGTCTCCAGCCAGGTACGACCCACCTTTTTGAAATTGAACCAAGCGTGATAACTGGTACGGTTGAACTGAACACTCCCATTGGCACAAATTTGTTAGATCCAAATGTCAGATGTCCATAAACTTCGTCTGCAATAACACATATGCCAAGCTTCTTTGCTGTCTCTGCTACCTGGAAAATTTGACATCCCAAAATCTAATTCATATTGAAAAGTACATATATAAGTTATATATGATTTCCAAACCTCGCACGTCCATGCTACTTGGCGGACTGCTCCGATTACTTCAAAAGAAAACAACAAGAAGAAACGTAATAGAATTTTGTTTTAGCAGAATACCTTCTTGGTCACGATTTATTTTCAACTAAAGGACCATTATCTCTAACTTTACACCTAAAGCCATCCATTTCCTCCATATACAACAAGAAAAGCCCTTTCACAAAACAACAAGAAAAATTAAAAGTAAATCACAATCTCATGCTCACGCCGTTGAGCAAATCTTGTGGAACACACTTGTATTCCTTTTTCAGGGCTATCTAATGTTCTCTTTGTTAATTTAATTTTGCTTTAATATGAAAACAGAACGAAATCAAATAAGTGGGACAGATTGACAGAAACAATTTTTCTAAGAAAAAAAAGAAGAAGTAAACTTGTGTTCTTTTTATTGGACTTGTTTGTGCTTTAATTTTCTCAATAAAATTTACTGCCCACTCATTGTGAACTCAGGTTATACATCTTGACTCAACTTATACAATATAACAAGTGAACGACTTAGGGGCCGTTTGGATCGCTTAGGAATTTGAGAAAAATTTGGGGAAGTTGCAATTCCTAGGAATAAATTTATTGGGAAGTGTGTAATTTTGTGAAGAGTTTGGATTGTTTATAATAAATTTATAGTAGGAAGATGAAATTCTCCAAAATCTCATGAGGATCCAAACGGCCCCTTAAAGTCTAATTAATACTAGCTAGATTGACTTGCCTTAGCCAAATGCTCATAACTGAAGACATTACCGCACGGATTTCCAGGATTGACAATAACCATGGCAACTGTATTCTCGTCCGAAAGTGCAGCTAATCCGTCGAGATCGACCTCCCATCCTTTCTCCGGGACAAGATCAAAATACCGAGTCTCTACCCCGTTAAAAACTGCTCTTGCCTCATAAAACAGGTAGCCCGGTTTAGGGAGCAGGATATTGGCACCGGATCGTGCCAGAACTGAGGTTATGATCTCTATTGCTTGTGAACACCCATTCGTCAGATATATATCATCAGGCAGGAGTGTGTATGGGAGGTCCTGTGACATGTACTCAGCAATGGTTCTGTATTATATAAAGTAAGATTAATCGAGTGATATGATCAGTTTAGAAAAGTGTTTTTATTTTGTTAAATGGCAGTCAAATCCTCTATTCAACCAGAAACTAGTCTCATTAGTACTAAATTGTTTTTTTTTGAGGGTCGGGCGGCAATTACCACACCGACAGATTTCATTAGTACTAAATTGTTGTTTAACACAATTCTATAGGAGTCCTTTCCAATTAGTATTAATCAGTGATTCTGTCCTTTTTATTTTTTTTTGAAGAAAAAGGGAGGTCTTTGTCATCCAACTTTTTTGAAATTATAAGGTGCATGCGGAGCTTGAACCCTTGAACTCATGAAATGGAAACCAATCTAGTACTCTTACCACTGAGCTACTAGGCCACATGCAGATTCTGTCCTTTTTATTGTATCAATTTATTGGAAGTAGTTTAATTTTCAGTAGGCATTTCTGGGAAGACTGCAATATTGGTATTTATTTGCACTGACCAATTTTCAAGAAACATCAATAAAAGTTGATGGTATTGACTATTGACCTTAGTTTCCAGGAGTACTTCTGTGCGGCAAGTAGTAAAATATAAAACAGAGCAGACATTTCACAATAAAAAGAAGAGAAAGTGTAATATGCACTATAGTGCATAGGCCGGGCATTCCATGCACTGCGGACTTTTTCAAGAATATTTTTGTAAATTGATAAATCTAATTTTACCAATATTCTACATATTGAAATCTCATTCCAAACGAAAATTTACAATTTTTGAAATTTTATTACTATTTTTTTCGATTTTTTTAAAACATGTCATTTTTGGAATGTTGTACTATTTACAATTTTCCAAAAATGGCATGTCTTAAAAAATCCGAAAAATATAGTAATAAAATCTCAAAAATTGTAAAATTTAGTTTTCTATGAGATTTCAATACGCAGATTAGATTGGTTAAATCAGATTTGTCAATTTACAAAAATATCTCCGAAAAAGTCCGCGGTGCACGGAATGCCCTATGCACTATGGTGCATATTAAACTTTCTCTAAAAAGAAACCATATGACTTTTACAAATTGGTTGTTGGGTCATTTTACTATTCCTCTCTGTGGACTATAAGTGCAAAAGAACTAGCGCAAGAATGAGTGACCCAGAAAATTTAGAAAAATTTTATAATAAAACAAGAGAGAAATGCTGGTGTCAAATATATTAGACGGATGAGTCCGTTCAATAAGATCGTTTTCATAATTTTAAATTGCAAACGACCTATCCGAACCGTTTACATATTCAAAACTTAAAAGAACCCTTTTTTTTTACTTATTTTTTGGTATTTTGGAAAATTCATGATATAAAAAATCTAGATCGTCCAATAATAACGATTTTCTAAAATAAAAAATAGTAAGAAATTTGAAAAAATAATGTAAAAAAATTGATTTCTTATAAAATTTTAATATGAATAACATATTGAATAGTTCGAATCGATCGTTTGTAATTTAAAAACGTGAAAACGATCTGTCCAATATATTGCACGCAAACATTTCTCATAAAACAAATTTATCAATGTGGTTCCAATTATACCGACGAAATCTAAAACAAAACAGAATCTACACAACAACATCAACAAAAAGAGGATTCACAAAGCACATGAGGACAATCCCTACCATCCAAGAGCAGGGATAAAACAGTAAATTTAATAATTAGAACTCACTCTCGAGCAGAGGCGACTCCAACGCAAGGCGCATAGGAGTTGAACTTCCCGGAACGGAGTGCATTGGCAACAGCATCCACTGCACTTGGTGTGGTACTGAAGCAAGGGAATGCCGACGGGTCGCCGTGCCCGAGCGGGATCACTGGCTTCGGATTGTTTGTGTCCGTGTCTATGTGGCCCATTATGCGTGTCAGAACGCCGCGTACTGATAGAGACGATGCGTCTAGCAAAGTGCTGCTGGGTTTGAAATTCCACTTCTGCTCCATGTATAACTGAGAGGTTCTTTCCTCTCTCCTTTTTCTACGAGAAAGAATGGAGTAACTTGTATACGTTAGTTGATAGTAGGTAGATTTTTCTGAGATATTTTATTTTTCCTTTTTGAGAGAGAAGGGTTATGAACTTATGATCAGGTGTTGGCTGTGTAACTGTGTAACCGTGGTACTGTACTTATACACAGAAGGAGAGAGTGCGGCGCATATAGAAACAAAACTTAAAAGAAGTGGTCATGATTTTCTTCGGTTTTGTCATTTGTGCGACTTCCCACGGCCGGGTGTGGTATGCTTTGGTAACGAAAATAAATATGCTAAGCCAGATATATAATACTTCTCTGCAGTCTGCAGATATGTAAAAAAATTGAAATACTTCAATTTTATATTGACGAAAACCGGTAATATAAAAAAAAAAATATCAACTTTCAGAAATAGCTTACAACATTCGATTTTCACAAACTCTTAGTTCCAATCAAAATGATATCGAGATTTTTTTATATTTGAGTTTTAAAATTTGAATAATAAAGCTACAAACATAGAGAAATGAACGCACATCAAAATAGTACAATTCAATAATTTTTTTTTAATCATTTTACATTTTTTTTGGTCTTAACAGCAAAATTTTAATATCATGCATAGTGGTACGAATACAAACAAATAAAAAGGACACGGTACTTGGACACTTGGTAAAATATCATTGTGTGAGTTTGAAAATGCATAGCATGATCGTACGCTTTTTTTATTTTTATGAGGGAGGGATCGATGCCGATTATCAAATGATAATTTCACTAATACAAAATGAAATATCATTGGTAACTTAAATCTTACTGGTTTGGTAAATGGAAATTGTATCTTTACAGCATATGTGAAAAATTTTGTTCCTCCTATCAAAATAAAACCTGTATAAGAAAGTTAGATAACACACCTAAAGATAAAACCTCACATGCCACAAACAATCTCCAGCTACTGGGAGTAAGTGTTGGATTCCAAGTGTCCAACTAAAGCATGTCGTTCAGCCGTTGGTATAAAAGACGGTCAAAACATTTTCATTTTATTAACCTTTTTGTGTGTTGTTTTTCATGAATAATAAGGCTTATTTTTTATTAAAAATATATGCACTTAAGCACGAAAATTAGAGAGGATTAATATCCCCGTGTATATGATTTTTTAGGCTGTTACACAGATATACTTGATGTCACACTAAACAGAATAACAGTCACAGATTATTGTATGAAAGCTATTCAAGGAAATAAGTTAGGATCAATTTGCAATACACTTCAATTTTATCATGATGTCCAGTAATCACAATGACACTAATTTTCATGACAATAATTTTCATTTCATTAACAATTATAATTTAAGTTTTGAGCTGAAGGTTTATTGGCAACAAATTGCTTATTATCTAGGGACACAACTATCTGTGGTTTTCCTTTCAACAATGCCATGTGAGTAGACCTTAATAGTTTACTTAAAATTTTTGATCGTCTGCTTAATACCGTCAATTAATGCAAAGCTGGAACTAAGGGGCTGTTTGGATGCTTTGGGAATAGGAGGACCTAGGCATAAATTTATTATAAACAATTTAAACTTTTCACAAAATTACATATTTCTCAATACTTTATACCTAGGAATTAAAAATTTCTCCTATTCTTAAGCGATCCAAACAGCCCCAAGTACAAAAAGTATTTAAAACAGTTTTGACTACACCTAGAAACTTGGGAGCCAAGTACCGAGTTCCTTTTTCAACTTGGCAAACTAGGCAAATTTCAGCTTCATACCTAGATCCATTTCATTTTCTTTTTTGTTTCTAAGTAAAAAAGTCACAGGTAGTTTATGTGAAAAATCATGCAAACAGTTGTATGTACCATGAACTCATTTGAAACTCGTGAGGTTTTCGATATAAATTAAACTCATAAAAAATTTAGAAAATATATCATAATGTTTTTTCAAATTTGTGAGTATATCAACTTCGATATTTTAAAATTAATTAATATTCCATCAAACTATTTAGAAAGATAAATTTTAGTTTTATTTGAAATTTGGTAATGACTAAACAAAGTATGAATTGAACCAAACATATAACTCCGACTCCTGTCATGAAATAGAATAATTGCAGAGTGCGAGACGAGACGCTTTTAGAAGTGACACAAAATAGTCAAACACGCCTCTAAAATCTAATAAATATATTGATTATATCCTGCAGTCATTGCACCTTGGTACTTCAAATAACTAATTTAATGCTACAAATAAACGAGGATTGATCATAAATTTTCAGGACATGAAAGTTCATTAATATAAGGCATACCAGCTAAAGTTATTAAAAAAAAAGTAAAAAGGGAAAATTGCATATGTTAGAAAAAGATATTCCGATCGAGCATCATATTTTGAGTTAAAATAAATGGTTGGTGGTAAAAAATCATTTCCGATATAATAGTGCTTGTTTTATGTATCTTGATGCCGCTCATATATATTACAAATTGTCTATCGTGTATTATTCAAATCGCATTATGTCATGCCACATTTGTTTATTTATTAATGTGAAACATGCATAATTTTTTATTTGTAATGAATTCGTACTTCTCAAAGGCTCCGCTTGGATAAGGTGTGGGAAGAAGAGAAGAAGGGAAGAAGTGAGAAGAAATATTGAGAAATGTGTAACTTTGTGAAGAGTTTGGATTATTTAAAATAAATTTATTCCCTTATTCCTTCTTCCCAAATGGAATCCAAACGGAACCAAAAGCTTATATGGAATTAAAACTTAATTTTGTACTTTTAACAAAATATGATTTATTCATTTATAGCGCTAATTACTTAGCCAGGGATCTTTTCCATTTAATCTAATTAGAAATGCTTGAAAGGTTTGACAAGAAACAAGGGATTAATCGGTCAAGCACTCATTTATTAATTATGGAAGAAATATCTGAAGCAATTATCCCCATGTTGAATAAATTAACCTCCTTTTTCCTTGCATCATGTCATTTAGCCTTACTCACTTGAGACAAAATAATACATATCACCATCAGGACCAAATCATTATATTTACCGATTTAATCAGTGATTAGGTTGAGACGATCCAATCAGCACTGAGCCACTGAGAGTTGGGAGAGAATCTGAAACACTCTCAATTACTTGCGCTGCACGTGTTGACCCAACGAAGTGGGTTGTATAATTTGGAATTTAGTGACCCGTGAGAGAGGAACTGCTAGACCACATAAACAACACAGAAATTCTGTACCAAATTTTGATCTTACATACACCGTTGATGAAAATATTACATAGCATATCGTATCATCATACACAACCTAATGCAAAAAATTACAAAAGAGGATGAAATTATTTGAAGGTCTAACCTTGCCTCAATTTGAACTCCCCAATTTAAATTCTTTGTTTGCAAGTGACAATTTAAATTTAATGGTTCAGGTCGCGTCGGCATCTTTGTATTTTTTTTTTCAAATAAAATTAAACGTCCAATTGAAATTGTACGGGACAGTAGACGTAAGATGTGAATCCAGTGAAGCCATGTCGATTTGGACCACCAAGCTTAAACCATACAATTTGGGTCGAATAGTAACAAATTTAGTCCATTAAAATAGTGGTCGAAACAGCCCAAAATTACAGGGCCTATAAAATAGCAAATGGTGCATCTCAGAGCAGAACAAACCGAAAATTTTTAAAATAGTATTAAATTAATATAATATATTAAAAATAATATCAATATAATAAGTTTAATATAAATAGTATCACGAGATCGAAATCCTGGATTCCGAACGTTAGATCGGAATCTAGGATTCGGATCTAAGCTTAGATCGGAATCCGAGATTCCGATCTAAGCTTTTTAATTTTTTTATATATTATTTATTTATTTAATTTATTAATTAGTTAAATAATTAGAAAAATAGATAATATATTGTAAAAATATTGAAAAAATATGGAAAAAATCAGGAATAATTAAATTAAATTTTATATGTAATTTAGTATTTTTTGGGGAAATTAAATTTATTTTCATTTTAATTAATTGATTTAATTAAAATATAAATTTTTATAAATTATTTAATTAAAATATAAATTTTTATAACTTATTTAATTAAATGAATTGTACCATTTAAAAAAGATTATAAATTTTCAAAATTTGCAGGGATACAAAGGCATAATCCTTTCAGAATGTTCAAAGTTTTATTAATTCTTTCTGCATTTGCAGGCTTAAAACTTTAAACATGCTTAACTTTTGATAGGAAGGTCTGATTGGGGCGATCGAGGACATTCCGGAAAGCTGGCGACGAGATCTACGCATTTTATCGGGGTGAAACCCCGTAACGACCATTTTCAAGGCCAAAAAACGCTCTCTGGAGCTCCAAAATCCACTTTGAAAGTTTGCAAACCTAAAACCACTCTAAACTACTAAAAATGTTTTTAAAATCATAAATTAATCATTAAAAAGAGAAATGCAGTAAATCAAGTGAATTTAGTCTTTCTTCTCTGTCTCAGTAAAACATCAATCTCGTGTGATTCCTTTCTAACGCAATCCAGAAAGTGCTTCCTTGATCATAAGACTCGATATGATTGTTTAATATATAATATGAAAATAATATATACAGAGGACGACATCCGGGACGCATATCAAATGGTTGTTTGAATTAATTAAAAATTTATACTTAATTATTCATTTTTTAATTAAATAAATTAATTAAATTTATATTTAATTAAATAAATTAATTAAAAGGAAAATAAATTTAATTTTCCAAAAAAAATACTAAATTACATATAAATTTTTTTAAATTATTCCTGATTTTTTTATATTTTTTCAATATTTTTAGAATATATTATTTATTTTTCTAATTAATTAACTAATTAATAAACTAATAAAAGGAAAAAAAATTTAATTTTCCCAAAAAATACTAAATTACATATTAAATTTAGTTTAATTATTTCTGATTTTTTCCATATTTTTTCAATATTTTTACAATATATTATCTATTTTTCTAATTATTTAACTAATTAATAAATTAAATAAATAAATAAATAATATATAAAAAAATTAAAAAGATTAGATCGGAATCTCGGATTCCGATCTAAGCTTAGATCGGAAACTCAGAATCCGATCAAAGCTTAGATCGGAATCCTAGATTCCGATCTAACGTTCGGAATCCAGGATTCCGATCTCGTGATACTATTTATATTAAACTTATTATATTGATATTATTTTTAATATATTATATTAATTTAATACTATTTTTTAAAATTTCGGCAGAACAAAGCTGTGCACTTGTCTTTTGGTGTAAACAATCTATTCCTTTTCAAAATTCTGAAGTTTTGTCTCTGCCTCTCTTGTAGTGAATATGCTGGATTTATATCTTTCCCATAAGCAATATGAATAATTTTATGTACATACTCCTTTATAAAAGAAATTACAAATGTACAAGTGCCTTCAGGGGCATGCATTTCCTGTCCTGTGATACTGGAAAAGAAATAATACATCGAACAAAATAAAATCTATCAATCAAAAAGAAATGAACAACGAAGAATATTGACAACTTGGTATCAACTCTGTTTGCCTTTGCTCTGAATTCTTCATCTTCAAGGTAATTATAACCCAAACCTTTTAATTCGTCTGGGTCTAATATATGTACATTTACCCAGAGAAATTGAATCTCAATACTATAGAAATCTGATGACCATATAAGACAATTTCAGGATAGCTCCGGCATTGGTAAATTCTCCTATACCTTTTTTGCCTTCTTGCTTCCTGTTCTGTACCAAGCTCATGATCATCAAATCTGATGATCTAAGAGAACCAATTGCACTCTTGATCTTCCTGTGATGTAGGATTCCTTTGCGTTCATGGCCAATTGTGAACTCTAGATTACTGGTTTCATTTCTATGTGCTTGTATTCACTCAAAAGATTTTGAAGTTTAATTTGATCCGAAGGTCACCTCGTTTGGATGGATCCTTTGTCGATGGCATTCCCTCCCTTGGAACTATCTTTTCATGGAAGGGAAATGTAACACAATTTATCGGTACTGTTAAGTTTCTCCTGTCTAATGTGGTCAAATCCAGAGTACAAGAGCAAGTCAAAACTTCCCACAAAGAGACGGTTTCATTATGGATCAGATCATCACCTTCTCTTGTGTATATATCATGAGGTTTTTGGTCGAGTGTCACGATTATATCAGCAGGAATTGTGTTTGGTGACTCGCTTCCTTTCTCTTTGAAGATAAATCTAGTACCTTTCTTTGCCCCAGGCAATATGTTCATGGTTAGCATTTCAATTGATATTTTTTTCTTCCTGAGAAGTTAACAAAAAAAAAAAAAAACATTTATTGACAACTGTGGAGAATAAGTTGCAAACAGATGTATAAATTTAACAATATGGTGACAAGTTAGAAGAATAAGATGTCACATATATTACAAGGTGAATCAGATGACCTTGGGGTCCAGATAAATTAATCCCTTTTTTGGAGACTACAATGAAAACCGCACACAGTAGTTTGAATTAAGGAGTATTGAGGTGTCTAATTTATCTAGACAAGCAACTAAACAAAAACAAGGTAAAATCCAATTTTGTTATTGAGAATCAGCATTAATTCATTTTTTAACAATGGGTCTGTTGATACTAATACAAAACTGAAGTACCAAAATCTGGTACTGGCGCCTTACTAAACCTATAGATAAGTTATAATATTAACAATCACATGCCATACAAATAGGAAGGAACTTGTACCTACCCTGTAGGAAAAATGACATCTCGTGTAAGTCTTATACTCTTGATGGTCCCACTGTACATTTCCTCAAGAGTGCAAACAAGGCGATACTCAATTGGCTGAGCTTTAAGTTTTGGAATTCGATAACCAAAAATCGATGCAAAAAATGCTTCATTAAATGCTCCTCCATTTGAGTATTGGTTTGTGAATGCATTCTGCTCTGCAGTGCATGATGAGGATTCACCATACTTGCTAGCATTTGAACAAGAGATACTCTCTTTGTAGTCGTGGCGGCGATCATATTTTACACGCTTTTTGGGATCACTCAGCACCTACTGAAGATGCAAAATTTGAAGGAGAATATGTTTAAAATGATTAAATAAATGTAAGAAAAAAACAAAATCAAATTTTCAGAGTGATGTTTTATTTTTTTTTTTTTTCTGTTTGAGCAGTTCTGTTGCTTGCAGGGCAGGGAGGAATAATTTTTAAATTGTACCACTGGTACCAAATGACAATTTTATTTATTTATTTATTTGTGAAAGTTGGTTGGCTACCTGCCATACCAGAAAAACTTATTGAAAAAAGAAAGTTTTTACAGAGTTATTATACTGTTACATGCTATCTGGAATAAGCCATAAACATCTGGTACCAACTGATATCAAATTGTTAATTAATACAGAGTTGACTTCTTATGGTGTAAAAGGTACTTCTTTATACTCAGGATCTAAATCCGTACATAATAAATTACATTGATTATGCCTTACAAGGAATACTAACAGAAGCACTTGTATAGTTTTGTGCTCAAAGGAACAACTTGCGTTGGAAAATTTTCCAAACGTGAAGTAAGGTAATATCTAAATGGCCCAGAAAATTACTTATAGATGCAATTGATCTAGAGCAATACTTAAATTCTTCAAAATAACATGCTATTTGATCGCCAGAACATGAGAAGACATACCTGATAAGCTTCGAGAATCAGCTTGAACTTGGCCTCAGCCTCCTGAACATTATTCAAATTCTTATCAGGATGCCATTTGATCGCGAGCTGCTTATACGCCGCCTTGATATCATCGCTCGACACATCTCGATCCACCTCAAGAATCTTATAATAATCAATCTCAATTCTACTCCCCATCTAGTCTAAATTTCTCTCTCCTTAGTATTACCTTCCCCTTTTAATGTTTCTCCTCCTCTTCCACTTGAGGGGTTTCTTTGCTTGTGGCATATGGAACTCAAGGGAAGAGAGAGGAGAGGATTAGAGTTGACGGAGTCTAAGGTTGAAGGAAGGAAAGGGAAATGAAAGGGGCGTGAAACTTAATGATATGTGATACAAATCAAGACATAAATACATGGAGGGACAGCTAAGTCTGGTCAATTATTGTGCGGGAAGCTCGTGGGTTCCATTATTGGCTGGTATTGTGGGCCCACCTTTTGTAATTTAAGGTGGGTTTTTTTTAGGCAAAATTGAATATAACCTCCTATAAATTTCTCAATCCGGATATAACCTCTTATACTCTTCGAAATCGGATATAACCCCTCCAATTTTGTTTATAATAAAAGATATAACCTATTCTCATTAATTTAAATTATTTTTTATTTTAAAAAAATTGACAACATAAATTATGACTAAACTATCCTTCTTCTTTCCTCCTTGATATTCACAGTACCAAATTCTTTCTACATCGTTGGACTCAAATCTCTCTTCAACTCTCCCCGTCCCATCTTATTTATCGATAATAACTTAAGTAGGTCAACTTCCAAAGGATTCCTGACTGATTGATATTAACATCCAAAATTTAATTGGTCAAATACTTTTTGTCTCGTGTCTGTTTTTGGTATCCAGTATAGATTCATAACAAAATTATTAAAGGTTTTGATCCTTCATGATTTTGTTTCGTATTTTTCTTTATTGCATAGCTTTTGAAATTTGCTCTTGTATATAACTTATTTTGTTTAATGAAATTGCTTTTACGTGCTTGTCACGGAGAATTAAAAAAGAAACAAACAAGAAAATAGGCCTCATTTAATTTCAGTATCTCTATTCTTATTTGGCGTATAGAGAAAGAATAGAAACTAGAAAGAATTTGGCATCGTAATTTCACGAAGGAAGATGAAATATTTATGATGAGGAATATAGAAGAACTATGGTGTCCTGAATATAAGAAAAGAAAGATGAAATGTTCTATATAAAGGAGGAGGCTATTTTAGACATAATTTTATACTGCTGATTTTTTTTAATTAGAAAATAACTAAAATTAATTTAAAGGGTTATATCCTTTGAATTATGTCTGAAATTATGTTATATACAAGACACCATATTAAGAACTAAAATTAATTTAAAGGGTTATATCCTTAATAAACATGATTGGAGGAAATTATATCCGGTTTTGAAAATTAGAGGGGGTTATATCTGGGGTTATATCTAATTTTGCATTTTTTATGTTATTTAAAGTGGTGTTGTTGGGTGTTTCTCGGTCAAAAACGGAAATCGTTTTGTTTTTTATTTTCTTTTTCTTTTTTTTCTTTCGGGGTTAATCAAACTCAATTTTTCTTTAAAAAAAAAAACCAATTAAGGTTTGGGCTAGTGGATTCTCGTTGAAGTTGGGCTGTATGGGGCAGACCGCAGACATCCTTACTTTTTGTGGAAAACAATTTTGTAAAATACAGCTACGTAATAACTTAATTTCTTATGAACGATGGATAACATATTTAACATCCCATCGATTTTGTATCAGTTTGAAGAAGGAATTCTTTTATTCATAGTTTTTTGGTGATCGAAGCTGGGTTTAATATAGAAAAATCAGGGTCATTCTTGTAATACGCAGTGGCTGTTTGGTGATCTTTGTTAGTCATCAATTGTGGAATCATATTTTGTGGCCACACTTAAAAAAAAAGAAGAAGAAAACACTGCATTTTGGAAAAATCCAATATCAACGTATGGCCAAGGCATTGGATCTCGGTAGACCAAACTACACCCGGCTAGATTTTTTTTTTCCCCTCAAAAGTAGCCAGCGAAGATAAAATTATGTAGTTGTAGCAATTCAATCCTATTTATGTCAAAGTTTATGTTCGTTCTTCTAGTGTTTTTTTTAAAAAAAAAAGATTTTTAATTTTAAATACTAATAACATAATTTGTTTGCAAATTTGCGGGCATGTACGTTACTTATAAAGTCAGATTAATTATTCAAGTGAAATTTTAATCTACTTTTGTCAAATATATAGCTAATATTGCACGTAAGTCGTAACTCTAAATTACTAGTATGTTGGCATCCAAAAATTATAAGAACAGTTTGTAGCATCATATTCGTAGCAATTTCCAGCGTGAAAGAGAAGATTTATTAAAAAAAATTACTAAAAATAATGAACTCTAATTTTTAGATGACCACTTTTGGACTCGATCTGGCATTGTGATATTTTGATAGATTCTGGAAAATGTTAGCCGATATCAAAGTCGGACGAAATGTTGTTAAGACAACTGTTTTTGCTTTTTTTTTTCTTACTTTCTGTCTGCTTCGATTAGAAATTAATGTCACTCTTCTATGAATCAATATAAAGAAAAAAACTAATAACATCCCATTTTGTTCTTATGCATTTTTTGGTGCTTAAAAAAATAGTAATTAATGGAGACCGAAGAAAATTGCTTGACAAGAACAATTTAATGCCAGCGTAGAGAATAATTTACTCATGTTTGGTTGACGTGAAGTTAGCAAACTTCAAAGTTAGAATACAAACTCAGGTAGTGTTCTACATCAAACACCCGTGAAGTTAGCAAAGGTAGCACTAACGGACTAACTGAGCCTACTTCTCTAACTCAGCAAAACATTGAGTTTGATTTGTTTGCTCTGTGGCCGAATAAAAAGAGAAAAAAATATTTTGTCGTTATTATTAAAATATTCTCTCTCTCCTAAACTCATGAGTTTTTTTATATTTCTTTTTCTCGTCCTGTTCGTCCAACAAAAAAAATTCTTTTTTTCAATGTTTATCTTTTGATAATATCGTGCATGGGTCAGTTTGAATAAGAAAACAAATATATAGCTGCGTGTCTATTTTTTATTTTTAACTTTAATTAAGCTTACGAATTTTTTAATTAGGTTTAATTACATTAATACATAAGAGCCATGAAGTATTTTTTTTTTGTGTTTATTAAAACGAGAATCTAGTTTAATTTACTCACAAAAGAAAAAAATAAAACTAATCAATATTATATTATATTTCTTCATCTCTAACTTTAACATACTACACCAAATAATATTTTCTAACTTCAAGTTAGCACTAATTCCTACCAACTTTCAAACTTCACTAACTTCAACCACTAACTTTAACCTCTAACTTCACTAATTTTAGCTTCAACCAAACATACCTAGGCTGGAGTTAGGAAAAACCGTCCTTAGTTTGTTCAGTTCATCCCTAGCAGAGTGGCTATTGCCCCCATTTGACCGCTTATAACTCTCTACCTAATTTGTATCCCAATCTTCAAATGAACTTATGTCCACCTTTTTTTTTAAACTGTTTTAGGAGTACGGCTGATATGTTTTTCATTAATCAAATATAATTTAATCAAAAGTGTTGGACGTAAGATGGGAGTTCGAGAAATTACAATGCGGTATAAAAAAAATTGGGAAATTGCTTCATAGAAAATGTTAAATTAAGAACTCAATTCATATTACAACATCCATACAGTACGATTTTCATCATTGATAATGGATCAAAATTGCTTTCCACCATCTCCAATATTCTATCAATTACATCATTCCATCCCACGCGTTCTTTGATTCTGTTATAGATTCTATCATCTCAGAGATGATAAGGATCATATGCAAGTATCCTCTGGAGTGCCAATCTTTGATTCGGACCGTTCGATCTAATCTCGAGAGTTAAAATTTTTCGGACCTATCAATCTGGTATTATGCACGGAACTTCCATTAGTTGTTGAGATTAGATCTAATAGTCCGAATCAAAACTTGACACTCTGAGGATAACGTTGCAACCCCCTACTATCCGGCACATATGCACCCAATCCCTTCTCATGCATAAACTTATCGCCCACATGTTGATCTCCTGACCCTCAACTTTTTTTTTTTATTAATTAGAGAAAGCTAGTGTCCAATATATAGAACGGATGGGTTCGTCCAATATGATCGTTTTTATATTTTTAAATTTCAAATGATCGATCCGAAGCATTCAATATGTTGTCCATATTGAAAACTTACAAAAAACCAATTTTTACATTTTTTTATTATTTTCTTGATATTTTTGAAAATTCATTATATAAAAATTATGGATTGTCCAATAACAACGATTTTCTAAAATACAAAAAAATAGTAAAAAATTTTGAAAAAAATGTAAAAATTGATTTCTTATAAGTTTTCAATATGGAGAACATATTGAATTGTTCGGATCGGTCATTTGAAATTTAAAAACGTGAAATCGATTGGACTCTAGCATTTCTCTATTAATTATCATATTTTTAAGACTAATTGTTCTAGTTTTATAATCTAATTTGTCTTAGTTATTTTTTAAAATTCGTTCACCCATGAGAAAAAAAAAATCAATTGTCCTCGAAAAAAATTAATTATTCTAAAAACAGAAAGACAGCTGGATAATAGATATGAGTTTCCATAAACAAAAAGAGAAAAGGGGATCAGAGGATGATAAATTGATGAGGTTATCAGCCCGATAACGAATGTGTTTGTTTAGGCCAAAACTTTCAAAACGCTTAAAACAATACAACTATCTCCTTTTTTTTTTCCCTGTATAAATGCTTGTACGACCTACAGCACTATTTTTGCACTTCTACTATAGACTTTTACCATTTCTCAAAAGAAAATTATTTATTTGTGACTAAAGATTATGGAATGTAAGAACGTTTTATATAATTAAGTTATCTGTTTTTGAAAATTTTGTTTTTCTAGCAGTTTTTTTTTATGGCACGGGCATTAATTAAGACAATTGAGTTGGAAGTCAATCATCACAATTAAGACATTGGTTATTCATTATGGGTGCGTTTGGATAGGTGTGGGAAGAAGGAAAGAAGTATTGGGAAGTGTGTAACTTTGTGAAGAGTTTGGATTGTTTATAATTTTTTTTCTTCTTGTTCCTTCTTCTTCTTCTTTCTTCCAACGATCCAAACGCACCCTATAATTATAATTGTGTCCTACATATGTCTATGTTGAAACGAAATCAGAATTCATAAATCGAACAAAAAATTGTTAGTAGAGAAAGTTTAATATGCACTATAGTGCATAGGGAGTTCTATGCACCGCGGACTTTTTTCGGGAGTATTTTTGTAAATTGACAAATCTAATTTAACAAATCTAATCTACATATTAAAATATCATAGAAAACCTAATTTTACAATTTTTGAGATTTTATTACTATTTTTTTCGATTTTTTTAAAACATGCCATTTTAGGAATGTCATACTATTTACAACATTCCAAAAATGGTATGTTTTAAAAAATTCGAAAAAAATACTAATAAAATCTCAAAAATTATAAAATTTGGTTTGTTATGAGATTTTAATATGTAAATTAGATTGGTTAAATTAGATTTGTCAATTTACAAAAATATATCCGAAAAAATTCGCGGTGCATAGAACTCTCTATGCACTATAGTGCATATTAAACTTTCTCTTTTCTAAATTCATGTTATATAGAATTAAACCAAATAAATATCGACTTTTTCAAATTTCTGTTGTCTCATATTCTGATTGATTGCTGTAATTTTCCTCTACGTCCCTGGAATTATTTTTCACTGTTTTTTTTTTCGCTAATAACAAGAAGATTAAGAACAATATATTCTTCAATTATCAGAGTTTAATTTGACGGATTGGCGGTATAGATTTAAGAGTGGAAGGGGAGGGGAGAGTAGGGAAAGCGGAGAGTAAATTCTTACCTCTCAAATTGAGTTACAAAAATAAATTATTTGGGATTAACTCTTTACTCTTCTCTCATTCATCCTTCTTCTTTTAAAATTCTTGAAGCAAAATTGAGTAAAAGTTTAATCTAATCTCCCTTCTTTTCCCTCCAAAATTTGATACTAGAGCACAACTTACTAACCAAACGAAATCATGTCCCGCGCGAGACGGTGCAGCACACCATCTTCCACTGTCCGATTTAATTTGGACGATCTCTAGAAAAAACCGAATTGATGGACTCGAAAAAATGTAACCGTCCAGATTAGATCACACGGTGGGATGGTACGATGCACCATCCTGAACGGGACGGGAATCGTCGGATACCTTAATAACCGCCTTTTAAAATTGTAGTCCGTTTCTCACGTATAGTTCATTCCGATTCAGACAGCATGATGAACCTAATATCCTAGCTATGAGCACTAGACGGACCCAATCGGTCTTGTCAGCAATTTCAGTGTTAATTTATTTTCCCTAGCTTTTTTATATTTTAAACAAGTAGATTTTTCCCATAATTCCACATGAATGTAAAAGAAAAATGCGGAAAATACTAATTTGCAAAATTATTGAATCAGTATTTTTGTCGAAAAATACGACACAGCACGTTAACTAATTTGCAATTGCAGTGTCAGAAAAAAAATTGCATTGATGACTTGAAATTGGAATATTACTAAACCACACTCAAAAGATAATAAACTGCAGAAAAGATATAAAATAAATTAAATGATACAAACGCACACTTATCCTGTCCCGTTTGGATCGTTGGAAGAAAGAAGAAGAAGAAGGAAAAAGAAAAAAAAATATAAACAATTCAAACTCTTCACAAAGTTACACACTTCCCAATATTTCTTCTCACTTCTTTCCTTCTTCCCTTCTTCCCACACCTATCCAAACGCACCAGCAGTAAAATAAAAAAAGTGCCTTCTTTCTGCAATTTGATGATGACGATGTTATAATCCCTTTTGAACGCAATTTATTTGACTCTGCCACATACATGGGATTCAACATAACAGCACAAATTAAACGACTCATGCTCCTAGCGTACCTTCTAGTCGTGAGAAATATAATATGGACGAAAGTTTTCAATTTAGAATTGTTCACAAGATTTTGTTAGTCATCGATATTATATCTAATCAATCTTTTTACAGAAAAGATGCAATTAACAATAAAACTAATTCATGAACTTTAAATATTCATCCTTATATCACAATAAAAAAAATTGATACCAGCAATTCGGAGTTTACTCCCAAAATGTATACGAAATTTTCATTCTCCGCGAGTGTAGTTACCTCTTACTCTGCCAGTGTTATATTACCAACTGGACTGGACATGCATATGTGTATGTAACAATGGAAAAAAAAAACAGTAATCCTATAAAATCATTATTCCTATCCCCTCGGACCCGTCCCCGTCGAATCCGTATCCGCTCCCGTGCGGGACCGTCCAGCGTAGTCTTCGAACCGTTCGGTCTGATCTGGACGGTTCGGGTCTATCAATCTGATTACATACATGAGGCTCCCTTTGCCATTGAGATTAAATCACACGGCTGTGATCTGTGCACTGGATGGTCCCGCGTGGGACTAGATCCCATTTGCGTCCCCCTCCCCTCTCTCTCCCCGGTATATCTCCTGGCAGTGTGGACGTGTGGTCAAATCAATTAAAGTGGGAAATTGATTAGTCTCATCGCACTCTGTGCCATCGCTACTCATCCGGCACTCTATCCCCTTTACTCACCCAGTGCGTATTTTTTGTTCATTTCGTTTTTTATAAATGTTCGCTATACCAAATATGTTAATTTTAATTTTTTTTTTGTCAAAAGTTCAATTTGGTCAATACAAATGTTCAGTTAATTAAGTATAACTGTTCAATTAGTTGCAACAGAAAATATAAATATTATGAGCAAACATGTTTATTTTATTAAGTATAAATGTTTAGTTTAGTAAGTATGAATGTTCATTTTAATAAATATAAATGTTCAGTTAGTTTGCAACAGAAATACAACTGTTAGAAGAAAAAAAAACAAGCGAAGGGGTCACGAACCGGACAAAAAATACATGTAAAAATTAGAATTGGAAATGAACCGATCCGGTTCAAATTAATTTTTTTTCCAATTCTACCCCTACCTTCTAGCGCACCTCCTGACCACGTGCGACTCTGACTCTAGCGCGATTCCGACGCATTAAACTGAACATTTCTTATTATTAAACTGAACATTTGTAACATATAGCAGCGATGACGCGGATGGTTAAAGTCATAAAGGGGCCGTTTGGATCTCTTAAGAATTTGGAGAATTTCCAATTCCTAGGTATAAATTTATTGGAAAGTGTGTAACTTTGTGAAGAGTTTGGATTGTTTATAGTAAATTTATGTCTAGGAATTAAAAATTCCACAAATTCTCATACCATCCAAACAAGCCCAAAGTGTTATCTACTTGACATTTGTTGAATTTGGGCCTTA
Source organism: Rhynchospora pubera (assembly GCA_028095005.1). Classification (NCBI taxonomy): domain Eukaryota; kingdom Viridiplantae; phylum Streptophyta; class Magnoliopsida; order Poales; family Cyperaceae; genus Rhynchospora; species Rhynchospora pubera. The sequence continues at coordinate 282,903,130 of CM051460.1, forward strand.
TGGGCCTGGATCATGTAGTTTTTATGTCAAAACTCATCTAAGAACTGAATGTATGATGTAATTATCCCTAGCAATTCTCAGTTCAAGAACTTGACAAATGGTTTGTTACTTTGTTTCATTAACATGCTTGTGATCAACCCTTAACACATTACCCCTGCTAACAGCATCGGTAATACTACTTTCAGATTTTCCGATTTTTATCGGGTGGTATTTTTTGTTTCCTTTTAATTTTTTTTATTCTTTTTTAGAAGCATTAGGCATTTGTTTCAGAAACAAAGCGGCGGGTGGTAAAATTTTCACTTTGAAGAGTGTCAAAAGTGTGGTGCCTCAGGCAGGAAGCATTGCAAATTTGCAATTTGAGTCCGTACCTCTTGCCTCCGTGCAACATTTGACCGGGCCAGAGCCCGTTGCAAGGCCACATCATGGTCCATGTCCCTCGTCCAAAAATCGGCAGCATATACATCTTTTTTCATGGACGAGCTAACTAGTTAATTGAATAATAAGTACGTCTTTCTTTCTAAGTTGATGTTGTATATCGAGCTAATTAGCTAGGTGCCTCGTGACCGGCTGGGTGAGTTGTGACTTGTGACTGGCTGCTCATTGGTAATGATGTATTTATTTATTTATTTTTTTGAGGAAAATGCTCATTGCGAGTGCTATTTGATAATTGTTGGTATTAATACCTTTGGCATTTATTGACTTAAATGTTACGAACCATATTGAGTGTCACGTCCCGCACCGACGGGTCGCGGGACGCGAGCTGACAACGGTATCTTCTGCACCCATCCGACGGCCCGTCAACCTACGTCGCAACAGAAAAACAAAACAGAGTCAGGTACAAACCTCAGTAACCGGTTATTTAACGACGCAGCTTCTCTACATTTAATTATTATCACAAAGTTCAACCAGACCGGATTAATCCACATAACAAATAATATATTTTACGGAGATAATCGGGTCCAGACAGTCAGTCAGTCAGTCACAGTGGTCCCTCCCCGATCTCAGGAGGATCAGGACCGGCCCCTCCCCGAACTCAGGAGGATCAGGGCTCAAAATTCAGATTCAATTCCATATCCAATTCCAAACTCCGACATCCCGTAAAATATACCAATCACAATTCAGATAAACATATTCAATCAAAACCAAACGATAAATCAAATCAATCAATCAATATGAAATTAAACACAGAGAAGTCCGGTTACCTGATTAAGCAATCCAGAAATCATAAGCAAATCCAATTCGACTGCGACGTAGAACTCGAAATTCCAATCGGTCGATCAATCAAATTGAAATAAGTTTTTGAACTATCTCTCTTTCTTCAATTTAATCAAATAAGTATTTGGATGGAATATGATATACTTAAATTCGGAAGAGAAAAGAAAATATTATGGTTTCATCTCGTGGCTGCATGGAGTATAGGAGATAAAAGCAAGATGATGTCATTCGGTTAGAGAAAGGCAAGGATGGTAATTGCTTTATACATGCATAAAAACCAGCCACGTGGGCTTAAGGAGCAGGTGGCAAAAGATTTTAAATCGGCAGAAGAATTTGCTATCTTTTTTTTTTCCTCACTCGGTTAAACGGCTGGTCAAATAATCAAAAGTAATAAATTTTCGGCCAATGGTCAAATAGAGTCAACACTACTCAACTATAGTCAAATTAGGTCAAAGTCGGTGGGTTGTCACATTGAGTAAACCACATTGAAAAAAGATTTGGTAAAATATAAGGTTCATTTTAATCATAGCTAGCGTGGTCCTTCAATGAGAAAATATGCTCTATACCAATGTTTTTAAAATCCTACCAGTTACCGGATATTTCCGATAAAACCGGGTATCGGGTCATCATCGGTAAGAAAATACGCTAAATATCCGTTAGTCAAGAACCGGGCAAAACCGGTCAAAAACCGAAAAAGTCGGAAATATCGGCTGGTCCGGTTTCTCCTTCGTTTCTATTTACACTATGTTTCTTCTTTTTCCTTTCTCAAGAAAAAAGCGGTTTGCTTTTTTTCCAATTTCGCTGGAACTAAGAAGAGTACAAGACAAGGAGATGCAGAGTTTTACCCTAAGATTTTCCCCCGTCGCCTTCATGCCTCCTCTTTTTTTGTTCTGCGTCAAGCCTTACTGGTACGTACCCTCTCTTTTTCAATTTTCTTTTCTTTTTTTTTAAATAAAAAAACAGCTGAATTTTTTGTGCTTTTAGGCTTCAATTGATTGCAAAAGTGTTCGCCATGGGCCATGCCATTATTTGATTTGATTTTTGACTGTCCTTATTTTTTATTATTTCACATGCTCCTCTCGGATAATTTCTTGAACAAATCAGAAAATGCTAAACAAATGGAAAGATGAACTAAATTAAGGTTAGTATGTGGCCTCTTAGTAAGCTACTGTGAATTTTTCACTAAAACAAATCCGTCCCTTTTGGAGAAACTATTGAGTTTCATTTAAAAAAAAAAAGAAACTGCTATTGGACCAAAGTAGTTTTAAAGACTTGTTACAATAAGTTAATAACTGTTACAAACCTTTTGATTCTCTTATTTATCAGACAATTTACTTCAAATTCAAATACTGTATTCTATTTTAAAAGATTATTAATTTACTTCATTCATATACTATTTTCATGACCATTGACTTTTAATTTACTTTCAATTTCAATGCATGCAGGCAATGAATGCAAATTCAGGAACACCATCCGATGGACAAGCACAGCCCTCTCCCCATGTCGAATCAACTCCACGAGCGAAGAAGGATATTGCATGGAAGTATGTTACTGATATTATATGTGTAGATGGAAAAAGATCTTACTGATATATTTTGGTTGACACACATGGCTGTAAAAACTGGTAAATGTAATTTAAGTTTTTTGTTTTTGACTTTAAGTTTACTGGTAGGTAAAATTTAGTACTTAGTTTTTGGCTGTATGCTTAAGGAGCTCCAGTTCCAGGATACGTTTGATTTGAAATGAGATTGGTGGGAATTTAATACTGTTATCTATGCCGGTAGGGTTTTAAAAACATTGCTCTATACACGCCTTGGTGCTGGATAGTAATATCACCTCATTGACATTTGACTATTAGGATAGCTGGATATGTAACAATTGTTCTGCAGTAATTCCCAATCCAAAATACTTTCGGTCACATCTACAATCGAAAGTGAAAGTCCGAACACAATTTACTATCCTCAATCGCTTAAAGGATTCCAATACAAAGACAGCCCTAGAGAACATATGCATCCTATAAGGCAAATATCACAAATCACTGAAAAGAGGAGAGAGAGAATTAATTTTCTTATCTAGCGCTGTACTGCCCGCGGCATGGTCGTTGGCTTACAAGGGCAATAGGACTACAAAATTGAAGTGGGCTAATCACACTACAAGTATTAATTTCTTTTTTTTTTCGAATGTTCATCACTTGGGAACACACTACAAGTATTAACGTGAGTTTTTCTCAGCAAATGTCCTTGTCCATACGAAGCACTAATAAAAGAAAAGTAATAATTTAATAAGATAAACCGTACAGAAAAAATTTTCCCTAACAACAATGTATCTGAACCAATCCTACTTAATCAGGTGTTGTTTGGGTCTTCTCTTGTGCCGGCTTTCATCACCATCTCCACTTTTGTCTCTTTCCTAGCCCGTTGAGTACAGACAGGGCCATCATTCGACCGACAACGAAAGCAATAATGAAGTTACAAAATGTGGCACAACTATTTTCAACCCTGAAGAGACAGCTGCTAACAGATAAACCAAATTCATGGCTTTACTTTCCCCCTTTGTAGTTGGATCCACCAACTGCTCTGGTGTTCTTTTTAGGTGTGCGACTATCGTCTTATTGGTAAGTATCTCGTCGTTCTTCCGCGAATCTATATAACAACCCAAAAAAGTTAGGAAAGGCCATACATATAAGCACACTTAACTATGGCATATGGATATTCTTTATAAACAGTAACTGTGGTATGTGCATAAATCTCTAGGGTTTTAGTCAAATGAAAACCTTCAACCTACATGAGAAATTACATTTGTGAGTTTCAACTTGAAGCATTAAAATATTGAGTCCAGTAAGCTTAAGGGAATCAGAAATGAAACAAAGCATTGTGCGACCCTATATTTCTCTGTAATTTAATTTGATCTGACAAGGTCAAATTGTTATGTAGAGTGCATGTTAACCAGCAACAATATAAACCTCCCCAAGTGCAATCATTTTGACAAAAAATGTGCATGTTAACTTGCAACAAAAGGTTCATTTGACAAATTAAGACTGCTAAACTTACTCAGAGTAGAGAATTTCATTCTTTTAAATCATGCCACCAAGCATCTTGTACATGATGGGTCCTTACACTTCAAACATTCTGTTCTACATACAAACATTTCCTATGAAGCATGATCATCATAAAGAATTCTAAAGGAAAAAAATATGTTTACCAAAGCTCGATTACATAATGACTTGACATCATTTTTATCAAGGAAAGGGTGTGATAATTTCAGGCAATTCTTACTTCTTATTTATCAGCCTCTAACACACTTGTTTTTTTTTTTAACATTTTATCCAATTCTGAAGAAATCTATTATTATTAAAAAAGATATCTATTATAAAGATAATAAGTATAATGATCTAACATCTTTTTTTTTTCAGATTTTAAGAATGCACGTGCTAAGATACTTACAAAGAAGACACAGGAACCAGTGTTGTGGGCCCTACCAGTATGTTCAATCTTGTGTACATATATAACCAGCAGCAGTGTGGGGCATGTCAAACTACCTACCTAAAAATTTGGAGATTTAACTTGTAATCCTTGGAAATTCTATTCTAGAAGAAGTTCCTAGCTCATTCAAGCATCTAAGTTGTATTTTCTCTCAGAAAGACACTGGCAGTAAACCATATAGACATTTTTTTAAATCACTTCCCCTAACAACTCCAAATTCTGAATCCAAATTTTGCTTGAGATGCTTCTTGGAATTCTTTGACTTTGATTTACTCTCTTTATTTGCTTGCTCCTTTTCCTTTCAATAAATGTCATCAGTGGCTATTAGATATCAAACAATCCTGCTCTGAATTATTGAACACAACAAAAAGAAATAAATAAAATTTTCACAAAAAAAAAATAGTCTTAAGGCCATAAGAAAACATTGAGAAGACTATCTCAAGTATGTGAACTCGTGAATTCTGTTGAGAATGTACATTCTGAATGGCAGATTATATCCCAAACTCATCAAACAAGCCAACAATAACATGCAAAATAAGGAAAATAATACCTTTTCCAGGAAAAGCCTTATTAAAAAATGTCATGTCGATTGGGTTCACAAATGTCAGGAACCTTTTTCTGAACAAGTTGAAGCTTCAGCAGAGCAAGCATATACAGTAGCTTATCTTGTGTATTACATGATATATGTTTACAATAAGAAGAATAAGAAAAGGTTGCAAAATAAGCTATGAAATTCAAGTCATAGAATAACTTGATTGGTCCTTTTTTATTCAGTACAGAATAATAATTTTCCTGAAAATGCTTGACACTCATGGGAATAATCTAATCTTTGTAGGGACCCACTTTAGACAAAATTAGAGTTGCTGGATTGTGCAATATTTCACAACAGGATTGGATATTTTAAATCAACGAAACAAGTTTATTATTTCTGGCTTCATTGCCAGATACTTGTGCATTTTCATTCTGGATATAAAAAGCTCACGAATCTACCAAGGCAGAGTGACAAAATAATATAGGAATCGAGATCAAAACCTTGAAGTGGCAGACATGAGAATACACTGACAGCTCCTAGGGATATGAGGTGTTAAAACCTTCCAAGTCATTCTCATTTCCATAAGGTAATATTGGAGCACCCTGCAATTTAGAAATTAATAGTTAAGCATATATATTAAAATTAATACTTGGAAGCAGAAGAATCTAAGAGCAATTTAGTACAAGGTTTGGGCACTCCATCAGTAAAATTGTTACCCCACTAAGGATTAGCATGGGAGGGAATCCTTGACCACTGAAGCTTTGAGTATTCCTTTCGAAATGCATGTCTAAATGCAAGCTGGTGTTGTCACCATTTGGGGTTTCCCTCCAGGGATGATTTTAACATGTTAACTCAATGTCAATATGGGCTTAGTGACTCCACAGCTCCACATCCAGCTTCTTCATGAAAAACAAATTTGACTGATGTAAGAGAGAAAGCATATCACCATGAGGCATGCTAGCAGTTAACTGTACAAGCTTTAATTTTTCTGTACATGTTCTAAACTTGTGACGTTTCTTGATATATGTATTGCACACCAATTCATAAGTTAGTAGAATTCAAAAACAATTCAATAATGGGTAACAGGGTAAGCTATATGGACCAGACTTTCTTTCTTTTTTTTTTTTCTAATTTTCTGAAATATCAACTTGAAGAAAGCTCAAATTCACAACCCCTTTACACACTGTCTAGGTAAGCACAGTACACTTGGCCAATTTATATTCTTTCCCACCAATAATCTTTCACAAAAATCAAACCTCTCCTCGCTAGATTTTAAAATATTAGCACGTCTATAGCAAAGGTAGTAAAAATTATCTGACAGAAGTGCATTTATCCAAATCACCAATAGGAATTGGAAAATATAGAAAACCTAGAATTAATAGAGCAATACAAACCAGAATAAGTGGAATTGCTTCGCGTTGAATTAGAGTTGCTATAGCGATGCACTTTTTCCTCTCGAGTTAACTGCTCGTCCGGACCGAGAGTCTCTTCTAATTGTCCCGTTAAGCCTCCCATGGCGCGCGCGCTTTGGAGCTGTTTTCCTTCTATAGGGTTTAGGGGTTTCAAGTTTCAACCGGTAAGTTTTTTTTTTTTTTTTTTCCTGTTTTTCATGGTCGCTGAATCATCGAGCGAATCCGCCGTATCCAAACCGAATTTTGACCGTATAATAATCTAATATAAGCCATTCGCGGAAAAAAAAATATATAATAATCCAATACGCGAATATACAACGGACATGATTGATATATAGTACGACTGTGCAAAGGGTATATAGAGTTTCGGGAAAGGTCAGAATAAAAATTTAAAGCAATCATTTTTTTTTTTGAAATATCCGTATTATAACTATATAACTGCTATACTTAATTTTCAATACATGCCATTTAATTATTAACAGAAATTAATTATTATTAGGTCTGTGCGTGGAACTGCACGATAATGGTATCCATTGTATATAATATATGGAACATTATGACGTTAATTTTTTTAGTATATAAATTATTCTGAATCAATGGTTTTAATGTAAAGGAACTTATTTTTAAAGAATATTTATAGATTTGATAATTTAATTTGTTCAAGAATAAAAAATAATAATAATTCAAACGTTCTGGTAGTAATAATTGAATATATATACCTTCACATAAAGAAAACTCATAAATTTTTCCAATGACATCTAAATTAATTACAAATGTAAAAAATATCAAACTATAGATAAGTGACAATAGCAATTGCTTTTATAATGATAATTGATATTGCTAAAAGCATTACAAAATACTAAAAATTAAATTGAATTAAGAAAATTTATTAAAAATATAAAAAATAATAAATAAATTGTAAGAATTATAATTTCAAATTTAAACTATGGGTGTACCTATAGGTTGTGTTAAGTCTGTAATTTCTATTCTGATATTTTTCAAAATGCTTAAAATCAAAGTGACACTCGGATATGGCAAAGTGATTTGATGGCGGAGTAATATAAGTGTTTTCGGAAATATTAATTACAAAACTTGTGGGGAATGTACGATAGCCTCTTATAATATGTTGTACGTTAAATCATCAAATCTCGCACATGACGTCTTCTATAAAATCATTTTGGATCTATTGATAATATCCAATATCGACAACACTTTGCATAACACCTCCCTATATACCAAAACCAAAAGTCTTCTAGTAAAAAAAAACATAGTATTTTAAGTGATGCGATGCCTTTTATTTCATATTTGTCTTTTTGTAAATGTGAAATGGTTGATGAAAACTTGAAAAGAGACATGCTTACTATTTATAGATGAAATGTAGGCACCCTTTAGAGGATGATGCATCCACTCGATTGCATCTTTTGGCAAGACACCTTTTAAATCACGCCCTATAATACATCTACTTGATAACATTCTTTGGAAAGACATATCTTAAATGATACCCTACGAAATATATGTTAAAAGAGGCACTTTTTTGTGCACTCATTTATTGAATATAGACTACATACTCGCACTCTTTCATTTGTTAACATTTATTAACTAATGATTTCTTAATTTAAAATAAAAAAGGACACTTTACCATACACAAACGCACTCTTTCATTTGTTATCATTTAATTAACCTAATTCTGATTTTTTTTATAATAAGTTAAAATAAAAAGGACACTACATTATCGCACCCTTTCATTTGTTAGCTTTAAAGTAACCTAATAATATTTTTTTAATATTTATTTAAAATAAAATTTTACTTTATTATATTTATAACTATATATATGTACTTTAAGAAGGATATGTTATATTTATATAGTTAGTGTAAGACATCTTTTGGGACTCATTTATTCAATATAAACTAGATAAACACACCCTTTCGTTGGTCAACATCTAATCAACCTAATTATGATTTATTAGCAATAATTTAAAGTAAGGAGGGAATTTATTTATTTTTAAAAATAAAATACAATTTTTTTTGAAGGTTACAAAATTTTTAGACTCTTTATTTATTTATTTTTATTTCTTAAATAGCATTTATTTAAAATAATATTGACACTTTTTTATATTACAAATAAAAATTAAAAAAATAGAGCGAATGTATTTTCTTATAGATGCATTTTAAAAAATGATCAAAATTTATTAAAATATAATAACTAATAATTCATACAATATTTGATGTACTTTTAAAAATCTCCATTGTGTTGGTCCATAAAATGTAATTTTTCTATTTTTTGTTATTAAAATTCGAAGCTTTATTGAAATATTGGATAAATTATTAGGAACAATTGTACACTGCTCTATTTAATTTTTTATTAGTAATTTGTTATTGATAGTGATTCAGTTAACTCTAAGCAATAAAAGATATTTATTTTCATTAATTTATTTTTCATAAAGCTTATTAGAAAAAAGAGATAATCATTAAATTATTTTACTTAAATTTATGGAGACATATTCCTTTATATTAAATGAATAAAGCAATATGTAATAAAAGCGTCGGAAACTTTAAATTCAATCTCATTCGGTTCTCTTTTTGGTTTTGATCTTTGAAGTGCCACCCTAGTTTGTTTTGGTATTAAATTATAAAATGATACAGTAGATTCCATAAGTAATTCTTTTTTATATATAAAAAAAATATAAAAGTGCAATGTATGTTCACACATACATAATGAACGGTTGTTATCATTTCTCAAGTCGCCAGTAAATTTGAAATGCGCATAAATGCGTTATACATTTTAAGAAGCATATTAAAAAAAAGGAGGTACAAACATCTATAGTCTATAGTATTAATTAAAACCCGTGGTGTCACTGTCCGTTTTTTTGTTTTCGCCAGCGACACGGCATCTGTTCGTTTACGCTAAAATATGATATCATTTGTTTCCCTCATCGCCCCTCTCTCTCAGCCCCATCTCCAAATAAGATTTTCCTTCCCTTCTTCGATTTTCTTTCGCTTTCCCCAAAGCCAAACTGGCTGTTACCTGAAACCCCTCCTCCGCCAACCCCTCTCCTCCTACCTCCTCTGCTCATCTCCATAGCTTTATAGAAGGCGCTAAAGAGAACGGAAGACGAAAGAAGACGAATAAAATGAAGGAGGAGTATAACTTCAAGGTACGGTATCTAAATAAATTGCTTCAATCCCCTCTAATGCATCCCACCCTTTTGGCTTCTCTTTCTCTTGGTTTCTTCTATAAACCTCATCTCACCACCCCTGCACCCTCTCCCTCCTCACAAATCAAGGTGGTTACCAGATCCTCTACGCCTCCTCTTCGCTTCCTCCTCCACCGACCCTATCTCAATCAAGTGATTCTAACAACTACGGCCTTTCCTCTTAAATTTTATTTAACAAGAGAATAGGTTCATTTGTTATTTTAGTAAATCTTATTGATTTTATTTTATCGGCAGCTTATGTTTAATCCTAGCAAGGAGCTAAGAGAACGTCCACATGAATTTGAAACAAAATCTGACAGCTATGTGTTCCCTCAGGTAAACTTCATCATTCTTTTCTCTCTTCCAATTTGGTTAGATTGATAACCAGTGACGGTGTGACATCCTTTTCAGAAAATTGATCATGTATTCTTATTCTTGGTATTTGAGTTGGTTTTGTCATTTAAATTGCTGCGTAATTTCAAGGATTTACTGTCCTTAAATAATACCAATATGCAGTATTTTGCATAATTGTGTTGCCCTTTTATTTGAGGAATTTTACTGTATGTACTCCATATTTTGAATGATTTTATTTTAACTATATATATAAGTAATAAAATTCATACCTCTGGGCTGGTGGGTTGAGCCATGTACAATTATTGATCCATAGCTCTACGAGATCAAAATCAAGTGTGTAAATCTCAAATAAAATTACTTTTCGTTTTGTTCTTGATCTATTGTAATAGTTTACTTTGACCTTAAATATGAAGCCATATTATGCATTTACTTAAATTTTAATTACTAAGTGAATCAAGTGTATAAATGCTGGCATTTGGATTCTATTAGTACATACACCGGTTTGATTATGCTAGCATAACAGCAATTGATCAACCCTGAGTTCCTGACACATAACAACAACCTCATTAAATTCCAGATCCTCTCCAACCCTGAGTTCCTTGCCGAGGGCGCTATAATTGATGACCTTGGTGCCCTCGATCGTGTGTTGATCGGAAGTTGGGAGACACTTGAAGGTAAAAAAAGCTGTTCAAGCCTTTAACTTGTGGTCAGCTGAGCTTTGTAAACTTGCAGTCGATGCTTTCCTGGCACAAAGAATCTCCTTCATCAACGCCATGTCAGCACTGTGTGAGGCAACTGGCACAAATGTTCTTTGGCTGCATATGCAATGGGGAAGGACTCGCATATCGGGCTCAAGCATCTTGCTCGGTAGATATCTATTATTTAGTTGATTTAATCACTTTTGAATTTTCTAGAACTGATCTTCACTACCTAAGGCTCATTAAGTCATAACAGAATGCACCATAGATAACTGGTAACTCCAAAGAGATTTGTTCTCCTCATTATTTATTCATATTTGCAATTAGATATTAGTTTTTTTGTTTTTTTCTATTTAAAAAAATTCCAAGACTAATGTTGTTCAGGCAATTACTATGTTGCGGAGAGAAATTCAGCACTACTGTCAATGGTAAGAACCAATTGTCCTAATTAATATTGCTAAGAACATTGGTTTTGGGAGGTCAAGATCTCTTTATATGTGCACGTGAAATTAAGTTTTTTTTTAAATTACTAGCAATTTGCAACATATGTTTCTTATCCTATCAAATTATCAACAACTTTCTCAAAAGAATAATTAAGGAAAAAAATGTGTAGATTTTGTTGATGTTGCATTACTGAAAATTAAGACCAGTACCATTACAAATTAAGAACATTACCTGTCCATATAATATGAAGAAACTTTACAAGATCGCATAAATGTTGTCAGTATCAGTATTGGTAATGTTTTCTTGGGTAGCTTCAGGATGAAGATGCATTTATTTTATTTATTTATTTTCATTCATCTTAAAGAACTTTATGAATTCTCCCTTCTACAAAAATCTTGCGAGCCCTCTTGCACCATGAGCTGGATTTGAGCAATACTTTAGAGTTTAGACCCAATAAATGTGACACCACTCATCTCAGCTACCACCCTTGGTCACTTGGAAGCAGTTCACCTCTTACATTTGTCTGATGATGGCTCAATCCATCTATCAAAGAATAATTGCAAGAATGTAGTCATTACATTTCGCTGCATGGCAGGGCCTTATTGAGATGGTGAATGCCTTGCTAGCATAGGACCCACAACTCGCTTATAGAACTGACAAGAAAAGTCTGACGACATTGCACATGGCAGTGAAAGGCATGAGCCCTGAGGTTGTGGAGGCCTTGGTGGAGGCAGATGGGACTATTGTAATATTGCCTTATCAGCCTTACATATTGTCGCAAGACAAAACAAGCCAAGGTGATCATTTCGCTATTATTTTTTGCTTTTCAGATTAAAATTTGTTCAGTTGTATCTTTCGGTTAATATTAGGTCCAATGGAGCTACTAATTGATGTTTATATCATACTTTTTTTAAGGTAATATTTGGGCGATATTTATATGGTTAAGTGTTATAATTTTGCTTCTTCATTTGAAATTTGTAGCTCTCATGTAGCTGAATCCAATATTATATGTGTAAATATGTATAAATAATGTACCAAGGGCAAAATGGAAATATTTTGGAAATAATTATTATCATACAAATAGTTTAATCAAGTTACGAATGAATTTAATTGTTTATACCACATGTTCACATTCATTCATCTTATGTTAATGCCAATAAAAGATTAAAACACATTATTCTAACTTTTGTAATTTGAGGCCATTTGCAATAAAAATCAAATCAAATATTATATTCCTTTCATGCGAGTTGTGATCAATATATATTAAATATGATCATTTGTTTGGTTTCCTATGTAAATTTTCACAATGAGCAACGTCTTTTGATTGGGGAAAATATGAACAACAGTCCCAAAATTGAACATTTGTAATCAAATGTATGATGGCCTAATTGGGTATGTATTTGGATGCTAAAACAGTTGTATGATACTTATGCACATAGTTTTTTAAAGCTCATGTAAAAATATAGGTTATGACATTTTGCCTTTTCATTTATAAGTCTATCGCACACAATTTAGACTTGATGATAAATTATTGGTGCTTCTTGAAATTGAAAAAAAAAATTCACTAAGACGCAGCTTCGCCGCGTTTTCCCACCTAGTATAACTTAAATCACGTTCACACACATATGATAATCATGTTCACACTCATCTTCTAATCATGTTTACACACATAAAGTTACACACAATATATATCTTTATCTTTAATAATGTGGTAAAGGTTCAATCAATTTTTATTTGTGGGAAGTTACAATAAATGCATATCATTTTATATATATATGAAGATGGTGTAATATGGTTATGATCTATTGAGATGCTTTATGAGACAAAATGAAGAAAATTATTTTATTAAAGGAGATTTTATGATTATTTAGCATGATTTCATCATGTCAGGGATTATAATACGACAAGGCATGGTGCCAGTTGATACATATAATTTTTTGTATATGAATTTTGGACATTTCAATTTTATTTAATTATGGTTTTTCTTGGGTTTGAGATCGTTTTGTTGACGCATGGTCTTTTGCCAAGAACATTCACTTAATTTAGCTAGCGCAGCTTCAACTGAGATCATTCACTTTTCTTTTGGCGACGCACGGTTTATGCTACATCCTGTGGGAAATCTGGGTGGCTAGAAACGAGTTAGTGATGCAACATAAAGTTTTTGACCCAGTCACAATCCTCAAGAAGGTTGACTATTGGATGAAGGGAGGGAATGATGTGGATGGGTTGATACAGAATAACACAAACCAGAGCCCACGAAGGCAAATGGAGAACTACAATTATGACTTGAACAGCTTCCAACTTCTTGTAGTTGGATCATGGGATGTCAACCGTAAAGCTGGTGGGGCTTATGTCTTGTATTATGGGGGCCAGTTGAAGGAAATTGCGTATTACCAAAATACCCTTGAGGACCCTTTTCATGCGGAGGCATGGGCACTAAGGAATGCTCTTACCAGTTTGAGAAACGAGCTTACTGTGTTTCAGCAGGCACAAATTTTCTTGGATTGTCAAGTCTTGGTTGATATTCTGAATGAAGGAGAAGTGCAAGAAGTTCCCTCTTGGAGAGCCCTAGAAGATACAATGGAGGTTTTGCAGTTTTTGAAGCAATTTGGAGATAGAATTAAGGTTAGTCATGTCAATAGAGGGGCTGTTCATCAGGCACACTTGTTAGCAAATTTTGCAAGAACCTCACAGTGCAATTACAGGGGAAGGCCAAGGTTCTGGCAGCAACATGAGAGAGAGATAAGGGATGGTATTGATCTTGTTTTTTTCAAAAGGAGCCACTTTGATCCACCTTAATTTCTTTGGTTTGGTGTTCATGTGTACCCACCTGGGCTCAGTTAGTGTTTTTTCTTTTTTCTTCTTTTAGTTTCTGTGGTTGCTAGTTGCTGGTAATGTTTCCTCTTTTTTTTGACTTTTGGTTTTTTCTCAGTAGTTTTACGAGCCATTAGGTGGGGTCATGTTTTATTTCAGTTGTATTGAACTTTTCTGGCAGCTTAGGACTGTTTTTTTTATTAATGGAAGCCTACAGGCATTTATCCTTCAAAAAAAAGACGCACGGTTTATGCTGAGGACATTCACTTTGTATCTAAAATCAAGAGTGGGATCGTAGTGTCATCACTCTTATTCAGATCTTCTTTCATTTTGTGACTTGTTGGCTTGTTCCAAGAATATACGATTCATTTAACTTGGTGGCTCTTGATCGAGAATCTAAAGTGGGATGGCGGTGTCACTCTAGTTCAGACTTTTCTTCATTTGGTGGCTTGTTGCCATGAATATCCTGTGACTTGTTGCCAAAAACATTCAAATAAAATTCATTCATTCCTGCAACTTCCTCCGATTCATTCATTCTGTAACAAATTAACCGAAAGAATTTATCGTATCAAAGAATATTTCAGATAAAACGACAGTAATATTAAAACATCAGCAAGTTTTAAAAAAATAAATAAAATAAAACATCAGAACATCATCTAAGGAAATAAACAGTAACATTGCAAAAATTACAGAAATGACGCCATGATAACCAAAAATATAAAAGCCATGCACTATAATCTCTTGACAAATTTAAGAACATCGTTTATTGCCTGGTCAATTTGAGAAGAAGATTCAAAAATGATGAACACAAGTTTCCTATTTCTTGTAACGAAGTTACAATTGTCCATTTAATTATAAATATTATACATACTTCTGCATAAAAACATTGTCTCAGGCCATGCAATGAGACCAAGTAACAGCTACATTAACTTGACATGCAACTCCTCTAAAAGTTACCACTTCCTGGCCACTCAACTGAGGAACAAATTCAAATTTCTCATTCTTGACGATTGCTTTATCCGGTTCACCAATGTTGCCACATTGCCAAATGTTCACATCAACAGTGAGAGAGGAATGATATGGAAGTGCAGTCTTACATTTTGCAAGAGGGAGTTGCGCAATCCGATCCTTGCAAGGACTAACTTCAATAGAGATGCCTTCACCATCAACTCTGTCAAATAGGATGTTCTTACCCTTCTCACCAAGCTTTGAATTTTGAGCTGTTATCAACCCTTGAACTGTGGTAGCCGAGGGAAATGGGCAGCCTGAGAGTGTAACATCCACATGAGCCACAACGCTACACCTATAAACAACATAATTCACTTCTATTTCGCCGAACTGGCTCGATACCTTCCTGGACATGAAAGTGTCATAGCACCTATATATTATATTGTTCCACAACAGTTCGGTCTCAAAGTTCTTGAACTGGTCAACACAAGCTTGATACCTAAATAGATGGGGATATATATCTATACAATCACTTGGCTCAATGATTCTATCAGGATCCCAAAGCTTGACGAAACCCTGAAGTAATGAAGCAAACAATTGTATGTCATGTCAGTTTTGCCATCGACACAGTACATAGGATATAATATATGATTTCAAGGAAACAATCTGCATAAGGTCAAGAGACAAACAAACTAGTACACCAACTTCATTACAATGAAGAAAAAATATTATTTGCAATTGTCCAATCTTATCAAACAAATTGAAGTAATTTTTACTACATAGCATAGATGTTGAATTGGAAAATGTATTGTGTAGCATATTGAATCATTAAGATAAACTAAGCTATCTTTAAAATCAAGTAATATGACTAATTAGATATACAGTTCCTATCTAGTTTTGTAAAGTTCATGAATTTAAATTGGATTGTGATATATATTCTAATACACCAACAATACATAGTTTAATCATTTGGTGCCCTAAAATTAGAGACAATTAAAGTAAAATGTCAAAATATACCTTAGAATCAATATTAAGGGGTTCGCCGTCTTTCCTGCTGAAGACAATATAGTTGGGAAATGAACCTAACAGTATGCAACCATACATCTGTTCCAAGTCATGATGCTTAAAGTCCAGGAATCTCACGGAGATCACCTCCATAAGGTTGCTCAGAAAAGGTAACCTGCTAGAATTCAGACTGGGTCATGCACTAACTAATTGAAACCTATTGAAAGGTAACCTGCTAGAATTCAGGACCTAATCTTTTTTTTTTCTAATTTGGGATCCTTTCTCTGGTATTTCTATTTAATTTCTCCTTATTTTTCTTCCTGGGATTTGCGTAAAAGGAGGGATGAGAAGTGACGATAATGGCGATAGTGGAGTAATTTACAGATTTGCTTCAACTTTTTGTTTTGCGCTATTTGCAATTTTCTTCTTATGGCTTCAATTGCAATGCCCAAGGTTTCTCTCCCCCTAATTTATTGTTAAAATACTGTATAGGTAAGTAAAAGTATCATTTTTCTTCGATCCCAAATTTTGTTCTTCAATTTCTCAAGCTCAGAGGCCAATTAGTACATTTTCAAAAAGATTGTAACTTCACTGATTAAGCCTCCCTAAAGGTTTATATTCATGAATAAAGTAATATTAGCATTGAAATTTCTTTTTGACAAGATTGTTATTATTATTATCATTATTATAGTATAAGTGTAATTTATTGGTTATATTTATGTGCATCTGATAGTTTTATATATATATATATATATATATATATATTTTAGTTCATTGTTTTTTGCAAATGCATTATAATATTGGCAGCATGCTAAACAAGTATCAATAATCTGCTTACAATAGTTTTTTTGTCATTTTAATACTGCAGTTCACTTGTTGACTTTGATAACATGAATACCAAACTTAATAACTTAAGAGAAATTATGTTGATTTTTATGGCACAAAAGAGATTGATTTTGTTAATTAAAGTAGATTTATTAGCACGAATGGTAGTCAATTTCAAACTATATTTAAAAAATTTGGTACCACTTCTTCTATTCCAGGAATTGGAGTAATTGGCGGATGAAGTGAGAGCTGAAATAGTGTACACTGTGTCAAATACAAGAGGGCGCCAGAGTTGAAGCCTCGGTGTGGTCGAGCTCTCTGTTGTTCTGCACCATGCTTTTAATACCCCAAACGATTGTCTTTTGTATGTTTTTAATTTTTCCTCAAATTCTACTGGTAGAAGATTGACCATGAAGAATCGTCTGAAAGTAGAATCACCAGTGTGCTGCTCTTGACATCTGACAAGAGGTTTTTTTTCTATTTCTTTTTAATCTGACAAACGAATGACATTTCTGGTGCAAGTGGGGACAGAAGAAATTTGATTATTGGCTAGAAAAATTTCTGGTGCCCTTTAACAATATTTAATGCGAACAGTTCACCTTTATTTTGCCCTTTTTGCATTTTTTATTCTATTTACTCCTTTGAACCAATGGGATAGCAAATGTTTCCAAAACTCTTGCATACAAGTGAACTAGTGGGTTCGTCGCGCGTTGCGCGACCTATTTTTCATCTCGTCTTTTTGCCATAATTCCTCTCATCTTTTTTTAAAATTTTACTGAAGTAGTTTTTATTTATAGTTTACTTTATTACATTTACGAACCATAGTGCAAAAAGATATATTTATTAAAAAAAAACGACGATAGAAAGATGTCGCCTATTCGCTGCCAAATCCATATCCACCAGTTTCCTTGGTTCCTTGACAAATAGACTCTTCTAAACGACCTACTTTTTTCCATAATACATTTCAGAAATTATAAGTTGAATTTCATATAAGACGAATTTGTACAAATTTTGTTGCTGCGCACAAATTGTGGTGCTGAATCTGTTAATCTGAAATAAAAATTAATAGAAGAGGAAATCCGAAATCTAGATATTTTTCTTTCAAACAGCCTATATTTAAAATAAAAAGACATAAGGAACTGAAAGCATAGTTGTACTGTGCACAAAAGATATATAATTAAATCGAAAATAAAGAAGTATGCACGCCTACCAGCACGTAATTGAATCTCTCAGCACAACGGAAGGCTGCAATTGTGTTTTTTGTAAAAAAACAGGTTATCGGTGCCAGGTCGGAAGATGATGAATCTCTACAAAACTGATATCAGCTTAGAAACATGTCAATTTAATATATATACACTGATTTAATAGATGGTGAATCTCTACAACGGCACAACTTTAATAAGGCTGCAAAAGAAGCTTGGAAATATTTTAAAGAGAGCCCTCATCTTTTAGTTTTTTGTTTTTTAGAACTAATTGAAATAATAATAATTGTATCTTTATTTAAGAATACATAAAAAAAAATTATAATCTTACACGAAATTATCATGTAATGTTCCAACTTCAGGCAGGTTTGGAAATCTCTGAATCAGCTTTAAAGGAGAGCGTATTGATCTGCATATTCCAAATAAATACATATTTTTAGCACAAAAAAATATGATTAGCTATGGAAAAACTCCTACAAAGGCCTGAACTGTTCATTGTCGATGCTGCTCTGGTACTGTTAATGATAGCAATACATCTGGGTACACAATTGAAATTAGTACTGGTATTAATACTGGCACCGATTTGTGACATTGTTAATCTTTTTTTTTCCAAAAAACAGGAAAAATAATTCGAGGAATAACAAACAACAAAATGCCTGTAGACATTCCACTTTCCAGCATTGAATATTTCTGGAAGAACGACACTGTAGCCTTGCACTGCAAGAAGCAACAGATAAAAGACAGTAAAATCCAAGTAAATATTTTAGTTCAAGGTTTGGACAGATTCTGCACTATTATTGCAGGCAAATCATAGCAGTTTACATCCAATGTTGAGTTATCTACGTTTGTATGTTCGTACTCACCAAGTTATCCAAATTTATTATTGCCAAATCAACTTTCTATAAACATAAAATCACATATTGTCTTGAGATTCTATTATTGTGAAAAACACTCTTCATTTCTGAAAGGAGAAAGAATTTTACTGTACTTCCAACCCAGAAACAACAATAATAATCTACCAGTAAGTCAGTAGCAATAACATAACACAACACATGCATACACACATGCACACAATTTATTTTGAGTTTACTCCCTTTCCAAAAATTCAGCTCATTAATGCAAATAAAAAAAGTTTATTTAAAATTTACTTTTGATTAGAGGAAACTGACCTTCAAAATTGTGAGATGAGAGGCATTGCTTACATGTAACCTTATGCTGCACCGTAATCACATTTTCTATATAAGAAAGACTTTTCAGTATAAAATCACTATCCATATGTTCTCTGATTAGAGGAAACTCACCCTCAACATTATCAAGATCGCAAAGAAAGATGATTTGAGAAACAGCATGCCGGCAACAGCACCCAAAAGTTTACTTTATGCCTTGAATATCCCTTAAATATCCCTAAAAAAAAGCAGTGCTATATGTTTGCCCTTGAAAAATGACAAATTTAGCATATGGCTTTTTTCCCTTAGTTATGTTAAAACATAAGCAAGCTACCTAATTTTCTTCAATCTCTGTAATTAAGTCAAAATGAGGGCAAGTCCGGGTATTTTCTCTTCCAAAAATTCAGAAGGGGCTTATGATAGAGATGCAACGCTAACCACAATTAAAATAAATAAAGGGAAAAAAACATTCGACAAATATACAGTAGATTCCAGTTTACAATTTTTTGCTTTTTAAATGATGACGTTTTCATCTTTTAATAGGTCATTGACCTGAACACCCCATGCTTGCTATGAAATTAATAATGGAGAGGCCACTTATTTTCTTTGAGAGATTCAATAATAGGTATCAAACCTGCTGGTAGTTCATACCAATGTCGGTTCGACACCTCGTGCTCAGCACGATTTCAGGTCTCCTACCAAGGAAAATTTTGCACATCCTTCTTATTTTATCAGTACTTTGCATTAAGAACAATGAGGTATTTTCAGTCTTTAATAGAAAGTATACTTAAAACTGAACTTAATCAATACAATAAGATTAGCAGTACTAAAATCGAAGAGCTTGGGCCAAGCAATGATCCACGATGCCTTCCTCGTGTCTCCTTCGGATAATATCTTTCAAAGATAGTATCCAAACACAATAAGCTGAAGCAACCATATAAAAGACAATTAGTATAATAAGGTATTAGCATCTAGATCATTTAATTAGTTAAGGAAAATCAAACGATCGATAGGAAGAATGAAAAATTAAACTGGAGATTTTCTCACCATATATGAAGTAAATATCAATTTTCTCATAAATTAGCACTCCTAACTTAAATATAAAACCTTCATTTTTTTTAATATGCCTTTCTCAGGTTGAAAACAAAACTCACATAAACATCAACATAAAAGATAGCTTGGACATGTAATGAAACCCAAACTAAACATTTGACAGAAACAAACTGAAAACTCGATATACGAACCATCCAAAAAAACAACTCGAGACATTCCTCATAGAATTATCAAATATCAGATCCGATTCGGCTGAGGAAGGTTTTGGTCGGAAGTCGATTGGTCAAATCGATAAAAAAACTCAGCATTTTAGACATGATTAAAATATGTAACAAACCTCAAAGTGACCTGAGATTTTCGATTCGATCCTCTTTAAGACCTTCTTTGTGTACTGCTCTTCATATGTAATCTTGATTTGTTCCCTCTGTGCTGTATCTCTGTGTGCTAATACGGCTATGATGGGCTCCTTGTTGCTCTCCCATCCTGTACAAATTATTTGCAAAAGCAATTGCTTTTAATCAAACCAACATAACCATCTAATTGATACAATAAACGCCTTTGCTTATAGAATTATAAGAGTTATCCAAATTAATAATTTTGATACACAAAACGGCAAGCATGCTTTTGCACAATGACATACAGTTTTCAAATTATATATGATTTTGAATTCTGTCTCATAACCTGCTGAGGAAAAATAAAAAGACATAAGAGGGAGAAAGAGAGTAGTACCCTAAAACGCTTTGTTGAGTTTTTCGACATCTTCAATAGCAAAAGGAACATGGTCACGAATGCTAACCGCTGCCATTGTAATCCTTTCTAAATCTCAAGCAACCTGGTCAAGATATCAAGCATCAAAATAACAAAGTTACTAATTAGTCATACAGGATCATGTTAATAGAAAGAATTAACTGGTCAAGATAGAAGAATGAAGGCTTAAATATTTTATGTATGCTCAACTCTTACTGTAATTTTTATTTCTACCTATAGCATTCGATCTCGCTTATTTTCTTTGACTATTGCAATTAATTCCTTACTTACCTAACTATGAAGTTAACACCATTAATTTATCTAGAATTGTAATATAAAATATCTTTATGTCTTTCTTGAGAGGGCAAAATTCCTCTTAATGTCTCATGCATTCATGTAATTGTTCTCAGTTTCATTCTTACCGACTTAGCATTTATCTCCATTATGTTATTCCTTTTTCTTCTGAACATCAGATGAAACAGCATTCTTAACCCCCTTGTGCATATGCATCTTCGAATTCCACCATGCCACTGCAGTACTGAATAAATCATTGATGTTTATCTCACATAAATCATCATTATTGTAAGAAGTTGTATTAACTAATAAAAGCTAGATAAGCAATGTCATAGCAAACAAAATTTTAAATTTTTTTATTTCTTTACTATTTTTTTATTTTTTTAAAGTTTTTCATTTTTTGCTATAAAATACACTAATTTATAGCAAAAATGACAATTTTACAAAATTCGAAAAAATAGTAAAAATTTTTTAAAAATTATAAAATTTTGTTTTCTATGAGATTTCAAGATATATATTGGGTTGGTTAAATTAAATTGACAATTTTGACAATAGTTTTTCTTAAGAATTTTTTTACAAAATAATAAAAAGTTAATGCACATATTGTCCGTGTAATGTGTTGAATTGTTGATCATGTATATTGGAGGCAATTTAAGTATCAGTTACTATTCCAATATAGACTATTAGATTTGGACCGTTGTAATTTTCAAACATTTTGAAATGCTTTAAAACTTGCATCAAATTTAATGATTTGCATACATGTCTGGTTGCACAAGAAAAAAAAATTTTAGATAAGAAATATGAGATAAATCATATCAAAGATGAGCTAAATAATGAAAGAAGACTAGTTATATCTTTCTCCCATATTTCTTTCTTTCTTTCTTTCTTTCTTTCTTTCTAGTTTCTAGCCTTTATTTTTTGTACAATCAAACATCCCGTAGTACGCGCGTATACATTATTTTTAATTGTTAGGTTTTTTAAATTTAAAATTTTCTTTTTACTGTTGACAAGATTGTTTTAGTTAATAAATTGATCAAACATCCGCAACCACATAGAGAAGTAAATGTACTCATTCATGCGGTTGAATTGGAAAAAAAAATATTATTTAATATTCGACTTGTCCTATTCAGCTTAAACAAGGCAAGCACAGTAGTAACAAACTTTACCAATTCATAATTTATAACAATTAAAGGTCATATACATCCAATATTTAACTCCTTAATGACCTAATAGAGGACCATTATTTAATAATTGGGGCTTGTTCTTACTACCAAAAAATTATAATTAAAAAAATTGGAGCTACTAATTCGTACACACACATATATATATATATATATATATATATATATATATATATATATATTATCTACTATAAAAATATTCTAGTCCATGAAAATATTTAAAATCTACATAAAATGTATATAATATATAAATGAAATGAAACAAAATAACTTTAACGCAAAAGGAAAGGAACTTATCTTTAATTTCAAATAATTTATGGAGTCTATGTGAAAAAATGTCACTCAGCAGTGTTTTCGCAGAAAGAGAGCTTCCCGCTTGTCTTCTTCTCCGATCGCTCGCTCAAAAATTTCTTCCACCTAGACCTAGGTCTCTTTTTTCCGACTCCATTGGCCACCTTCCGCCGCCTGATAGAGAGGTCTCCTTTTTTCTCTTCTCTCATCTGCTGTTTCTTGAAGAATGCGTTATGCGTACAAGATTCCTGATCTATTTTATATAATAAAGATATGAAAGTAGAGAAATTGGCAAGAAATACTCCTAATGTAGTCGTTTTGTACTAGGTTTCGACAGAATAGTATCAATTGTGCAGAAAATGCATTATATTAATAGTATTGTAGAGGTTCTGATCCGAAAGAAACATCATAGTAATGTTGAGCGGAACTATGCCTCTAGGTAAAATTAATGTCAGTGAGTGATTAAGTTCTTGGAGGCGTTGGCCATGGTACCATGATTAAGTTCTTGCCTTCTTGGAACTAATCTTGAACAGAGAAGACATATGTTAATAGAACAATGTAATGAGAATGTTATTGATTAATTGATTGTTTCTGGTACAGAGCATGCACCTTTGCATACATACATACATATATATATATATATATATATATATATATATATATATATGCATAGCTAAGTACTGAGAGTCTTAGGCTCTTAGCAACCTATTATAGTTAACCTAAGATGTTTTCTAAACTAATCACAGACACAGTACAGATATATGTGGCAGTCATTTTGTTACTCTGTTACACACTTACACTAATAGTGAGGAAAAAGGAAATAGGCTATAATCCCTTATGCATTCTAGTATGCCATTAGCATGCTGCATTCAATAATGCTCAAAATACTATATTTTAGTAAGACATTTTTTCCTCATGAAATACAGTCACAGGCATGCTCAAGAGTCAAGAATGACTATAGATGTTGTTATGAACTTCAATACAAGTGATCAGTACTCCAACTTCATTAGAGACTATCATGCGAGTATACGTGGGCACATAAACAGATTTCATAAAGGATTAGGCGTGGTGGGTCCTGAACCGGATGATGAAGAATGGAGGTGGTCACGAATACGGATAACTAATGACAACCAGGTATCTATTGATGTGGCCACCTCTCTAGAGTCACTATGGGTATTTGGCATTCGACGAGTCCTTCCAGGTGACGTGAATGACGAGTCTAATCCTTGGATGCTAGTATCAGACTACAAGGGGCATCCTGGTTTTTCAGGACTTGATGGGCATTTGGCAACTATGGACTTTAATGGATCTTATGGTAAATATGTTCCAGAGTTGAAAGTCAGCCGAAGTTCTTTGGATAATGCCATATATGCCCTGGACCGTTATGCAGAAGCAAAATCCAACAGTTTAATGCCAAATCCAAACCCTGAGGAAATTAAAAGAGCTGAAAGATGTTTCATACTATTGGTTTTATGTTTTGCTGAGGCATTGCGTATTTTGCCCATGCGAGATGTGATTGAAACAGGTTTGAAATTGAATGGGAATGTTGTTCCAGGCTGTAAGAATGTAACTCTCGCTAAAAGTTGGGAAACATTATCCAACGCATTTTTTGAGGGCGACTATTCTAGAGTTGCGGCGCTTTGTCTTGATGAAGAGGGTGCTAAACAGATATTGGGGCTTTTGCTGCATAAAAAGGGCAAACACCACGTGCTTGACGGTAGGCGTGGTGATCAACCAGGCGATCAAGCAGAGGGAGACGATCCTGGAGGGCCCGGTCAGTGATGATGTCGGGGATAATATGGGTGGGCATCCGCATGGTTTAGGAGGAGATGGTATACCTGGAGTCCAAGTAGAAAATCCTTGATACTATTTGTTACGTTAAGTTTTACTTTTCTTTACTGTTGCATATTTCTTTATTTTGTTCTTTCCACTCTTGTGTTTTGACAGAACTGAAAGTGGCAGTGCCTGTCATGATGCTCTAGATGCCTGTGTAGTGTCAAGTTTTGTTACTCGTCTACTTGTGTTAGATTGTCCATACTCTAGAAAACATTAAAGTACCTTCCAATTCTCATGAATGATTGTCATCAAATCAAATTCCCATTAGTTTGGGCTATCTTAAGCTGGTATCTTCTCCTGTTTAATATGTGCAAATATCTTATGCATGCGGAGATGCGAATCAATGAAAATGTGCAGCTATTGTTTTTTTTTTTTGTATAAAGTTTTGTTGGTTTTGTTGTGGCAAGGTAATCAATTATGAACTAGTGCACTACCCATCCGGCCATCCCATTGAACAAACCTCAGTTTTAAACAGTAATTAGTTTGTTCAACATGCTTGTGATCAACCCTTAACACATTACCCCTGCTAACAGCATTGGTAATAGTACTTTCAGATTTTCCGATTTTTATCGGGGTGGTATTTTTTGTTTCCTTTTAATTTTTTTTATTCTTTTTTAGAAGCATTAGGCATTTGTTTCAGAAACAAAGGGGCGGGTAGTAAAATTTTCACTTTGAAGAGTGTCAAAAGTGTGGTGCCTCAGTTAGGAAGCATTGCAATTTGAGTCCATACCTCTTGCCTCCGTGCAACATTTGACCGGGCCAGTAGCCCGTTGCAAGGCCACATCATGGTCCGCATCAAGCTTAGCATATAGACATAGTTCCATGTCCCTCGTTCAAAAATCAGCAGCATATACATCTTTTTTCAATGGACGATCTAACTAGTTAATTGAATAATAAGCACGTCTTCCTTTCTAACGATCGATGTTGTATATCGAGCTATAATTAGCTAGGTGCAAATGTCGGCTGGGTGGGTTTTGACTTGTGACTGGCTGCTCATTGGTAATGAACTAATGATGTATTTAATGCGATTGCTATTTGATAATTGTTGGTATTAAGACTAGATACCTTTGGCATTTAATGACTTAAACGTTACGAACCAAACTGGATATCTGGATATGTAACGCGCCTTGGTGCTGGTTAATTATTAATATTACCTCATTGACATTTGACTATTAGGATATCTGGATATGTAACAATTGTTCTGCAGTAATTAATGTCCCCAATCCAAAATACTTTCGGTCACATCTACAAAAGCAACCCTGCTCGATGATTCTCTTGGTTTTAACATTTGAGTTGACTCAACAATTTAAAGTTAGCTGCAAGATTCAGCCCAAACTATGGGTAAGTAATGGTATCACAAGAATAGTATTTTTAAATATTTCGAAAGTGAAAGTCCGAACACAATTTACTATCCTCAATCGCTTAAAGGATTCCAATACAAAGACAGCCCTAGAGAACATATGCATCCTATAATGCAAATATCACAAATCACTGAAAAGAGGAGAGAGAAAATTAATTTTCTTATCTAGCGCTGTACTGCCCGCGGCATGGTCGTTCGCTTACAAGGGCAATAGGACTACAAAATTGAAGTGGGCTAATCACACTACAAGTATTAATTTCCTTTTTTTTCGATTCATTTAACTTGGTGGCTCTTGGTCGAGAATCTAAAGTGGGATGGCGGTGTCACTCTAGTTCAAACTTTTCTTCATTTGTTGGTGGCTTGTTGCCATGAATATCCTGTGACTTGTTGCCGAAAACATTCAAATAAAATTCATTCATTCCTGCAACTTCCTCCGATTCATTCATTCTGTAACAAATTAACCGAAAGAATTTATCGTATCGAACAATATTTCAGATAAAACGACAGTGATATTAAAACATCAGCAAGTTTTAAAAAAATAAAACATCAGAACATCATCTAAGGAAATAAACAGTAACATTGCAAAAATTACAGAAATGACGCCATGATAACCAAAAATATGCACTATAATCTCATGACAAATTTAAGAACATCGTTTATTGCCTGGTCAATTTGAGAAGAAGATTCAAAAATGATGAACACAAGTTTCCTATTTCTTGTAACGAAGTTACAATTGTCCTTTTAATTATAAATATTATACATACTTCTGCATAAAAACATTGTCTCAGGCCATGCAATGAGACCAAGTAACAGCTACATTAACTTGACATGCAACTCCTCTAAAAGTTACCACTTCCTGGCCACTCAACTGAGCAACAAATTCAAATTTCTCATTCTTGACGTTTGCTTTATCCGGTTCACCAATGTTGCCACATTGCCAAATGTTCACATCAACAGTGAGAGAGGAATGATATGGAAGTGCAGTCTTACATTTTGCAAGAGGGAGTTGCGCAATCCGATCCTTGCAAGGACTAACTTCAATAGAGATGCCTTCACCATCAACTCTGTCAAATAGGATGTTCTTACCCTTCTCACCGAGCTTTGAATTTTGAGCTGTTATCAACCCTTGAACTGTGGTAGCCGAGGGAAATTGGCAGCCTGAGAGTGTAACATCCACATGAGCCACAACGCTACACCTATAAACAACATAATTCACTTCTATTTCGCCGAACTGGCTCGATACCTTCCTGGACATGAAAGTGTCATAGCACCTATATATTATATTGTTCCACAACAGTTCGGTCTCAAAGTTCTTGAACTGGTCAACACAAGCTTGATACCTAAATAGATGGGGATATATATCTATACAATCACTTGGCTCAATGATTCTATCAGGATCCCAAAGCTTGACGAAACCCTGAAGTAATGAAGCAAACAATTGTACGTCATGTCAGTTTTGCTATCGACACAGTACATAGGATATAATATATGATTTCAAGGAAACAATCTGCATAAGGTCAAGAGATAAACAAACAAGTACACCAACTTCATTACAATGAAGAAACAATATTATTTGCAATTGTCCAATCTTATCAAACAAATTGAAGTAATTTTTACTACATAGCATAGATGTTGAATTGGAAAATGTATTGTGTAGCATATTGAATCATTAAGATAAACTAAGCTATCTTTAAAATCAAGTAATATGACTAATTAGATATACAGTTCCTATCTGGTTTTGTAAAGTTCATTTGGTGCCTTAAAATTAGAGACGATTAAAGTAAATTGTCTAAATATACCTTAGAATCAATATTAAGGGGTTCGCCGTCTTTCCTGCTGAAGACAATATAGTTGGGAAATGCACCTATCAGTATGCAACCATACATCTGTTCCAAGTCATGATGCTTAAAGTCCACGAATCTCACTGAGATCACCTCCATAAGGTTGCTGAGCAAAGGTAATCTGCTAGAATTCAGACTGGGTCATGCACTAACTAATTGAAACCTATTATTTATTTCCAGAAAAGTTTATATAAACTATTTCATTTTTTTCACTTCAAATTGGACATAAATAGGTCGTGGGTCAATGATGGCTGGAGGTACAATCATTGATGGCTAGGTTAGTTCAGAGTTGATTATGGCAACCAGTGGCTCAACCGCTCAAGTCAAGTGACAAGATGCTTCATTTTTATAATTATTAATAAATATTTATTTTGAAAAGAAAAGGAACAGCCATAGATTATTTATTTATTTATACTACGTCCATAACAAGAATACCCAGAGTAAACCTTAATTTGGTC
Source organism: Rhynchospora pubera (assembly GCA_028095005.1). Taxonomy (NCBI): domain Eukaryota; kingdom Viridiplantae; phylum Streptophyta; class Magnoliopsida; order Poales; family Cyperaceae; genus Rhynchospora; species Rhynchospora pubera. The sequence continues at coordinate 282,931,482 of CM051460.1, forward strand.
ACAGAAAACATAGACACCATTTTTGAGATAAATTCAAAAGACATAAAGCAGAAGCATTTTCTGACTGAAGGTGAAAAGCTATTTCTGACTGAGGCCTGGAGCTCGGGGGAACAAGAAAGAGAAAAGGGAAAGAAAGACGGACCTGGTGTGCACATCAATTTGGTCCTCAGCACGAGGCAATTTGGAGGATTCATCAGCTCCTTTCACATTGCTTCCTTTTCCTTTCACAGAAAGGGTTTCCATGGAATCGACTTCGTGAGTCTTCTCCTCGCAAGGTAAGGGGCTCCGTTGTCTAGTCCAGGGTTTCCGCATGAATTGATCATGTAATGTAATGGGGAGGACAGATATTAAGATTCGGGTTCCGGTAGAGTAGAGTGAATCAAATTTCAAATTCCCATTTCGTTTCATTGTTTGTCACTGTTAATTTTAAATGGGCCCGTATTACGGGCTTCTATATGGACGGGGCCGCCCGTCCGTCAGCAATAGCCAATAGCCCAATAGCTATCCCGCCCGCACTTTTCCCACTTTCCTCTTTCTTTGTTCGCAAATCGCAAGTCGCAACGCAGACACAAGCAGACCCAGACCCGCCGGAGCGAAGCAGCGGCATGGAGACCGGAGAAGCACCCCCGCCCCAGTCGATGTACGTACGCCTCCCTCTGTTTTGTTTTAAAGAAAAGCTCATTTATTTATTTATTACTATTTACTAAATGTGGCAGTCAGAAGCCGAAGCGTGCTCGGATAGAGGTGTTTTCGGCCGTGCTTGAGAACGAAGATTTACTAGAGCAGCGCTACAACATTGTATTTGGCGTCGTCCTCCTCCGCAGCTGCAACCACAATTTTCCCATCTTTGATTCTCCGGTTGTTGGGCCTCCGCAAGTTGATCCAGAGGTAATCTTAAGCCTCTCTAATTTCTCATTTTTCCCTCCTGACCAACCATGGAGATCAGGAGGGAAATGCCTACCCACCTGGATTCAGTTTTTTGCCTTTACTGTACAAACCTTGGTTTAAGAGTAATTTTATACGCTACTTGACTCCTCCTTTGTATCTGAGCCACTGTTCAACTCATTGAGCAGAAATTAATTAAATCAAACACAACATGGCATTATCTTACTTTTTTGGTTTTTACTGACAGGGCCATGTCACTCTAACCTTCCCAAAACGTAGCATACCCGTGGAGGATGAAGTACTCATACTTCCTTGGTTTATCCTTATGTTTATATGTGCCATGAATACACGTCAACATGTTCTGTGGAAAGCTGATAGGGATGCCATGGACCAATTTATCTGCCGGACAATTAAGTGCTTTCTTAATATCGATTTCCATGTGAGTTTTGCGGTCTACCGTGATCCTGTGGAGGCGCATTTTGATATTTATTTTTTGGACCTCGAATATGGAAAACAAGATGCTCTCCTTCAGGTTCACGGAACAGTTACTGCGTCAAATAGTTCTCTTAACAACTCTGAGGCTAAGAGTATTCTCTTCCACGGAGGAGAGTGTGTCGGTCTTAAAGCTAACAAGTCTACCCCTCTCACACTATCAAGAAGGATGACAGTAATTCCGCGTCGATCAACCCTGCTTGTTGATGTGAGCATAGAAGTACGTATGGGTCCTGGGGACCCATTGAGCATCGTAGGCAGGTTGGAATTCAATACTAGTGCAGACTATGGTGAAGAGTTTATTATTCTTCCTAACCATGGTAAGTTGTTAGTGAAGGTCACTTGGGTGGAGTGTGAAGATCGCCTCGATTAGTAGTATCATGCCTAATATATGGTATTATTAAACAGTTATTTAAATATTTGCATGGTTGCAATAGACATTTGATAATGTATGTGTATTTTATTTTGGTACTGAACTAGTTTGTCTGTTTATTTAATTTTGTTTGCTAACGTAATGATTATACTGAGATACATCCTTTTAGTTGTTACACGTTGTAAGACTATTGGCCTGGACCAAGTAGCTTTTGGAAGAAATACCTGGTCAAAATAAATTTCCTAAACGGAAGGCTTACGTATCAATAATTTGGAAATTATACTTTAGCAACAATCCAAATTTGCACTACTATATATTAAACATCAGGGCAGACTCTGGCAAGTTATAAGGGTTTACTGTTCTTATAATGAAATCTAATTAACATGGACATTAACAAATAACGACATTATTGAGTCTATTAGTGCTCTTTTACCATAGAGGAGTTAGTGCAACAGTTACAAACTTAAAAACCGAGCTTAGTAATAGCAATCTTCTGTCCAACCCTTGCTTGATCCCAATACATAGACAATATTCTAGAAGAAAGCTTTTGATCTACATTCAAGAAAAGAGAAATCTTTTGAGGTTTGTTATATTTAATGCATTTTTAAATTTTACCGAAATAATACCATTATGACTTAAATAATGAGATTTTGAAGTAAAACACATCAACGTTACAACAACCAAGAACGAAATAACAGTAGCGTTATATTTCCGAAAAATCAGCGAAATAACTTCAAATTTTTGCATTTGGCGACGAAATAACGGATTGCTCATTGAATTTACAATTTTTTTTTGCTGAATACAAATCCATACCAAACTCAAATTTGTATAGCGTTTAAAACTTTGATTTTGTCTATTTTGCATTTTGACTTGTTAATTTTTTTATATTTTAATTTTTCAAGTAACTGATGAGATAGACTAGTAGTATAATTATATTTTTATATACACCGTTTTTTTCCGTTATAACACCGATATAACACTGAATCGCTATATCAACTTTGTACCGTCATACCGCAAAAACCGCATTTTAAATCCTTGATTTAATATCATCTACGGATGAGCGTACCGCTAACAGTCGTTAGCTTTTTAGATTGCTTTCACGAAAGGTAGAATATAATTACAGTAATCCATATGGTTCTCTCTTATGTTATATCTATTAAAGCGGATTCATAGAAGTTAGCTTCTTAACTGTGACATCACTGTTAAATAATACGTTTCAACTTTCAATTAAATAATCCAACAGAATCTAAAGGTCCGACAGACGGTAACAGTGTTAAATATGTATGAGCATCTAAAAAGAAACATACGTCTGTCCATACTCTGGATTAAGCCTTTTTTTCTGACTATTTTTTGTTATTTTGAATGTCGGACGGCGAATATAGCCAACGGAAAGAAACTTTTATTTAATAAATATAAAGATAATCCGTGATTTTTTTAAACCGAAAAAACAGAAAATGTTATTTTAATATAAAACCTGCGACTGAGTAAATTAGAGGAATGAACATGTAAGGGCGCAGGTAGCCTGCGCGGGTTCTGACGGCGCCATTGGCAGTGGCGCGGGCATGGCAAAGCCATTGGCAGTGGCGCAGGCATATCCTGCCCAAGCCAATCTGACTGGCGCAGGCACACTGTCCTTTTTTTCGTTCCCTCCATTGCTGTCATGTTCATTTATTTTTTGTAAAATGTAACCGCATGTTGACAAAAAGAAAAACATGGATGGGACAAAAACATGGATTATAGAATATTGACCACCTACACCACTTGGATTATAGAATGGTCTCGTCCATTATTGTTGGTATTGAGTGGCATCACTCATAGCCATACGCAGTGACGGATCTAGAATAAAATTAAGCATGGGTACAATAAAAAAATTATTAAATTTAATTTAAAATCAAAATTTGTAATAAATGATAAATTTTAATATAGATATATCGTTTTCTTAAACATTATCAATTATAGTACTATTAATGAAATGTATATAATATATAACATTAATAAATTAGAAAGAAAATTTGTTTCGTTCTAGACTGTATAATTACACAATGTTTTATGATACAAAAAAAAAATCGGTTAAATATGAAATTGGGTCAAAAAAATAAAAGAAAATGGAAAAAATAGAGGCAAATATTCATACGGAAATCAACATTTAATTAAATTTATGTATAAGATATCAAAATGCTTTTCATATAGAAATGACTAAAAACTATGTAGTCTTCTTCCTTTTGAGTTATGCTTTAAGATATATCAATTAAAGCACAGGCACATCTACCAAATTAAGCATAAGCATTTGACTAAGTCTTTTGAACAAAAAGGAAAATTAATGTTGGATTTAAGATTTGGGAAAAAGAAGGGCAGGCTAGTATTGGAAAAAGAACTTGGTTCAATTGGTGCCTCTAATAGATGGTACTAACATTTGAAGAAAAATTTGACATTGTACCTTGATCATAACTTTCACGGTAGCCCGTTTGACTGCTCGGATAGCTGGGAAATATATCAAAAGATACTACCTGCTTCTTCAGTAGTATCATTTCTATTTGGCTCTTCGGGATTATTAGATTCTACAAAATGAGTATTTGGATAGAGATAATTTGGATTATATGGTATCATTATGTAAATATATGGGTTGGTACTTTATAAATAGCTGAGAGTAAGAACTTGCATCCAATTGAAAATGATGTGCTTTATATAGATTGTGAAGGCACCAGGCAGGCATATTGGCGCCACTACAATCTAAGTGTAGAAAGATAATGCGCCCTTTGCTTTATTTGTCCCACCCATGTTTTTCTTTTTGTCAACATGCGGTTACATTTTACAAAAAATAATTGAACATGAAAGCAACGGAGGGAACGAAAAAAAGGAGTGTGCCTGCGCCAGTCAGATTGGCTTGGGCAGGATATGCTCGCGCCACTGCCAATGACTTTGTCATGCCCACGCCACTGTCAATGGCTTTGCCATGCCCGCGCCACTGCCAATGGCGCTGTCAGAACCCGCGCAAGCTATCTGCGCCCTGACATGTTCATTCCTCTAATTTACTCAGTCGCAGGTTTTATATTAAAATAACATTTTCTGTTTTTTCGGTTTAAAAAAATCACGGAAAGATAATTGTACAAACTACAAAGTTTCAAGATTACGAAGATACCTTAGTACAAAAAAAATTAATTTATTGCCCACTCTTTACCTATGGGTGCGTTTGGATAGGTGTGAGAAGAAGGGAAGAAGGGAAGAAGTGGGAAGAATTATTGGGAAGTGTGTAATTTTGTGAAGAGTTTAGATTGTTTATAATTTTTTTTCTTCTTCTTTCTTCTTCTTCTTCTTTCTTCTAACAATCCAAACGCACCCTATGGAAATAAAGTATATTTTAGTGGATTGGTATTTTACTGTACATGAGTACATCTACTATCTGCTACCTTAATTATTTGCCTCTTGGCCTCTGATGTAAGTTAAATAATATACTCCTTGGTCTTTTCAGGTTATCTCAATAAAATGCTAAAATGAGTTCTTATTCCCTAAGAATTATATACTCTCTAGCACAATTCAAGCAAAATGTGAATGGTAAATTGGTAATGCTTAGTCCATACCACAGTCCACAGAGTAGATACAGGTCTCAAGTAGAAATGAGACTGTTGGAATATGATGCAATAGAAGATCTTACCCGAGATCAGATGCATGGCATGAACTTACATGGTGACGTCGCAGAAAATCGTGACTTGGATCTAATGTGACGCTTGACTTGGCAAGGAAGAAACGTCAGACTTGGAGCACAAGAAACACTTGACTTGACATGCAAGTCATGATTGACTTGGTGTGCAAGAAATACGTAACTTGTTGTAAAAGAAATCTTTTCTATTTGTCGGCTTTCTCTCCTTGTATTGTATCAACTCAGATTATTCAGAAAATAATAAAAATAGTGTGTGTGTGTGTGGAGGACGTAGGCACCGAGTTGGTGCTGAACCTCGTTAAATCTTGTGTCTATTTTTATTTGTGTGTTTGATTGATTGAATTCTGAGTTCACTGCATCAAGTTTCTAAGAGGCACGGTTCATGTGCAGATGCAGTTGGATCGTGCCTCCCCCATATCGATCTGACGATGATATTATTCCGCTGCGACGACCGACGTTATTTTAACATGGTATCAGAGAGTGGTTCAGAAATGGAAGGATGAAACAGCGACGATGGAAGGCCAATAAAACTCGAGGCAAATTCAAGGCAGGTGTATCTTCAACCAAAAGGATTTATGAAAATAGACAACCGTTCGAGTGACTTTCTACATCGACTTTGGAGCACGAACAGGGATATCGACTACATCAAGTTGGTGCTACAATATTGCATGAACCTATCACGAAGGTGTCGTGGGCACGTGCATGGTGCAATGGTAATTGATCGAATTTTTTGTTTCCTCTTCTTTTGTTTGTGACTCGCGATTCATGAAAAAAAAAATATGAACCGTAAAAAAAAAAGAAATGGAAAGAAAAAAATACGGTGAAGAAAAAAAATTTATGTGAAAAAAAAGGAAAGAAAAAAAAGGAAAGGAAAAAAAATTACGGTGGAAAAAAAATGGAAAAAAAAATTATTGTGACAAAAAAAAAACCGACTTGATCTGTGTTATTTTAAATTTTTTGAAATTGAAAAAATTCTAGACTTGTTTGATTTTTTTTAAATTTATCATTACCATTATGAAAAAAAAAATCTATTTTTTTTCATGATGTATATCACGTAAAGAAAAAACAAATGTGTTTTGTTTTGGAAACCAAGTTTTTATGTTGTCTTGTGAATTCGGTTCCAACAAAAAAGTCCAAGTCGGGTCAACAGATGGCCCATGTCGGGGTTGAGAGAAGGGCATTTGAGTCAAGAAATAACTGTACATGCAAGCCACCAAATATATCTTTCAGGGGGAGACACTACGCCAAATAAAATTATTAGTACCGGTTTTTTTCCTATCATTAGTACCGGTTTTTCAGCGGTACTAATAATAGGGGGTACTAACAGCAACAAAAAACCGGTACTAATGAGCCGGTAGTAAAAGAGGAAATAAACCATATTAGTACCGATTTTTTATAAAAAACCGGTACTAATTTAAAAAACTGAAAAATCATTTAATTAATTTAAGAAAAAACCGAAAATTTTATAAAAAAACAGATTTAATTTTTTTTAATTAGTACCGGTTTTTTATAAAAAACCGGTACTAATATTAAAATTTTCGATTTTTTTAAATTAATTAATTATTTAATTAATTAAATAAAAAAAACCGAAAATTAAATTCATTTAGTACCGGTTTTTTATAAAAAACCGGTACTAAATTAAATTAATTTAAAAAACCGAAAATTTTAATATTAGTACCGGTTTTTTATAAAAAACCGGTACTAATTAAAAAAAAATTAAATCTGTTTTTTGGGCTAGCCCCCTTTTTGCTAGCCATTTGTACCAATTAATTGTACCAATTGTACCAATTAATATATATAAATTTTAATAACTCATACTAACAACTAAATCCCCTATTACAACGAGGAAGCAGTAATTTGTTATTTGCATGGCCGTATGGAAGAATAATTTGAAAGGATATGATTATATGAACCATATTGTTACCATATGCATTCTATTTTTTCCAAAAGAAGAAAATTATATAAGGAGGATGTAAGAAAAAAAACACACAACTGATAAAAGAAAAGGATGTAAGAAAGAACTAAAAATAAATTAAATTGTGCAAAAAAAAAAAGGAGAACCACACAACGCATGCATATCAAACGTTACTAGGGAGGGAATAAAAATTGCAAAAACAAATAAAAAAAAGGAAAGAAAAAACAAAAGGGTGCAACTTAAAATACTGGTCAATCCCTTACATCACGCAGCCGAAGATTGTGGCTGCGCCAATCCCTTTCCCCTTGATCTTACTAGAACCATCCGGACGCCTCATGCCGAAAACCCCTCTCTTACTATCCTCTATAGGTCTCTATATATCTTTCTTTCTCTCAAAAGTTTGCTTTAGCTTGATGCATATATACCAAGTAGCGAACTATGATAATAAGGAAGAAGTACTCTTGGTCTAGGTTTTTCAATTTAGATCGAGTGAGAGAGAGTGAGAGTGTGAGAGAGAGTGAGACTAAGAGAGAGAGTCGGTTTTTCAATTTAGTTCGAATTCTCAATTTAGTCGGTTTTATAAAAAACTTGCATCGCTTGAAAACTAAAAAAAACCGTTATATTTTTAGTACCGGTTTTTTAAAAAAACCGGTACTAATTAATTGATTTTTAGTACCGGTTTTTTATAAAAAACCGGTACTAAAAATATAACGGTTTTTTTTAATAAATTCAAACCTTTAGTATCGGTTTTTTATAAAAAACCGGTACTAATTAATTGATTTTTAGTACTGATTTTTTATAAAAAACCGGTACTAAAAATATAATGATTTTTTTTTAATAAATTCAAACCTTTAGTACCGGTTTTTTATAAAAAACCGGTACTAATTAATTGATTTTTACTACCGGTTTTTTATAAAAAACCGGTACTAAAAATATAACGGTTTTTTTTAATAAATTCAAACCTTTAGTACCGGTTTTTTATAAAAAACCGGTACTAATTAATTGATTTTTAGTACCGGTTTTTTATAAAAAACCGGTACTAAAATAAAAACGTTTTTTTTATTTTTTAGACGATTTTTAGTACCGGTTTTTTAAAAAAAACCGGTACTAAATAATATATCTGACAATTACGAAAATGCCATGATTTATTATTAGTACCGGTTTTCTTAAAAACCGGTACTAATGAGCCGGTACTAATAATCTTTTTTGTTGTAGTGAGATTTGATAATGTAAAAGAAATATTTGGTGTCGATAGAAAAAATATGATCCAAGTTGAATTAAGTGGTCCTAGTCGGGTCATGTGGTTTGAAAGAAAACTTCCTGACTGTTGAGGTGCACGGGTCGTGTCAGAATGGACACGAACCGGACATGTGTGGGCTGGTAGGTGTTACTAGTTTAGAACTTGAGATCGGTAATTCACCGGTTTGGGCAGCAGTATGTGTTGTTGTTTTGATCGTAGGTGAGTGCTTGCGATTTTTGACCCAATTAACCTTTATTTCTGTGCAAGTTACCGCACAGTCGACCTTTATCTCTGTGCAAGTTACCGCACAGTCGACCTTTTATTCCTATGCAAGTTACCGCACAGTCAACCATTTTTCTGTGCAAGTTACCGCACAGTTGACCTAGTTGGCAGGGTGGATTGTCAACAAGTCTGTTGAGATGATTCGGCAGATGTTGCATCAGATATGCAACCATGGGCTGGTCAATTGATCAGTTTTGGACTTCATCGCTTCCTATGGAGAGTTGTATAGAATCTGCTCGTTCTGGTTGTGGAGTTGAGAGAGTTGCGTATGAATGGTTACTCTCTTGAAGACATGATTTGGAGTTGCTTGACGGAGGAGTCAAGATGACGAGTGTAGGATTCAGCAACAAATTTGGCAAGTTGTCATGACAAGACTGTGCATGTCAACTTGAGGGGGAGTGTTGGAATATGATGCTGCAGAAGATCTTACCCGAGATCAGATGCATGGCATGAACTTACATAGGTGACGTCGCAGAAGATCGTGACTTGGATCTAATGTGACGCTTGACTTGGCAAGGAAGAAACGCCAGACTTGGAGCACAAGAAACACTTGACTTAACATGCAAGTCATGATTGACTTGGTGTGCAAGAAATACATAACTTGTTGTAAAAAAATATTTTCTATTTATTGGCTTTCTCTCCTTGTATTGTATCAACTCAGATTATTCAGAAAATAATAAAAATAGTGTGCGTGTGTGTGGAGGACGTAGGCACCGAGTTGGTGCTGAACCTCGTTAAATCTTGTGTCTATTTTTATTTGTGTGTTTGATTGATTGATTTCTGAGTTCACTGCATCAAGTTTCTAAGAGGCACGGTTCATGTGCAGATGCACTTGGATCGTGCCTCCCCATATCGATCCGACGATGATATTATTCCGCTGCGACGACCGACGTTATTTTAACAGAGAGTATAATGGTGGACCTCACATATATGAACGCCCAGCCACAGTGGCCACTTTGCCTGATGTGTAAACCTTGGCTAGAAAGAGAAGTGCTATATAATGCATCCGAGAAATCCTAATTGAAATCTGCTCACAATCCCACTAATCCCTCTGTGTTTGCCTAAATGCAAATGCAACCAAATATTTGGGCATGTTTGGTTCAGCTAAAGTTAGCAAACTTCTACGTTAGAGGACTAACTTCAGCAGTCCCATTCACCAAACACATTTGAAGGTAGCAAAGTTAGAGCTAACGTGAGCCTACTTCTCAAACTTGGCGAATTGGTGAGTTAGGGAATGGTTGCGTTGCAAGAGAGAAAATAATTGATTAAAATATTAGTTGAAAGAGAGAGAAACTATTAAAATAATCAAGAACATCTTTTTTTTATTCTTCTTCCTCCTAAGCTGTTGTTTCCTCGGTAAAGCAAAAGAAAGGAGGTATGCGTCACAATTTCTCCCATCACCGCCTCTAGGCCGAAAGATAGCTGAAATAAACAACGATAATAGACTCTCCTAATTGCAACGATTCGATCAAGACCCGTTTTCGTAGGGTTTTGTTGCCAGGAAAACTTTAGCACAAGAGGCTACCTAGATGGTCGTATCGGCGTTGCTGCGTTGGTGAGAGATAGAGGGGCAAGATTCCCGGCACTGGCAGCAATGAGGAATGGGTTTGCAAAATCACGTCGGTTGCGCTGGACGTTGTGCTTAGTATTGAACATAGTGTATAACCAATTAACCACTAGTCCTAATTTGATGAAATTTATGTAATTTTGCTGGTAATTATATGATTTCTCCTCTGGTGTGAAATTCCAACCTCCGAAATTCCTCCATTTCTTTTTTTTTCTTTCTTTTGTTAATTTGAATTATACATCTAATATATCATAATAATATTAATATTACGATGCTGAGTATTACTATTGTCATTGACAATATTATTTATTAATATAAATATTTTAATCAATGCGATGAATATAATAAGATCTCAAGGACCAATGCCAAAAATAATAATATAAAAAGATTTAGTTGGAAGATAGAAAATGAAAATAAATTACTATTTTATTTATTTTTTATATCTCTAACCTCAACACGCTGCACCAAACATCATTCTCTAACTTCAAGTTAGCACTATTTTTTTCTAACTTCTATTTTTACAAACTTCAAACACTAACTTTAAAAATACTAACTTGAACCTCTAACTTCTCTAACTTCGCCTTCAACCAAACGTACCCATTAAGAGTTACAAAAAACTAGACTTAAAGCCAACTTCATCCATCCATGGCCCGAAGGTGAGCTGGCATCACCACATCAATTCATTCACCTATATATTCTGCCAAAGCTAGCAAGATGCAATTCTATAAGCATTACACATGAAAAAAAAGTTGCATAAATTAAATAGATAAGCAATCATATGGTTAAAAATATGTCTATAAGCTGTTTTCTATTTTCAGGATTTTATTTACTTGATAAAGCATCGTCAAGATCAAGATTGTAACTTGTAACATTTGTTGTCCTATACTTGTAACAAGAAATTACAGCGTCTTGTAATTTTATCTCTGCATGCGCATAGTGATAGTCATATGAAAAATATATAATCCCACTAAATTCCCCATAAATCACTAAACTCTATTTTTGCATGTACTATTATTATGAGATAGAAGATGAATTATGGGGCCGTTTGGATCGCTTAAGAATTTGGAGAAGTTGTAATTCCTAAGAATAAATTTATTGGAAAGTATGCAATTTTATAAAGAGTTTGAATTGTTTATAATAAATTTATGATAGAAAAATAAAATTTTCCAAATTCCTTAAGAATTCAAACAGCCCCTGTAAGGTCATAAGTTGGCACAAGTAAAAGTCCCACAAGTTGGCAAAATGAACGGGTGCATTTTATTTATTTCGTCTAGCAGATGAATTAGAAGGTCATACTTTCGTACCGTACGTACCCATCGACCACAGAGCAGATATTTGTCTCATTTCCCTTAATTAATACATTTTGTCCCCCACAGCCCACAGGCCACAGAATAGCTCTGAATACCTTCCTTTTCCTCCTCTTTTCCCATGCAATCTATTTCCAGCATTCCCCCAATTCGATTCTGCTGTTGCGCGACAAGCCGTGTCGCGCGGTACATCGAGCCGTTCGACAGATCAGATGGCTCAAATTTGTTTTCTCCCACTGCCCCCTCGATAGCAAATAATGGGTCGGGTTTTATTCGACAGATCCGTGCGATAGAATCCAATAGTCATCAAAAATCAAACCACAAAAAAAGAAGGAATCGGAATTGGAGGGAAAATTGGAGAGAGGCAGGAGCATCGCGAGAGTGCGAAGAGAAATTGCGAGAGGGGCACGGTCCAGTCTTGTCCAGCGATTTCTTTTGTCCAGCATTTTCCGACGAATTGAAGAAGTAGCAGGAAGGTATGTTGAGTTTCGTACTTGTTTGATTCCATGGAAGTTTTATTTTGATATATAACTCGTCATAAATCATTCCTTACCAATTTTGCTGTACACTGGTACACTGGTTTTTGAGTCTGGCAAGTTGGAAGTTGAATTATCAGATCCCAGCCCATTCTTTCCTTTTGTCTCGAGCATGTGAATTTCTTCAACCATGGGTTTCCAAAGCCTAACGCGGGCATTGATAAACCAATTTGAGACCTATAGTTAATTTCGTACACATGGTACAGGTACAGGTACCATGTTAATTTGCTAGTGGGGTTGAAATTATTAGAAAGAAGATTCAAAAGAAAGCAGCACGAAACTCTATGACAAAGGTAGTTGTGCACTTGCATAATATCAGAAAATCAGCACTTGCATAATACCAGCACTTTCTTTATTGTGCACTTGCATAAAATCAGAAAATCAGAAAATCAGCACTTGCATAAACCCTAAACCCTAAAATCAGCACTTTCTCATTAGACGCCTGTATTGGTGTCCATGGCATAATGGTATTCAGTGAAATCTTTTTTGTGGTCTGGATTTGTAAACGTGGACTCAAAAGTAGAAACCAGAGCAACTTGCATCATATCAGCACACCTACTGAGTTATGCTCCAGTGAATTTAAGATTAAAATTGATTAGTGTTTACACCTACTGGTATTAGGTCTAGAGGACAAAACTGGATAATAAATCTTATGTGACAATTTTGCCCTTTTTCCTAACTCTCTTTTCCTTCAATTTCAGGAGATATGCAAGGATAATTTAACTCCTACATTGACCCAGAATTCCCAACTTGATGACAACGCTAGTTTTTTAACACTGGAGTCACAAGTGGATGACTATGTTAGTTATGCACGATTGTTAACGGTTAGTACTTCTAGAGACAAAATATATAACTTTTTGCATCAATATTAATAATTTTGTTAATGTTAGTCTTTTTTTTTAATAGGAGAACTCTTCATTTGTTTTGCCTTCGTCTCGTTCTGAAATCACCTCTACAAGTCAAACTATGTCTCTATTTGACTAGATGAATAACTTATTGTTATAGTCAAGAAATATTTCATTTTGTATAGCTTTTAAAGAAAAAGCTTTATTTTGTGATAGCTTAGTGTTATAGTCAAGAAATGTCTCATTTTGTATAGCTCAGTGTGATAGCTTATTGTTAAACAATGTCTCATTTTGTATAGCTTAGTGTGATAGCTTAGTGTTATAGTCAAGAATGATGTAATGACAAGCTGTTACTTGGGCATGATTTTAGTTCTGATACAAATGTCACCTGCAGTTTATTGGATTATGTAAATATTTAAGTCCAGAAAGTTTAAAACAATTTTGTTCTCTGCACCCAGTATCCCATTTATTCCTCATCATATCAGCTGGCGATTCAGGGATGGTGTCAGGTTCGTGTCCAATGATGTTCTGGTAATGACAAGCTGTTAAACAATGTTAAACATATAGCTACTTACATCCTTTTATTTTCTGGTACACATGGTACACATGGTACAGGTACAGGTACCATGTTAATTTGCTTGTACACATGATCCGTTGCAACCATGTTAACGGTACAGGTACACATGGTACCTGTGGTACATTACCTAGAGAGGTACTTCACATATTTAGAAATGATTAATCAGAAAACTGAATTTACAAAGCATGAGTTTTAAATAATGGTAACAAGCATATTTACAAATGATTAACAAGCATGAGTTTCAACCATTATTTAAAATACACAGCAAAAACACAAACATTTAAGGTAACATAAACAACAAAAACACATCTTATAATTAAAAATGAGATATCAATACAATTTAAAAGTTCATGCCAAATATCCATAGCAAATACTTAGACTAGATCAATACTAAAGATCTATAGCAAATACAAAATACCACCAAATATATCTTTTCAACCTCCAAATTACAACTTACAAATTACAATTATCAAAAGAGAAATAAAAAACAGTACAAGGTATTGAATTATTTGGCTTCTAAGTTCTTCCAAACGCTTATCAAATCTCTCTTCAAGTTCCTTAAACTTCCTATCAAATTGTTCATTGAAATCCTCGGCTTGCCTTTCTAATTGTTGCTTCAATGATTCAATTTTATTTTTAAGGTCTATAGGACTAAAGCACACCTCATCTACCCATATAATAAACTTATTACATCGTCGACACAAGTAGAAAGATCGACCCTTATTCCTTGGTGTGTTTGCAACCAGGATAACTACATGCTCATTGTCATTGCATCCACTGCAGTAAGGTAACACTCCATTCAATTTGCATCCATTGTATGGGCTATTTTGAGAGCTCATTGTTATCTAAAAAAAATAGCATCAAACATCATTGCAATCTGCATTTTTAAATTTATTACAAATAATTAAAGTGAAAAAGTAAAGATACTATTTTCATACAGACTCTAAACCTCAATATAAAGGGTCTGGTAGTCTAGTTCCATACTTCCATACCAATAAAATGATAAATTCTCAGAATTGGAAAACTAGCAGCCTAACATACACTTTCAATTGTTGAAATATCTTTCGACATTGTAAATTAGAAAATATGCAATACTTGAATACAATTGATAAGTACATAGATAACATTTTTCCATATTCAAAAGATATTTCAGCACTTTCAGTTTCAGCACTTTGGACAAAGTGACTACTGGTTCAGCAACTGAGAATGCTTTTGAGATATAAAAACTGCTTTTGAATATAACTTAATTATTCATATGCAGAGGCAATTTCTCTAACAAATGAAGCAAAATCAAAGAAAATAGGGTTGCAAAGAGGTTACCAACAGAAGGGAAAAAGGAGAATCCTGCAAATTGCTTCAATCAGTAGAGAAGAGGTGGAAGAGAAAGATCGGAAGAGAAAGTTCGCTTCGATCGGCTTCCACGACGCCTAGCACCCTCGATCGCCTCCGTTCTCTCTCTCTCTCTCTCAAACTCAACAGAAGGGAAAAAGGAGAATCCTGCGAATTGCTTCGATCGGCACAGAATAGGTGGAAGAGGAAGATCGGAAGAAAAAATTCGCTTCGATCGGCTTCCACGACGCCTAGCACCCTCGATCGCCTCCGTTCTGTGATACCCATTAAAAAAAAAAGAAGAAGAAATATATATATATATATATAAACTAACAAATGATTAATTAACCTAAATTGGGTTGAAAGATATACATAAATAAATAAATGTAAGAAAATTATGAAAACTATAGTAAATTGTACCAGAAGATGAAATTACAAAACTATTATATTGAATAGTAAATTACTGAAATAATAACTAGGTAAAAAAAAATATATATAGTAATATGCATTAAGAGAAATGATATTCTCAAGTACTGAATTAAACATGATCATCATAATTGACAAAAAAATATATATATATGACTGTCTTGCATCTCATAACTTTGACTTCTAATTAATAGTGATCTGATGATATTAAAATTATAAATATGAAACAAAAATAACTAAACTTAAAATTTTAATTAGCAAAATTACTAAATCTGGAAAAAAAAAGATTAAATTGGTTGGGATTTACGGGACTTAAGTCCCTACCCGTGAACCCCTCCTCCCTCTTTTCTTTTTCCCCTCCCGATCCTCTCCTTTGTGTCTTCCATTCTCTCTCTTTAAGGCCTTCCTCCGCCTCCCGTCGTCGTTGCTCCGCCATCGCGTCGGCGCAATGACCCCACCACTAAAACCCGACCACTACACTTTTCTTCTCTCCTCTTTTACAAAGCCGCCCCACCACTCTTCTAGCTCGGCCCCACCTCTCCACAATCGTGCCTTACCTCCGCCGGTGTGCCTCGAGTTGCTGAGCATCGCCGTGACCTCTTAAGGCCAGATCCACACTTTTTCCCTCTCATTTCTAGAAACCCTAAACCCGCTTCAAATTTGATCCGTTAGGTTTCGGACCAGCCGGCAAATACCGACTCACTCCTTGATCTCTCTCAATCACTATGTTGTTGTTTGATCGCCCGATTTGTTGATGGCGTTGGTTGATGTCCGAGCCATCATTCCTTGAGTCATTTCTTTTTTTGGTAAGTCTTTCTAATCTCTTGTATAAATGTGTACCTTAATTTAGAAGGTGTAATCTGAATGATCCGAGTAGTTGTTCAATTATGAAATCTAGTTAATTTGTGTAAATATGTGATTGATTATGTATTGTGTTGGATGCTTGATAATTGGAGATTATGCGAAAATATACAAAAAGGATATTTGTAAGCTACATTAGATTCTTACATGTGCATTGATCTTTCAAAGAGAATCACAAATGCTAAGTACATGTTATGGATTAAATTCAAGTCTTGCATTATTTTCAAATAAATGTATTTTCATGCATGTAAATGGTATATGAAGTTTTGCATGTCAAGCATGTTTGTGGTAACGAAATTTTGTTGGGTTACAATACTGATTTTTGTGGGTTTCTAGGAGTGATTAGTAAAAAGGATTGATATTAGGTTTGGATTAAGGTTTGGCCGCAAACCTTAATCTAGGGCCTATCCGGCATGCATGTGAATTTAGAGTTAGAAAATGGATTTGTGAAGTGGTATAAGCCATTTTATTGGAATGTTTTACAAAATATGAACACTAATATTGCATAAGTTTTGCATGCGGGATTAGGTTCGTACTTGGTACTCGATCGTATCAATTACGTTGCATGACATGCTATGGGTATTCAAATATTTTTTTGATTTAAAAATATAATTAGTATACATGAGTACAAGACAAATGCATTCAAGTGTTGCATGTCATATTGTAATGCGTACGTATAGTTTAGGTTTTATGGTAAAACAATGAGCTTACATGGGATTTTGGCAGCAAGTGCATAATTTATTTTTAATTTAGAGGTTGGTTTCAGTTAGAGAATAAATGTAATTTTTGTTGAAACTCTTTTTAAGCATAAAATATTTATACATGTTCAAACTTGATTAAGGTTATTAGTTCATACTAATACTTGTGATAGAAGTACTCTAATATTATATAAACTGATGTTAGACTTGCTGTAGTTACATGCTTTTAGTATTTTGGGCACTAATGGAATTACTTATTAAAATATAGATTACTTGAAATATAAACTGAACCTATTTGAGTATTAAAATTGAAACGAGAATTTATATTTGTTTAGAGTCGAGAAATTTTGAGTTGGAATTTAGGAGCAGCTGACATGACGGAGGCACTTTAGAGTTAATTTGATTGCCTGCTTGCTTTTGTTTTGGATTTTACTTACTGCTTAAGGTACGGATTCCACTTGAGTTTTAATTATATGTGACATATCATTATTATGCATTTTGAATTCATAACTTGATTATCATTCATGAAAATATTTGTGTATATGTAAACGATGCATGATTGTATAGTGGCATATTGAATGGTATCCGATTGAAATGTGATTTGATTGAGGTAAGTACAGCTTGTGTGGTTGAGATAGACACTCGTAATGTTTGGAGGTGGAGTCATGACCCATCCTACCAAGCACCGTGTAATAAGCGCTTATGTACCGGGACTCAGTAGGTCCAGTCTAGAATGGTCCGGAGTGTGAGTGTTCCCAGCTTGCTTGTACATTTTGATGATTTCATTGATTGAATTATGTATGAATTGAATTGGCCGTTGGCATCCATCTTAAAAGGTGGTTCGCGGTATCTGAAGGAAATGATTGAAATAATTGACTTGTGATAAACCAGACTTGCATATTAGATAATTGTCCAACCTATTGAGTCGGCATTTGTTATACTTTGAAATTTGAATTGCTATGGAAGTGATTGCCGAGCTCACATTGCATATCGCATTGATTTAATTAATCTGAATTGTTATGTCTGCTTGAAACAATATGTGAATGTTTTTACATGCTAGTTGTTGCATACAATTAATTACTTTTTAAAGGAATTGAGATGACATTTGTCATACTTTGAATTTTAATTATTTTGAAGAGTATTGAATTTATTTCATAATTGCATCGCCTGATTGAAGTTTTTATATTTAACATTTGTTTAAAATAAATATGGATTTGATTTGAAAATTTTCTTGGCTCAGTCATGTATTTAGTTCCAACGCATGATAATCAAAACTCAAGTGGCTGGAACTGAATACCGTACTGAGATAAATTTTATTTATCTCATTCCGTGCTTTTTGGCATGTTTCCACAATTGGTTGTGGGTTCCAGGTTTCAGATCAAGTGTTGGATTGCAAGACGAGTAGCGGACCATTGGATCCTGTGGTTAGAAATCCGTATGAACCAGACTGTTGTAGGATTTATTTTACATTCGAGTAATCAATTATTAAATTTATATCTGACATGTAGTTTAATTGTGTTTAATTAACAGTAATTTGAAAAATAAACATTAGTAAGCCTTGCGGGTGCAGCAGACATCCGCGGCGGGCACTCCGTCGTGTGTTCTCCAGTTACGATTTTTGACGGGGTGTCACAGGTGGTATCAGAGAATGGTTTAAGAATTAAACCAGACCGATAGGTTGCGTGAGCGGGTAGATCTACAGGGTTGCTTGACTAAGTTGAATTGATTTCTTAATATTTATCTAAATATGTCTTGTTTCTCAAATTATTTAAATGTGCAATTATATAAAGATACTTAAATTATCTTTATATATGAGTGAATTATTGTATATTAGTTAAATTTGTTGTTTCATGTCTTGAGCTGATAGTGATAGTTCCACTTAAATTAATTTGATGAATTTCAATTGTGACTAATTGCTATGGTAAATAATAAAGAAATTAATTGACACAAATGTTAACGATATGTGTATTACTTGTTGAGCTATTTTGGAAGTTGATTTTAGCACTTATATGTATTATATGAAAAAAAAAAACTAGTATGATACTTGTTCTGTAGTAGTAGATTAGTAGAATGATTGAAATATTCTATAGTGTTTCTAAACGTATAATTTTTTTTTATATAGAAAATTGTTACACGAACTAATTTATACCATATTCTTTTCCTTGATACATGTAAGCTAGGTGAATCTTAGACATAAATGTTTATTTATGATAAACTCATTTGTAAGAATAAGGTTTTGTAATTAATAAATTTTATGTATAGGAGTTAAGGTCAAAAGTTACAACAGAGTTATGAAGGCAATTAGTTATAGATAGGTTTCTTAGATAAATATGGATATAAACTATAATAGTTTGTTGTTTTATTTGCTTTATTTAGAGTATATAATATTGGTTGAAGTTAACAAAAGTCAATACCTCGTGGATATGATTAATTACTATAATTGGAATCAAATTGCATGATTGATTTTTGTGTTGTTTTTAATTATTGTGTTGTTATGTTGATTAAAAAAAAATCAGTTTTACGATAAAATATCGATTCTATGTAGGCATTAGAATTATTTGTTTAAATGTTGGGTGCAAAATCAATTTATTGTAAATTATATGCCGAGAGGGCATCATGTTTTCTGATTTAACAGTAGAATGAATTTTTTTTTTTTGACATAATTATTGTTTTGGATTGTCCATTACTTTCAACAGCTCTATATAATTTTTAAGCTTGTTGAGAAATGTTATGTAGTCTGGTCTGGTATATCAGCGGCATTATTAAGATTTCTCAATTATTTCTAAATATGAGATTTCTCTGGAGATTTGTGTGCAGATTTGTTTATAACATTTACTCTATTATTGATGCATGTAAGCTAGTTGATTTATTTCATGAATACTAAAATTCCTAGTTGATTGTCAAATTTGAAGTGTTTGCAATTAATTTGGAATTTGAGATATTCTATGTGTGTTCATTAAGCTTGCATATGTAATTTAAACATTTATCGCTCACAATTTAGGGTGGATGAGTCTATTGTTTATTTGTGCTTGCTTAAAATACATGTTTTTATAAAATTTCAAGTCTTACGCCTAATGCAGTGTGGTTTCATTGTTAGATGCTTTACTTGTTCATATTGAGGCTGTAAATAAACATTTGAAATTAAAATGGTTACATTTACAAACAAATTCCATGTCAACTTTATTTCAAAGAAAGTTTAGACTTGATGTTATTCTAAATTTCTTTCTTGATGGCACCTGTTCTATGTGTTAGTTGTATTGTTCTATGTGTTAGTTGTATTCAGGTCTCTTAACGTAGTACCAACATAATAGTGCTTTAATTTTAGTTTATTTTCTAAGATTATGCATTATTAAATATATTATAATTAGTTTCTTAAATGTGATATTAGAAATTAATTCTTGCTTGAATTTTATGAATATTAAAATATAATAATAATAGTTTATCGGTATCGTTATTGTTTATTTATAGAAGTTTTACATGCATGACAAACTATTTGTTCCCGGTGTATTATCTGAGCCGTTCAATCGCGCGAACGGTGGGATGTGCCGCGCGACACGGCTTGTCGCGCAACAGCAGAATCGAATTGGCATTCCCCCCATCCAATGTGTTACCGCGTATCTTTATGTCAGCATTCCAGTCCATCTGGTCCCGGTGTATTCCCATTTTTTATGAACCGAGAGCGAGATTTCTCTTCTCCGTGTCTTTTTAATCCAACTATGGTACACATCTGCGCCAATAAAACTTGCCATTCTTTTTAAAGGGAACAGGCCTGTATGCAACTTTTTTTTTTTTTTTTAATCTTTGTCATCTTTTCCATTTTATCATACAGGGGCCGTTTGGATCCCCATGGGATTTTGAGGAATTTCATCTTCCTACCATAAATTTATTATAAACAATCCAAACTCTTCACAAAATTACACACTTCCCAATAAATTTATTCCTAGGAATTGCAACTTCCCCAAATTCCCCAACTTCCTAAGCGATCCAAACGGCCCCACAGAGAAGTCGCTAACCGTTGTGTGTATGTTGGATATGAAATGTGTCTAACAACTTCATGGGATCATACTTTTGATTCTCGTCAAAATCGTGTATAAAAGATGAAAAGGAAAGCAAGAAGCTAAGTGGTCCGTCGGTTAACAATAAAAGCAGAAATTGAGTATTGCAAAGAGATTTATAAATAAATGGAGATTCACAGAGGGGTATTGGACTGCAGTCCAGACAAAATTTAAATACACCGTTCAATTTGAACACTGATTTTTGTAATTTTATATCCCTTATATATATAGATACTTATGTTACTGCTTTTTCAGATTAGTGTAGCTTTAACAGTTCAATTGTAATTCGATGATTAATAAGTAATAACTATCCTCTTATTCAATCACTGTTCAAATTTGTAACCAATTAAAATTTTCCCCCCTTTAAGTAAAGCATAAACCATGTATTTATTTAATTTTCGTTTGGCATCCACCTTAGACTTACTAGTTTATTAAAAACAATATGTTTTTTTCATTAACGGTTTTAAATTTCTTCACGCTAATCATAGTTTTCAGTAAAACAAAAGATATGCTGTAATAAATTTATTATCATGGCGTGGGTTTTCAGGCTTTTCAGTTTCAGTAAATTATGATGTTGTAAAAGAAAAGTTATGTTTGTAATCATAGCTTTTCACTTTCAGAAAAACAAGTACATGATGTTCGGATGTTCCTTTCCTAGGCTGCTTGAACTGACTTTTTTTTTTTTTATATACTGACTTGTCACTGGAACGGCCTTGAGCCGTGTGTCAGTGTGTGTGGACTGTGGTGATAGCTTTTTGGTTAAGTTTTTTTTTTTTCTGTAGCACAAGCTGTGTAACAAAATTGTGACTATTCACTGGCAGATACTATTTATTTAATTATTGTGAAAGTCTGTAACAGGCGATCTGAATTAATTTTTTCACTCACTCCCGCAATTTGGAAAATGTTTTGTAGTTCTCTGTAATTTTTGTGATTGTTTCTACGAACTGATTTTGACTATTTTTTTTAAGCTTCTAAGGTCTTAACTTGCAAAAATAATAATCAGTATCAGTATTTATAAATAAAAAGTCGTGGGAGTCTCCTTAAAAATGTTAAACAATCCATCGACACGGCAAACTGCTTTGGTAATGGTTGATTAGTGGTATTTATAATTTTATAAACGTTTGCAGACTTAAACTCTATAAAAGAATGTGTTGCCGGGTCTTATGTCAATTGGAATGACCCGTTTCAAAAAAATGTTCGATAATCGGCAACGCCAAAAATGTTTACATTCCTCTCTATCATCTAGATCCCTTCTGTCTCGCTCGCTCTCTCGCCGCCCTTTTCAGCACAGGTAGGCTTCATTCCCACCTCTCTCTCTCTCTCTCTCTAAAATTCATTTTTGTTGGTGGGTCATGAGATTTCTCGATGCCATCCCTGACCGAGGTTGAATAGGATCAATGGAGATGACAGTTTCTAGGTTTTCGTCGCTCCTTTCTCAGGCGATCGGGGGTGGCGTTTGTAGCACCGACTGAGGTAAATGGAAATCTAACCTCCTTAATTAGTTTCTTTTCTCTGCACTTTTCCTTTTTCTGCTCCTTCATTGCAACTCTTCCTCTTTCATCCTCTTCTCCTTACCACAAGCTCCATCTTCCCCTCTTCTTACTCCTATGACCTCCCTCTAGACCTTTCCTGACCCTCCCAGCTCTTTTCAATTTTCACACTCCTCTTCCTTTGCCGCTCCTCACTTTCCATCATTCATGCCATCGCTCCGTCAAGATTTCACTCCTCTTATTGCTCTGTCAATAACCTTCTGTGCAATAAGTCGGTCTCCTTCTATAATATCAGAGGAATCAATGGAGAAATGAAAGGTGAGCAAAGTTTAGTTTTTTTTTTCGCTTCCTTTTCTTGAAGAAGAAGAAGAGAGAAATCAACTTCTCATTTTTTTCTCATTTTCCCTTCGTTTTTCTGAAGAAAGCAAAAGTGAGGTTATTAGAGGACAAATCTAGTGGCCAGATATCTTGCACGAATTGGTTTGGGATTTAATCATTCCTTGACTTTTGTAGTTAAATTCACGTATATGCATTTGAATTTATTTTGATGGTACCAAATTTTTACATTTTCTTCCTTGATTTTTTTGGTTATTTCTTAACTGTAATAAATGTCACATTAAAAATTTGTAATAAACCTATTTATACTATTATAATTGGGAGGGTCACAACTTCAGTTGTTAGACTACTAATACTTTCACTTTGTTTTGGTGGTATCCAATTTGTTAGATTTTCTTTCTTGATTTATTGGGTTATCTCTTGATTTTTTTTTATTATGTTTCAGAAATTGTGACACTTTAATCAGGAATATACAGGATGATGAGGTGTGTTCTGCTCTTGAGGCTGTCGACGGCACTGGAAAATTCAGAGAGGATGTGTTATCACGGTCTGGTAATAAAGGTGGCATCAACAAGGTTGCACTATCTTTGAAAAAGGCTGGCGTGAATGTCTTGGAAATTAGTAAATTACGACATCTTCTGCCGGCATTACTCATATTGGTAACAATTAGCTCAACCTTGCGAGCATTATTGTGCCCTTTCCAATGGATGAAACGATACCATTTCGAAAGGGATCATCAAAAGAGGGGTGATTCTCTGACGAGGACCTTGGCGAGATGAAGCTCAAGAGGATGTTGAGGAATTGAGAATCGACCCCCAAGCCTCGGGCTACGGAATTGGTATGTCTTATTCCTTTTTTTTCATTTCTGTTTAGTTAGTCGATAGAAACATAAAGTTCTAATACATTTAGCTAACTATAATTTGGTTATAATTCATATAGTTTGGAAACATTTTATTGTGTGCCAATTGGAAAAGGCATGGTATAGGCGTTGTACATGAGAAATTATCTCCTATGTTCGATTGTGTTGTTGTTGTTTTAAATTTTTTATTTGAAGATTTTTTTTTCTTTCTTTTCATTTCAAGATAAATGCAAGACATCTTAAATATATTTTTCTTTTTCACTGGAAGCTGGAAAGCTTAACAAAATAGTTTATCAATATTTTCTGTTTAAATGATTCTAAGCATAACAAACATTTATGATATAATTTATGTACATATTATGATGTAATGAACTTTATAACTGAAGGAGTTCAACACAATGGAGTGGACCTCAGTACCACAAGAAGCAACAAAAGTTTGAAGTGATTTTACTGGCGCAGGACATCATCATTTGTATTGTTAGTTTGTTACTAATTTGTATAAGATTTAAATTTTTTTATGCAAATGATGGTATTGATAATTTTTAGATGGAAAAAACATGTATTAGTATTTTACTCTATTTATTAATATACAGGACAAGACACATCAACAATGCTTTCATCTTTATTATTAATATATGATATAATATTCAATATTGTCCACAATCATTAATCATTTTTTTTTCTATCATTAATATATGATAGAAATTGATAGAGGCAGTCACGAGCGAAAGATGTACCCCTCTAGTAATAATAAAAAGACAAAAAAAAAAAGAAGCTATAATGATAACAATTCATTATTTCACTTGTACCATACACATCTTGGTCCCTTACGGCCTTACTTAGAACTGACTCTGTGAATTTTAAGCTAATCATTTTTTTTGGGGGGCTGAAATTGTTATAAGGAGAAGAAATTAATTTAATCAAACAAAGTATTAGTTGTAGTCCCTCTTGGTGGTGATTTTCCTGGTAGTTTCGGTGATTAAATTGAGGCTTCAGTTTTATACAGGTAGAGGTTAATTTAATTAAGACTTAAATATTTCCCACAAATGGATAACAATCTCTCAGATTACATAATCCCTCCCACTTCATTCAAAATATTATTTTTTCCGTACCAAACAGAGTAAAGAAAATCAAAGATAACTTTTTGAAGCATAACAATAATAAAAAACGAATCTCAAAAATAAAAAAAAACAAAAAAACAAAGCTTGGCAGTATAGCTGGCAAGTAAGCATTTTTTTTTCTTTTTTTTGACTCATAAAGCCCGTAGTATGAAAGGATTTGAACCTGTTAAAAGTTTAAAACCTTCAAGCGCAGATGGTTCGACAGAAAAGGACATTCGGAGCCAATTCTTTAATCCCACAGCATATCCATCAATATTAAATTAATTTTTTTTTTAAAACAAGTGAGCTAATACTACTGCTCACCACTCTTTTCGTTAAGACGAAAAAAGTAGAATATTAAATTAAATTAAAAGACAAAAAGGACCAGATATATCCTTTTTTTTTTCCATTTGTATAGAAGCTGCTAATTAAAAAAGACCATTATAATTTATATCAATTTCACTGTCTTTTAGTTGAAAGTAGTATTAATGCGTTTCTGGTGCATTACACGAAAATATATAAGAAAAAAAATACAGTGCGTATTCCATTCTAGGCTCAGTTCAAACAACAAGGGCTACCCTATCTATACAGCTATTCTCAATGACAAAATACAGTGCGTATTCCATACTAAGGTCTCCTCTGTGGCTAATTAATTGCTGTGCATAATTAATTTTCAAGGAGGATACCAATATTCCATGCCAGGTTCTGTGCATAATTAATTGCTTATGCAATTAATCATGCTTCCACTCAGCCTTAGTAACACTGGACTTAAGTCCAGCTTGATAAGTCTGTTTATCAACCAGTTAGGACTTTCCAGGGGATAATGATTTTTTTTAGTACATCACCAGTTACATTAATCTGTGTTACAGGATATATATGCTCCAACCCGGCATATCTGTTCAATGCCCCTCCAGAAAATCATAACAGGGAGAGTGATAAATTTAATTTCTACTGCTATATTGTACCGATAAATTTGCATCCTCAAGATCTTGTTAGCATCTGATGCTAATCATTACTTATTAATTCCATGTAGGTTTTTCTGAAGGCACAATGCAACATCTGAATTGCCGCCAATCCCCCTAGGAGTGAAAGATCTTTAATTTTCGATGTATTGCAGAACATTACAAGCTCAGAAATTACGTATTTGTAATGACCTCCGCAGCCAACTAATGTTAGGTCACAGAAATTAACAGTAACATAAAAAAATAAAGAGAATGACAACCAGATAGCCTAATATAACAAAAACCATCACAATATCTTGACAGACATCAGAATCTAATATTCAAGAAAAATAGACATATAACACAGGTCAATTTGACAAGGAGACGCAACACGGATGAACGCATGTTCCTAATGAAGTGATCATTGGTGTTTTAATTATATTATACAAAACCTAAGCATAAAAACGTCCTTTGCGGCGTTCAGGCTTCTCAGGCCATGTGACACCTACATCAACTTGACATGCAGTGCCTCTGATAGTCTTCACCACCCGCTCACCTAAAATAGCAGTAAATTCAAGCTTTTTTCCCTCGGCGATTGGCACACCTTCTGCACCAATTACACTGTTCTGCCAGATGTTCACATAAATGGTGAGATACGAATCAATTGGATGTACGGTCTTACTTCTGGCAAGAGGAAGTTGTAGAATGCTATCCTTGCAAGCGCCAACATTGATGCTTACTCCTTCATCCTTATCCCTGTTAAATAGGCAGCTCTCACCCTTTTCTTTAAGCCTTGAATTTTGGGCAGTTATCTGACCATAAACTGTCCCCGAGGAAAGCTGGCAGCCTACAAGTGTTACATCTACACAAGCCTCTATGCCACATTTATAAACAGCATATCTCACTTCTATCCGTCCGAATTGACTGCGGACCGACGTGGTCAAGGGCATGTCATAGGACTCATCTAAAATACTGTTCCACATCAGTCCATTGTCACTGTCCCCGAACTGATCAGCACGAGCTTGATATCTAAATAGATGGGGACAAATATCTATAAAATTAGATGGCGTTATGACCACATCGGGGCCCCTAAGCTTGACAAAACCCTGAACCAATGAAACAAACAATTACAAGTTCATGTCAGTTTGGTTATCAATACAGCAGCTAGGATAGCATATATAATTTCGAAGAGTAAATTTGCATAAGATCAAGAGATAAACATACCAAATTGCACCAATTTTATTAGAATGAGAAAAACGATATACATTAATTGGAACTTCAACAGCTCGATCTTATCAACAAGGATTAAGTTAAAATGAATTAAACTGACAAAAATAAACCTCAGAATTAGTGTATAGGGGATCCCCGTATTTCCTGCTGAAGATTAGATAGGGTGGGCATGCATTGATCAATATGCAGCCATACATCTGCTTCAATTCATGTTGCTTGTGATCGACGAATTTGACTGAGAAGACCTCCAAAAGGTTCATTGGCACTGTCCTGTGTATACCCTTAGGCTGCTGCTTCTCTTGCTTGTCCTCGAGCAAAGGTAATCTGCTAAGAATTCATACTAGGTTATGCACTAACTAATCAGAAGTTATTAGAAGGTGGCTGAGTTGGAATTATCTTCGAGAAAGTATATTTACATTCTTTCTCTTTTCAGTTCAAAACTTCAAATTGGTCATAAATAGAAGGGCAGAAGCGGGATCAGTGATGCATGGAAGTAGAATAACCATTGATGGCTAGCTTAGTTAGACTTGACTATGGCATCCACTGGCTATGGAAGTAGAATAGCTGTCAGGATGCTTCATTTTTATAATTGTTATTATTTATTGTTTCTTTTTGTTTTTCAATTTTGAAAAGAAAAGGAATAGCTGGATTATTTTATTTATAGTACCTCCTGCAAGAAGACCACCCACATTAAACCTTAATTAATTTTATTTGATCATCATACAAAACAGGGACAGCAGTATTAGTATTACTAATAAGTAATAACATCCAGCATCCATGAAAAGGGATAAACAAAAGCATAAGAGAACAAAGAATGAAAGAAAAGAAGAAGACTTGGAAAAGACCTGGTGTGTACGTCAGTTTGGTCCTGAAGACGAGGCACTTTGGAGACCTCGTGAGCAGCTTCAGCCACACTGGGAGTGCGAGTGCTTGCTTGAGTAGGCTCAGGATCCGCTTCCCCCGCTAGCGCTAGGGTTTCCGGTTCCATCATGGAATCCATACGCCGCTAGAAAAGAGAGAGAGGTTCTTCCAAGCTTCGGTAAATAAAGAAGAGTACATCTACTGTAACTGTACATAACAATAACATTAGGCCCCAATTTCATTTTTATAAATTAAGTGGGCCCCAATCAATGACGGACCACGATTTGGGATGGCAATGAAATATACGAAAAAATACATATATTTTCTATTTTTTAGTTTACTCGATCCACCCAACAACACGACTAGGCATTCTCTCGAAGCGTTTAGGGCGGAGCGAAGCAACGCCATCGGCATGGAAGCACCCCAGTCGACGTACGTAGGCTTAGGCTAACTGGCTAAGGCTTCCCTTTAAAATAACTCATCCATACTTTTTTCTTTCGTGTATCTCTAATTTAGGCGTACTTTTTGCCCCTAGCAGATGTAGCAGGGGCAGGCGGGTGCGTGCTCGGATAGAGGTGTTTTCGGCCATGCTTGAGAACACAGATTTACCATCTGAGATATTGGGCTACAAAGACTTCTTTGGCGTCATTCTTCTCCACACCTGCAACCGCAATTTTGCCATATTTGATTCCAAGGTTTCAGAGCCCCCGCAAGTTAATCCAGAGGTAAAATTAAATATTGATTACAAATTGTACGGCATTGTCAACTATTGACTGATAACCATACTAAATTCAGCTTTGTACAATCCCATCGACAATGGAGAAAATGCAATACTACCTGTCCTCATTGGCAACTGAAAATGTTTTCTGGTTCAAGTGGTTGCTCTTTTTTACTGCACAAACCTATCTTGGTCTCTTAAACATACACATTTTATTTGCTACTTGGCTCTTATATATATATTTGAGCAGAAATTAATTCATTGAAGCATTTTAATTTTATCAAGAAATTTAGTGGAATCAGTCCAATTATCTCTACTTATTATTGATGCAAATTTCTTGCTCCTTGTTAATGCTTACAGGGCCATATCACTCTGACTGGGCCGAACTATATGGATAAAGTACTCAGCATTCCTGTGGATGATGAAGTACTCATACTTCCTTGGTTTATTGATGTATACACATGCTGTATGGATCAAAGTGAGCATGTTCTGTGGAAATCTGATCAGAATGACATGGATCGAGTAATCTGCAAAACCATTAAGTGCATTCCTTGCATCAATTTGCATGTGAGTTTTGCAGTCTATAGTGAGCCAGTGGAGACACACGTGGATGTTTACTTTGTTGACCTTGACTCTGTTGAAGAAGATGCTCTTGTTCGGGTTCATGGGACAGTGAGTACATCACACAGTCTTCTTCCTACCGATTCTAAGGCTGAAAGTATTCTCTTCCACAAATTGAGTAGAGACTGTGTTAGTCTCAAACCTGGCATCTTTGTCCCTCTCACTCTATCAAGAAGGATAACCGTAATTCCACATCAATCAAACCTGCTTGTTCATGTGAATATACGAGTATGTGTTGGGCATGAGGCTGAATTTGACATTAAAGAGAAGGTAGAGTTCAATCCTAGTTCAGAATGTGCTGAAAAGTTCATTATTCTTCCTGACCATGGTAGGTTGTTAGTGAAGGCTGCTTGGGTGGAGTGTGAAGATCACCTTCTCAAGTATCAGTCTCATGCTTAATATTATTATCCATTGTTATTGTACTGTTTGTATGGTTGCACTACTAGACATTTGATAATTTATGTTTATGCTTATATTGGTACTGATATAGCATGTTTGTCTAATCTATATATGTTGACTAGGGAAGTTGAATTTCATATTTTATTACTACAATTTTCATGACTATTTACCTGAACTAATTTCTTTTGGAGTAATACTTTCTAAATACCATGAAAAAATGGATATTAGTTGATATATCCGGAATTTATAAGGTACAATCCAAGACTTTGCACAAAGGCTTAGTTAGAGTAGGTTAAAATTTGTGGAACTACCAATATTGTACTGGTAAAGTATTCATCATAGTTGGAAGGTACCGGGACGAGAAAAGGTTATCATGAACAAGGATGAACCCCATATTTTGAAAATGAAATAGATTTTCTGTTTTTTTACGTATACAGCCAGTTGGCTGGAATGAAAAGTTTGTTGCTCGGCAAGAATGATTATCAACAAATATAGTCCTATTTGTGAGAAAAAAGTACTTGATAGGGTGATTTTGACAAAACAAACTCTCTAGGCTTATATTGCGAAAGGACTTAAATGGAAAATTAAAAGGTAAGCTGCTTTTGAAAATGGACAAGAAAATTGGGAAAGTAACAACTGAAAAAGCTACAGAATTGGTTGTACAATTGAAAAAAAAAAATGAAAACAATAAAGAAAGCCATTGAAATTGGATTTGTATATAGCATGTGGTAAAGATTTTAACTATATTTATTTATTTGTCTCATGCAGTTTGTATTTTCTGAGGGACTTTACATATGGTAGGACTTAAAGTGGTGCAGGTCAAGTAGAACTGATACAATACTTACAATTGCTTGGAGCGAACTCAAATATTTCTATACATCTGTTTGTGTTCTCTGAATCAAGGTAAATTGGTAGAACTTTTTTAAATTGTATTTCCTTCTTTGTTGTTTGGTTCAACTGATTATTGCTACTCTTTTGGATGCAGTAAGATTGAAAAGGAAGTTGTTCCTCTCCGAAATAATGAAGTGGTTAACAGGTATTGCTTTTTCCCTTTTTTTCTCAATTTGTGTCATTTAATATTTATTTAAAAGAATTGTTTCAAATTTGTCCCAGTACCTCTCAGAACCAAGCCTCTATTTTTCTGGCTTTGTGATGGTTCAGTTATGCCTTATATTGTTCACAAAATAAGTTAGTACCATTATGGGTCCTGTTCCTCTAGCCTTTCAAGTTGACATGCCTTGAAATATGGTTGGCTGTCCCTTCAAAGATGGAGGCGACAATGGGGACCGTGAAAACCATTCCCCGTCGTTGTGTTTGTTTAGTTTTAATTTTATTGCATATGTTGTTGTAGTTGAGACTTGAAAAACTTCAGCATTGAATTTTTCTATCTTTGCGTTATCGAATAAATTGTTGTAGAAGCAAACATCATTCTTTTATTTTATTTGAAAATTTTAATCTGATCTCTCTGAAATTAAACTAATACGAGCCAAAGTTTCCAAGTAATAATGTACACCTTTTTGCAGTTGCTAAAAAACAACTAAGTTACACAATGATGCCTTTTCAAAGAAAGTGCATGCATACTTCAAAATGCAAAAATTCTCAGAATGATGTGATTATAATGAAAAGGATGGTGACTATCATATTTCTGCCATCTATTTACAAATGAAATGCTTGTTAAACTAATAAATAACCGACAAATTTGCCACACATTGTGTGGGCGCATTTTCTAGTATTAAATAAAAGTAGGAACAATGCACGGGTCAATGTGACAGGTAGACAGAACATGATAAACAAACAAAAGGTTTCATATTTCTCGTAATGAAGTCACCATGTTCTTTTAACTAAATTAAATTATAATATGCATAATGGCATAGACACTGCCGGTTTCAGACGTCTTAGGCCAAATAATGAGACCACGTTACACCAACATTAACCTGACATGCAGCGCCTCTGAAAGTCCTCACTTCATGGCCAGTCAACCTACCAACAGACTCAAATTTCTCATCCTGGATGATTTCATCATGTGGTGTGCCAGTGATGCTGCACCGCCAGATGTCCTCGTAAATGGTGAGAGAGGAATTAACTGGAACTGCAGTTTTAGATCTTGCAAGTGGAAGTTGTGCAATCCTATTCTCGCAAGGACTACTCTCGATGGAGATGCCTTCATTTTTATCAGTCTTAAACAGGACGGTCCTACCATCCTCACCAAGGTTCGAATTTTGCGCAGTTACCAATCCACCAACAGTAGTTGAGGTAAATTGGCAGTTTGAGAGTGTAACATCTACATGAGCCACTATGCCATGCATATAAGCAGCATATTTCACTTCTATCGGACCGAATTGGCTGTCGACCCTCCTGGACATGATAGTGTCGAAGTAGCAATAGAACATATGGTTCCACAGCAGTTTGTTGTCACTGCCCTCGAACTGATCAGCAGGAGCTTCATATCTAAATAGATAGGGATACATCTCTATGCTATCATTTGGCACTATGATGGTATCAGGACCCAGAAGCTTGATAAAACCCTAAAGCAAAACAATTGCATGTCCCAGTCAGTTTTATCATCAATACAGTACCTAACACGAAACATATAATTACTGCTTTGATTAGTTTGGCTATGTGTACTCACACTATTTTCAAATTGGAAGAACGAACAGTTAAATTATTCCTCATACCATGGAGAACATACAAGGGTGAGCCTCAGATATGTTCAGCATATGAAAGATGATATGATAACTTATTTGTTTAATCTCATTTTTTTTCCCTGTAAGTTCATGTAATCAATAATAACGGAGTGTGGAATTAATAAAATTTATAAAATTTTTTGCCAGTTGAGTTTTTAATAACAGAATATTATGTACTTGTGCCTATAATGCGACCATAAGATCATAAAGCTACATGCTTTTTCTCTTTAAAATTATTTTTTTTCCGGTGAAACTGCTGAGGTCTCTTCCTAAGAGCTGAGATCGTGTGATTTTAGCTTCCTCCTTTCTTTCCACAATCCCAATTTTCTTCATGTCAGTGTTTAAGTTGCCAAAGTGGGTTGTAAATGCAATTGACAGAATTAGACGTACTTTGTTTGGAGAGGTAATGGCTCAGGGAGTTCAGGGGTCAATCTATTAGCCTGGGATAGAGTTTGCTTGCCGAGTTACCATGGCGGTTTTGGATTGCTGAATCTCAGTCTTCATAATGTTTCTCTGTTATTAGGATGGCTTTGGCGAATCTACAACTCACCTGACTCACAGTGCGCTTCTAATACGCGATTGTTATATGGGAAAAGAAACGCCAACAGACCACCTTTCGCTTGGAACTTAAAAGGGATCTTCTTCTGGAGACAAATTTGGCCTTGAGATCTTTTTTTCTGCTCTCTCCGTCAGAAGAACAGAGGCGATAGGTGGGGCCAACACACTTTTTTGGTATGATAATTGGGGTGGCACAGCTCTGTCTCACTTCTATAATTCTGTCAGAAATGCCCATCTCGCGCTCCACCTCATAGGAACATCTCTCTAATACATGCAATTCCTAGATGACATGAACTTATTCCTGCTCCATTAACTTTATACAATCCTGTCCTTTTGATACTGCCCAGCATTTCACTAATGCAAGAACTAGGATGTCCACGAGGCTACTTTATTTATGAAAAAATTTTGTTAAGTGCATTTATATCTGTTTTTTTCCCCTGTTATTGGTTTATGTAACTAGATAGTCAATAAATAAATAAATAAATAAATAAACAAAATACTGTGCATATACCTAGCTAGCACCTGCAACTTTATCCTGATAGCGAGAAAAAGAAAAATGCCAAGCCAAAGTCAAACACATTAAAAAGTCAACACTTTAGATTCTGACCAACATCAGTATATAGAAAAATAACAGCCATGCACTTACACCAACATCATGTCAACCAAATTCAAACTTATAGTAAGATAACATAACATAGCATAAAACCATCACAATCTCTTAACAAACTCCAGAGCATCATCAATTTTACAACGAGACAAAACACGATAACATGAGGTTCCTAGTGAGGTGACCACTGTAATTCTTAATTATACTAAACTTAACCATAAAAACGATTTCCAAGGCGGCATTGAGGCTTGTCAGGCCATGTGACAGATACATTAACTTGACATACAGCGCCTTCGATAATCTTCATCTCTTGGTCACCTAAAATAGCAGTAAATTCAAGCTTCTTTTTATCAGCTATTGGTTGATTTTGTGTGCCAGTGGCACTACTTTGCCAGATGCTCACATAAATAGTGAGCGAAGAATCGATTGGATGTACAGTTTTGCATCTTGCAAGAGGAAGTTGTGCAATCCTGTCCTTGCAACCACAAATACTGATGCTGACTCCGTCACCCTTATCCCTTTTAAATAAGAAGCTAGTACCCTTTTCCCCAAGCTTAGAATTTTGCGCAGTTATCGATCCATGAACTGTTGCCGAGGAGAATTGGCAGTCAGTGAGTGTTACGTCTATGCAAGCCTCTATGCCATGCATATAAACAGCAAAGTTAACTTCTATTTCGCCGAATTGGGTTGGTACCCTCCTGGTCAAGAGCGTGTCAAAGATCTGTTGGAAATAGATGTCCCAGATAGGACCACCAGAATCAATTTCCTTGACCTGATTAGCACAAGCTTGATAGCTAAATAATTGGGGAACCATAAATGTAAAATCAGATGGCATTGTGGTTATATCAGGGCCCCTAAGCTTGACAGAACCCTGAAAGCAAGGAAACAAACAATTGCACGTAAGTGTCAGTTTTGGCATCAATAGAGTAGCTAGGTAGAATATATAAATTCCAAAGACTCGATATGCATAAGATCAAGATATAAACATAGCAAGATACAGAAATTCCATTAAAAATACACATATATATATAATAATAATATAATAAATAAATAAAATGAAAGAAAGATATATCTGCTATTTAACATCTCAATCTTATCCAACAAAAAGTAATTTAAGTTGACTAAAATTTACCTCATCATCAGTATATAGGGGATCCCCGTATTTCCTGCTGAAGATGACATATGGGGGGGATGCACTGAGCAATAGGCAGCCATACATATTTTCCAAGTCATCCTTCCTGAAATGAACAAATCTGACTGAGAAGACCTCCAAAAGTCTCTGTAGTATATGTATATGTATAACCTTAGGCTGGTTGTTCAGTTGCTTGTCCTCGAGCAAAGGTAATCTGCTAAGAATTTGTACTAGGTTATGCACTAAGTAATAAAAAAATTATTAGAAGCGGCTGATTTAGAATTATAATATTATCTTTGAGAAAGTATATGTACATTCTCTCTCTTTTCACTAAAAATTGGTCATAAATAGAAGGGCAGAAGTGGGATCAGCGATGCATGGAAGTAGAATAACCATCGATGGTTAGGTCAGTTAGAGTTGACTATGGCATCCAGTGGGTAAGCTGTGGGGATGCTTCATTTGTATCATTCTTAATCTTATTATTTATTATTAATTTTTTATGTTCATTTGCGAAAAGAAAAGGTAATAGGCTAATAGCTGGGTTATTTACAAATACGACATCCTGTAACAAGACTACCTACCCATAATAAACATCAATTTGACGACCATCATGAAAATTAGTAAATACATCCAGCATATCCATGAAAAGGGATAAGGACACAGCAAAGCTGATAGCTTTTTCTGAGTGATAACATATGAAACTGGGGACTGGCGGAGGAGGAAAGAGTAAAGAGTAAAGAAAAGACCTGGCGTGAACGTTGGAGACCTCGTTAGCAGCTTCAGTCACACTGCGACTGCTTGTCCCCGCTGGCGCTAGGGTTTCCGTTTCCATGGAATCCATACGAGTATACGACGCTAGAAGAGAGAGAGAGAGAGAGGGAGAGAAGGTTTTCGAAGCTTATCCAAACCAAGTACATGTACGTTAGGCCCAATTTGATTTTATAAATTAAGTGGGCCCTAATCAATGAAGGGCCACGATCGTCGATCTGGGATAGCAATCAAATAAATAAAAAATATTTTAGTTTTAGTTATACCCTCTCGAAGTCGAAGTCGAAGAAGACCGCGGCGCCGGCGCGTTTAGCGGTTTAGGGCGGAGCAATCCGCAATGGAAACCGGAGAAGCACCCGCACCCGCACCCCCACCACAGTCGTCCTCGTACGTCTCATAAATAACTCCATTCTTTTCTACTTTTCTATCTCATCATCTCATCTCATCTCATAAATTTACCATTTATTTATTATATAAACAGCCAGACACGTGCTCGGATACAGGTGTTTTCAGCCGTGCTTGAGAACAAAAAAAATCCGATATCTCTGACATCGGGTCACGAACGCTACTTTGGCGTTCTTCTACTCCGCAGCTTCAACCACAACTTTGCCATCTTTGATTCCAAGGTTTTAGAGTCTCCGCTAATTAATCGAGAGGTAAAAGTCAAACCTCCTCTGTTCCCTGTAATCTCTAACCCTAGCATTGATTGGTTGATTACTAATTGCTCCCTGGCTCCCATACACGTTGTTTGTTCAAGCAGCAATTCAACTGGTTTACCAGAAACTATCTGAATGAATTATGAAGCGCTTTACAAACTCATTTTTAATCTAACCCTGACATTTCTCAAGTAATTTAGTTCAACCAGTCAGTCAGTCAGTCTGTCAAATTTTGTTTCAGCTTACTTAATACTGATGTAGTGTAATGTAATTATCTTTTTTTCGGTTATTACTCATAGGGCCTTCTCACTCTAACTGATCCGAGTTATAAGGGTGATGTACTCAGCATTCCAGTGGAGGATGAAGTACTCATGCTTCCATGGCTTATCGATGTATATACAACTTATAATCACATCCCTAACAGTCAACAAGTTCTGTGGAAAGCTCATGACGATGGCATGGATAAGCTCATCCGCAGAACCATCAAGTGCCTTTCTTACTACAATTTGCATGTGGCTTTTGTGGTTTATCATGACCCTGTGGAGACTCATTTGGATGTTTATTTTGTTGGCCTTGACTCTGTTGAAGTAGGTGCTCTCCTTCGGGTTCGTGGGAAAGTAACAACATCAAATAGCCTTCTCCCTGCCGACTCTAATTCTGAAAGTATTCTCTTCAACAAATCGAGCGGAGAGTGTGTCAGTCTCGAACCTGGCGAGTCTGTCCCTCTCCCTCTGTCAAGAAGGATGACAGTGCTTCCACGTCAATCCACCTTGTGTGTTCATGTCAACATACAAGTATGCGTTGGACATGAGGCTGAGTTCGACATCAAAAAGACCGTAGAGTTCGATCCGAGTTCAGACCGTGCTAAAGAGTTCATTATTCTTCCCAACCATGGTACTGGTACGTTGTTGGTGAAGGCTGCTTGGGTGGAGTGTGAAGATCACCTTGAGTAGTTCTATCTTGCCTAATATTTATTAGTTATTTTAATATTTGCATGGTTGCAGTAGACCTCTAATGTTTGTGTGATGCTTATTTTGGTACTTATCTATACTCTATGTCTGTCTAATTTAAATTTACTTAATTTTAATATCTAAAAGTGTGGCTTATTTTGTTTGAACAATGTTTACTGATATGCATATTTAGTTGTTACACATAGTGGACCATTACCCAGGACCAAGTAACTTTTGAAGGAAATACCTTGTAAATTGCTGGTCACATTCTGGAAATTTTTGGTTTAGCAGAAATCCATGAATTTGATGTACCGTTCGGGCTGTTAGTAGCCCCTTCAATCGCAAGCCAGAAAACTGAGATTAGTAATAGCAATCTTCCATCCAACCCTTGCCTTAGCCCCAGTAGTACATTTTATAGACATATTCTATTAGTAAGCTTTTGAGGCTTGTTATATGTCATGTTATCTACGCTAGAGCATATATACCTTTCGGCCGTTTGTTTTTGATTGCTATATCATAAAAGTAGAAATATAATTACATTACTACATTAATCCATATGATTCTCTTTAATAAGATTTGAGGTATTTAAAGTAAAGCGGATTCTCAGAGAAAGAAGTTTTAACTCTGATGTAACTGCGACATTTACAGTTAATAGTCAGGCCCAAAAACAAGTAACAATTTTCGAATTACAATCAAATAATTCAACAGAACTTTATTGTCCATACTCTGGATTAAGTATTAAAGTATTTAAATTTAAAGTTAAATAAAATATGTATGTGCATCTTAGGAAACATACATATGTGATTTGTCCATACTCTCGATTAAGATTTCTTTTTTCTATCTTTTATTATTTTGAATGTCCGATGGGTAATTGCCAATGCCAAATATTTTTATTAAATATGGATAATTTTTACAAAGTTTTAAGATTAAGATAATTTTTCTGACTACTTCGAAAGTCAAGAAAATATAAGTTCCTCATGGGGTTACAAGCCGAATTAATAATCTATAACTATTTTATATACATTTTTTCTCTTTCCGCGGAGCACTGGAAATATAATCTGTTGCCCAAAATTCAAAATTGGAGCAATCAGTTATGGAAATGAAGTCTATTATCAATATCAATATCAAAGGGACTGGTACAGTGGTATTTTGCTTAATTCTTAATTATACTACATTTAACCATAAAAACGATTTCCAAGGCGGCATTGAGGCTTGTCAGGCCATGTGACAGATACATTAACTTGACACATGCAGCATCTTCGATAGTCTTCATCTCTCGGTCACCTAAAATAGCAGTAAATTCAAGCTTTTTTTTATTAGCTATTGGTTGATTTTGTGTGCCAGTGACACTACTTTGCCAGATGCTCACATAAATAGTGAGCGAAGAATCGATTGGATGTACAGTTTTGAATCTTGCAAGAGGAAGTTGTGCAATCCTGTCCTTGCAACCACTAATACTGATGCTAACTCCGTCAAAATTCAGATCCGCTGCCGAGCGACACATGGTGTAGCGCGGCATGCTGGCCGTCTGATCGAGATCTAATGGACAAGGGAGCTCCGTGCATGTAACCTAGATTGATAGTCCCGTAAAAAATTAACCGTCCGATCAAGATCAGACGGCTCGTACGTGCGCTACACCATTTGTCGCGCAACAGCGAATCGGGATTGAACTCTGTCACCCTTATCCCTTTTAAATAAGAAGCTAGTACCCTTTTCCCCAAGCTTAGAATTTTGCGCAGTTATCGATCCATGAGCTGTTGCCGAGGAGAATTGACAGTCAATGAGTGTTACGTCTATGCAAGCCTCTATGCCATACATATAAATTATAAACAGCAAAGTTAACTTCTATTTCGCCGAATTGGGTTGGTACCCTCCTGTTCAAGAGCGTGTCAAATATCTCTTGGAAATAAATGTCCCAGATAGGACCACCAGAATCAATTTCCTCGAACTGATTACCACAAGCTTGATAGCTAAATAATTGGGGAACGATAAATGTAAAATCAGACGGCATTGTGGTTATATCAGGGCCCCTAAGCTTGACAGAACCCTGAAAGCAATGAAACAAACAATTGCACGTAAGTGTCAGATTTGGCATCTATAGAATAGCTAGGTAGAATATATAAATTCCAAAGACTCGATATGCATAAGGTCAAGATATAAACATAGCAAGATACATAAATTCCATTAAAAATACACATATGACATATATATATATAATAATATAATAAATAAATAAAATGAAAGAAAGATATATCTGCTACTTAACATCTCAATCTTATCCAACAAAAAGTTATTTAAGTTGACTAAAATTTACCTCATCATCAGTATATAGGGGATCCCCGTATTTCCTGCTGAAGATGACATAGGCAATAGGCAGCCATACATATTTTCCTTGTCATCCTTCCTGAAATGAACAAATCTGACTGAGAAGACCTCCAAAAATCTCCGTAGTATATGTATAACCTTAGGCTGGTTGTTCAGTTGCTTGTCCTCGAGCAAAGGTAATCTGCTAAGAATTTGTACTAGGTTATGAACTAAGTAATAAAAAAATTATTAGAAGTGGCTGATTTAGAATTATAATATTATCTTTGAGAAAGTATATGTACATTCGCTCTCTTTTCACTCCAAATAACTGATGCATGGAAGTAGAATAACCATTGATGGCTAGGTTAGTTAGAGATGACTATGGCATCCAAATGGCTAAGCTGCCCGGATGCTTCATTTTTATCATTCTTATTTATTGTTTCTTTTTGTTGTTCAATTTTGAAAAGAAAAGGAATAGCTGGTTTATTTACATATAATACATCCTGGTCAATTTGATCGTCGTGAAAATTTGTAAATACATCGCGCATCCATGAAAAGGGATAACAATACAGTAAAGCTTAAAGGATTTTCTGACTAACTAGAGTGATAACATATGAAACTGGGGCCTGCCGGAGGAGGAAAGAGTAAAGAAAAGACCTGGTGTGCACGTCTTGGTCCAGAAGACGAGGCACTTTGGAGAACTCGTTAGCAACTTCAGTCGCACTGGGAGTGGGACTGTGGGAGTGCTTGCTTGAGTAGGCTCAGGATCCGCTTCCCCCGCTAGCGCTAGGCCTTCCGTTTCCATGGAATCCAAACGCTGCTAGAAGAGAGAGAGGGAGAGGGAGAGGGAGAGGGAGAGGGAGAGAAGGTTTTCGTAGCTTCTCCAAACTAAGTACATGTACCGATGTACGTTGGGCCCAATTTGATTTTATAAGTTAAGTGGGCCCCAATCACTGACGGGCCACGATCTAGGGTGGGATAGCAATTAGCAATGAACTAATAAATAAAAAATATTTTAGTTTATAACTTTATATCTCTCGAACTCCAAGTCGAAGAAGACCACGGCGCGTTTAGGGCGGAGCAATCAGCAATGGAAACTGGAGAAGCACCCGCACCCCCACCCCCACCCCCACCCCCACCGCAGTCGTCCTCGTACGTCTCATAAGTAACTAACTCAATTCTGTTTTTCCTTTCTCTGTTTTTTATCTCATCATCTCATCTCATCGAAAGGGCAGCCAGAGCCGGACGCGTGCTCGGATACAGGTGTTTTCAGCCGTGCTTGAGAACAAGATACATCCGAAATCTGTGACATTGGGTCACGAACGCTACTATGGCGTTCTTCTACTCCGCAGCTTAAACCACAATTTTTCCATCTTTGATTCCAAGGTTTTAGAGTCTCACCAAGTTAATCCAGAGGTAAAAATCAGACCTCCTCTGTTTCTCTACCCCTAGAATTGAGTGATTACTAAAAGCTCCCTCCCTGTCTCCCAGAAATTCAACTGGTTTACCAGAAACTATCTGAATGAATGAAGCACTTTACAGACACAAATTTTATCTAACCCTGACTTTTCTCAAGTATTTTAGTTGAATCAGTCTGTCAGTCAAATTTTGTTTCAGATTAATTAATACTGATGTAATGTAATGTAATGTTAGTTATGTAATTATCTTTCTTTCGATTATTTCTCATAGGGCCTTCTCACTCTAACCGACCCAAATTATATGGGTGCTGTTCTCAGCATTCCAGTGGAGGATGAAGTACTCATACTTCCTTGGCTTATCGATGTATATGCAACTTTGAGTTTTATGGATAACACTCAACATGATCTGTGGAAAGCTCATCTGGATGGCATGGACAAGCTCATCTGCAGAACCATCAAGTGCTTTTCTCATGACGACTACAATTTGCATGTGACTTTTGCAGTTTATCATGACCCCGTGGAGACTCATTTGGATGTTTATTTTGTTGGCCTTGATTCTGTTGAAGTAGGTGCTCTCCTTCGGGTTCATGGGACAGTAACTACATCAAATAGTGTTCTCCCTGCCAATTCTATGTCTGAGACTATTCTCTTCCACAAATCGAGCGGAGAGTTCGTCAGTCTCGAACCTGGCAAGTCTGTCCCTCTCCCTCTGTCAAGAAGGATGACAGTGCTTCCGCGTCAATCCACCTTGCGTGTTCATGTCAACATAGAAGTATGCGTTGGATATGAGGCTGAGTTCGGCATCAAAGAGACACTAGAGTTCAATCCAAGTTCAGTCGACTGTGCTGAAGAGTTCATTATTGTTCCCAACCATGGTACGTTGTTAGTGAAGGCCACTTGGGTGGAGTGTGAAGATAGCCTACTGATCTAGTATCGGTCTCATGCATGATTTAATTAACTATAGTTATTTTTAACGTATGCATGGTTACACTAGACATTTGGTTGTTTCTGTGTATTATAATGAATGAAAGAATAATAAAAGAGGTTGAAATTCTCTCTCTTTTTAAGTTTTAACATCAAAATGGTCAATAGTAGGTCCTGCGGTGGGTGATATATGTACTGGCTCAAGTGGCAGGGCAGCAACATACTTCATATTTATGAATCTAATTTTCCTTTATTAAAAGGAAATATGGAAAATAATAGATGGGCTATTTATTTATACTAGCGACAGTATAGTAAACGTTAATTTGATGAGCATAACAAAGGGGAAAAAAAAAAGAACACAACCATGACCATGACAGATACAAGCGACACTAAATTAGAATAAAGCTTTTGTGACTAATTAGTGTGATAACACTACAAACAGGTAGGTATTGGAGGGAGAAAGGGGAGAGAAAGAGAGAAAAAGAAGGAATTAAGCTTTTCGCAATATTCTAGAGTTTCTCAGTAAGGAAGATAACGTCCATTTTAATATTTTCGCAATATTTGCAAATCCCATCCAAATATTGGGGATAACTATGATGGAAGAGTGAATGTCAATGCTAATTGAGAAATTTGTCCCCGTCCAAAGTAAGCTTCCCAAGTTCCAATATGAGATCACAATTTATTAAAATGCATATATTGGGATCAAATGTTATGGAAACGTACATTTCAATGCAAATTAGCAAAATTTACCCTATCTCAGGTTAACTTCTCCCAGTATCGCATGATAAAATACTGTGCATATTCCATACTTAGGTCTCCTCTGTCACACAAGTGCCCGGATAGAGTTTCCTTTCAAAGCCTTACTGATAAAATTGTCAACAAACTAGCAGGATGGAAATGTGGGCTAATTTCAAGAGCAGGTTGTGTGATTTTAGCTTCCTTCGTTCTTTCCACGATTCCAATTTTCTTCATGTCAGTGTTTAAGTAGTTGCCAAAGTGGGTTGTAAATGCAATTGATAGAATTAGACAGCAATTTAGGATAGACTTTGGAGAGGTAATGGCTCAGGGAGTTCAGGGGTCAATCTATTAGACTTTGGAGAGGTAATGGCTCAGGGAGTTCAGGGGTCAATCTATTAGCCTGGGATAGAGTTTGCTTGCCGAGATAGAATGGCGGTTTTAGATTGCTGAATCTCAGCCTTCATAAAATGTTTTGGAAAAATTAGATACATGCCACTCTAAAACTTAAAAATTAGAAAAATGCCACCTTAAAATTGACTCTTAGATTATTGCCACCCTAAATTCAATATACTTAGATAATTGCCACAAATATACTGTATTTTGAATTGTATTTTATGATCTCCTAGTTATGCCCTTCATCCCTACCATTTGAGGAAAAAAAAAAAAGCGGCCCATTCCCTCCTAATCTTTCGATCCTCTCTCTCTCAAAAATCGTAAGCTTGCGACTCATGATATTTTTTACACAACTTTCTTCTTGCTTGTGCCAGAATAGCCCTCTGTATTATTCACGTTTTATTCATACTAAATAGAATGATTTATAATAGACGTCAATAGACCTTTAGCATAAGTAGCAGCTACTTCGATATTGTAAGAATCTGACACATCAATTTCTTTTTTTAAAAAAAGGCTATGAAAATTACCAATTAGATAGCACCTAAAGGAAGTTAGAATGATGGCACATTCAATTTAGCATTCCCTTCCGTTAAGCTTTTGATTAATGATTCGACTGATGAAATTGAAATTACGAGTATGAGGCAACCATTAACCCTTTTGAAAAATGTCAGATCCCAAAGTAGTGTTGGGTCCCTTCTCATTTAGCTCATTTAGCTTTCCTTTATGTCATTTGTGTAATAATAATACTTTATAGGGTTTGTTTGTAAATTGTTAACATTTGACTAATAAAAGGGAAAATGAAAATCGGGGCTTTTATGCACCCCACCAAAAATCTTGTTTTTCTCTCTGGCTCCCGAGCGTAGCCCCTGTGCACGAAACAGAAACTCATCCCCTCTTTCTCTTTGACCTCTCTGTACCACATCGGTACCACTCTTCCTCTCCTCTCTACTCTCAACAACTGGTATCAGAGACAAGTTCGTCGCCGCTAAGTCGCTGTTGCGGAAACCCTAGCCGTCGAGTCACCGCCGTCAAACCCTAGCCGCTGCCGAGCCGCAGCCGTTGATCACCTCCGTTTCCGACATCGATCGGGTTGTTGCCGTCGAGTCGCGAGTGGCCGTTACTACGCCGTATTGAGGTGATGTTCTCTTTGACCGGTGTATTGCATTTGGGATTTAGGGTTTGTGTCTAAAATGGAAGAGAGCAATAGTGGTACCATGGTTAAGTTTACATCTTCCAATTACTCCATTTGGAAGTCTCGTATGGAAGATTTGTTGTATTGCAAGGATGCATATGAACCCCTTTCGGGTACCAAACCCGCTAATACCACCGATGATGTTTGGAAAGTGTCTAATAGGAAGACAATAGCCATAATTAGACAATGGGTTGATGATTCCGTCTATCACCATATCTCATCCGAAACCGATGCCAAGGTGTTGTGGGAAAAGCTTGAAAACTTGTATGAGCGCAAGACCGCTCAAAATAAGGCCTTCTATATTAGAAAATTGGTAAACATGAAATACCAAGAAGGTTCCTCGGTATTGGATCATTTGAGTCGGTTCCAAGATTGTGTGAACCGTTTATCTACCATGAAAATGGCGTTGGATGAGGAGTTGCAAGCATTGATTTTGTTGAGTTCCTTACCCGATAGTTGGGAGACTTTAGTGGTGTCATTGAGTAATTCGGCACCCGATGGTGTTGTGACCCTAGCCATGGTTAAAGATAGCATGCTCAATGAGGAGTTGAGGCGTAAGGAGTTGGGGATCACTAGTGAGTCTTCGGCTCTTGTCACCGAAAATCATGGAAGGAGTACTCAAAGGAATGCTTATGGTGATGATGATAGGGATAAGTCAAAGGGGAGGTCCAAGTCAAGAAAGGGGATTACATGCTATTATTGCAAAAAGCCCGGCCACAAGAGAAGTGAATGCCGGAAGTTGAAAGCCAAGAATGATGGCTCCAAAAGAGATCAATCTAGGGGAAGAAGAGAAGATGATGAGAAAGAAAGTACCACCG
This sequence comes from Rhynchospora pubera, assembly GCA_028095005.1. Lineage (NCBI taxonomy): Eukaryota > Viridiplantae > Streptophyta > Magnoliopsida > Poales > Cyperaceae > Rhynchospora > Rhynchospora pubera. The sequence goes on from CM051460.1 coordinate 282,976,225, forward strand.
CAATTGTTACAAATGATGAAGTATTTATAGCTTGTGATGAGGGTTTTGTGAACCTTACTAGTCAAGACTCCACTTGGGTGGTTGATTCCGCCGCCTCATTCCATGTCACATCTAGACGTGACTTGTTCACTTCCTACAAGGAAGGTGATTTTGGTGTTGTTAGAATGGGGAATGATGGAGTTTGCAAAATCTTTGGCATTGGAGATGTTTGTGTGGAGACTAGTTTAGGATGCAAGCTTACTCTCAAGAATGTTCGGCATGTGCCGGATATGAGGCTTCATTTAATTTCGGTGGGTGCCCTTGATGATGAGGGGTATCAAAGTTGCTTCCTTGGTGGGAAGTGGAAGTTGTTGAAGGGTCATTTAGTTGTTGCTCGAGGAACCAAATCTGGTTCGCTCTATGTTACTCAAGTAAAGGTGTGTGGTGAGGTGAATGCCGCCGAGTGTAACTCAACCGATTTGTGGCATTTGAGGTTGGGTCACATGAGTGAGAAGGGCATTGAGATTCTTTCTAAAAGGAAGTATGTGCCTATTGATGGTACTTCACTTACCTCATGCACACATTGTTTGGCGGGCAAACAACATCGTGTAGCCTTCAAGAGAAATCCAACAAGTAAGAGGCCGGATGTGCTTGATTTAGTTCACACCGATCTATGTTCTATGGGAGATAGAACTCTTGGCGGCGCTCTTTACTTTGTTACTTTTGTGGATGATCATTCAAGAAAGTTGTGGGCATATTCTTTAAAGACGAAGGATCAAGTGTTGGAAGTGTTCAAGCAATGGGTTGTGGAAGTTGAAAGAGAGACCGGTCGGAAGTTGAAGTGCATCCGATCGGATAATGGAGGAGAATACCGTGGTCCGTTTGAGTTGTTTTGCAAGACCAATGGTATTAAACTTGAGAAGACCGTGCCCAAAACTCCACAACAAAATGGTGTGGCCGAGAGGATGAATCGCACCATTTGTGAGAGAATTCGTTTTATGCTCTCTCATTCCAAGCTTTCCAAAGGCTTTTGGGGTGAAGCTTTGAACACCGCGGTTCATTTGATCAACCGCTCTCCTTCGCATGCATTGGATGGTGACATACCCGAAAGGGTTTGGTAAGATAAAGATATTTCTTATGACCATCTAAGAGTGTTTGGTTGTAGGGCTTTTGTGCATATACCCAAGGATGAAAGGTCAAAGCTTGATAGCAAGACTAAAGAGTGTGTTTTCTTGGGGTATGAAAATGGTGAGTTTGGATATAGGTTGTGGGATCCAATTGAAAAGAAGTTAGTGAGAAGTCGAGATGTGGTGTTCTTTGAACAAGAAACCATTGAAAATTTGAGCAACCTCGATAAGGCCAAAACCGCTTCAAGTAGCCATGTTGACCTAACTCCTATTTCAAGAAACAACCTAAGAACCGAAATCAATCACCCAAATCCTAGCCAATCAACCGAAACCAATGTCCCACAAAATGAAGAGAATGATTCTCAAACCGAAACCTCTTCAAGTGATAGTTCTCAAGTGCAAGAACTAAGGAGGTCAAGTCGAGAAAGACGGGTTAATACAAGGTACTCTTCTAATGAGTTTGTGTTACTTGTAGATGGTGGTGAGCCCGAATGTTATGAAGAAGCCATGTTGTCGGAGCACAAAAATAAGTGGTTGGAAGCCATGCAAGATGAGATGAAATCCTTGCATGAGAACAACACTTTTGAATTGGTGAAGTTGCCAAAAGGCAAGAAAGTGCTCAAGAACAAATGGGTGTATCGTGTGAAATCCGAGGGTCAAGAGGCAAAGCCAAGATATAAAGCTCGGCTAGTTGTGAAAGAATTTGACCAAAAGAAGGGAATTGATTTTGAAGAAATCTTTTCGCCGGTGGTCAAGATGTCCTCAATTCGAGTTGTGCTCGGTTTGGCCGCTAGTTTGAATTTGGAGATTGAGCAACTAGATGTCAAAACCGCATTCCTCCATGGCGATTTGGATGAGGAGCTCTACATGAAACAACCGGAAGGGTTTGTTACAAAAGGGCAAGAGCACTTGGTTTGCAAATTGAGGAGGAGCCTCTATGGCTTGAAACAAGCACCTCGGAATTGGTATAAAAGGTTTGAATCTTTTATGTGTGACAACGACTTTGAGAGAATCATCTCGGATAATTGTGTTTTTGTGAAGAAATTTTCTAATGGTGATTTCATTATTCTCTTGCTCTATGTTGACGACATGTTGGTCGTTGGAAGGGATTTAGAAAAGATCAAAGAGTTGAAAGAGAGTCTTGGAAAAGAATTTGCCATGAAAGACTTGGGTTCGGCAAAGCAAATTCTTGGCATGAAAATCACTAGAGATCGTGGAGAACACAAGCTTTGGTTGTCACAAGAGAAGTACATTGAGAAGGTACTTGAAAGATTCAACATGAGCAAGTGTAAACCGGTTTCCTCTCCTCTTGCTAACCATTTTAGGTTGTCACGTAATGGTTGTCCTAAGAGTGGCAAGGAGAAGGAGGAGATGAGAGATGTACCATATGCATCGGTTGTTGGCTCTTTGATGTATGCTATGGTGTGCACAAGACCGGATATTGCTCAAGCGGTTGGTGTGGTAAGTCGTTTTCTTTCTAACCCCGGCAAAGAGCATTGGAATGCCGTCAAGTGGATACTTTGGTATTTGAGGGGTACAACCAACCGTTGTCTTTGTTTTGGTGGCAAGAACCCAACTTTAGTGGCATATACGGATGCCGATTGGGCCGGTGACATAGACTCGAGGAAGTCTACATCCGGTTATTTGGTATGTTTTGGAAATGGAGCCGTGTCATGGCAATCTAAGTTGCAAAAATGCATTGCACTCTCCACTACCGAGGCCGAGTACATAGCCATTACGGAGGCATGCAAGGAGGTAATTTGGTTGAAGAAGTTCTTGCATGAGCTAGGCGTTCGGCAAGAGAGGTATGTGTTGTTTTGTGATAGTCAAAGTGCAATTCATTTGAGCAAGAATCCGACATTTCACTCTAAGTCCAAGCATATAGATTTGAGGTATCATTGGATCCGCGATGTGCTTGAGAAGAAGAAATTGGTGTTGGAGAAGATCCACACAAGCGAGAATGGGTCGGATATGTTGACGAAGCCGGTACCGTCTTTGAAGCTTGAAGCTTGTTGTGAAAAGGCGGGTTTAGTTGATGGATGCGCTCCATGAGTCGGGAGGAGGAGTTTGTTGGGTCCCTTCTCATTTAGCCCATTTAGCTTTCCTTTATGTCATTTGTGTAATAATAATACTTTATAGGGTTTGTTTGTAAATTGTTAACATTTGACTAATAAAAGGGAAAATGAAAATCGGGGCTTTTATGCACTCCACCAAAAATCTTGTTTTTCTCTCTGGCTCCCGAGCGTAGCCCCTGTGCACGAAACAGAAACTCATCCCCTCTCTTTCTTTGACCTCTCTGTACCACATCGGTACCACTCTTCCTCTCCTCTCTACTCTCAACAAGTAGGGACAAAAATTACAAGAAACCAAAAATATTTACTCCGATGCATTGAATAAAAAGAATACTAAACGTAACTGATGCGCTCATGCATTGGAAAATATCCAAATAAATCAACCATTTTTTTCGTGATTTTGTTGGTCTTTAGAGCATATATCTAATGTTTCCCGTGCTCAAAGGAAGAATATACTTTACGTTTATAATTTTAGAGACAAAGGTTCAATTTGAATGGACAGTTAGATTGAGCGAGAAAAAGAAAAAGGTTGGGAGTTAGAACAGAGAAGAGAAGAGAGGTTAAGAAGAAGTGAAGAACCACTAAAATCAGACCAGTTTTTTTTCAAATGGTAGAGATGAAGGAATAAATGGTAGATCTTAAAATACAATTCAAAATACAGTATATTTGTGGCAAATATCTAAGTATGTTGAGTTTAGGGTGGCAATAATCTAAGAGTCAATTTTAAGGTGGCATTTTTATAATTTAAAGTTTTAGAGTGGCATATATCCAATTTCCCCATCTAATGTTTTCCTGTTAATGAGATGGCTTTGGCGAATCTACAAATCACCCAACTCACAGTGGGCTTCTATCACTCGACCTCATAGGAACATCTCTCCATCACATGTAATTCCTAGATGACATGAACTTATTCCTGCTCCAATAACTTTTATACAATCCAGTTCTTTTGATACTGCCCAGCATTTCAAGTTCTCAGTTGGTCAAGACAAATTGATTTGGAAATGGAATAGCAATAGTCAGTATTCTGCAGCTTCTATTTATAGGCAGCTTGGTACAGCTGGAAAAACTGTTTTCCATTTAAAGAATTTCTGGTCCTACAAGCTATCTTTAACAATCAAGTTTTATAAAATGGAAAAGCTGCCTTATTTATAAATTTACTAATGCATGACCTAGGGAGGCTGTGCTTCAATGGATTGTCCACGAGGCTACTTTATTTATGAAAATTTGTTAAGTGTATTTATATTTTCCGTTATTTTTTCCTGTTATTGGTTTTCGTAATTAGATACTAAAAAAAAAAGTTAATACATAAAATAAAAAACATAATTTTCAAATGCCTAGCACCTTTAACTTCATGTCTGATAGCAAGAAAAAAAACCCTAACCCAAAGTCAAACACATTCGAAAATCAGCACTTTATATTCTGACCAAAAGTAATATATAGTAAAATAATAAAAGCCATGCACTTACAACAACATCATGCAACTAAATTCAAACTTATAGTAAGATAACATAACATAGCATAAAACCATCACAATCTCTTCACAAACACCAGAACATCATCAATTTTACAACGAGACGAAAGACGATGAACACGAGGTTCCTAGTGAGGTGACCACTGTTGTTTTTAATTATATATACTAAACTTAACCATAAAGACGGTTTCCATGGCGGCGTTGAGACTTCTTAGGCCATGTGACACCTACATTAACTTGACATGCAGCGCCTTTGATAGTCTTCACCTCATGCACACCGGAAATAGCAGTAAATTCAAGGCTCCTTTTATCAGCTATCGGTTGATCTTGCATGCTAGTGACACTACTTTGCCAGATGCTCACATAAATAGTGAGCGAAGAATCAATTGGATGAACAGTCTTGCATCTTGCAAGAGGAAGTTGTGCAATTCTGTCCTTGCAATCACTAATACTGATGCTGACTCCGTCACCCTTATCCCTATTAAATAAGAAGCTAGTACCCTTTTCCCCAAGCTTAGAATTTTGCGCAGTTATTGATCCATGAACTGTTGCCGAGGAGAATTGGCAGTCAACGAGTGTTACGTCTATGCAAGCCTCTATGCCATACCTATAAACAGCCTATTTCGCCGAATTGGGTTGGTGACCTCCTGGTCAAGAGTGTGTCAAAGATCTCATGGGAATAAAGGCTCCAGATAGGATCAGAATCAATTTCCTTGAACTGATCAGCACAAGCTTGATAGCTAAATAATTGGGGAACCATAAATGTAAAATCAGACGAAATTGTGGTTATATCAGGGCCCCTAAGCTTGACAGAACCCTGATGCAACGAAACAAACAATTGCACGTTAGTGTCAGTTTTGGCATCAATAGAGTAGCTAGGTAGAATATATAAATTCCAAAGACTCAATATGCATAAGATCAAGATATATACATAGCAAGATACAGAAATTTCATTAAAAAATATATATATAATAACATAATAAATAAATAAAATGAAAGAAAGATATATCTGCTATTTAACATCTCAATCTTATCCAAAAAAAAGTAATTTAAGTTGACTGAAATTTACCTCATCATCAGTATATAGGGGATCCCCGAATTTCCTGGTGAAGATGACATAGGGGGGGCAATGCACTGAGCAATAGGCAGCCATACATATTTTTCAAGTCATGCTCCCTGAAATCAACAAATCTGACTGAGAAGACCTCCAAAAGGTTCGTTGACATCATCAGTTGCTTGTCCTCGAGAAAAGGTAATCTGCTAAGAATTCGTAATAGGTTAAGCACTAACTAATCAAAACTTGTTAGAAGTGGCTGATTCATAAAATTAAAATATTACCTTCAAGAAAGTATATGTACATTCTCTCTCTTTTCACTCAAAATTGGACATAAATAGAAGGGCAGAAGCAGGATCAGGGATGCATAGAAGTAGAATAACCATTGATGGCTAGGTTAGTTAGAGTTGACTATGGCATCCAGTGGGTAAGCTGTGGGGATGCTTCATTTGTATCATTCTTAATCTTATTATTTATTGTTACTTTTTGTTGTTCATTTGTGAAAAGAAAAGGTAATAGGCTCCGTGATTTCTGTAAACCGAAATAGTCAAAGATGAAGTTTTAACACCAAACTTAGTACAGTCGAAATTTTGAGAACAAACATGTCAGTGCGCAAGTGTGTGGCGTGGGTCCAATAGCTTAATTTCACATCCCTGTTTTCAAATAACTGAAACTTCTTCATTCAAATTAGGAGTGTAAAAGGACATAATAACTGCTAAAAGTGGTACAATCCTATTCTTCTCTTCTCAAGCTCTCCATTGGTACCTCGAAGGACGAAATCCATGCGGTGGTTCAGCATCTAGTAATGGTTGTCCAATTAGAAAAGGGGGTTCGAATGTGAAAGATGATTCTGTTGGGAAAAGGTCTGAGTGAGAGAGACAAGGATCTGAAATAGATTTGTCCATTCCACTTTTTAATTGAAATAATCATATTCGATCAGAATCGGACGGTCTTGATTGGGCGGACTTTATATTTTTTTGTACAGCCCTACTCGCACCTGACCTAATGATGCCAACTACACCTGTAGGTTGTAGCATTGCTATTTTTTAGTTTTTTTTGTATTCATATAAAAACAATAGGAACCAGCAGTGAAAAAGAATATAAAGAAATCAAAATAGTGTGAAACAATATGAAATTCAATACACACTATGTGATAAAATTGCTAATAAAAATCTCGTATACAATATATTAGATAGCTAACTTTAAAAAAAATATTATGTTATTATTATAAACTATTATGGGAACAAAAATTATATATATTAAAAACGTTATATAACTTTACAAAAATTTCAGCTTTGTTAGACAGGACCATCCGATTCACTAATAATTGAATTCAACTAAAAGAAGAAAATGGGCAGGTCCATTTCGGACCTTTCTTCTCTCCCTCAAAACCTTTTCCCAACATACCATGCTTCACCTATTCAAAACCTTTTCCCAATAGACAGCCAATCTGGCAATCTACTTCATGACTGTTGTCATTCGAGGTATCAATAAAAAGTTTGAGAAGAGGAAAATAGGATTATACAAATTTCAAACGTTATTATGTCCTTTTCCGCACCCAATTTAAAGGAAGAATTCTTGACTAGTTGAAAAGAGGGCTGCAAAATTGAAGCTATAGGACCCGCACCACTGCCACTGGCGCATTTGCAGCGACGCCACAGACCTGCGCACTAACATGTTTGTTCTCAAAATTTCGATTGTACTAAGTTTGGTGTTAAAAATTCATTTTTGGTTATTTCGGTTTACAGAAATCACGTAATAGGCTAATAGCTGGGTTATTTATATATACTACCTACCCACAATAAACCTTAATTTGACCATCATGAAAATTAGTAATATAATAAAAACAACGAGCATCCATGAAAAGGTATAACGACACAGTAAAGCTTAAAGGATTTTCTGACTAACTAGAGTGATAACATAAGAAACTGGGGCCTGCCAGAGGAGGAAAGAGTAAAGAAAAGACCCGGTGTTGGAGACCTCGTTAGCAGCTTCAGTCACACTGCGACTGCTTGCCCCCGCTGGCGCTAGGGTTTCCGTTGCCCTGGAATCCATACAACGCTAGAAGGGAGAGAGAGAGAAGGTTTTGGAAGCTTCTGCAAACTAAGTACATGTACCGATGTACGGTAGGCCCAATTTGATTTTATAAATTAAGTGGGCGGGCCCCAGTCAATGACGGGCCACGATCTGGGATAGCAATTAACTAAATAAAAAATTATTTTAGTTTATACTCGATGTCACCACTAGAGTCTAGAACGTAGAGGCATTCTCGTGAACTCGAAGTCGAAGAAGACCGCGGCGCCTTTAGGGCGAAGCAATGGAAACTGGAGAAGCACCCGCACCCGCAACCCCACCGCAGTCGTCCTCGTACGTCTCATATGTCATAACTAACTCAATTCTATTTTCTTTCCTTGTTTTTTATCTCATCAACTGCCAGACGTGGCAGCCAGAGCCGGACGCGTGCTCGGATACAGGTGTTTTCAGCCGTGCTTGAGGATAAGGCAGATTCGGAAGCTGTGACATCGGGTCACGAACGCTACTATGGCGTTCTTCTACTCCGCAGCTGCAACCACAATTATGCCATCTTTGACTCCAAGGTTTTAGAGTCTCACCAAGTCAATCGAGAGGTAAAAATCAAACCTCCTCTGTTTCTCTACCCCTAGAATTGATTTATTACTTAATACACGGTGATCGAGCAGCAATTCAACTGGTTTACCAGAAACTATCTGAATGAATCAACCACTTTGCAAACACAATTTTATTCTAACCCTGACTTTTCTCAAGTATTTTAGTTGAATCAGTCTGTCAGTCAGTCATTCAGTTAAATTTTGTTTCAGCTTAATTAATACTGATATAATGTAATGTTATGTTATGTTATGTAATTATTTTTCTTTCGGTTATTACTCATAGGGACTTCTCACTCTAACCGACCCAAATTATATGGGTCATGTTCTCAGCATTCCAGTGGAGGATGAAGTACTCATACTTCCTTGGCTTATCGATGTATATTCAAGTTTGAGTTTTACGGATAACGATCAACAAGATCTGTGGAAAGCTCATCAGGATAGCATGGACAAGCTCATCTGCAGAACGATCAAGTGCCTTTCTTGCTATGATTTGCATGTGACTTTTGCGGTTTACCATGACCCTGTGGAGACTCATTTAGATGTTTATTTTGTTGGCCTTGACTCCGTTGAAGTAGGTGCTCTCCTTCGGGTTCATGGGATAGTAACTACATCAAATACTGTTCTCCCTGCCAATTCTATGTCTGAGACTATTCTCTTCCACAAATCGAGCGGAGAGTGCGTCAGTCTCGAACCTGGCAAGTCTGTCCCTCTCCCTCTGTCAAGAAGGATGACAGTACTTCCGCGTCAATCCACCTTGCGTGTTCATGTCAACATACAGGTATACGTTGGAAATGAGGCTGAGTTCGGCATCAAAGAGACCGTAGAGTTCAATCCAAGTTCAGACTGTGCTGAAGAGTTCATTTTTCTTCCCAACCATGGTACGTTGTTAGTGAAGGCCACTTGGGTGGAGTGTGAAGTTCGCCTACTGATCTAGTATCAGTCTCATGCATAATTTAATTATCTACAGTTATTTTTATTGTATGCATGGTTACGCACTTACACTATACATTTGATTGTTTCTGTGTATTCTTATATTGGTACTGATATAGCATATCTGTCTAATCTTTTGTTACATTCTCCAAGACTATTGACCTGAACTAAAATAGTTTTCGGAGCAATAATTTGTAAATACCTAGAAAAAAATGGATATTACTTGGTTGTGATATCTCCACAATTTTGAAGATACAAACCAAGAATCTGCACAGAAGGGACGCATCCTCAGCCATAGTAGGTAAAATTTTGTGGAAGTACCGATATTGTATTGGTAAAGTATTCAACATAGTAGGAAGGAGTTAGGATGAGAAAAGGTTATCATGACCAAGGATGAATACCATATTTTGAAAATGAAATAGATTATCTGTTTCTTTATGTATACAGCCAAGTTAGTTGGTTGAATGAAAAGCTTGTTGCTTGGCAGTCTGAATTTCCACAAATAAATGAAATAATTATTGAATTACACAGGTGTTGTGCTTGTAATAGTCCTATTTGTGAACAACAAATTATTTGGTAGGCTGATTTTGACGTGCCAAACTCTTTAAGCTTATATTGCAAAAGGTCTTAAACGGATAATTTTAAGGGAAGCTGCTTTTGAAAATTGACGAAAATTGGGAATTCTAGAACTGAAAAAGTTAAACAATTATTGGTTGTGGAAGTATGAAAAAAAAAACAAAAAGAAAATAACAAAGAAAGCTAGTGAATTTGGATTTGATATATCCTGTGGTGCCCGCCCTCTGGCTCTGGGTAGGCTTTCCTAGCCGATGAAAGGCAAGAGATTCACCTCAATGAACCCACAGTATGTCGTTTTGTAGAAATATATATTGAGGGACCCAGTTGATAAGTCACAGACTCACAATTGCTCATTCCTTCTGCTCCTTTGGAAACAGAAAGGAAGAATTAAAGTTTAAACTCTTTTACTCTTTCAAAAGCAACGTGCTTCACCTATTCAATGCACCAATATTTATTCGACGATCCGTTGAATTTGATGGTTTAATAGTACGTACTTGGGTTTTCCCATGTAACAGCACCGGTTTGTGTGTGATTAAAATGAACTCTTCTTTCTTTTTCTGAATATATGATCAAATTAATGGCTTTTAAGTCTGCCAGCAAACTTTGGCGCCAAGTTAACGGAATTCATAGCTTTTTTTTTTTTGGAGTCCAGGCAGAATAGATGAAGAATTTAGAAGGTGCACTTTGAACATAATCTATCACCAGAATACTTTAATCTGATTAGTACACATCGGCTGTATATTCCATCGTGTTTTCTCTAACACAGTTGGGAAGTATCACAGGAAAATTAACCTTAAAGATTTTCTAATGCAAAATTTCGTAGCAAGACTGATCGTAGTACATTTCTTTTCCCAACTACCATATGTTAGTAACATCAGAACATCATCATCGTCCAATAAAATAAAGAAAACAGTCGTACAAGAAAAATAGCAACAATGACACCAAGACACCGTACTATAACAAAAAAACCATGGGGGTTGCTAGTGTCAAACATATAGGACACGTACACTTGTCCAACGCGATGAAATTTTAATTTTTAAAATTGAAATGGCCGATCCAAACCGCACAAATTGTTCTGTGTTATAAAATCTTCATAGAGACCAAATTTTTTTTTTTTCAAATTTTTTTACTATTTTTTTGGAATTTTTCAATATGCTCAATCTAAAAAGTTCTGAACCCTTCAATTTTGAAAATTCGAAAAAAATAGTTAGAAAATATGAAAAAATATAAAATTTGATTATCAAAGATATTTTAATATAGAGATCATATTGAGCGGTTTGGATCGACCGTTTAAAATTTTAATGTGCTACGTTTGGATCGTGTTTGACGTCCTATATGTTTGATTCTAGCATTACTCAAAAACCATTACAATCTCTTGACAAACACCAGCACCTCATCAAACGTTGAAGAAAAACAAAAGACAGGTCAATTTAACAAGGAGATAGAATGTGATGGGCACAAGTCTCCTGTTTCTTGTAATGAAGTTGCCATCATCCTTTTAATTATAAATATTACACAAAACTAGTGCATTAAAAACTTGTCAAAAACTAAATTCGGAGATCTAAGGCCACTTACTTAACGAGACCACGTGACACCAACATTAACGTGGCATGCATCACCTCTGAAAGTTTTCACTTCCTGGCCACTCAACCTAGCATCAAATTTGAAATCCTTATTCTTGGCAATTACTTGATCTGGTGCGTCAATAGCGCTGCACTGCCAGATGTTCACAGCAATAGTGAAAGACGAATCAACTGGAACCGCAATCTTACATCGTGCAAGAGGAAGTTGAGCAATTCTCCTCTCGCAATGACTGACGCCAATGGAGATACCTTCACTATCACTCCTTTTAAATAGGAAGCTCTTACCGGCCTCACCAACCTTTGAATTATGGGCAATTATCCAACCATGAACATTAGCCGAGGGAAATCGGCAGTCTGTGAGTGTAACAACCACATGAGCTGTTACGCCGCACTCATAAACGGCATACTTTACTTTTAACTTGCCGAATTGGCACCGAACCCTCGTGCACAATAAAGTGTCGAAATCCTCCCAAACCCGGTTCCATAGAAGTTTGGGCTTAAAGTCCTTAAACTGATCAGCACCAGCTTGATATCTAAATAGACAGGGATAAAAACCTACACGATCAGATGGCTGTATGACTTCATCAGGATCCCGAAGCATCACAAGACCCTGAAGTAATGTAAAAAAAAACACAATTGCACATCAGTGTAAGTTTTGACGTCAATAGAGTAGATGGAATAGGATATATAATTTCCAAGAGTCAATCTGCATAAGATTAAGAGAAACATACAAGATGCACTAACTGCAGTATTAAGAAGAAGAAGAAAAAAATATTATTTGCAAGTTTAAAAATTCAATCTTATCAACAAAGCGAACTAACATTTAGTGCATTCTATATGGATTTTTAATCAAATGTATTTAAGAATTTCCAAATTAGAGAATACAAATGAGTACAAATAAATTGAAAAACATTAATAAGATATAAGTGATTTGATTGAGAAATTCAGATATAGAGTAGTTCACTAAACAATAAATTCACAAAGTTATTGAATTGAAAATAATTTGATTGTGATATATACAAATACAGCAATAGTACAGATCTAGTTCAGTCATTCAGTGCCATAAAAGGAGAGATGTACATATAGTTCTAGTAAAAGAAATTTGAGTAAAGAAATATACGTTAGGATGAACATTTAGGGGCTCCCCATGTTTCCTGCTGTAGAGGACGTAGGTGGGAAATGAACCGATCATGATGCAACCATACATCTGGGACAAGGCCTGTTTATCAAATTTGACAAATCTCACTGAGAACACGTCCATAAGGCGACGTGGGACTGTCCGATACAGAATCTCAAGTTGCTGGTCCTTGTCTTGGTTGGCCTCGAGCAAAGGTAGCTGTTAAGAGTTCGGACTAGGTTATCCACCAACTAATGAATGAAAGCATAATAAAAGAGGTTGAAATTCTGTCTCTTTTTCACATCAAAATGGTCAAAAGTAGGTCCAGGGCCCAGGGGTGGGTGATGTATTACTGGCTCAAGTGGCAGGGCCAGGGCAGCAAGATACTTCATATTTATGAATCTAATTTTCCTTTATGAAAAGGAAAAATGGAAAATAAAAGATAGGCTATTTGTTTATACTAGCGACAGTACAGTAAACGTTAATTTGATGAGCATCCCAAAAGGAAAAAAGAAAAAAAGAAAAAAAAAACACACGCACACGCGCACGCACACACAGCCATGGGATCATGACCATGACAGAACAAAGCGACACCAAAGAATAGGGCTTTTGCGACTAATTAGAGTGATAACACTAGAAACAGGTAGGTATTGAAGGGAGAAGAGAGGAGAAAAAGAGAGAAAGAGAAGGAATTAAGACCTGGCGCGCACGTGAATTTGGTGGTCGACAGGAGGCACTTTGGAGCATTCATTGCTTCCTTCCCCTTCCCCTTTCGCAGCAAGGGTTGCCATGGAATCGATTTCGCTTTCGATTTCTGAGGTGGTGCGTGCGCAACAAAGGTTTGATTGTTTTCGCCTCCGTCGTCTATCTAGGGTTCTCTTAAATTGATTTCTCCGATCTTCTCTTCTGGAATCGACCGGGAGTAACTAACTAGTCCAGGACTCCAGGATTTCTTAAATATTATTGATTATATTAATTGGGATTATTGATTGTTGATTGATGTTCAGTTTAGTTTATTTTTTGGTTTTGGAAAGATCAAAGAATGCGAATTTATCTAGGGTTTAGGGTTTTGTGATATGCCAATAAGCGAATGCGAATTAGAATTAGAATGCCGAATGGGATGGGCCGAAATTTTAAAAAATAATACTAAAATAATATAATCCATTAAAATTAATATCAATATAATAATATTTTTTTAAATAGTATCACGAGATCGGAATCCTGTATTCCGAACGTTAGATCGGAATCCAGGATTCCGATTTAAGTTTTGATCGGATTCTAATTCAAGATTCCGAACAGGGCTGTAACACGAATTTTTGTCGTTTTTAATGATTTTATTGTACTTCTGTTGTAAACATTAATTAAATATGTAAAATTTTTATATTAAATTAATATATTATAAATATTAGTTTGTCTAGAAAGGAGATGGATGAACTGGAGGTGTGTACGGCTCGTCCAAATGTACTCCAATGGATGACAAAAAAGCGTCAGCCGGGCTCAAGATAGGCTCGCCCTGAGAATATGGTGGTGGTCCAGGTGGATATTGTGTCGGATATGACGGATACTATGTGTGGTATGGTGGGTACTAGGTCTGGTACTCATAATAGGTAGGTGGGTCTGGATATGGACCAGGAGGCGGGCCTGGTGGTGTCGGTAACTAGCCAGTGGATATGGGTGGCTGTGTAGATCGGTGGATGGGCGGCTGTGTGGATGGCTGACTCTCTGTCCGTCTGCTCTGCACAATAGGCTGGCTGGGTCTCGGCTGATCAAAATATGTGTCCCAGTCGTGTAAAGTATACCTAGATGGCTGTTACATACAATGATATTACAAATAATATTAATATTATCAATAACATAATAATAAAAAATAATAATATTATAAATTTTAGGTTACCGTCATAAACTGCTGCTACTCAAATCCAGGCTCTGGCGCGTGATCCTCCTCCGGCAAATCAGGTATGGAGTCTATGTCTGTAGCTAGACCCTTCGCCTCTAAAAGGTGAGGTAACCGATGCGGCTCCCCAACGAGCTCCAACTGCGTCCTGCAGCCCTTCAGCAGCTCATTCTCATCCCGTCTGAATCCTTTCTTCACCGCCCATTCACATGCTCGCAGAGCTTGCGTCAATATGTGCTTGACCTGTTTATTTGTTGTTAGTGACCAAAATACAAATCAATTCATTTCAAATTGAGTAAAAAACTTTCCATAGTCACCCGCTCGGGCGCATCCTCTAGATAGGTCATCCGGCTAGCTGGAATCTGCTGTGCTACTCCCGAAATGGGGACAAGATGAGCACCTCCATGTATCTGCATCCATCTATCGTATGCAGGCAAAATATCGTCACTCCATGGCCGCGCCTCTGCCACCTCGACCTGTGTCGTGTCGGCCCACATCGCAACCTCTAATGTGAAAAGGTCCTGCCAATCCCTCTGACGAAATGTGTTATGCCGGTACTGTAACAAAGCCTCCATCCTCCTCCAAGCCTGTTTTTTTAGGTCATATTTAATGCATGTATTATAAATATTTCAATTTAAATCACGAAGGTGAAAAGAATAACGTACCGTAGGAAGAGGAGGCGGAACAGTCTGGAACAGCATGAACTGATGCATCACCCGATCGGCATAGTGCCACGCCACGACCCAGAAATGGATGCATGGAACGCGGAGCCGGTAGTATCTCTGCTCGTAGCGGGCATAAGGAGGCATGACCACCTGTCTGAGCTCATCCTCGTATGGCCGCCACACCACGTGTGCATGCTCCATCTTCATTAGTACGTCTCGAGCGTACTCAATACCGCTGCGAACGGGACCTTTCACCTTTTTCGACCTAAGCCGTGTCGTCCATTGCCCGGCAAATTATTACAATTATCATGATTTTAATTGTTTAACTAAGTAATTAATTTTAAATTACATAATTTAATTTATTTACAATTATGACTAATTTAATTTTAATTTGTTTACAATTATGACTAATTTTAATTGTTTAACTAACTAATTTAAAATAACGAATTTGGACTAATATTAACTAATTAATTATTACCTATCAAATTTGTTTACCAAAATTCTTGATTATAATTTTTAAACAAACAAATTGATGTTATATTACAATATTTGATTTATTTTATTTAATACAAATATAATTAAAATAAAATTAAAGATTAGCACCTTCCTATATTTGATTTATTTTATTTAAGAAAAATATTATACCTTCCATACGGCGGACATCTCTCAACTGACGACTTGCCCCAACCTTGGAAACTTTTCGTAACGGACGGCCGACAAAGTAATAACCGGGTGTACGACCACGACTGAAGCAGTAGCCATGGAGCAGGAACCTTCTGAGCGCCATTTGCCAGGACTGCCAAGTCCTGGCCGCGGTATAACATAGCAAGTGTGGCCGCACCCCAGTTATATCTCACTGACTCCGATGCATGAACATCCTGCAAATAAGAAAAAATATTTTTCGTTAGTTGCTCCATATTTTAAACTAAGTTATCCAAGTTAGTACTAATGTAAGAGATGTTCTTAATATTTACAATTACTAACCCGAAGTAACTCCAGATAAAAACAAGGAACAGAATCTTCTGTGGTATCTGGAAACATCTCGCAACCCATCAACTCCAACACCAGGTCCCGTGTGTATCTACCGATCATATCTGCGTCCTCTGACCCAGGTCCCTGTGCCCACATATCACGTAGTTTCCCAAACTGTACTGCGTGAAGTTTCCTGCATTACATAAACATTACACACACACACACATATATATATATATATATATACATATTGCAGCATATCTCAAAATTTTAATTAAATTTTAAAACGTTTGTTACCTCCCAGCACGTCGATCAGTCGCCCTCTCTCTGAAGCAATCTAGAACATCCTCCATAGGAGTGTACCATGACAATGCAAAGTCGGCTAGATTCTGCACATCGTCGTAAATAGTACGATCGGTCACCGGTCGTCCAGTCGTAGGCAAGCCAAAAATGAAGGCGACATCCTACAAATTTTATTTACATTTTTTTATTAAACAACAAAAAAAATAATAAATAAATAAATAGGTACCAGCATAACTTGGAAAAAATAATACCTCAAGAGTAACGGTCATCTCGCCTACGCGGGGAAAGTGGAACGTGTGGGTCTCGGGCCTCCAGAACATGGCTAGACCCTGTATCATGGAACGATCCAATGGCATGTGACCTAACTCAACGAAATGAATAAGGCCCAATGTCACAAGACGCTGGTCCACCTCCTCGGTTCGTATCATTTTTGCCTTATGCATTTCGGGCGTCCACGCCTAAATAAGTTAAAAAACATATTATTTACTATATATACTATTAACTATATACAAAAATTAACTATATAAATAAAAAAATTAATTATTTCCTTAAATCCTAAACCCTATACCCTAAATAATTTAAAAAATAAATTATTTCCTATATATACTATTAAAAATATATATATAAAAGAATTAACTATATAAATAACAAAACACTTACTCGTTCGCCTCGAAGCTCAGACTGACTAAGATGCAGAAGCTGATCAGTAGGAGGAGGAACGGGGGGGGCAGCAGGGGGGGCAGATGAAGAAGCGCCAGGATCTCCTCCTGATGTAAATGCGCCAGGATCTCCTCGAGGCCTCGTGGATCGACGTGGATCCTCTGGTCTTCTTCTTCGCGGTGGCATTTCGACTGTTACTGCAATAAAAATTTAATAAAGTATAAAATCTACCAAAATTTCAGCAGCATCTCCCCTGTACCGGGAGAGTTTTCCAAAAAATCTGAACCCAATTACAACCCAATTTGAACCCAACCCAACCCAATTTCATTCCAATTTGAACCCAACCCAACCCAATTTGAATAAATCATTCAAATTTTACAATCATTGCATTTCACAAATCATTTCACAAGCATCAATGAATCAATAATTCAATCATTGCATTTCACAATTTTACAATCATTGTATTTCACAATTTTACAATCAGTCAATCAATCTACAAGCAATTTACAAACATTTCTATTCAAACAATAATAAAATAAACATATAAAAAAGCTAACCTGGAGTAGAAACGAATTGACTATCTTCTAAACAATTTTTTCCTACATTTTTAATTAATACCATCAATTATTACCATTTTTCTAATTTTTTCCATATTTAATAATCAAAATCTTAATTATTAAAAGCAAAAAAAATAAAAATAAATAAATAAATTACACATAAATTTTCATATGATTTTTTTTATTTTTTCGTATTTTAAAAATAATTTTATAATTTATTATATATTTTTCTAATTAATTAAGTAGTGAATAAACAAATAAAAAGACAAAAAAAAATTCAATATAATTAATAAATTAGATATAAATTTACATTTTTTTTCCTGATTTTTTCAGATTTATAAAATATTTTTTCAATATTTTTTCTATTTTTTAATTTAATTAACTAAATTAAAAACTAAAAAACTAAATAAATAAATAATTAAAAAAACTTACTGTTCTCGCGCGGAAAGGGAGGGTCCAGAGAGAGAGCGAAGCAGGTCTCGTTAGATCGGAACCCATATATATAAAGTAAAGTTTGGATCGGAATCCTGGTCGCGCGGAAAGGGAGGGTCCAGAGAGAGAGCGAAGCATGTCTCGTTAGATCGGAACCCATATATATAAAGTAAAGTTTGGATCGGAATCCAGGATTCCGATCTAAGCTTAGATCGAAAACCCAGAATCCGATCAAAGTTTAGATCGGAATCCTGGATTCCGATCTAACGTTCGGAATCCAGGATTTCGATCTCGTGATACTATTTATATTAAACTTGTTATATTGATATTATTTTTAATATATTATATTAATTTAATACTATTTTTTAAAATTTTAGTGGGATGGGGAATGGAGGCCGATAGCCCGATGTCCAGGTCCCCGAAATGGGCCGTATTGCTGACGGGCTTCTTTTGGGCGGGGGCCTATATTCCGAAAAATTTAAAAATAATATTAAATTAATATGATATATTAAAATTAATATCAATATAATAATATTTCTTTAAATAGTATCACAAGATCGGAATTTCAGATTACGACGGCAAGATCGAAATTTCAGCTTTTTTATTTTTTTATATATTATTTATTTATTTAATTAATTTATTAATTAGTTAAATAATTAGAAAAATAGATAATATATTGTAAAAATATTGAAAAAATATGGAAAAATCAGGAATAATTAAACTAAATTTTATATGTAATTTAGTATTTTTTTGGAGAAATTAAATTTTTTTCTTTTATTAGTTTATTAATTAGTTAATTAATTAGAAAAATAAATAATAAATTCTAAAAATATTGAAAAAATATAAAAAAAATCAGGAATAATTAAAAAAAAATTTATATGTAATTTAGTATTTTTTTGAAAAATTAAATTTATTTTCCTTTTAATTAATTTATTTAATTAAATATAAATTTAATTAATTTATTTAATTAAAAAATGAATAATTAAGTATAAATTTTTAATTAATTTACATTAAAATTATAAATTTTGAAACAACCATTTGATATGCGTCCCGGATGTCGTCCTCTATATATATTATTTTCATATTATATATTAAACAATCATATCGAGTCTCATGATCAAGGAAGCACTTCCTGGATTGCGTTAGAAAGGAATCACACGAGATTGATGTTTTACTGAGACGGAGAAGAAAGACTAAATTCGCTTGATTTACTGCATTTCTCTTTTTAATAATTAATTTATGATTTTTAAAATTTTTTTAGTAGTTTAGAGTGGTTTTTAGGTTTGCAAACTTTCAAAGTGGATTTTGGAGGTCCAGAGAGTGTTTTTTGGCTTCGAAAATGGTCGTTACGGGGTTTCACCGGTTTCACCCCGATAACATGTGTAGATCTCGTCGCCAGCTTTCCGGAATGTCCTCGTTTGCGCCAAACGGACCTTCCTATCAAAAGTTATGCCTGTTTAAAGTTTTAATGTTCAAGTTATGCTTTTGTATCCCTGCAAATCCAGAAAGGATTAATAAAACTTTGAACATTCTGAATGGATTATGCCTTTATATCCCTGCAAATTCTGAAAATTTATAATCCTTTCTAAATGGTACAATTCATTTAATTAAATAAGTTATAAAAATTTATATTTTAATTAAATAAATTAATTAAAATAAAAATAAATTTAATTTCCCTAAAAAATACTAATTTACATATAAAATTTAATTTAATTATTCCTGATTTTTTCAATATTTTTACAATATATTAACTATTTTTTTAATTATTTTACTAATTAATAAATTAAATAAATAAATAATATATAAAAAAATTACTATTTTTCTAATTATTTAACTAATTAATAAATTAAATAAATAAATAATATATAAAAAATTAAAAAACTGAGATCTCAGCTGGATTCCGATCTCAGCTAAGTTCGGAATCCAGGAATCCGATATTGCGTTCGGAATCTGGGATTCCGATCTCGTGATACTATTTAAAAAAATCTTATTATATTGATATTATTTTTAATATATTATATTAATTTAATATTATTTTTAAATTTTTCGGGCCTATATTTATTTATTTATTTATGATTATTTAATCCGAATTCGCATCCTCTGGATGGCCATCCAGTGGATGGTTCGATCTCAGCCGTCTGATTTAATCTCAATGGCTATAAATGTCCCGTGCATGATACTAAGATTGATAGGCCCGAAAAAATCTAACCGTTTAGATTAAATCAGACGGCTCGTATCCAAAGACGTCCACTGGATGGTTGAATAACAACCATCCAGAGGATACGCTCCCTATTTAATCCAGCCGTAGCACTGTACAGTAGCACTCCTCTTCTTTGTTTGTTCGCAAGTCGCAACCCTCAGAACTCAGAACCCTTCCTAGCCTCCTAGGAGATCCCGGCGGCCCGGCGCGAAATCAGCGAAGCAAAGCCAAGCAACCGCGCGCATGGAGTCTTACGTACCGTACGCTTCCCTATGTTTTGTTTTGTTTTCAAAGAGCTCAATGTTATATTATTTATTTATAAATATGTACTGAATACTTACTGATGCTTTCTTTTTTGTGTAGATGTGGCAGTCCGAAGCCGAAGCCCAAGCGTGCTCGGATAGAGGTGTTTTCGGCCATGCTTGAGAGCACAGAGGAATGTCGTCTATTTGAGAGACTCGGCTTCAAACGGACCTTTGGCGTCGTCCTCCTCCAGAGCTGCAAACGCAATTATGTCATCTTTGATTCCCCCGTTGTAGGTCCTCAGCTAATTCATCCACGAGAGGTAAATTTCATTACTTTATTTATTAATTTGAACCCCTTCTTTTCTCTATCCACACTATCACTCCACCTGTAGCATGAGCATTCCCAAATCCCAACATTACCTATGCTTATTTTTTTTATAACCCCAATTAAAATTATAACTGTGCAATCCACCAACCATGGAGCAAAATGCCTCCTATACCCGTCCTCATTCATTGACAACACCAAATTAAATGTATTAATATTATTATGTATTCTGCTTCAATTGCTGCTCCTTTACTCTTCTACTGCACAAATCTTCTCTTCCTGAGCAATTTTTATATATGCTTCTTGGTTCCTCCTCTATTTATCTGACCGGACCTCTTCAACTGGTCGACCTGAAACTAGTCGAATGACCCACTTTCCAAATTCAACCTCATGCCTCTGTCTCTAGTAATTTAATTATACCAGTCAAAGAACCTTCATCCCTACTTCATGTCGATGTAATTCTCTTGCTTTTTTTTATTTATTTATTTATTTTTCTTTACTGTCAGGGCCATCTCACTCTAACCGACCCCGAATGTAGCATACCCGTGGAGGATCAAGTAATCATTTTTCCTTGGTTTATCCTCCTGTATTTATGTGCTATGGATAAAGGTGAACATCCTCTGTGGAAAGCTGATATTGATGGAATGGACCAGCTCATCTGCCGGGAGATTCAATGCTTTTTTGGACTCGTTTTGCATGTGAATTTTGCCGTCTATCGCGATCCTATGGAGACACATTTGGATGTTCATTTTGTTGACCTTGACTGTGGAGAAGAAGATGCTCTCATTCAGGTTCATGGGACTGTCAGTGCATCAAATAGCATTCTCTCCGACTCTGAGGCTAAGAGTATTCTCTTCCGCCAATTGAGTGGAGAGTGCATCAGTCTCGAAGCTGGCAAGTCTGTACCTCTCCCTCTGTCCAGAAGGATGACAGTGCTTCCGTGTCAATCAACCTTGCGTGTTCATGTGAGCCTACATGTACGCATGCGTCATTTGGAGTTTAGCTTCCAAGGGATGGTGGACTCCGATAGTAGTTCAGGCTATGCTGGAGAGTTCTTACTTTCTCCCGATCGTGCCAACTGTGGTAAGTTGTTAGTGAAGGTCACTTGGGCGGAGTGCGAAGATCGCCTCGAGTAGTATTATCTTGCCAACATATATTAGTTATCTTAATATTTCCCTGGTTGCGGTAGAACTTTGATACCGTTTGTATAATGCTTATTTTGGTACCGATCTGCTGTATGTCTGTCTAATTTTACTTGAATTGATTTAAATATCTAAGTGTGGTTTGTTTTGCTTGAACAAAGCTTACTGATATGCATCCTTTAGTTGTTACACTTACTGGGCTATTACCCAGAACAAAGGTATTTCCTGCACCTTCTAATATAATTTAAAAGACAACACATTAACTAAACCATTTTTACTAGTTAAATAAAATAAATGAGGTTTAAGGGAGTTTTGTTTTCAGGTAAAATCCGGTGGCCTTGCTTCTTTATTAAATACAAAATTTACAAATTCCACAACAACTTCCAAGTTTAAGAGGAAATGAGGAAATTTTAAAATTGAAACCAGAGAAAAAAAAAACTCCAAATTTAAATAACAAATATGAAACCTCCATATTTTAGCAACATGTAAATCCAATAGCATTTCACAAGGCTAATGGGGGCTATTACACATGGCCGAAATGCAAATGCAACTTGGCAGGTTGCGCAGTCCAAACAAAATTTAAGTGCGCCGTTCAATTTGAACAGTTATTTTTGTAATTTTATATTCCTTGTATTTGTATAGATATTTATGTTACTGCTTTTTCAGATTAGTTTAGCTTTAACTGTTCAATTGTAATTCGATGATTAATAACTCTCCTCTCATTCAATCTAGTAAGAATTCAATTTGTAACCAATTTTTTCCCCTTTGAGTAAAGCATTAACAATGTATTTATTTTATTTTCGTTTGGCATCCACCTTAGACTCACTGGTTATTAAGAACAATAATTTTTTTTTTCATTAACGGTTTTAAATTTCTTCACGCTTACCATATTTTTCAGTAAAATAAAAGTTATGCTGTATTAAATTTATTTTATGGCGTGGGTGGATTTCGTGCTTTTCAGTAAATTATTATGTTGTAAAAGGAAAGTTATGTGTAACTTGTAACTTTTTAGCATAGCTTTTTACTTTCAGAAAAACAAGTGCAGCATGTTCCTTTCCTAGGCAGCGCGAACAGACTTGAGGGCCAACTTTTGATCCGAGCCGTTCAATCTAATTTCGACGGTTAAGATTTTTCGGGCATATCGATCTAAGTTACATGCACGGGACCCCCTTAATCGTTGGAAATTAGATGTAATAGTTTAGATCATAAGTTGGCACTCAGGATTTGGAGGATGTGATTCCTAGCTTTTTACTTTCAGAAAAACAAGTGCAGCATGTTCCTTTCCTAGGCAGAGCGAACAGACGTGTTTGGTCATGTTTTTCTGTAGCACAAGCTGTGTCACAAAATTGTGACTATTTTAACTTGTCACTGCAACGGCGTCGTTGCACCACAACAACACAATTATTGTAAAAGTCTGTAACAGACTAACAGGCGATCTGAATTCATTTTTTCACTCATTCCCGTTATTTGAAAGTGTTTTTAACTTTTTGTAGCTCTCTGATTTGTAAATGTTCTGTAACTTTCGTGATTGTCCTACGAACTCATCTTGATTAAATTCTGTCTAAGGTCTTAACGTGAACAATAATATTAATAATGCATTATTTCACTTGTACCATACGCAGGCCTTCATCCCTGACTTAGAACTGACTCTGGGTGCGTTTGGATCGTTGGAAGAAAGAAGAAGAAGAAGGAAGAAGAAGAAAAAAAATTATAAACAATCCAAACTCTTCACAAAGTTACACACTTCCCAATACTTCTTTTCACTTCTTCCCTTCTTCCCTTCTTCCCACACCTATCCAAACGCACCCTTGTGAATTTTAAACTAATCAATTTTTTGGGGCTGAACTTGTTATAAGGAGAAGAAATCAATTTAATTAAAGAAGGTATTAGTTGTAGTCCCTCTTGGTGATGCTTTTCCTGGTAGTTTCGGTGATTAAATTGACGCTTCAGTTCTTTATATTCAGATAGATGTATAATTACAATTTAAATATTTACCATAAATAGATAAAAATAATCTCAGATTACATAATCCCTCCCACTTCACTCAAAATATTATTTTCAAAGCGAATCAAAGATGACCTTTTCAAGCATTAACAATAATAAAAAGCAAATCTCAAAAAGAAAAATAACAACAATAAAAAGCATAAAATGAGACGTAGGTGCCAGACCTTTTGCGGTACAAATTCTACAAAGCTAATGTTTTGGATTGATAATTTAAATTTAATTTATTTGCAAATAAAACCAAATTTCATGTAGATAATAATTATATTATGTGTTTGAAACTTCTGTTGCATATTGTTAAAAAAAAAATCGGGCGGATACAAAGAAATGCGCAGTTTTTATATTTAACATTCGCACATCTCGTTAAATTCGATCATTTGGGATCAATAAAAATACACCACCAAACTTGTTCCTCTGATATGTGGTTCTAAAAGGGAAAAAAATTATATGAGACTCTACGGACCGACAGATAATTTTGTATCTAGCTAGAGCCTTTTGAAATGTTTTTTAATAAACATAAATAATTAATGGTAAATGTAAATTTTATATTTTCTTCACTCCCTTCACTACGCATTATTTAGCGCTCATTTTCTATGCTCAGCTCCGTCGAGTTCTACCGCTATGATTAGTGCCTATACACAATTTAAATTAGTTATCAACACATTACATATCATTAGAGTTTTTTAGCTCATTTGTTAAAACATATAAAGTACAAATTTTGATATAGTAAAAGTATAATCATGCTATAATAATGTTTATAAAAAAATTAAATATTACTTTTTAAAATGTTACCCACCAACATATATGATATATGATAATTTATAACTAAAAAATAATTATAAGAGTTTTATCTCCCCGAACTAGAAGTACTAATGTTTTTTTATAAAAAAAACAATTTATACAGAAGTTGCTTCTACCTCTTTTCATTACTTGAAAAAACAAATCAAAAGTACGTTAATAAAATGAAAATTGGGAAACGAATCAACAGTGAAAACAATGATGCAAACGCCTGAAAATGAATCTGTAAAATATCCGGAGAGAATTGATTGTCAAGTCACATGGGACTAAATAAATGAAACATATGAAACATACCAGAGCATAATAACATATCTTTCCATTAATTTCTAGGAAATTATAAGTAACTCAATTTCAAAACCATACTGTAGGTAAAACTCAAATCGCAACGGTTGTGGTACTGTTCTGGAATGAATCTGGGCCCTTCGTCTCCGCTAGCGCTCATGTCTTTTCTCTCGATTTCGCGGAGCTTCCTCCCCAGACTGTCCCTCTCTGTTCGATACTGGATCTAGGGTTTCTCCGATTGGTTCTCTCCATAAACTTCCCCATTTCTTCTGCTCTCGCTCTTGCCTGCTGCCTCACCTTCTTCGGTGAGTTTTCTATTCTTTCTCCCAATTTTTTCCATTTGCTTACTCTACTTAGTCATCTGATGGACGAGGAAACCGTAACATTTCGCTGGACGAGAAAACCCTAGCTTTGCGCCTCTTCCGCTTCCCTTGGGTTCTTTCTTCCTCTTTCAGTTGAGTGCCCTTTTTAGCCATTGACACCTCTCTCTCCTCTCTATCTCTTTCTTCCTGAAAATGCTTTCGAATCTGAGTTTTCGTTTGCAATTTGTTGTACGATTATGTGCTTTTGCTACTTCTACAGTTTGCTGGGTTGGGATTTTGTGAGGTTATGAGTTCATTCCCATTGCGTTTTACCATTTTTTTTTTACTAAAATTTTGGGCTAAATTTAGATTATCAAATGAAAACTCAAGAAAGGTGATTTGGGATTTTGTCAGGTAATGATGGGTTCATTCCCGTGTGCTTAGATGGAGCATATTATCTCCTCTCTGGTTTATGTCTCAACCCAAGCTTTTTTTTATTTGGGTGCTCTCCTTGCCTATTTCTCCTATTTTGTTGATTGATTTTAGTATTTTATATCTTTCTTTTAACAATTTGGTCATGCCTGTTAGACTAAGTTACTTGCCAGTTATGAAAGCCCACTTTGTCATAACAAAAGATAGTAATTTTTCTGTCCTCTTTTTTTTCATATGATAGATCAAATTGTCGCAAAAATTTAGTGATTGTTGTTTAATATCCGGTAATATTCTGATGTTCATATATCCGTTAATGTTCTCAATGGGGGTAGTTATGAACTAGGCTTATTTGACCTTATTATGGATTTCTTTTGTCTCTTTGCCTTTTGTCAGGTCAAGGAGTCGACTGTAGAAAAACAACATCATATTGCACACAGAAATATCTTTTATGCTCCTATAGAATAGAATGTAGATTTTGCAAGTAAATTGAGGTTGGTATTTCTGAAATACTATTTCATATATATTTAATGTTTGATGAAATGATTTTATGCACTTCAATTGTTGCATGCTATCAGATGTGAGGTTTGCTGAAGAAATAAATAGCAGTTATGTATCGCATTAATGATTTGTTCAATAGGTTGCAGAGGAAAGAGTTTTTTTTTTTGGATTGGAAAGTAAATAGAGCCTTCTTACAACTTTGTTAATTGTTGCATCTTCTCTTTGCCATTGCAGGTATTTATAAAATTCTGGGCAAGGAAGTTTGTTGCTTGGGGGAAAAAATATTTTCGCGCTACTAGAGAAGTGGTTGATGGTTAAATTCTTGAAGGTATGAAGTTAGTTCATTGATTCAGATAACAGACTAATTTGGTACTTTTGGATTTTATTCTTTCGTTATTTGTGGTGCTATTTATTCATGTACTATTCAATTGGAGATGATTGTTTAGGGCCATTAAACTGAGAGATTGTGAGGTCTATCTAAAAATTTACTGCAATGGGGTAGATGATTTAACTGCGAAAGATCTTGGTTTTTATTATTATGATCTAATCTTTATTTTTGATGATTAGGCTTTGCAGGACTCAGCATAGAATAGAGAGGCAATAAGAAAAATTGAGCTCTCTAAGAAGGTAAAAAAATGTTAATTCGTTGTTCATTTCTTTTCTTTTTTCTAATTGATTGCATCGAAAAACAATCTGATTAATAGAAAATTTATTGCTTTCAAATATTATTGTTTGCAAATTAACATTCAGCTCTAAATAAGATAGTTGGAAAAAAATAGTTGTGTGTTTCAATTGGATGACAAGGCAATTTATCTTAATTTTTAGACATAGGTATATTATTTTAACT
Source organism: Rhynchospora pubera (assembly GCA_028095005.1). Classification (NCBI taxonomy): domain Eukaryota; kingdom Viridiplantae; phylum Streptophyta; class Magnoliopsida; order Poales; family Cyperaceae; genus Rhynchospora; species Rhynchospora pubera. Next base: position 283,003,316 of record CM051460.1, read on the forward strand.
GGTACGTCTCATTATGTTAGACACCACTGTTGTTTGAGTGTAACATGGCTCATTCAGCTTTCTCAAATTCTGATATGCAATAATTCATTTTGTTCCTCCATGAGTTTTAAGGGTGCATCCAGTGTTCTTATGACAAAAATATAGTCCAGCTAGCAGATTTAATATGATACCAAAAGAGTTTCTTAAATGCAGCTAGCAGGTTTGTGCACCTCTCTCTCCTCTCTAACATGGCTCATTCAGCTTTCTCAAATTCTGTTCTTTCTCTATATTGATTGGGTTCTTTCTTTATATATTAAGGATATTGCGATGCTGGGGTCGTTGTTCCTGCATGGCCTTCTATTTTTTCCCTTCTCAATCCGAGGATTTTTTCGGTCAGTTTATGCATTGTGCTTTAACCGGTTTTGCTTATGTACCTGTCGTCTGTACCAGTATGAGAGTTGTGATCCACAGCATAGCAGTGTCGCAACAACACAGACACAGTGTGGAAACAAGCTCATTTTTGTATTTTTGTAGGTCCAAGATACTTAGTTCCTGCTGTCTTTATCCTCTACTATTCTGAGTTTGTGCTTTTTTCTTCTATATTCTTTAGTTATTTCAGGTCTTTACCTGTTCATTCTTTGGTTTTTCCATACGAAACTTTTCTGCCATGCTACATCTTACACTACTTAGTGATTGGTACCAACAGCGTGTTGTCGGGTCGGGACATGATAGTCCATAGAATATTATTGGTAAGGTGTTTTGTTTTGTATTGTGTGGCAGTCCCAACAACCCTGTTATTGGCCCTGTTAGTGCCAGTGCAGGCCTATATCAATCACTAAATTAGAATACAAACTGCTGCTTGGACGAGTTTATTCTCTTTGGCAAAATGCACTTTTTTTGTCGCATTTAATGTTCATTTTCAGGAAGCATACCCTTTTTTTTGCTAAGAACACTCTTTTATATTATTCAATTTGTGTATTGCTTTCGTGGTGGTGTGGCAAATCTTTGTATTACCTACCGTTCAATTTTATTAATTATTTTCTTTTTAACATGCGTCGTTCTGGGAAACAAAAAATAAATCACAATTACATTTTCTCAACTAAATTGGAGGGGGGCTCTATAGTGAAAAAGCATCACAGGTCATAACACAATATGAGAATGCAAAAGTAGGAGATCAAATTACACATCATGAATGAGATGATGCAAAATGAGGAGCCAACTGGAGGGTGTGTACATAGAGACCATGATTGTACAGATAATATTTAATGTCAATTAAGTTTATCTTCGATAATTAAAAATTGGATTAATATGTAGTATTTTTACTCTTTGCTTTCAGCTATTATCTCAGTTGCTGTTGATTTTCTAATAGTAGTGATATATTAATTATTATATCCTTGTAGTTATAGTGTTATACATTTCTAAACATTCAAATAAAAAATATTATAATTTACTCGATTATTATATCCTTATACTTATTTGCAAATGGCTTAGGTTTGATTGTTGAAGCTTTTTGTTTTACTATGTACAAAATGGTCTCCTTCTTCCAGTCAGAACAAGACAAGTACTGCTATAAAAGTAAATAAATAAAAAAATTGTAGTAAGAGGAAGCATCCTTAACTGGTTTCTTCAATTTAATATGATACATCTTTTTTCTTTCGTTAGTATCAATACCTACAGGCCTCTAATCAGTTATGTTACGTAATTAAGTTCAAATTAATGTTGAGGCAATATTCCAATTTCATTGAAGAGAAACTGAATATGAAACTAATCTTTTAAATTTATATGAAGTTAATTTATAATTGACCATTTGAGCTTACTTTTTTTTCTACATTTTGCGCTATCTCAAGAGATATTCGCAATTGTTGACAAGGTGACCACTTCTGAAGTTGTCCAGACGCTTCGAATGGAAAATTGCTTTGAGGAGATTGTCAATGAAAATTCCAGGTATATTTTCCCTTATGTTGTTGACCTACAGACATGGGTGCATTATATTGAAACTCAGTGACTTGGTTTTCTAATCCAGCTTTCAAAGTTGATTTTATCCATTTTTCATCATGTCTACGATCTTATTAACTTGCAATATATTGATAAATATATCTAAGATCTATTTAATTTGTCTGTGTTAGTATTGCTATTGCCTTTTTTACTTTCCTCTTAGACATCATAGTTGAAGTTAGGAGATGAATTATAATAGATTTGGCATTTTTGTACTTAAAGTTCTATCTATTTTGTTAAACTATATGGCCGTAGATATATTTTGTTTTCTGTTATCGAGAGCATTAATTAATAATAACTTACAGATTGATGGAACTGTCAAATTGGCGGAAGAGGAGCACAGAAAAATCAATTAAGAAGCGATATCAGTTAGTTCCTGTATCTTAACAAGTTTACTGTTACCAAACTGTTTCACTCATGCTCAGCTCTTATTTTAATTTGTGTTGCAATTTTGGTGCAAGAAAGCAACAAACTTTACTACTAAAAAAATGAGCCAATTAGAGCTCTTTGACACAGCAATCGATGTTCTACATCAACCTCATTGCCTCTCTCTTATTCATATTGATAATTTAGATTTACAAAGATGTATATGTGCAGTTACAGTAGCCATTTAAATAGTTTAAAGAAAATAAAAATGACACACTCAAATCTTTGTTTGTTTTTGGATTAAATCTATTTCTAAAAGATCCCTTTAGGCTTCCCATACGAGCTCAGAAATAAACTTCCCTTAGGGGCCGTTTGGATCCCCATGGGATTTTGGAGAATTTCATCTTTATACCATAAATTTATTATAAATAATCCAAACTCTTTACAAAATTACACACTTCCCAATAAATTTATTCCTAGGAATTGCAACTTTTCCAAATTCCCCAACTTCCTAAACGATCCAAACGGCCCCTTATAGCTTATACCATGTATCTATCTAATCAGTTCAAGTTTGTTTCTTTTTTTCAGGAAAAAATGTCGAGTGTCAACACCATTTGTTTGCTGGTAGTGTTGAATTTTAAGCTCAAATATCTTGCATACCAAGCGGTGATTATTTTGATATACTGCATATTTTAGGTATTGGGATGTGCGTTGCAGTTATCCAGTTAGCATGCATTTCCTGTTAATGTTCCTTTTTTTTTATTTGTTTGAATCTAAATAATTTTATGTTATGGAACGATTAAAAATTGAAACTCATTATCCAAAACTTCATCGCGCGAAGCGCGATGCATTAGCTAGTTGTCCTTAATTTGTTTCTCGTGACTCGTCACTCTTCAGGCATGAAGCTTTTGCAAAGAAGAGAGTATTAAAGTATTTTACGAAAAAGGAAGTCGGGAAGCCCTAGCTCGTTACTACGTTTGTACACGTCACATCTCTCGCTTTTTGACCGTGCCATTCCAAAAAGTGACAACCAATACAGTGTGAGGTGTGCCAAACGATTTTGGACTTGGTAACTCGTATATATTCATTTATGTAGGCTCCGTTTGGATAGCTGTGGAAAGAAGAGAAGAAGGAGAGAAGTAGAAAGAAATATTAAGAAGTGTGTAACTTTGTGAATAGTTTGAATTATTTATAATTTTTTTTTCCTTCTTCCTTCTTCCTATATCCAAACACAGCCGTAATGTTACATAAAGGCTGTGTTTGGATGGTGAGAAGTGGGAAGAAGGAATAAGGAATAAGGAATTTTTTTCAATAAATTTATTCATAATCATCTAAATTCTTCACAAAAATTACACACTTCCCAATAAATTTATCCCTTCCTAATAAATTTTTTTTCTTTTTTCTTCTTCCTACCTTATTCTCAACACATCCAAACGGAGCCAAAGTTAACATGTAGTAAAGAGCAGGTTCCGGGTAAAATAAAACATCATATAACCGAAAAAATATTACAATATATATAAAATAATTAATTATTGTCAGCCATTCATGTTTTATTTCGTTGGCTTATTTGACCATAAAAGTACCTTAAGAAATGAAGAAATTGAAAAGTTGTATTTGTTTTCTAAACTTTCGAGGTAACTTGGAGTCAAGTCAATCAAAACTGGTATGTAAAAGATACGTCAAAATACTGAAATTAAATCACAAATTATATATAATGTTTTGTTATCTTTAGAGAAAGTGCCGTTAGTACTAAAAGCTGGGGGCAAAGAATTGTATCCCTTTGATTTGAATCACCGTATTAATTAACATGACGACTCGGATAAAAGATACGGATGGAGCTAACGTCAGCGGGAAAAGGAATCCAACAAGCTAAATTGCAGCCGTTGTTAAAAATCTGCGAAATAATTTCCATAAATAAACTACAACGGTAATAATTTCCATTAATGATCGTTTAGATTTAATAATATAATAAATTAAAAAAAAATCGCTATTCCTTTCTGGAGAAGGAATCTTTTACTGCCTTCGCAAGAAAGCTCCGTTGGTCTGTCGGTCATACCCTTTCTTCCCATTTCCGAGAACTTTCCTTTCCACCCCCCTCTAGTCTCCACTCTCCAGTCTCCACTCTTCTGCTACTTTAACCTTTTTTCTCGCTAAAAAGTAAAAAGTAAAAAGTAAAAAGTAAAAAGTAAAAACCCTTTTGTTCTCGCTAAAAAGTTTCTGCTACTTCAACGCACAGGAATCAAGACTTCGCCTCGTCTCCTCTCTCTCCTCTCCTGTCCTCTCATAGTCTCATCGGCTCTCCATCTCCCCATCCCTCTCCCTCTCCCTCTCCAAGCGACGGTTCTCTTGATCGGAGCCGTCGCTCTCTCTTGCGGGAGGTGATTGATCAGGCACTAAGGCCAGTATGCTTTTTGCAAATCTACTGGAGGTGAAGTGCAAATCAATTGCTCTGCTACTGGCTTCATCTCATGCCTCAGGTATTTTACGAAGCCGCTCCAACTCCCGTCTTTCTCTCTACTTCAACGAGTTACTCCAACCCCCGTCTCTCTCTCTTTCTAACATCAACGAGTTCCTCTTACAGATGAGAACAAGGCGAAGAAAAGTTGAAGTGAGAGAAATATTTGGTGTCCAAGTTGGATATCAAGAAAATAAGCATGAGAGAGATAAGAGGCTCTAGTCATGTCATATGGTCTAGGTTGGATCAAGTGGTCAAGGCGAGTCAAGACGTAGACCTTAATCCAAGTATGGTTGAGTCAAGTAAAAGTGGTATCATGCAATGAATTCTACAAGATGACCAAGAAGGAAAAGATCAAGTTATATGCAAGTCAAGCAAAGGATGCTCAAGTCTAACATGTGACAGGTCAAAGGATTCGAAGTCATTAGAAGAAGTTGGAGACGTGATGCCAGAAGATAAGATTAAGAGTAATCTACTTGGTATAAGGTTAGTAAATGAAACAATCTCTCATGTGTGATGTTTGTGAATTGTGAAGGTGGTTTGAGTTACAAGGGTTACTTGGTTATGATGCACGGGGCGTGCCATGAGGGCACGGACTGGGCAAGATGATTTGATGCAAGGCGCTAGAGTCTAGCACAAGATGTGTGACTTGTGCCAATTGAAGAAATTGATCCATGTGGCGGTGTGTGCCGTCGTCGTGTGTGCGACTCATGGAAAGTTTGAATGAAGAACTTGAAGGCATGTGTGTGCCGATGAAGACAAAAGGTGTGTGCCTTAAAAGACGGTGTATACCGGTGTGCAGCACTCCTTACAAGTGAGACATAACAAGTCAGTACATGTCCACTTGAGGGGGAGTGTGAAAAAGTGCTGCATAAGATCGTGTTCTGGATCGAATGGATGACACTCAGAGCAAGGTTGATCAAGATCAAAAGAAGAACCAATCACGGATGTCAAACCCAACGAGTAATTTCGCAAGTTGACATTTTCAAGTGTGTACATGTCAACTTGAGGGGGAGTGTTGAAAGATATACTCTCACATTTGATTGTACAAAATTCACTTTTTCAACTCGGTCCGAGTTAGGGCCAACTCGGTCCGAGCAGGAAAATCCGACAGCCCAAAGAAGCCATCTCGGTCCGAGTTCTCCCTAACTCGGTCCGAGTTCTAGCCATCTCGGTCCGAGTTCTCCACAACTCGGTCCGAGTTCATTGCCGACCTAGCATATTTGGCAAGTATTTTGTGGTATTTGTTGCCAAATCCTTCAGGATATGAGGGCTGCTTATAGGATGGTATGTTTCCATATGAGAAGGATCTGATTTATGTCAGAAGAGAAGGAAATTTGAAGATTAAGGACAAGAATATTTCCATTTATTTTTATTACCAAATTGGCTAGTTGCCTTATGTATTTTTTGTCTATTTATCTTCCCATTCTCCCAAAACAATATTGTATCTCAGACATTAACAGAAAATAATAGAAAGAGTGTGCGTGTGTGTGGAGGACGTAGGCACCAAGTTGGTGCTGAACCTCATTAAATTCTCGTGTTCTCTTGTATCTAAATTGTGTGATTGTTGTACTGAGATCCTCGTGCTGACTAGCCCTAAGGGGCACGGTTCTTGTGCAAGTTGCACTTGGATCGTGCCTTCTCGAACCTAAAATCTAACTTCCGCTGCGTAGACGCTCGAATTTTTAACAAGAAACGTCTGGAAGCAGCTTCCTCTGGAAACCTCCGTTTCCTAAAAGCTACGTACTCTATTTTGCTTCATTCTACTTTCATCTCACCAAGTTAACTAATTAGCCATCTACTCGTTTACATTTTATTCATTTGTTTGGTAATCGGTCCTTGTGTTCTAATATCTGTAGAGGTGGCAAAGGAATTGAGCAAAGGGAACAGAACAACAGATGCAATCGAAGGAATCAAGGCTACAACTGCGTTTCGTCTTGCAGCCTTCCATATTTGGGTTTTCATGTTGATTTTTGGTCACAAAATGGTATTTTCTTTATTTTTTCTTCTTAATTCTCTGTTATTACTTAATTGCTTCATAAAACTGAACTACGTACTTATGTGAATAGAAGATGAGCTATTTAGAGGAGAGCTTCCAATAAAATTTCTGTATGTTCTTACCTTTGCTGGATTGCTATAGTAGGGCCATTTTTGCTTATGTGATTCATAAAAATGAATTACGTACTGATGTGCATCATTTAATTTCTGAATGCAATAGTAGGACCATTTTTACCTTCGCTGGATTGCTATACGTCCTCATCTTAGAGACATCTCATACCATATTAAGTTAAGTATTCTTCTGTTTTCATGAATCACAATTCAGTTTAATTACCCATTTTTTGTTTTAACCTTGTTGTATTTTGTTTCATGGCTTGTTTAGGCTGCAGATTAGTGAAGGCATTAGTGTGCACCTACTGGTTTGGGCCTTTTGATGCTTTGTTTAATGGACACACATTGCAAGAAATCCAGATAAGTTATTTTGTTTGTTTTTCAATAGCATAGTTTCTCTATGTATTATTGATTTATAAGTAATAAACACATCATAGATGAGTAGAGAACACCCACGGTTTTCTCCATTCAAGTACACAACCACAAGTAAATGCATTTACTGTTGGCTTAAGGAATGATATACTGGCCCTATGATCCATTGTTCCTTGCTAGTGTAAATGTTTGTATTTGTCCTTGCACAATGTAATAATATTGGTTTTGTTTTCTTATACTATGGATGGATATATTGTTTGTTGTAACCTTCTGTGCTTATCTATATCATTTTGTTAGTTTTACTTGTATTAAACTTTGATTTTCAAGGTTGGTGATAATTGCTTTCTCAGGTGTGCTTCTGCACTAGTAAAATCCATGATTACTGGGACAAAAATTCTAAACCCATGATTACATCTGACCTGAACCTTAATATATTTGGTGATGCAGGCTCAGTCAGGTCAATAGCTTTATGGTATATATTCTCTTAGAAACTTTGGGACCATTAGAATGGGACAATTATTACATGAATTGTGATCCTAGTGCCTCTAATATCTGTTTTTTTTTTGTTTTGTGGTTCATTTCAGTTGTATGATCGGGTTATATTTTTTAGTATTCTTGTTTTACTTTGTAAAATAGGCAATACAAATAAACTCAGAGATAGGCTGGGGTGATGCAACTCTCTTTTCTAACATAAGCTTGTGTTGGCATCAAATAGGTGGAGGGGTTATGTCTTTGAAGGATGCTTTTATGGTGCGAAAGTCGAGGCCTGAATAGCCCAAAGCACACTATCGTATTGGTGCTGCAATGATGTTACTGAAGGTAATTACTCGTTCTATTTGAAACTAGGACTTTTATGTTACTGATACCAGAGACAAGCTGAAAATAAGTAATATTTCAAAAAGAAAGGAGATGATTGCATGCAATTATTTTGTTCTGTTCTTTTCCAAAGCCTTTTTAATTTTGCTGATAGTTATCATGGTTTCTTGTTTGAATGAATCAACCACTTTGCAAACACAATTTTATTCTAACCCTGACTTTTCTCAAGTATTTTAGTTGAATCAGTCTGTCAGTCAGTCATTCAGTTAAATTTTGTTTCAGCTTAATTAATACTGATATAATGTAATGTTATGTTATGTTATGTAATTATTTTTCTTTCGGTTATTACTCATAGGGACTTCTCACTCTAACCGACCCAAATTATATGGGTCATGTTCTCAGCATTCCAGTGGAGGATGAAGTACTCATACTTCCTTGGCTTATCGATGTATATTCAAGTTTGAGTTTTACGGATAACGATCAACAAGATCTGTGGAAAGCTCATCAGGATAGCATGGACAAGCTCATCTGCAGAACGATCAAGTGCCTTTCTTGCTATGATTTGCATGTGACTTTTGCGGTTTACCATGACCCTGTGGAGACTCATTTAGATGTTTATTTTGTTGGCCTTGACTCCGTTGAAGTAGGTGCTCTCCTTCGGGTTCATGGGATAGTAACTACATCAAATACTGTTCTCCCTGCCAATTCTATGTCTGAGACTATTCTCTTCCACAAATCGAGCGGAGAGTGCGTCAGTCTCGAACCTGGCAAGTCTGTCCCTCTCCCTCTGTCAAGAAGGATGACAGTACTTCCGCGTCAATCCACCTTGCGTGTTCATGTCAACATACAGGTATACGTTGGACATGAGGCTGAGTTCGGCATCAAAGAGACCGTAGAGTTCAATCCAAGTTCAGACTGTGCTGAAGAGTTCATTTTTCTTCCCAACCATGGTACGTTGTTAGTGAAGGCCACTTGGGTGGAGTGTGAAGTTCGCCTACTGATCTAGTATCAGTCTCATGCATAATTTAATTATCTACAGTTATTTTTATTGTATGCATGGTTACGCACTTACACTATACATTTGATTGTTTCTGTGTATTCTTATATTGGTACTGATATAGCATATCTGTCTAATCTTTTGTTACATTCTCCAAGACTATTGACCTGAACTAAAATAGTTTTCGGAGCAATAATTTGTAAATACCTAGAAAAAAATGGATATTACTTGGTTGTGATATCTCCACAATTTTGAAGATACAAACCAAGAATCTGCACAGAAGGGACGCATCCTCAGCCATAGTAGGTAAAATTTTGTGGAAGTACCGATATTGTATTGGTAAAGTATTCAACATAGTAGGAAGGAGTTAGGATGAGAAAAGGTTATCATGACCAAGGATGAATACCATATTTTGAAAATGAAATAGATTATCTGTTTCTTTATGTATACAGCCAAGTTAGTTGGTTGAATGAAAAGCTTGTTGCTTGGCAGTCTGAATTTCCACAAATAAATGAAATAATTATTGAATTACACAGGTGTTGTGCTTGTAATAGTCCTATTTGTGAACAACAAATTATTTGGTAGGCTGATTTTGACGTGCCAAACTCTTTAAGCTTATATTGCAAAAGGTCTTAAACGGATAATTTTAAGGGAAGCTGCTTTTGAAAATTGACGAAAATTGGGAATTCTAGAACTGAAAAAGTTAAACAATTATTGGTTGTGGAAGTATGAAAAAAAAAACAAAAAGAAAATAACAAAGAAAGCTAGTGAATTTGGATTTGATATATCCTGTGGTGCCCGCCCTCTGGCTCTGGGTAGGCTTTCCTAGCCGATGAAAGGCAAGAGATTCACCTCAATGAACCCACAGTATGTCGTTTTGTAGAAATATATATTGAGGGACCCAGTTGATAAGTCACAGACTCACAATTGCTCATTCCTTCTGCTCCTTTGGAAACAGAAAGGAAGAATTAAAGTTTAAACTCTTTTACTCTTTCAAAAGCAACGTGCTTCACCTATTCAATGCACCAATATTTATTCGACGATCCGTTGAATTTGATGGTTTAATAGTACGTACTTGGGTTTTCCCATGTAACAGCACCGGTTTGTGTGTGATTAAAATGAACTCTTCTTTCTTTTTCTGAATATATGATCAAATTAATGGCTTTTAAGTCTGCCAGCAAACTTTGGCGCCAAGTTAACGGAATTCATAGCTTTTTTTTTTTTGGAGTCCAGGCAGAATAGATGAAGAATTTAGAAGGTGCACTTTGAACATAATCTATCACCAGAATACTTTAATCTGATTAGTACACATCGGCTGTATATTCCATCGTGTTTTCTCTAACACAGTTGGGAAGTATCACAGGAAAATTAACCTTAAAGATTTTCTAATGCAAAATTTCGTAGCAAGACTGATCGTAGTACATTTCTTTTCCCAACTACCATATGTTAGTAACATCAGAACATCATCATCGTCCAATAAAATAAAGAAAACAGTCGTACAAGAAAAATAGCAACAATGACACCAAGACACCGTACTATAACAAAAAAACCATGGGGGTTGCTAGTGTCAAACATATAGGACACGTACACTTGTCCAACGCGATGAAATTTTAATTTTTAAAATTGAAATGGCCGATCCAAACCGCACAAATTGTTCTGTGTTATAAAATCTTCATAGAGACCAAATTTTTTTTTTTTCAAATTTTTTTACTATTTTTTTGGAATTTTTCAATATGCTCAATCTAAAAAGTTCTGAACCCTTCAATTTTGAAAATTCGAAAAAAATAGTTAGAAAATATGAAAAAATATAAAATTTGATTATCAAAGATATTTTAATATAGAGATCATATTGAGCGGTTTGGATCGACCGTTTAAAATTTTAATGTGCTACGTTTGGATCGTGTTTGACGTCCTATATGTTTGATTCTAGCATTACTCAAAAACCATTACAATCTCTTGACAAACACCAGCACCTCATCAAACGTTGAAGAAAAACAAAAGACAGGTCAATTTAACAAGGAGATAGAATGTGATGGGCACAAGTCTCCTGTTTCTTGTAATGAAGTTGCCATCATCCTTTTAATTATAAATATTACACAAAACTAGTGCATTAAAAACTTGTCAAAAACTAAATTCGGAGATCTAAGGCCACTTACTTAACGAGACCACGTGACACCAACATTAACGTGGCATGCATCACCTCTGAAAGTTTTCACTTCCTGGCCACTCAACCTAGCATCAAATTTGAAATCCTTATTCTTGGCAATTACTTGATCTGGTGCGTCAATAGCGCTGCACTGCCAGATGTTCACAGCAATAGTGAAAGACGAATCAACTGGAACCGCAATCTTACATCGTGCAAGAGGAAGTTGAGCAATTCTCCTCTCGCAATGACTGACGCCAATGGAGATACCTTCACTATCACTCCTTTTAAATAGGAAGCTCTTACCGGCCTCACCAACCTTTGAATTATGGGCAATTATCCAACCATGAACATTAGCCGAGGGAAATCGGCAGTCTGTGAGTGTAACAACCACATGAGCTGTTACGCCGCACTCATAAACGGCATACTTTACTTTTAACTTGCCGAATTGGCACCGAACCCTCGTGCACAATAAAGTGTCGAAATCCTCCCAAACCCGGTTCCATAGAAGTTTGGGCTTAAAGTCCTTAAACTGATCAGCACCAGCTTGATATCTAAATAGACAGGGATAAAAACCTACACGATCAGATGGCTGTATGACTTCATCAGGATCCCGAAGCATCACAAGACCCTGAAGTAATGTAAAAAAAAACACAATTGCACATCAGTGTAAGTTTTGACGTCAATAGAGTAGATGGAATAGGATATATAATTTCCAAGAGTCAATCTGCATAAGATTAAGAGAAACATACAAGATGCACTAACTGCAGTATTAAGAAGAAGAAGAAAAAAATATTATTTGCAAGTTTAAAAATTCAATCTTATCAACAAAGCGAACTAACATTTAGTGCATTCTATATGGATTTTTAATCAAATGTATTTAAGAATTTCCAAATTAGAGAATACAAATGAGTACAAATAAATTGAAAAACATTAATAAGATATAAGTGATTTGATTGAGAAATTCAGATATAGAGTAGTTCACTAAACAATAAATTCACAAAGTTATTGAATTGAAAATAATTTGATTGTGATATATACAAATACAGCAATAGTACAGATCTAGTTCAGTCATTCAGTGCCATAAAAGGAGAGATGTACATATAGTTCTAGTAAAAGAAATTTGAGTAAAGAAATATACGTTAGGATGAACATTTAGGGGCTCCCCATGTTTCCTGCTGTAGAGGACGTAGGTGGGAAATGAACCGATCATGATGCAACCATACATCTGGGACAAGGCCTGTTTATCAAATTTGACAAATCTCACTGAGAACACGTCCATAAGGCGACGTGGGACTGTCCGATACAGAATCTCAAGTTGCTGGTCCTTGTCTTGGTTGGCCTCGAGCAAAGGTAGCTGTTAAGAGTTCGGACTAGGTTATCCACCAACTAATGAATGAAAGCATAATAAAAGAGGTTGAAATTCTGTCTCTTTTTCACATCAAAATGGTCAAAAGTAGGTCCAGGGCCCAGGGGTGGGTGATGTATTACTGGCTCAAGTGGCAGGGCCAGGGCAGCAAGATACTTCATATTTATGAATCTAATTTTCCTTTATGAAAAGGAAAAATGGAAAATAAAAGATAGGCTATTTGTTTATACTAGCGACAGTACAGTAAACGTTAATTTGATGAGCATCCCAAAAGGAAAAAAGAAAAAAAGAAAAAAAAAACACACGCACACGCGCACGCACACACAGCCATGGGATCATGACCATGACAGAACAAAGCGACACCAAAGAATAGGGCTTTTGCGACTAATTAGAGTGATAACACTAGAAACAGGTAGGTATTGAAGGGAGAAGAGAGGAGAAAAAGAGAGAAAGAGAAGGAATTAAGACCTGGCGCGCACGTGAATTTGGTGGTCGACAGGAGGCACTTTGGAGCATTCATTGCTTCCTTCCCCTTCCCCTTTCGCAGCAAGGGTTGCCATGGAATCGATTTCGCTTTCGATTTCTGAGGTGGTGCGTGCGCAACAAAGGTTTGATTGTTTTCGCCTCCGTCGTCTATCTAGGGTTCTCTTAAATTGATTTCTCCGATCTTCTCTTCTGGAATCGACCGGGAGTAACTAACTAGTCCAGGACTCCAGGATTTCTTAAATATTATTGATTATATTAATTGGGATTATTGATTGTTGATTGATGTTCAGTTTAGTTTATTTTTTGGTTTTGGAAAGATCAAAGAATGCGAATTTATCTAGGGTTTAGGGTTTAGGGTTTTGTGATATGCCAATAAGCGAATGCGAATTAGAATTAGAATGCCGAATGGGATGGGCCGAAATTTTAAAAAATAATACTAAAATAATATAATTCATTAAAATTAATATCAATATAATAATATTTTTTAAATAGTATCACGAGATCGGAATCCTGTATTCCGAACGTTAGATCGGAATCCAGGATTCCGATTTAAGTTTTGATCGGATTCTAATTCAAGATTCCGAACAGGGCTGTAACACGAATTTTTGTCGTTTTTAATGATTTTATTGTACTTCTGTTATAAACATTAATTAAATATGTAAAATTTTTATATTAAATTAATATATTATAAATATTAGTTTGTCTAGAAAGGAGATGGATGAACTGGAGGTGTGTACGGCTCGTCCAAATGTACTCCAATGGATGACAAAAAAGCGTCAGCCGGGCTCAAGATAGGCTCGCCCTGAGAATATGGTGGTGGTCCAGGTGGATATTGTGTCGGATATGACGGATACTATGTGTGGTATGGTGGGTACTAGGTCTGGTACTCATAATAGGTAGGTGGGTCTGGATATGGACCAGGAGGCGGGCCTGGTGGTGTCGGTAACTCGCCAGTGGATATGGGTGGCTGTGTAGATCGGTGGATGGGCGGCTGTGTGGATGGCTGACTCTCTGTCCGTCTGCTCCGCACAATAGGCTGGCTGGGTCTCGGCTGATCAAAATATGTGTCCCAGTCGTGTAAAGTATACCTAGATGGCTGTTACATACAATGATATTACAAATAATATTAATATTATCAATAACATAATAATAAAAAATAATAATATTACAAATTTTAGGTTACCGTCATAAACTGCTGCTACTCAAATCCAGGCTCTGGCGCGTGATCCTCCTCCGGCAAATCAGGTATGGAGTCTATGTCTGTAGCTAGACCCTTCGCCTCTAAAAGGTGAGGTAACCGATGCGGCTCCCCAACGAGCTCCAACTGCGTCCTGCAGCCCTTCAGCAGCTCATTCCCATCCCGTCTGAATCCTTTCTTCACCGCCCATTCACATGCTCGCAGAGCTTGCGTCAATATGTGCTTGACCTGTTTATTTGTTGTTAGTGACCAAAATACAAATCAATTCATTTCAAATTGAGTAAAAAACTTTCCATAGTCACCCGCTCGGGCGCATCCTCTAGATAGGTCATCCGGCTAGCTGGAATCTGCTGTGCTACTCCCGAAATGGGGACAAGATGAGCACCTCCATGTATCTGCATCCATCTATCGTATGCAGGCAAAATATCGTCACTCCATGGCCGCGCCTCTGCCACCTCGACCTGTGTCGTGTCGGCCCACATCGCAACCTCTAATGTGAAAAGGTCCTGCCAATCCCTCTGACGAAATGTGTTATGCCGGTACTGTAACAAAGCCTCCATCCTCCTCCAAGCCTGTTTTTTTAGGTCATATTTAATGCATGTATTATAAATATTTCAATTTAAATCACGAAGGTGAAAAGAATAACGTACCGTAGGAAGAGGAGGCGGAACAGTCTGGAACAGCATGAACTGATGCATCACCCGATCGGCATAGTGCCACGCCACGACCCAGAAATGGATGCATGGAACGCGGAGCCGGTAGTATCTCTGCTCGTAGCGGGCATAAGGAGGCATGACCACCTGTCTGAGCTCATCCTCGTATGGCCGCCACACCACGTGTGCATGCTCCATCTTCATTAGTACGTCTCGAGCGTACTCAATACCGCTGCGAACGGAACCTTTCACCTTTTTCGACCTAAGCCGTGTCGTCCATTGCCCGACAAATTATTACAATTATCATGATTTTAATTGTTTAACTAAGTAATTAATTTTAAATTACATAATTTAATTTGTTTACAATTATGACTAATTTAATTTTAATTTGTTTACAATTATGACTAATTTTAATTGTTTAACTAACTAATTTAAAATAACGAATTTGGACTAATATTAACTAATTAATTATTACCTATCAAATTTGTTTACCAAAATTCTTGATTATAATTTTTAAACAAACAAATTGATGTTATATTACAATATTTGATTTATTTTATTTAATACAAATATAATTAAAATAAAATTAAAGATTAGCACCTTCCTATATTTGATTTATTTTATTTAAGAAAAATATTATACCTTCCATACGGCGGACATCTCTCAACTGACGACTTGCCCCAACCTTGGAAACTTTTCGTAACGGACGGCCGACAAAGTAATAACCGGGTGTACGACCACGACTGAAGCAGTAGCCATGGAGCAGGAACCTTCTGAGCGCCATTTGCCAGGACTGCCAAGTCCTGGCCGCGGTATAACATAGCAAGTGTGGCCGCACCCCAGTTATATCTCACTGACTCCGATGCATGAACATCCTGCAAATAAGAAAAAATATTTTTCGTTAGTTGCTCCATATTTTAAACTAAGTTATCCAAGTTAGTACTAATGTAAGAGATGTTCTTAATATTTACAATTACTAACCCGAAGTAACTCCAGATAAAAACAAGGAACAGAATCTTCTGTGGTATCTGGAAACATCTCGCAACCCATCAACTCCAACACCAGGTCCCGTGTGTATCTACCGATCATATCTGCGTCCTCTGACCCAGGTCCCTGTGCCCACATATCACGTAGTTTCCCAAACTGTACTGCGTGAAGTTTCCTGCATTACATAAACATTACACACACACACACACATATATATATATATATATATACATATTGCAGCATATCTCAAAATTTTAATTAAATTTTAAAACGTTTGTTACCTCCCAGCACGTCGATCAGTCGCCCTCTCTCTGAAGCAATCTAGAACATCCTCCATAGGAGTGTACCATGGCAATGCAAAGTCGGCTAGATTCTGCACATCGTCGTAAATAGTACGATCGGTCACCGGTCGTCCAGTCGTAGGCAAGCCAAAAATGAAGGCGACATCCTACAAATTTTATTTACATTTTTTTATTAAACAACAAAAAAAAATAATAAATAAATAAATAGGTACCAGCATAACTTGGAAAAAATAATACCTCAAGAGTAACGGTCATCTCGCCTACGCGGGGAAAGTGGAACGTGTGGGTCTCGGGCCTCCAGAACATGGCTAGACCCTGTATCATGGAACGATCCAATGGCATGTGACCTAACTCAACGAAATGAATAAGGCCCAATGTCACAAGACGCTGGTCCACCTCCTCGGTTCGTATCATTTTTGCCTTATGCATTTCGGGCGTCCACGCCTAAATAAGTTAAAAAATATATTATTTACTATATATACTATTAACTATATACAAAAATTAACTATATAAATAAAAAAATTAATTATTTCCTTAAATCCTAAACCCTATACCCTAAATAATTTAAAAAATAAATTATTTCCTATATATACTATTAAAAATATATATATAAAAGAATTAACTATATAAATAACAAAACACTTACTCGTTCGCCTCGAAGCTCAGACTGACTAAGATGCAGAAGCTGATCAGTAGGAGGAGGAGCGGGGGGGGCAGCAGGGGGGGCAGATGAAGAAGCGCCAGGATCTCCTCCTGATGTAAATGCGCCAGGATCTCCTCGAGGCCTCGTGGATCGACGTGGATCCTCTGGTCTTCTTCTTCGCGGTGGCATTTCGACTGTTACTGCAATAAAAATTTAATAAAGTATAAAATCTACCAAAATTTCAGCAGCATCTCCCCTGTACCGGGAGAGTTTTCCAAAAAATCTGAACCCAATTACAACCCAATTTGAACCCAACCCAACCCAATTTCATTCCAATTTGAACCCAACCCAACCCAATTTGAATAAATCATTCAAATTTTACAATCATTGCATTTCACAAATCATTTCACAAGCATCAATGAATCAATAATTCAATCATTGCATTTCACAATTTTACAATCATTGTATTTCACAATTTTACAATCAGTCAATCAATCTACAAGCAATTTACAAACATTTCTATTCAAACAATAATAAAATAAACATATAAAAAAGCTAACCTGGAGTAGAAACGAATTGACTATCTTCTAAACAATTTTTTCCTACATTTTTAATTAATACCATCAATTATTACCATTTTTCTAATTTTTTCCATATTTAATAATCAAAATCTTAATTATTAAAAGCAAAAAAAATAAAAATAAATAAATAAATTACACATAAATTTTCATATGATTTTTTTTATTTTTTCGTATTTTAAAAATAATTTTATAATTTATTATATATTTTTCTAATTAATTAAGTAGTGAATAAACAAATAAAAAGACAAAAAAAAATTCAATATAATTAATAAATTAGATATAAATTTACATTTTTTTTCCTGATTTTTTCAGATTTATAAAATATTTTTTCAATATTTTTTCTATTTTTTAATTTAATTAACTAAATTAAAAACTAAAAAACTAAATAAATAAATAATTAAAAAAACTTACTGTTCTCGCGCGGAAAGGGAGGGTCCAGAGAGAGAGCGAAGCAGGTCTCGTTAGATCGGAACCCATATATATAAAGTAAAGTTTGGATCGGAATCCTGGTCGCGCGGAAAGGGAGGGTCCAGAGAGAGAGCGAAGCAGGTCTCGTTAGATCGGAACCCATATATATAAAGTAAAGTTTGGATCGGAATCCAGGATTCCGATCTAAGCTTAGATCGAAAACCCAGAATCCGATCAAAGTTTAGATCGGAATCCTGGATTCCGATCTAACGTTCGGAATCCAGGATTTCGATCTCGTGATACTATTTATATTAAACTTGTTATATTGATATTATTTTTAATATATTATATTAATTTAATACTATTTTTTAAAATTATAGTGGGATGGGGAATGGAGGCCGATAGCCCGATGTCCAGGTCCCCGAAATGGGCCGTATTGCTGACGGGCTTCTTTTGGGCGGGGGCCTATATTCCGAAAAATTTAAAAATAATATTAAATTAATATGATATATTAAAATTAATATCAATATAATAATATTTCTTTAAATAGTATCACAAGATCGGAATTTCAGATTACGACGGCAAGATCGAAATTTCAGCTTTTTAATTTTTTTATATATTATTTATTTATTTAATTAATTTATTAATTAGTTAAATAATTAGAAAAATAGATAATATATTGTAAAAATATTGAAAAAATATGGAAAAATCAGGAATAATTAAACTAAATTTTATATGTAATTTAGTATTTTTTTGGAGAAATTAAATTTTTTTCTTTTATTAGTTTATTAATTAGTTAATTAATTAGAAAAATAAATAATAAATTCTAAAAATATTGAAAAAATATAAAAAAAATCAGGAATAATTAAAAAAAAATTTATATGTAATTTAGTATTTTTTTGAAAAATTAAATTTATTTTCCTTTTAATTAATTTATTTAATTAAATATAAATTTAATTAATTTATTTAATTAAAAAATGAATAATTAAGTATAAATTTTTAATTAATTTACATTAAAATTATAAATTTTGAAACAACCATTTGATATGCGTCCCGGATGTCGTCCTCTATATATATTATTTTCATATTATATATTAAACAATCATATCGAGTCTCATGATCAAGGAAGCACTTCCTGGATTGCGTTAGAAAGGAATCACACGAGATTGATGTTTTACTGAGACGGAGAAGAAAGACTAAATTCGCTTGATTTACTGCATTTCTCTTTTTAATAATTAATTTATGATTTTTAAAATTTTTTTAGTAGTTTAGAGTGGTTTTTAGGTTTGCAAACTTTCAAAGTGGATTTTGGAGGTCCAGAGAGTGTTTTTTGGCTTCGAAAATGGTCGTTACGGGGTTTCACCGGTTTCACCCCGATAACATGTGTAGATCTCGTCGCCAGCTTTCCGGAATGTCCTCGTTTGCGCCAAACGGACCTTCCTATCAAAAGTTATGCCTGTTTAAAGTTTTAATGTTCAAGTTATGCTTTTGTATCCCTGCAAATCCAGAAAGGATTAATAAAACTTTGAACATTCTGAATGGATTATGCCTTTATATCCCTGCAAATTCTGAAAATTTATAATCCTTTCTAAATGGTACAATTCATTTAATTAAATAAGTTATAAAAATTTATATTTTAATTAAATAAATTAATTAAAATAAAAATAAATTTAATTTCCCTAAAAAATACTAATTTACATATAAAATTTAATTTAATTATTCCTGATTTTTTCAATATTTTTACAATATATTAACTATTTTTTTAATTATTTTACTAATTAATAAATTAAATAAATAAATAATATATAAAAAAATTACTATTTTTCTAATTATTTAACTAATTAATAAATTAAATAAATAAATAATATATAAAAAATTAAAAAACTGAGATCTCAGCTGGATTCCGATCTCAGCTAAGTTCGGAATCCAGGAATCCGATATTGCGTTCGGAATCTGGGATTCCGATCTCGTGATACTATTTAAAAAAATCTTATTATATTGATATTATTTTTAATATATTATATTAATTTAATATTATTTTTAAATTTTTCGGGCCTATATTTATTTATTTATTTATGATTATTTAATCCAGCCGTAGCACTGTACAGTAGCACTCCTCTTCTTTGTTTGTTCGCAAGTCGCAACCCTCAGAACTCAGAACCCTTCCTAGCCTCCTAGGAGATCCCGGCGGCCCGGCGCGAAATCAGCGAAGCAAAGCCAAGCAACCGCGCGCATGGAGTCTTACGTACCGTACGCTTCCCTATGTTTTGTTTTGTTTTCAAAGAGCTCAATGTTATATTATTTATTTATAAATATGTACTGAATACTTACTGATGCTTTCTTTTTTGTGTAGATGTGGCAGTCCGAAGCCGAAGCCCAAGCGTGCTCGGATAGAGGTGTTTTCGGCCATGCTTGAGAGCACAGAGGAATGTCGTCTATTTGAGAGACTCGGCTTCAAACGGACCTTTGGCGTCGTCCTCCTCCAGAGCTGCAAACGCAATTATGTCATCTTTGATTCCCCCGTTGTAGGTCCTCAGCTAATTCATCCACGAGAGGTAAATTTCATTACTTTATTTATTAATTTGAACCCCTTCTTTTCTCTATCCACACTATCACTCCACCTGTAGCATGAGCATTCCCAAATCCCAACATTACCTATGCTTATTTTTTTTATAACCCCAATTAAAATTATAACTGTGCAATCCACCAACCATGGAGCAAAATGCCTCCTATACCCGTCCTCATTCATTGACAACACCAAATTAAATGTATTAATATTATTATGTATTCTGCTTCAATTGCTGCTCCTTTACTCTTCTACTGCACAAATCTTCTCTTCCTGAGCAATTTTTATATATGCTTCTTGGTTCCTCCTCTATTTATCTGACCGGACCTCTTCAACTGGTCGACCTGAAACTAGTCGAATGACCCACTTTCCAAATTCAACCTCATGCCTCTGTCTCTAGTAATTTAATTATACCAGTCAAAGAACCTTCATCCCTACTTCATGTCGATGTAATTCTCTTGCTTTTTTTTATTTATTTATTTATTTTTCTTTACTGTCAGGGCCATCTCACTCTAACCGACCCCGAATGTAGCATACCCGTGGAGGATCAAGTAATCATTTTTCCTTGGTTTATCCTCCTGTATTTATGTGCTATGGATAAAGGTGAACATCCTCTGTGGAAAGCTGATATTGATGGAATGGACCAGCTCATCTGCCGGGAGATTCAATGCTTTTTTGGACTCGTTTTGCATGTGAATTTTGCCGTCTATCGCGATCCTATGGAGACACATTTGGATGTTCATTTTGTTGACCTTGACTGTGGAGAAGAAGATGCTCTCATTCAGGTTCATGGGACTGTCAGTGCATCAAATAGCATTCTCTCCGACTCTGAGGCTAAGAGTATTCTCTTCCGCCAATTGAGTGGAGAGTGCATCAGTCTCGAAGCTGGCAAGTCTGTACCTCTCCCTCTGTCCAGAAGGATGACAGTGCTTCCGTGTCAATCAACCTTGCGTGTTCATGTGAGCCTACATGTACGCATGCGTCATTTGGAGTTTAGCTTCCAAGGGATGGTGGACTCCGATAGTAGTTCAGGCTATGCTGGAGAGTTCTTACTTTCTCCCGATCGTGCCAACTGTGGTAAGTTGTTAGTGAAGGTCACTTGGGCGGAGTGCGAAGATCGCCTCGAGTAGTATTATCTTGCCAACATATATTAGTTATCTTAATATTTCCCTGGTTGCGGTAGAACTTTGATACCGTTTGTATAATGCTTATTTTGGTACCGATCTGCTGTATGTCTGTCTAATTTTACTTGAATTGATTTAAATATCTAAGTGTGGTTTGTTTTGCTTGAACAAAGCTTACTGATATGCATCCTTTAGTTGTTACACTTACTGGGCTATTACCCAGAACAAAGGTATTTCCTGCACCTTCTAATATAATTTAAAAGACAACACATTAACTAAACCATTTTTACTAGTTAAATAAAATAAATGAGGTTTAAGGGAGTTTTGTTTTCAGGTAAAATCCGGTGGCCTTGCTTCTTTATTAAATACAAAATTTACAAATTCCACAACAACTTCCAAGTTTAAGAGGAAATGAGGAAATTTTAAAATTGAAACCAGAGAAAAAAAAAACTCCAAATTTAAATAACAAATATGAAACCTCCATATTTTAGCAACATGTAAATCCAATAGCATTTCACAAGGCTAATGGGGGCTATTACACATGGCCGAAATGCAAATGCAACTTGGCAGGTTGCGCAGTCCAAACAAAATTTAAGTGCGCCGTTCAATTTGAACAGTTATTTTTGTAATTTTATATTCCTTGTATTTGTATAGATATTTATGTTACTGCTTTTTCAGATTAGTTTAGCTTTAACTGTTCAATTGTAATTCGATGATTAATAACTCTCCTCTCATTCAATCTAGTAAGAATTCAATTTGTAACCAATTTTTTCCCCTTTGAGTAAAGCATTAACAATGTATTTATTTTATTTTCGTTTGGCATCCACCTTAGACTCACTGGTTATTAAGAACAATAATTTTTTTTTTCATTAACGGTTTTAAATTTCTTCACGCTTACCATATTTTTCAGTAAAATAAAAGTTATGCTGTATTAAATTTATTTTATGGCGTGGGTGGATTTCGTGCTTTTCAGTAAATTATTATGTTGTAAAAGGAAAGTTATGTGTAACTTGTAACTTTTTAGCATAGCTTTTTACTTTCAGAAAAACAAGTGCAGCATGTTCCTTTCCTAGGCAGCGCGAACAGACTTGAGGGCCAACTTTTGATCCGAGCCGTTCAATCTAATTTCGACGGTTAAGATTTTTCGGGCATATCGATCTAAGTTACATGCACGGGACCCCCTTAATCGTTGGAAATTAGATGTAATAGTTTAGATCATAAGTTGGCACTCAGGATTTGGAGGATGTGATTCCTAGCTTTTTACTTTCAGAAAAACAAGTGCAGCATGTTCCTTTCCTAGGCAGAGCGAACAGACGTGTTTGGTCATGTTTTTCTGTAGCACAAGCTGTGTCACAAAATTGTGACTATTTTAACTTGTCACTGCAACGGCGTCGTTGCACCACAACAACACAATTATTGTAAAAGTCTGTAACAGACTAACAGGCGATCTGAATTCATTTTTTCACTCATTCCCGTTATTTGAAAGTGTTTTTAACTTTTTGTAGCTCTCTGATTTGTAAATGTTCTGTAACTTTCGTGATTGTCCTACGAACTCATCTTGATTAAATTCTGTCTAAGGTCTTAACGTGAACAATAATATTAATAATGCATTATTTCACTTGTACCATACGCAGGCCTTCATCCCTGACTTAGAACTGACTCTGGGTGCGTTTGGATCGTTGGAAGAAAGAAGAAGAAGAAGGAAGAAGAAGAAAAAAAATTATAAACAATCCAAACTCTTCACAAAGTTACACACTTCCCAATACTTCTTTTCACTTCTTCCCTTCTTCCCTTCTTCCCACACCTATCCAAACGCACCCTTGTGAATTTTAAACTAATCAATTTTTTGGGGCTGAACTTGTTATAAGGAGAAGAAATCAATTTAATTAAAGAAGGTATTAGTTGTAGTCCCTCTTGGTGATGCTTTTCCTGGTAGTTTCGGTGATTAAATTGACGCTTCAGTTCTTTATATTCAGATAGATGTATAATTACAATTTAAATATTTACCATAAATAGATAAAAATAATCTCAGATTACATAATCCCTCCCACTTCACTCAAAATATTATTTTCAAAGCGAATCAAAGATGACCTTTTCAAGCATTAACAATAATAAAAAGCAAATCTCAAAAAGAAAAATAACAACAATAAAAAGCATAAAATGAGACGTAGGTGCCAGACCTTTTGCGGTACAAATTCTACAAAGCTAATGTTTTGGATTGATAATTTAAATTTAATTTATTTGCAAATAAAACCAAATTTCATGTAGATAATAATTATATTATGTGTTTGAAACTTCTGTTGCATATTGTTAAAAAAAAAATCGGGCGGATACAAAGAAATGCGCAGTTTTTATATTTAACATTCGCACATCTCGTTAAATTCGATCATTTGGGATCAATAAAAATACACCACCAAACTTGTTCCTCTGATATGTGGTTCTAAAAGGGAAAAAAATTATATGAGACTCTACGGACCGACAGATAATTTTGTATCTAGCTAGAGCCTTTTGAAATGTTTTTTAATAAACATAAATAATTAATGGTAAATGTAAATTTTATATTTTCTTCACTCCCTTCACTACGCATTATTTAGCGCTCATTTTCTATGCTCAGCTCCGTCGAGTTCTACCGCTATGATTAGTGCCTATACACAATTTAAATTAGTTATCAACACATTACATATCATTAGAGTTTTTTAGCTCATTTGTTAAAACATATAAAGTACAAATTTTGATATAGTAAAAGTATAATCATGCTATAATAATGTTTATAAAAAAATTAAATATTACTTTTTAAAATGTTACCCACCAACATATATGATATATGATAATTTATAACTAAAAAATAATTATAAGAGTTTTATCTCCCCGAACTAGAAGTACTAATGTTTTTTTATAAAAAAAACAATTTATACAGAAGTTGCTTCTACCTCTTTTCATTACTTGAAAAAACAAATCAAAAGTACGTTAATAAAATGAAAATTGGGAAACGAATCAACAGTGAAAACAATGATGCAAACGCCTGAAAATGAATCTGTAAAATATCCGGAGAGAATTGATTGTCAAGTCACATGGGACTAAATAAATGAAACATATGAAACATACCAGAGCATAATAACATATCTTTCCATTAATTTCTAGGAAATTATAAGTAACTCAATTTCAAAACCATACTGTAGGTAAAACTCAAATCGCAACGGTTGTGGTACTGTTCTGGAATGAATCTGGGCCCTTCGTCTCCGCTAGCGCTCATGTCTTTTCTCTCGATTTCGCGGAGCTTCCTCCCCAGACTGTCCCTCTCTGTTCGATACTGGATCTAGGGTTTCTCCGATTGGTTCTCTCCATAAACTTCCCCATTTCTTCTGCTCTCGCTCTTGCCTGCTGCCTCACCTTCTTCGGTGAGTTTTCTATTCTTTCTCCCAATTTTTTCCATTTGCTTACTCTACTTAGTCATCTGATGGACGAGGAAACCGTAACATTTCGCTGGACGAGAAAACCCTAGCTTTGCGCCTCTTCCGCTTCCCTTGGGTTCTTTCTTCCTCTTTCAGTTGAGTGCCCTTTTTAGCCATTGACACCTCTCTCTCCTCTCTATCTCTTTCTTCCTGAAAATGCTTTCGAATCTGAGTTTTCGTTTGCAATTTGTTGTACGATTATGTGCTTTTGCTACTTCTACAGTTTGCTGGGTTGGGATTTTGTGAGGTTATGAGTTCATTCCCATTGCGTTTTACCATTTTTTTTTTACTAAAATTTTGGGCTAAATTTAGATTATCAAATGAAAACTCAAGAAAGGTGATTTGGGATTTTGTCAGGTAATGATGGGTTCATTCCCGTGTGCTTAGATGGAGCATATTATCTCCTCTCTGGTTTATGTCTCAACCCAAGCTTTTTTTTATTTGGGTGCTCTCCTTGCCTATTTCTCCTATTTTGTTGATTGATTTTAGTATTTTATATCTTTCTTTTAACAATTTGGTCATGCCTGTTAGACTAAGTTACTTGCCAGTTATGAAAGCCCACTTTGTCATAACAAAAGATAGTAATTTTTCTGTCCTCTTTTTTTTCATATGATAGATCAAATTGTCGCAAAAATTTAGTGATTGTTGTTTAATATCCGGTAATATTCTGATGTTCATATATCCGTTAATGTTCTCAATGGGGGTAGTTATGAACTAGGCTTATTTGACCTTATTATGGATTTCTTTTGTCTCTTTGCCTTTTGTCAGGTCAAGGAGTCGACTGTAGAAAAACAACATCATATTGCACACAGAAATATCTTTTATGCTCCTATAGAATAGAATGTAGATTTTGCAAGTAAATTGAGGTTGGTATTTCTGAAATACTATTTCATATATATTTAATGTTTGATGAAATGATTTTATGCACTTCAATTGTTGCATGCTATCAGATGTGAGGTTTGCTGAAGAAATAAATAGCAGTTATGTATCGCATTAATGATTTGTTCAATAGGTTGCAGAGGAAAGAGTTTTTTTTTTTGGATTGGAAAGTAAATAGAGCCTTCTTACAACTTTGTTAATTGTTGCATCTTCTCTTTGCCATTGCAGGTATTTATAAAATTCTGGGCAAGGAAGTTTGTTGCTTGGGGGAAAAAATATTTTCGCGCTACTAGAGAAGTGGTTGATGGTTAAATTCTTGAAGGTATGAAGTTAGTTCATTGATTCAGATAACAGACTAATTTGGTACTTTTGGATTTTATTCTTTCGTTATTTGTGGTGCTATTTATTCATGTACTATTCAATTGGAGATGATTGTTTAGGGCCATTAAACTGAGAGATTGTGAGGTCTATCTAAAAATTTACTGCAATGGGGTAGATGATTTAACTGCGAAAGATCTTGGTTTTTATTATTATGATCTAATCTTTATTTTTGATGATTAGGCTTTGCAGGACTCAGCATAGAATAGAGAGGCAATAAGAAAAATTGAGCTCTCTAAGAAGGTAAAAAAATGTTAATTCGTTGTTCATTTCTTTTCTTTTTTCTAATTGATTGCATCGAAAAACAATCTGATTAATAGAAAATTTATTGCTTTCAAATATTATTGTTTGCAAATTAACATTCAGCTCTAAATAAGATAGTTGGAAAAAAATAGTTGTGTGTTTCAATTGGATGACAAGGCAATTTATCTTAATTTTTAGACATAGGTATATTATTTTAACTGGTACGTCTCATTATGTTAGACACCACTGTTGTTTGAGTGTAACATGGCTCATTCAGCTTTCTCAAATTCTGATATGCAATAATTCATTTTGTTCCTCCATGAGTTTTAAGGGTGCATCCAGTGTTCTTATGACAAAAATATAGTCCAGCTAGCAGATTTAATATGATACCAAAAGAGTTTCTTAAATGCAGCTAGCAGGTTTGTGCACCTCTCTCTCCTCTCTAACATGGCTCATTCAGCTTTCTCAAATTCTGTTCTTTCTCTATATTGATTGGGTTCTTTCTTTATATATTAAGGATATTGCGATGCTGGGGTCGTTGTTCCTGCATGGCCTTCTATTTTTTCCCTTCTCAATCCGAGGATTTTTTCGGTCAGTTTATGCATTGTGCTTTAACCGGTTTTGCTTATGTACCTGTCGTCTGTACCAGTATGAGAGTTGTGATCCACAGCATAGCAGTGTCGCAACAACACAGACACAGTGTGGAAACAAGCTCATTTTTGTATTTTTGTAGGTCCAAGATACTTAGTTCCTGCTGTCTTTATCCTCTACTATTCTGAGTTTGTGCTTTTTTCTTCTATATTCTTTAGTTATTTCAGGTCTTTACCTGTTCATTCTTTGGTTTTTCCATACGAAACTTTTCTGCCATGCTACATCTTACACTACTTAGTGATTGGTACCAACAGCGTGTTGTCGGGTCGGGACATGATAGTCCATAGAATATTATTGGTAAGGTGTTTTGTTTTGTATTGTGTGGCAGTCCCAACAACCCTGTTATTGGCCCTGTTAGTGCCAGTGCAGGCCTATATCAATCACTAAATTAGAATACAAACTGCTGCTTGGACGAGTTTATTCTCTTTGGCAAAATGCACTTTTTTTGTCGCATTTAATGTTCATTTTCAGGAAGCATACCCTTTTTTTTGCTAAGAACACTCTTTTATATTATTCAATTTGTGTATTGCTTTCGTGGTGGTGTGGCAAATCTTTGTATTACCTACCGTTCAATTTTATTAATTATTTTCTTTTTAACATGCGTCGTTCTGGGAAACAAAAAATAAATCACAATTACATTTTCTCAACTAAATTGGAGGGGGGCTCTATAGTGAAAAAGCATCACAGGTCATAACACAATATGAGAATGCAAAAGTAGGAGATCAAATTACACATCATGAATGAGATGATGCAAAATGAGGAGCCAACTGGAGGGTGTGTACATAGAGACCATGATTGTACAGATAATATTTAATGTCAATTAAGTTTATCTTCGATAATTAAAAATTGGATTAATATGTAGTATTTTTACTCTTTGCTTTCAGCTATTATCTCAGTTGCTGTTGATTTTCTAATAGTAGTGATATATTAATTATTATATCCTTGTAGTTATAGTGTTATACATTTCTAAACATTCAAATAAAAAATATTATAATTTACTCGATTATTATATCCTTATACTTATTTGCAAATGGCTTAGGTTTGATTGTTGAAGCTTTTTGTTTTACTATGTACAAAATGGTCTCCTTCTTCCAGTCAGAACAAGACAAGTACTGCTATAAAAGTAAATAAATAAAAAAATTGTAGTAAGAGGAAGCATCCTTAACTGGTTTCTTCAATTTAATATGATACATCTTTTTTCTTTCGTTAGTATCAATACCTACAGGCCTCTAATCAGTTATGTTACGTAATTAAGTTCAAATTAATGTTGAGGCAATATTCCAATTTCATTGAAGAGAAACTGAATATGAAACTAATCTTTTAAATTTATATGAAGTTAATTTATAATTGACCATTTGAGCTTACTTTTTTTTCTACATTTTGCGCTATCTCAAGAGATATTCGCAATTGTTGACAAGGTGACCACTTCTGAAGTTGTCCAGACGCTTCGAATGGAAAATTGCTTTGAGGAGATTGTCAATGAAAATTCCAGGTATATTTTCCCTTATGTTGTTGACCTACAGACATGGGTGCATTATATTGAAACTCAGTGACTTGGTTTTCTAATCCAGCTTTCAAAGTTGATTTTATCCATTTTTCATCATGTCTACGATCTTATTAACTTGCAATATATTGATAAATATATCTAAGATCTATTTAATTTGTCTGTGTTAGTATTGCTATTGCCTTTTTTACTTTCCTCTTAGACATCATAGTTGAAGTTAGGAGATGAATTATAATAGATTTGGCATTTTTGTACTTAAAGTTCTATCTATTTTGTTAAACTATATGGCCGTAGATATATTTTGTTTTCTGTTATCGAGAGCATTAATTAATAATAACTTACAGATTGATGGAACTGTCAAATTGGCGGAAGAGGAGCACAGAAAAATCAATTAAGAAGCGATATCAGTTAGTTCCTGTATCTTAACAAGTTTACTGTTACCAAACTGTTTCACTCATGCTCAGCTCTTATTTTAATTTGTGTTGCAATTTTGGTGCAAGAAAGCAACAAACTTTACTACTAAAAAAATGAGCCAATTAGAGCTCTTTGACACAGCAATCGATGTTCTACATCAACCTCATTGCCTCTCTCTTATTCATATTGATAATTTAGATTTACAAAGATGTATATGTGCAGTTACAGTAGCCATTTAAATAGTTTAAAGAAAATAAAAATGACACACTCAAATCTTTGTTTGTTTTTGGATTAAATCTATTTCTAAAAGATCCCTTTAGGCTTCCCATACGAGCTCAGAAATAAACTTCCCTTAGGGGCCGTTTGGATCCCCATGGGATTTTGGAGAATTTCATCTTTATACCATAAATTTATTATAAATAATCCAAACTCTTTACAAAATTACACACTTCCCAATAAATTTATTCCTAGGAATTGCAACTTTTCCAAATTCCCCAACTTCCTAAACGATCCAAACGGCCCCTTATAGCTTATACCATGTATCTATCTAATCAGTTCAAGTTTGTTTCTTTTTTTCAGGAAAAAATGTCGAGTGTCAACACCATTTGTTTGCTGGTAGTGTTGAATTTTAAGCTCAAATATCTTGCATACCAAGCGGTGATTATTTTGATATACTGCATATTTTAGGTATTGGGATGTGCGTTGCAGTTATCCAGTTAGCATGCATTTCCTGTTAATGTTCCTTTTTTTTTATTTGTTTGAATCTAAATAATTTTATGTTATGGAACGATTAAAAATTGAAACTCATTATCCAAAACTTCATCGCGCGAAGCGCGATGCATTAGCTAGTTGTCCTTAATTTGTTTCTCGTGACTCGTCACTCTTCAGGCATGAAGCTTTTGCAAAGAAGAGAGTATTAAAGTATTTTACGAAAAAGGAAGTCGGGAAGCCCTAGCTCGTTACTACGTTTGTACACGTCACATCTCTCGCTTTTTGACCGTGCCATTCCAAAAAGTGACAACCAATACAGTGTGAGGTGTGCCAAACGATTTTGGACTTGGTAACTCGTATATATTCATTTATGTAGGCTCCGTTTGGATAGCTGTGGAAAGAAGAGAAGAAGGAGAGAAGTAGAAAGAAATATTAAGAAGTGTGTAACTTTGTGAATAGTTTGAATTATTTATAATTTTTTTTTCCTTCTTCCTTCTTCCTATATCCAAACACAGCCGTAATGTTACATAAAGGCTGTGTTTGGATGGTGAGAAGTGGGAAGAAGGAATAAGGAATAAGGAATTTTTTTCAATAAATTTATTCATAATCATCTAAATTCTTCACAAAAATTACACACTTCCCAATAAATTTATCCCTTCCTAATAAATTTTTTTTCTTTTTTCTTCTTCCTACCTTATTCTCAACACATCCAAACGGAGCCAAAGTTAACATGTAGTAAAGAGCAGGTTCCGGGTAAAATAAAACATCATATAACCGAAAAAATATTACAATATATATAAAATAATTAATTATTGTCAGCCATTCATGTTTTATTTCGTTGGCTTATTTGACCATAAAAGTACCTTAAGAAATGAAGAAATTGAAAAGTTGTATTTGTTTTCTAAACTTTCGAGGTAACTTGGAGTCAAGTCAATCAAAACTGGTATGTAAAAGATACGTCAAAATACTGAAATTAAATCACAAATTATATATAATGTTTTGTTATCTTTAGAGAAAGTGCCGTTAGTACTAAAAGCTGGGGGCAAAGAATTGTATCCCTTTGATTTGAATCACCGTATTAATTAACATGACGACTCGGATAAAAGATACGGATGGAGCTAACGTCAGCGGGAAAAGGAATCCAACAAGCTAAATTGCAGCCGTTGTTAAAAATCTGCGAAATAATTTCCATAAATAAACTACAACGGTAATAATTTCCATTAATGATCGTTTAGATTTAATAATATAATAAATTAAAAAAAAATCGCTATTCCTTTCTGGAGAAGGAATCTTTTACTGCCTTCGCAAGAAAGCTCCGTTGGTCTGTCGGTCATACCCTTTCTTCCCATTTCCGAGAACTTTCCTTTCCACCCCCCTCTAGTCTCCACTCTCCAGTCTCCACTCTTCTGCTACTTTAACCTTTTTTCTCGCTAAAAAGTAAAAAGTAAAAAGTAAAAAGTAAAAAGTAAAAACCCTTTTGTTCTCGCTAAAAAGTTTCTGCTACTTCAACGCACAGGAATCAAGACTTCGCCTCGTCTCCTCTCTCTCCTCTCCTGTCCTCTCATAGTCTCATCGGCTCTCCATCTCCCCATCCCTCTCCCTCTCCCTCTCCAAGCGACGGTTCTCTTGATCGGAGCCGTCGCTCTCTCTTGCGGGAGGTGATTGATCAGGCACTAAGGCCAGTATGCTTTTTGCAAATCTACTGGAGGTGAAGTGCAAATCAATTGCTCTGCTACTGGCTTCATCTCATGCCTCAGGTATTTTACGAAGCCGCTCCAACTCCCGTCTTTCTCTCTACTTCAACGAGTTACTCCAACCCCCGTCTCTCTCTCTTTCTAACATCAACGAGTTCCTCTTACAGATGAGAACAAGGCGAAGAAACGTCTGGAAGCAGCTTCCTCTGGAAACCTCCGTTTCCTAAAAGCTACGTACTCTATTTTGCTTCATTCTACTTTCATCTCACCAAGTTAACTAATTAGCCATCTACTCGTTTACATTTTATTCATTTGTTTGGTAATCGGTCCTTGTGTTCTAATATCTGTAGAGGTGGCAAAGGAATTGAGCAAAGGGAACAGAACAACAGATGCAATCGAAGGAATCAAGGCTACAACTGCGTTTCGTCTTGCAGCCTTCCATATTTGGGTTTTCATGTTGATTTTTGGTCACAAAATGGTATTTTCTTTATTTTTTCTTCTTAATTCTCTGTTATTACTTAATTGCTTCATAAAACTGAACTACGTACTTATGTGAATAGAAGATGAGCTATTTAGAGGAGAGCTTCCAATAAAATTTCTGTATGTTCTTACCTTTGCTGGATTGCTATAGTAGGGCCATTTTTGCTTATGTGATTCATAAAAATGAATTACGTACTGATGTGCATCATTTAATTTCTGAATGCAATAGTAGGACCATTTTTACCTTCGCTGGATTGCTATACGTCCTCATCTTAGAGACATCTCATACCATATTAAGTTAAGTATTCTTCTGTTTTCATGAATCACAATTCAGTTTAATTACCCATTTTTTGTTTTAACCTTGTTGTATTTTGTTTCATGGCTTGTTTAGGCTGCAGATTAGTGAAGGCATTAGTGTGCACCTACTGGTTTGGGCCTTTTGATGCTTTGTTTAATGGACACACATTGCAAGAAATCCAGATAAGTTATTTTGTTTGTTTTTCAATAGCATAGTTTCTCTATGTATTATTGATTTATAAGTAATAAACACATCATAGATGAGTAGAGAACACCCACGGTTTTCTCCATTCAAGTACACAACCACAAGTAAATGCATTTACTGTTGGCTTAAGGAATGATATACTGGCCCTATGATCCATTGTTCCTTGCTAGTGTAAATGTTTGTATTTGTCCTTGCACAATGTAATAATATTGGTTTTGTTTTCTTATACTATGGATGGATATATTGTTTGTTGTAACCTTCTGTGCTTATCTATATCATTTTGTTAGTTTTACTTGTATTAAACTTTGATTTTCAAGGTTGGTGATAATTGCTTTCTCAGGTGTGCTTCTGCACTAGTAAAATCCATGATTACTGGGACAAAAATTCTAAACCCATGATTACATCTGACCTGAACCTTAATATATTTGGTGATGCAGGCTCAGTCAGGTCAATAGCTTTATGGTATATATTCTCTTAGAAACTTTGGGACCATTAGAATGGGACAATTATTACATGAATTGTGATCCTAGTGCCTCTAATATCTGTTTTTTTTTTGTTTTGTGGTTCATTTCAGTTGTATGATCGGGTTATATTTTTTAGTATTCTTGTTTTACTTTGTAAAATAGGCAATACAAATAAACTCAGAGATAGGCTGGGGTGATGCAACTCTCTTTTCTAACATAAGCTTGTGTTGGCATCAAATAGGTGGAGGGGTTATGTCTTTGAAGGATGCTTTTATGGTGCGAAAGTCGAGGCCT
This sequence comes from Rhynchospora pubera, assembly GCA_028095005.1. NCBI lineage: Eukaryota > Viridiplantae > Streptophyta > Magnoliopsida > Poales > Cyperaceae > Rhynchospora > Rhynchospora pubera. The sequence goes on from CM051460.1 coordinate 283,036,531, forward strand.
GAATAGCCCAAAGCACACTATCGTATTGGTGCTGCAATGATGTTACTGAAGGTAATTACTCGTTCTATTTGAAACTAGGACTTTTATGTTACTGATACCAGAGACAAGCTGAAAATAAGTAATATTTCAAAAAGAAAGGAGATGATTGCATGCAATTATTTTGTTCTGTTCTTTTCCAAAGCCTTTTTAATTTTGCTGATAGTTATCATGGTTTCTTGTTTGAATGAATCAACCACTTTGCAAACACAATTTTATTCTAACCCTGACTTTTCTCAAGTATTTTAGTTGAATCAGTCTGTCAGTCAGTCATTCAGTTAAATTTTGTTTCAGCTTAATTAATACTGATATAATGTAATGTTATGTTATGTTATGTAATTATTTTTCTTTCGGTTATTACTCATAGGGACTTCTCACTCTAACCGACCCAAATTATATGGGTCATGTTCTCAGCATTCCAGTGGAGGATGAAGTACTCATACTTCCTTGGCTTATCGATGTATATTCAAGTTTGAGTTTTACGGATAACGATCAACAAGATCTGTGGAAAGCTCATCAGGATAGCATGGACAAGCTCATCTGCAGAACGATCAAGTGCCTTTCTTGCTATGATTTGCATGTGACTTTTGCGGTTTACCATGACCCTGTGGAGACTCATTTAGATGTTTATTTTGTTGGCCTTGACTCCGTTGAAGTAGGTGCTCTCCTTCGGGTTCATGGGATAGTAACTACATCAAATACTGTTCTCCCTGCCAATTCTATGTCTGAGACTATTCTCTTCCACAAATCGAGCGGAGAGTGCGTCAGTCTCGAACCTGGCAAGTCTGTCCCTCTCCCTCTGTCAAGAAGGATGACAGTACTTCCGCGTCAATCCACCTTGCGTGTTCATGTCAACATACAGGTATACGTTGGACATGAGGCTGAGTTCGGCATCAAAGAGACCGTAGAGTTCAATCCAAGTTCAGACTGTGCTGAAGAGTTCATTTTTCTTCCCAACCATGGTACGTTGTTAGTGAAGGCCACTTGGGTGGAGTGTGAAGTTCGCCTACTGATCTAGTATCAGTCTCATGCATAATTTAATTATCTACAGTTATTTTTATTGTATGCATGGTTACGCACTTACACTATACATTTGATTGTTTCTGTGTATTCTTATATTGGTACTGATATAGCATATCTGTCTAATCTTTTGTTACATTCTCCAAGACTATTGACCTGAACTAAAATAGTTTTCGGAGCAATAATTTGTAAATACCTAGAAAAAAATGGATATTACTTGGTTGTGATATCTCCACAATTTTGAAGATACAAACCAAGAATCTGCACAGAAGGGACGCATCCTCAGCCATAGTAGGTAAAATTTTGTGGAAGTACCGATATTGTATTGGTAAAGTATTCAACATAGTAGGAAGGAGTTAGGATGAGAAAAGGTTATCATGACCAAGGATGAATACCATATTTTGAAAATGAAATAGATTATCTGTTTCTTTATGTATACAGCCAAGTTAGTTGGTTGAATGAAAAGCTTGTTGCTTGGCAGTCTGAATTTCCACAAATAAATGAAATAATTATTGAATTACACAGGTGTTGTGCTTGTAATAGTCCTATTTGTGAACAACAAATTATTTGGTAGGCTGATTTTGACGTGCCAAACTCTTTAAGCTTATATTGCAAAAGGTCTTAAACGGATAATTTTAAGGGAAGCTGCTTTTGAAAATTGACGAAAATTGGGAATTCTAGAACTGAAAAAGTTAAACAATTATTGGTTGTGGAAGTATGAAAAAAAAAACAAAAAGAAAATAACAAAGAAAGCTAGTGAATTTGGATTTGATATATCCTGTGGTGCCCGCCCTCTGGCTCTGGGTAGGCTTTCCTAGCCGATGAAAGGCAAGAGATTCACCTCAATGAACCCACAGTATGTCGTTTTGTAGAAATATATATTGAGGGACCCAGTTGATAAGTCACAGACTCACAATTGCTCATTCCTTCTGCTCCTTTGGAAACAGAAAGGAAGAATTAAAGTTTAAACTCTTTTACTCTTTCAAAAGCAACGTGCTTCACCTATTCAATGCACCAATATTTATTCGACGATCCGTTGAATTTGATGGTTTAATAGTACGTACTTGGGTTTTCCCATGTAACAGCACCGGTTTGTGTGTGATTAAAATGAACTCTTCTTTCTTTTTCTGAATATATGATCAAATTAATGGCTTTTAAGTCTGCCAGCAAACTTTGGCGCCAAGTTAACGGAATTCATAGCTTTTTTTTTTTTGGAGTCCAGGCAGAATAGATGAAGAATTTAGAAGGTGCACTTTGAACATAATCTATCACCAGAATACTTTAATCTGATTAGTACACATCGGCTGTATATTCCATCGTGTTTTCTCTAACACAGTTGGGAAGTATCACAGGAAAATTAACCTTAAAGATTTTCTAATGCAAAATTTCGTAGCAAGACTGATCGTAGTACATTTCTTTTCCCAACTACCATATGTTAGTAACATCAGAACATCATCATCGTCCAATAAAATAAAGAAAACAGTCGTACAAGAAAAATAGCAACAATGACACCAAGACACCGTACTATAACAAAAAAACCATGGGGGTTGCTAGTGTCAAACATATAGGACACGTACACTTGTCCAACGCGATGAAATTTTAATTTTTAAAATTGAAATGGCCGATCCAAACCGCACAAATTGTTCTGTGTTATAAAATCTTCATAGAGACCAAATTTTTTTTTTTTCAAATTTTTTTACTATTTTTTTGGAATTTTTCAATATGCTCAATCTAAAAAGTTCTGAACCCTTCAATTTTGAAAATTCGAAAAAAATAGTTAGAAAATATGAAAAAATATAAAATTTGATTATCAAAGATATTTTAATATAGAGATCATATTGAGCGGTTTGGATCGACCGTTTAAAATTTTAATGTGCTACGTTTGGATCGTGTTTGACGTCCTATATGTTTGATTCTAGCATTACTCAAAAACCATTACAATCTCTTGACAAACACCAGCACCTCATCAAACGTTGAAGAAAAACAAAAGACAGGTCAATTTAACAAGGAGATAGAATGTGATGGGCACAAGTCTCCTGTTTCTTGTAATGAAGTTGCCATCATCCTTTTAATTATAAATATTACACAAAACTAGTGCATTAAAAACTTGTCAAAAACTAAATTCGGAGATCTAAGGCCACTTACTTAACGAGACCACGTGACACCAACATTAACGTGGCATGCATCACCTCTGAAAGTTTTCACTTCCTGGCCACTCAACCTAGCATCAAATTTGAAATCCTTATTCTTGGCAATTACTTGATCTGGTGCGTCAATAGCGCTGCACTGCCAGATGTTCACAGCAATAGTGAAAGACGAATCAACTGGAACCGCAATCTTACATCGTGCAAGAGGAAGTTGAGCAATTCTCCTCTCGCAATGACTGACGCCAATGGAGATACCTTCACTATCACTCCTTTTAAATAGGAAGCTCTTACCGGCCTCACCAACCTTTGAATTATGGGCAATTATCCAACCATGAACATTAGCCGAGGGAAATCGGCAGTCTGTGAGTGTAACAACCACATGAGCTGTTACGCCGCACTCATAAACGGCATACTTTACTTTTAACTTGCCGAATTGGCACCGAACCCTCGTGCACAATAAAGTGTCGAAATCCTCCCAAACCCGGTTCCATAGAAGTTTGGGCTTAAAGTCCTTAAACTGATCAGCACCAGCTTGATATCTAAATAGACAGGGATAAAAACCTACACGATCAGATGGCTGTATGACTTCATCAGGATCCCGAAGCATCACAAGACCCTGAAGTAATGTAAAAAAAAACACAATTGCACATCAGTGTAAGTTTTGACGTCAATAGAGTAGATGGAATAGGATATATAATTTCCAAGAGTCAATCTGCATAAGATTAAGAGAAACATACAAGATGCACTAACTGCAGTATTAAGAAGAAGAAGAAAAAAATATTATTTGCAAGTTTAAAAATTCAATCTTATCAACAAAGCGAACTAACATTTAGTGCATTCTATATGGATTTTTAATCAAATGTATTTAAGAATTTCCAAATTAGAGAATACAAATGAGTACAAATAAATTGAAAAACATTAATAAGATATAAGTGATTTGATTGAGAAATTCAGATATAGAGTAGTTCACTAAACAATAAATTCACAAAGTTATTGAATTGAAAATAATTTGATTGTGATATATACAAATACAGCAATAGTACAGATCTAGTTCAGTCATTCAGTGCCATAAAAGGAGAGATGTACATATAGTTCTAGTAAAAGAAATTTGAGTAAAGAAATATACGTTAGGATGAACATTTAGGGGCTCCCCATGTTTCCTGCTGTAGAGGACGTAGGTGGGAAATGAACCGATCATGATGCAACCATACATCTGGGACAAGGCCTGTTTATCAAATTTGACAAATCTCACTGAGAACACGTCCATAAGGCGACGTGGGACTGTCCGATACAGAATCTCAAGTTGCTGGTCCTTGTCTTGGTTGGCCTCGAGCAAAGGTAGCTGTTAAGAGTTCGGACTAGGTTATCCACCAACTAATGAATGAAAGCATAATAAAAGAGGTTGAAATTCTGTCTCTTTTTCACATCAAAATGGTCAAAAGTAGGTCCAGGGCCCAGGGGTGGGTGATGTATTACTGGCTCAAGTGGCAGGGCCAGGGCAGCAAGATACTTCATATTTATGAATCTAATTTTCCTTTATGAAAAGGAAAAATGGAAAATAAAAGATAGGCTATTTGTTTATACTAGCGACAGTACAGTAAACGTTAATTTGATGAGCATCCCAAAAGGAAAAAAGAAAAAAAGAAAAAAAAAACACACGCACACGCGCACGCACACACAGCCATGGGATCATGACCATGACAGAACAAAGCGACACCAAAGAATAGGGCTTTTGCGACTAATTAGAGTGATAACACTAGAAACAGGTAGGTATTGAAGGGAGAAGAGAGGAGAAAAAGAGAGAAAGAGAAGGAATTAAGACCTGGCGCGCACGTGAATTTGGTGGTCGACAGGAGGCACTTTGGAGCATTCATTGCTTCCTTCCCCTTCCCCTTTCGCAGCAAGGGTTGCCATGGAATCGATTTCGCTTTCGATTTCTGAGGTGGTGCGTGCGCAACAAAGGTTTGATTGTTTTCGCCTCCGTCGTCTATCTAGGGTTCTCTTAAATTGATTTCTCCGATCTTCTCTTCTGGAATCGACCGGGAGTAACTAACTAGTCCAGGACTCCAGGATTTCTTAAATATTATTGATTATATTAATTGGGATTATTGATTGTTGATTGATGTTCAGTTTAGTTTATTTTTTGGTTTTGGAAAGATCAAAGAATGCGAATTTATCTAGGGTTTAGGGTTTAGGGTTTTGTGATATGCCAATAAGCGAATGCGAATTAGAATTAGAATGCCGAATGGGATGGGCCGAAATTTTAAAAAATAATACTAAAATAATATAATTCATTAAAATTAATATCAATATAATAATATTTTTTAAATAGTATCACGAGATCGGAATCCTGTATTCCGAACGTTAGATCGGAATCCAGGATTCCGATTTAAGTTTTGATCGGATTCTAATTCAAGATTCCGAACAGGGCTGTAACACGAATTTTTGTCGTTTTTAATGATTTTATTGTACTTCTGTTATAAACATTAATTAAATATGTAAAATTTTTATATTAAATTAATATATTATAAATATTAGTTTGTCTAGAAAGGAGATGGATGAACTGGAGGTGTGTACGGCTCGTCCAAATGTACTCCAATGGATGACAAAAAAGCGTCAGCCGGGCTCAAGATAGGCTCGCCCTGAGAATATGGTGGTGGTCCAGGTGGATATTGTGTCGGATATGACGGATACTATGTGTGGTATGGTGGGTACTAGGTCTGGTACTCATAATAGGTAGGTGGGTCTGGATATGGACCAGGAGGCGGGCCTGGTGGTGTCGGTAACTCGCCAGTGGATATGGGTGGCTGTGTAGATCGGTGGATGGGCGGCTGTGTGGATGGCTGACTCTCTGTCCGTCTGCTCCGCACAATAGGCTGGCTGGGTCTCGGCTGATCAAAATATGTGTCCCAGTCGTGTAAAGTATACCTAGATGGCTGTTACATACAATGATATTACAAATAATATTAATATTATCAATAACATAATAATAAAAAATAATAATATTACAAATTTTAGGTTACCGTCATAAACTGCTGCTACTCAAATCCAGGCTCTGGCGCGTGATCCTCCTCCGGCAAATCAGGTATGGAGTCTATGTCTGTAGCTAGACCCTTCGCCTCTAAAAGGTGAGGTAACCGATGCGGCTCCCCAACGAGCTCCAACTGCGTCCTGCAGCCCTTCAGCAGCTCATTCCCATCCCGTCTGAATCCTTTCTTCACCGCCCATTCACATGCTCGCAGAGCTTGCGTCAATATGTGCTTGACCTGTTTATTTGTTGTTAGTGACCAAAATACAAATCAATTCATTTCAAATTGAGTAAAAAACTTTCCATAGTCACCCGCTCGGGCGCATCCTCTAGATAGGTCATCCGGCTAGCTGGAATCTGCTGTGCTACTCCCGAAATGGGGACAAGATGAGCACCTCCATGTATCTGCATCCATCTATCGTATGCAGGCAAAATATCGTCACTCCATGGCCGCGCCTCTGCCACCTCGACCTGTGTCGTGTCGGCCCACATCGCAACCTCTAATGTGAAAAGGTCCTGCCAATCCCTCTGACGAAATGTGTTATGCCGGTACTGTAACAAAGCCTCCATCCTCCTCCAAGCCTGTTTTTTTAGGTCATATTTAATGCATGTATTATAAATATTTCAATTTAAATCACGAAGGTGAAAAGAATAACGTACCGTAGGAAGAGGAGGCGGAACAGTCTGGAACAGCATGAACTGATGCATCACCCGATCGGCATAGTGCCACGCCACGACCCAGAAATGGATGCATGGAACGCGGAGCCGGTAGTATCTCTGCTCGTAGCGGGCATAAGGAGGCATGACCACCTGTCTGAGCTCATCCTCGTATGGCCGCCACACCACGTGTGCATGCTCCATCTTCATTAGTACGTCTCGAGCGTACTCAATACCGCTGCGAACGGAACCTTTCACCTTTTTCGACCTAAGCCGTGTCGTCCATTGCCCGGCAAATTATTACAATTATCATGATTTTAATTGTTTAACTAAGTAATTAATTTTAAATTACATAATTTAATTTGTTTACAATTATGACTAATTTAATTTTAATTTGTTTACAATTATGACTAATTTTAATTGTTTAACTAACTAATTTAAAATAACGAATTTGGACTAATATTAACTAATTAATTATTACCTATCAAATTTGTTTACCAAAATTCTTGATTATAATTTTTAAACAAACAAATTGATGTTATATTACAATATTTGATTTATTTTATTTAATACAAATATAATTAAAATAAAATTAAAGATTAGCACCTTCCTATATTTGATTTATTTTATTTAAGAAAAATATTATACCTTCCATACGGCGGACATCTCTCAACTGACGACTTGCCCCAACCTTGGAAACTTTTCGTAACGGACGGCCGACAAAGTAATAACCGGGTGTACGACCACGACTGAAGCAGTAGCCATGGAGCAGGAACCTTCTGAGCGCCATTTGCCAGGACTGCCAAGTCCTGGCCGCGGTATAACATAGCAAGTGTGGCCGCACCCCAGTTATATCTCACTGACTCCGATGCATGAACATCCTGCAAATAAGAAAAAATATTTTTCGTTAGTTGCTCCATATTTTAAACTAAGTTATCCAAGTTAGTACTAATGTAAGAGATGTTCTTAATATTTACAATTACTAACCCGAAGTAACTCCAGATAAAAACAAGGAACAGAATCTTCTGTGGTATCTGGAAACATCTCGCAACCCATCAACTCCAACACCAGGTCCCGTGTGTATCTACCGATCATATCTGCGTCCTCTGACCCAGGTCCCTGTGCCCACATATCACGTAGTTTCCCAAACTGTACTGCGTGAAGTTTCCTGCATTACATAAACATTACACACACACACACACATATATATATATATATATATACATATTGCAGCATATCTCAAAATTTTAATTAAATTTTAAAACGTTTGTTACCTCCCAGCACGTCGATCAGTCGCCCTCTCTCTGAAGCAATCTAGAACATCCTCCATAGGAGTGTACCATGGCAATGCAAAGTCGGCTAGATTCTGCACATCGTCGTAAATAGTACGATCGGTCACCGGTCGTCCAGTCGTAGGCAAGCCAAAAATGAAGGCGACATCCTACAAATTTTATTTACATTTTTTTATTAAACAACAAAAAAAAATAATAAATAAATAAATAGGTACCAGCATAACTTGGAAAAAATAATACCTCAAGAGTAACGGTCATCTCGCCTACGCGGGGAAAGTGGAACGTGTGGGTCTCGGGCCTCCAGAACATGGCTAGACCCTGTATCATGGAACGATCCAATGGCATGTGACCTAACTCAACGAAATGAATAAGGCCCAATGTCACAAGACGCTGGTCCACCTCCTCGGTTCGTATCATTTTTGCCTTATGCATTTCGGGCGTCCACGCCTAAATAAGTTAAAAAATATATTATTTACTATATATACTATTAACTATATACAAAAATTAACTATATAAATAAAAAAAATTAATTATTTCCTTAAATCCTAAACCCTATACCCTAAATAATTTAAAAAATAAATTATTTCCTATATATACTATTAAAAATATATATATAAAAGAATTAACTATATAAATAACAAAACACTTACTCGTTCGCCTCGAAGCTCAGACTGACTAAGATGCAGAAGCTGATCAGTAGGAGGAGGAGCGGGGGGGGCAGCAGGGGGGGCAGATGAAGAAGCGCCAGGATCTCCTCCTGATGTAAATGCGCCAGGATCTCCTCGAGGCCTCGTGGATCGACGTGGATCCTCTGGTCTTCTTCTTCGCGGTGGCATTTCGACTGTTACTGCAATAAAAATTTAATAAAGTATAAAATCTACCAAAATTTCAGCAGCATCTCCCCTGTACCGGGAGAGTTTTCCAAAAAATCTGAACCCAATTACAACCCAATTTGAACCCAACCCAACCCAATTTCATTCCAATTTGAACCCAACCCAACCCAATTTGAATAAATCATTCAAATTTTACAATCATTGCATTTCACAAATCATTTCACAAGCATCAATGAATCAATAATTCAATCATTGCATTTCACAATTTTACAATCATTGTATTTCACAATTTTACAATCAGTCAATCAATCTACAAGCAATTTACAAACATTTCTATTCAAACAATAATAAAATAAACATATAAAAAAGCTAACCTGGAGTAGAAACGAATTGACTATCTTCTAAACAATTTTTTCCTACATTTTTAATTAATACCATCAATTATTACCATTTTTCTAATTTTTTCCATATTTAATAATCAAAATCTTAATTATTAAAAGCAAAAAAAATAAAAATAAATAAATAAATTACACATAAATTTTCATATGATTTTTTTTATTTTTTCGTATTTTAAAAATAATTTTATAATTTATTATATATTTTTCTAATTAATTAAGTAGTGAATAAACAAATAAAAAGACAAAAAAAAATTCAATATAATTAATAAATTAGATATAAATTTACATTTTTTTTCCTGATTTTTTCAGATTTATAAAATATTTTTTCAATATTTTTTCTATTTTTTAATTTAATTAACTAAATTAAAAACTAAAAAACTAAATAAATAAATAATTAAAAAAACTTACTGTTCTCGCGCGGAAAGGGAGGGTCCAGAGAGAGAGCGAAGCAGGTCTCGTTAGATCGGAACCCATATATATAAAGTAAAGTTTGGATCGGAATCCTGGTCGCGCGGAAAGGGAGGGTCCAGAGAGAGAGCGAAGCAGGTCTCGTTAGATCGGAACCCATATATATAAAGTAAAGTTTGGATCGGAATCCAGGATTCCGATCTAAGCTTAGATCGAAAACCCAGAATCCGATCAAAGTTTAGATCGGAATCCTGGATTCCGATCTAACGTTCGGAATCCAGGATTTCGATCTCGTGATACTATTTATATTAAACTTGTTATATTGATATTATTTTTAATATATTATATTAATTTAATACTATTTTTTAAAATTATAGTGGGATGGGGAATGGAGGCCGATAGCCCGATGTCCAGGTCCCCGAAATGGGCCGTATTGCTGACGGGCTTCTTTTGGGCGGGGGCCTATATTCCGAAAAATTTAAAAATAATATTAAATTAATATGATATATTAAAATTAATATCAATATAATAATATTTCTTTAAATAGTATCACAAGATCGGAATTTCAGATTACGACGGCAAGATCGAAATTTCAGCTTTTTAATTTTTTTATATATTATTTATTTATTTAATTAATTTATTAATTAGTTAAATAATTAGAAAAATAGATAATATATTGTAAAAATATTGAAAAAATATGGAAAAATCAGGAATAATTAAACTAAATTTTATATGTAATTTAGTATTTTTTTGGAGAAATTAAATTTTTTTCTTTTATTAGTTTATTAATTAGTTAATTAATTAGAAAAATAAATAATAAATTCTAAAAATATTGAAAAAATATAAAAAAAATCAGGAATAATTAAAAAAAAATTTATATGTAATTTAGTATTTTTTTGAAAAATTAAATTTATTTTCCTTTTAATTAATTTATTTAATTAAATATAAATTTAATTAATTTATTTAATTAAAAAATGAATAATTAAGTATAAATTTTTAATTAATTTACATTAAAATTATAAATTTTGAAACAACCATTTGATATGCGTCCCGGATGTCGTCCTCTATATATATTATTTTCATATTATATATTAAACAATCATATCGAGTCTCATGATCAAGGAAGCACTTCCTGGATTGCGTTAGAAAGGAATCACACGAGATTGATGTTTTACTGAGACGGAGAAGAAAGACTAAATTCGCTTGATTTACTGCATTTCTCTTTTTAATAATTAATTTATGATTTTTAAAATTTTTTTAGTAGTTTAGAGTGGTTTTTAGGTTTGCAAACTTTCAAAGTGGATTTTGGAGGTCCAGAGAGTGTTTTTTGGCTTCGAAAATGGTCGTTACGGGGTTTCACCGGTTTCACCCCGATAACATGTGTAGATCTCGTCGCCAGCTTTCCGGAATGTCCTCGTTTGCGCCAAACGGACCTTCCTATCAAAAGTTATGCCTGTTTAAAGTTTTAATGTTCAAGTTATGCTTTTGTATCCCTGCAAATCCAGAAAGGATTAATAAAACTTTGAACATTCTGAATGGATTATGCCTTTATATCCCTGCAAATTCTGAAAATTTATAATCCTTTCTAAATGGTACAATTCATTTAATTAAATAAGTTATAAAAATTTATATTTTAATTAAATAAATTAATTAAAATAAAAATAAATTTAATTTCCCTAAAAAATACTAATTTACATATAAAATTTAATTTAATTATTCCTGATTTTTTCAATATTTTTACAATATATTAACTATTTTTTTAATTATTTTACTAATTAATAAATTAAATAAATAAATAATATATAAAAAAATTACTATTTTTCTAATTATTTAACTAATTAATAAATTAAATAAATAAATAATATATAAAAAATTAAAAAACTGAGATCTCAGCTGGATTCCGATCTCAGCTAAGTTCGGAATCCAGGAATCCGATATTGCGTTCGGAATCTGGGATTCCGATCTCGTGATACTATTTAAAAAAATCTTATTATATTGATATTATTTTTAATATATTATATTAATTTAATATTATTTTTAAATTTTTCGGGCCTATATTTATTTATTTATTTATGATTATTTAATCCAGCCGTAGCACTGTACAGTAGCACTCCTCTTCTTTGTTTGTTCGCAAGTCGCAACCCTCAGAACTCAGAACCCTTCCTAGCCTCCTAGGAGATCCCGGCGGCCCGGCGCGAAATCAGCGAAGCAAAGCCAAGCAACCGCGCGCATGGAGTCTTACGTACCGTACGCTTCCCTATGTTTTGTTTTGTTTTCAAAGAGCTCAATGTTATATTATTTATTTATAAATATGTACTGAATACTTACTGATGCTTTCTTTTTTGTGTAGATGTGGCAGTCCGAAGCCGAAGCCCAAGCGTGCTCGGATAGAGGTGTTTTCGGCCATGCTTGAGAGCACAGAGGAATGTCGTCTATTTGAGAGACTCGGCTTCAAACGGACCTTTGGCGTCGTCCTCCTCCAGAGCTGCAAACGCAATTATGTCATCTTTGATTCCCCCGTTGTAGGTCCTCAGCTAATTCATCCACGAGAGGTAAATTTCATTACTTTATTTATTAATTTGAACCCCTTCTTTTCTCTATCCACACTATCACTCCACCTGTAGCATGAGCATTCCCAAATCCCAACATTACCTATGCTTATTTTTTTTATAACCCCAATTAAAATTATAACTGTGCAATCCACCAACCATGGAGCAAAATGCCTCCTATACCCGTCCTCATTCATTGACAACACCAAATTAAATGTATTAATATTATTATGTATTCTGCTTCAATTGCTGCTCCTTTACTCTTCTACTGCACAAATCTTCTCTTCCTGAGCAATTTTTATATATGCTTCTTGGTTCCTCCTCTATTTATCTGACCGGACCTCTTCAACTGGTCGACCTGAAACTAGTCGAATGACCCACTTTCCAAATTCAACCTCATGCCTCTGTCTCTAGTAATTTAATTATACCAGTCAAAGAACCTTCATCCCTACTTCATGTCGATGTAATTCTCTTGCTTTTTTTTATTTATTTATTTATTTTTCTTTACTGTCAGGGCCATCTCACTCTAACCGACCCCGAATGTAGCATACCCGTGGAGGATCAAGTAATCATTTTTCCTTGGTTTATCCTCCTGTATTTATGTGCTATGGATAAAGGTGAACATCCTCTGTGGAAAGTTGATATTGATGGAATGGACCAGCTCATCTGCCGGGAGATTCAATGCTTTTTTGGACTCGTTTTGCATGTGAATTTTGCCGTCTATCGCGATCCTATGGAGACACATTTGGATGTTCATTTTGTTGACCTTGACTGTGGAGAAGAAGATGCTCTCATTCAGGTTCATGGGACTGTCAGTGCATCAAATAGCATTCTCTCCGACTCTGAGGCTAAGAGTATTCTCTTCCGCCAATTGAGTGGAGAGTGCATCAGTCTCGAAGCTGGCAAGTCTGTACCTCTCCCTCTGTCCAGAAGGATGACAGTGCTTCCGTGTCAATCAACCTTGCGTGTTCATGTGAGCCTACATGTACGCATGCGTCATTTGGAGTTTAGCTTCCAAGGGATGGTGGACTCCGATAGTAGTTCAGGCTATGCTGGAGAGTTCTTACTTTCTCCCGATCGTGCCAACTGTGGTAAGTTGTTAGTGAAGGTCACTTGGGCGGAGTGCGAAGATCGCCTCGAGTAGTATTATCTTGCCAACATATATTAGTTATCTTAATATTTCCCTGGTTGCGGTAGAACTTTGATACCGTTTGTATAATGCTTATTTTGGTACCGATCTGCTGTATGTCTGTCTAATTTTACTTGAATTGATTTAAATATCTAAGTGTGGTTTGTTTTGCTTGAACAAAGCTTACTGATATGCATCCTTTAGTTGTTACACTTACTGGGCTATTACCCAGAACAAAGGTATTTCCTGCACCTTCTAATATAATTTAAAAGACAACACATTAACTAAACCATTTTTACTAGTTAAATAAAATAAATGAGGTTTAAGGGAGTTTTGTTTTCAGGTAAAATCCGGTGGCCTTGCTTCTTTATTAAATACAAAATTTACAAATTCCACAACAACTTCCAAGTTTAAGAGGAAATGAGGAAATTTTAAAATTGAAACCAGAGAAAAAAAAAACTCCAAATTTAAATAACAAATATGAAACCTCCATATTTTAGCAACATGTAAATCCAATAGCATTTCACAAGGCTAATGGGGGCTATTACACATGGCCGAAATGCAAATGCAACTTGGCAGGTTGCGCAGTCCAAACAAAATTTAAGTGCGCCGTTCAATTTGAACAGTTATTTTTGTAATTTTATATTCCTTGTATTTGTATAGATATTTATGTTACTGCTTTTTCAGATTAGTTTAGCTTTAACTGTTCAATTGTAATTCGATGATTAATAACTCTCCTCTCATTCAATCTAGTAAGAATTCAATTTGTAACCAATTTTTTCCCCTTTGAGTAAAGCATTAACAATGTATTTATTTTATTTTCGTTTGGCATCCACCTTAGACTCACTGGTTATTAAGAACAATAATTTTTTTTTTCATTAACGGTTTTAAATTTCTTCACGCTTACCATATTTTTCAGTAAAATAAAAGTTATGCTGTATTAAATTTATTTTATGGCGTGGGTGGATTTCGTGCTTTTCAGTAAATTATTATGTTGTAAAAGGAAAGTTATGTGTAACTTGTAACTTTTTAGCATAGCTTTTTACTTTCAGAAAAACAAGTGCAGCATGTTCCTTTCCTAGGCAGCGCGAACAGACTTGAGGGCCAACTTTTGATCCGAGCCGTTCAATCTAATTTCGACGGTTAAGATTTTTCGGGCATATCGATCTAAGTTACATGCACGGGACCCCCTTAATCGTTGAAAATTAGATGTAATAGTTTAGATCATAAGTTGGCATTCAGGATTTGGAGGATGTGATTCCTAGCTTTTTACTTTCAGAAAAACAAGTGCAGCATGTTCCTTTCCTAGGCAGAGCGAACAGACGTGTTTGGTCATGTTTTTCTGTAGCACAAGCTGTGTCACAAAATTGTGACTATTTTAACTTGTCACTGCAACGGCGTCGTTGCACCACAACAACACAATTATTGTAAAAGTCTGTAACAGACTAACAGGCGATCTGAATTCATTTTTTCACTCATTCCCGTTATTTGAAAGTGTTTTTAACTTTTTGTAGCTCTCTGATTTGTAAATGTTCTGTAACTTTCGTGATTGTCCTACGAACTCATCTTGATTAAATTCTGTCTAAGGTCTTAACGTGAACAATAATATTAATAATGCATTATTTCACTTGTACCATACGCAGGCCTTCATCCCTGACTTAGAACTGACTCTGGGTGCGTTTGGATCGTTGGAAGAAAGAAGAAGAAGAAGGAAGAAGAAGAAAAAAAATTATAAACAATCCAAACTCTTCACAAAGTTACACACTTCCCAATACTTCTTTTCACTTCTTCCCTTCTTCCCTTCTTCCCACACCTATCCAAACGCACCCTTGTGAATTTTAAACTAATCAATTTTTTGGGGCTGAACTTGTTATAAGGAGAAGAAATCAATTTAATTAAAGAAGGTATTAGTTGTAGTCCCTCTTGGTGATGCTTTTCCTGGTAGTTTCGGTGATTAAATTGACGCTTCAGTTCTTTATATTCAGATAGATGTATAATTACAATTTAAATATTTACCACAAATAGATAAAAATAATCTCAGATTACATAATCCCTCCCACTTCACTCAAAATATTATTTTCAAAGCGAATCAAAGATGACCTTTTCAAGCATTAACAATAATAAAAAGCAAATCTCAAAAAGAAAAATAACAACAATAAAAAGCATAAAATGAGACGTAGGTGCCAGACCTTTTGCGGTACAAATTCTACAAAGCTAATGTTTTGGATTGATAATTTAAATTTAATTTATTTGCAAATAAAACCAAATTTCATGTAGATAATAATTATATTATGTGTTTGAAACTTCTGTTGCATATTGTTAAAAAAAAAATCGGGCGGATACAAAGAAATGCGCAGTTTTTATATTTAACATTCGCACATCTCGTTAAATTCGATCATTTGGGATCAATAAAAATACACCACCAAACTTGTTCCTCTGATATGTGGTTCTAAAAGGGAAAAAAATTATATGAGACTCTACGGACCGACAGATAATTTTGTATCTAGCTAGAGCCTTTTGAAATGTTTTTTAATAAACATAAATAATTAATGGTAAATGTAAATTTTATATTTTCTTCACTCCCTTCACTACGCATTATTTAGCGCTCATTTTCTATGCTCAGCTCCGTCGAGTTCTACCGCTATGATTAGTGCCTATACACAATTTAAATTAGTTATCAACACATTACATATCATTAGAGTTTTTTAGCTCATTTGTTAAAACATATAAAGTACAAATTTTGATATAGTAAAAGTATAATCATGCTATAATAATGTTTATAAAAAAATTAAATATTACTTTTTAAAATGTTACCCACCAACATATATGATATATGATAATTTATAACTAAAAAATAATTATAAGAGTTTTATCTCCCCGAACTAGAAGTACTAATGTTTTTTTATAAAAAAAACAATTTATACAGAAGTTGCTTCTACCTCTTTTCATTACTTGAAAAAACAAATCAAAAGTACGTTAATAAAATGAAAATTGGGAAACGAATCAACAGTGAAAACAATGATGCAAACGCCTGAAAATGAATCTGTAAAATATCCGGAGAGAATTGATTGTCAAGTCACATGGGACTAAATAAATGAAACATATGAAACATACCAGAGCATAATAACATATCTTTCCATTAATTTCTAGGAAATTATAAGTAACTCAATTTCAAAATCATACTGTAGGTAAAACTCAAATCGCAACGGTTGTGGTACTGTTCTGGAATGAATCTGAGCCCTTCGTCTCCGCTAGCGCTCATGTCTTTTCTCTCGATTTCGCGGAGCTTCCTCCCCAGACTGTCCCTCTCTGTTCGATACTGGATCTAGGGTTTCTCTGATTGGTTCTCTCCATAAACTTCCCCATTTCTTCTGCTCTCGCTCTTGCCTGCTGCCTCACCTTCTTCGGTGAGTTTTCTATTCTTTCTCCCAATTTTTTCCATTTGCTTACTCTACTTAGTCATCTGATGGACGAGGAAACCGTAACATTTCGCTGGACGAGAAAACCCTAGCTTTGCGCCTCTTCCGCTTCCCTTGGGTTCTTTCTTCCTCTTTCAGTTGAGTGCCCTTTTTAGCCATTGACACCTCTCTCTCCTCTCTATCTCTTTCTTCCTGAAAATGCTTTCGAATCTGAGTTTTCGTTTGCAATTTGTTGTACGATTATGTGCTTTTGCTACTTCTACAGTTTGCTGGGTTGGGATTTTGTGAGGTTATGAGTTCATTCCCATTGCGTTTTACCATTTTTTTTTTACTAAAATTTTGGGCTAAATTTAGATTATCAAATGAAAACTCAAGAAAGGTGATTTGGGATTTTGTCAGGTAATGATGGGTTCATTCCCGTGTGCTTAGATGGAGCATATTATCTCCTCTCTGGTTTATGTCTCAACCCAAGCTTTTTTTTATTTGGGTGCTCTCCTTGCCTATTTCTCCTATTTTGTTGATTGATTTTAGTATTTTATATCTTTCTTTTAACAATTTGGTCATGCCTGTTAGACTAAGTTACTTGCCAGTTATGAAAGCCCACTTTGTCATAACAAAAGATAGTAATTTTTCTGTCCTCTTTTTTTTCATATGATAGATCAAATTGTCGCAAAAATTTAGTGATTGTTGTTTAATATCCGGTAATATTCTGATGTTCATATATCCGTTAATGTTCTCAATGGGGGTAGTTATGAACTAGGCTTATTTGACCTTATTATGGATTTCTTTTGTCTCTTTGCCTTTTGTCAGGTCAAGGAGTCGACTGTAGAAAAACAACATCATATTGCACACAGAAATATCTTTTATGCTCCTATAGAATAGAATGTAGATTTTGCAAGTAAATTGAGGTTGGTATTTCTGAAATACTATTTCATATATATTTAATGTTTGATGAAATGATTTTATGCACTTCAATTGTTGCATGCTATCAGATGTGAGGTTTGCTGAAGAAATAAATAGCAGTTATGTATCGCATTAATGATTTGTTCAATAGGTTGCAGAGGAAAGAGTTTTTTTTTTGGATTGGAAAGTAAATAGAGCCTTCTTACAACTTTGTTAATTGTTGCCTCTTCTCTTTGCCATTGCAGGTATTTATAAAATTCTGGGCAAGGAAGTTTGTTGCTTGGGGGAAAAAATATTTTCGCGCTACTAGAGAAGTGGTTGATGGTTAAATTCTTGAAGGTATGAAGTTAGTTCATTGATTCAGATAACAGACTAATTTGGTACTTTTGGATTTTATTCTTTCGTTATTTGTGGTGCTATTTATTCATGTACTATTCAATTGGAGATGATTGTTTAGGGCCATTAAACTGAGAGATTGTGAGGTCTATCTAAAAATTTACTGCAATGGGGTAGATGATTTAACTGCGAAAGATCTTGGTTTTTATTGTTATGATCTAATCTTTATTTTTGATGATTAGGCTTTGCAGGACTCAGCATAGAATAGAGAGGCAATAAGAAAAATTGAGCTCTCTAAGAAGGTAAAAAAAATGTTAATTCGTTGTTCATTTCTTTTCTTTTTTCTAATTGATTGCATCGAAAAACAATCTGATTAATAGAAAATTTATTGCTTTCAAATATTATTGTTTGCAAATTAACATTCAGCTCTAAATAAGATAGTTAGAAAAAAATAGTTGTGTGTTTCAATTGGATGACAAGGCAATTTATCTTAATTTTTAGACATAGGTATATTATTTTAACTGGTACGTCTCATTATGTTAGACACCACTGTTGTTTGAGTGTAACATGGCTCATTCAGCTTTCTCAAATTCTGATATGCAATAATTCATTTTGTTCCTCCATGAGTTTTAAGGGTGCATCCAGTGTTCTTATGACAAAAATATAGTCCAGCTAGCAGATTTAATATGATACCAAAAGAGTTTCTTAAATGCAGCTAGCAGGTTTGTGCACCTCTCTCTCCTCTCTAACATGGCTCATTCAGCTTTCTCAAATTCTGTTCTTTCTCTATATTGATTGGGTTCTTTCTTTATATATTAAGGATATTGCGATGCTGGGGTCGTTGTTCCTGCATGGCCTTCTATTTTTTCCCTTCTCAATCCGAGGATTTTTTCGGTCAGTTTATGCATTGTGCTTTAACCGGTTTTGCTTATGTACCTGTCGTCTGTACCAGTATGAGAGTTGTGATCCACAGCATAGCAGTGTCGCAACAACACAGACACAGTGTGGAAACAAGCTCATTTTTGTATTTTTGTAGGTCCAAGATACTTAGTTCCTGCTGTCTTTATCCTCTACTATTCTGAGTTTGTGCTTTTTTCTTCTATATTCTTTAGTTATTTCAGGTCTTTACCTGTTCATTCTTTGGTTTTTCCATACGAAACTTTTCTGCCATGCTACATCTTACACTACTTAGTGATTGGTACCAACAGCGTGTTGTCGGGTCGGGACATGATAGTCCATAGAATATTATTGGTAAGGTGTTTTGTTTTGTATTGTGTGGCAGTCCCAACAACCCTGTTATTGGCCCTGTTAGTGCCAGTGCAGGCCTATATCAATCACTAAATTAGAATACAAACTGCTGCTTGGACGAGTTTATTCTCTTTGGCAAAATGCACTTTTTTTGTCGCATTTAATGTTCATTTTCAGGAAGCATACCCTTTTTTTTGCTAAGAACACTCTTTTATATTATTCAATTTGTGTATTGCTTTCGTGGTGGTGTGGCAAATCTTTGTATTACCTACCGTTCAATTTTATTAATTATTTTCTTTTTAACATGCGTCGTTCTGGGAAACAAAAAATAAATCACAATTACATTTTCTCAACTAAATTGGAGGGGGGCTCTATAGTGAAAAAGCATCACAGGTCATAACACAATATGAGAATGCAAAAGTAGGAGATCAAATTACACATCATGAATGAGATGATGCAAAATGAGGAGCCAACTGGAGGGTGTGTACATAGAGACCATGATTGTACAGATAATATTTAATGTCAATTAAGTTTATCTTCGATAATTAAAAATTGGATTAATATGTAGTATTTTTACTCTTTGCTTTCAGCTATTATCTCAGTTGCTGTTGATTTTCTAATAGTAGTGATATATTAATTATTATATCCTTGTAGTTATAGTGTTATACATTTCTAAACATTCAAATAAAAAATATTATAATTTACTCGATTATTATATCCTTATACTTATTTGCAAATGGCTTAGGTTTGATTGTTGAAGCTTTTTGTTTTACTATGTACAAAATGGTCTCCTTCTTCCAGTCAGAACAAGACAAGTACTGCTATAAAAGTAAATAAATAAAAAAATTGTAGTAAGAGGAAGCATCCTTAACTGGTTTCTTCAATTTAATATGATACATCTTTTTTCTTTCGTTAGTATCAATACCTACAGGCCTCTAATCAGTTATGTTACGTAATTAAGTTCAAATTAATGTTGAGGCAATATTCCAATTTCATTGAAGAGAAACTGAATATGAAACTAATCTTTTAAATTTATATGAAGTTAATTTATAATTGACCATTTGAGCTTACTTTTTTTTCTACATTTTGCGCTATCTCAAGAGATATTCGCAATTGTTGACAAGGTGACCACTTCTGAAGTTGTCCAGACGCTTCGAATGGAAAATTGCTTTGAGGAGATTGTCAATGAAAATTCCAGGTATATTTTCCCTTATGTTGTTGACCTACAGACATGGGTGCATTATATTGAAACTCAGTGACTTGGTTTTCTAATCCAGCTTTCAAAGTTGATTTTTTCCATTTTTCATCATGTCTACGATCTTATTAACTTGCAATATATTGATAAATATATCTAAGATCTATTTAATTTGTCTGTGTTAGTATTGCTATTGCCTTTTTTACTTTCCTCTTAGACATCATAGTTGAAGTTAGGAGATGAATTATAATAGATTTGGCATTTTTGTACTTAAAGTTCTATCTATTTTGCTAAACTATATGGCCGTAGATATATTTTGTTTTCTGTTATCGAGAGCATTAATTAATAACAACTTACAGATTGATGGAACTGTCAAATTGGCGGAAGAGGAGCACAGAAAAATCAATTAAGAAGCGATATCAGTTAGTTCCTGTATCTTAACAAGTTTACTGTTACCAAACTGTTTCACTCTTGCTCAGCTCTTATTTTAATTTGTGTTGCAATTTTGGTGCAAGAAAGCAACAAACTTTACTACTAAAAAAATGAGCCAATTAGAGCTCTTTGACACAGCAATCGATGTTCTACATCAACCTCATTGCCTCTCTCTTATTCATATTGATAATTTAGATTTACAAAGATGTATATGTGCAGTTACAGTAGCCATTTAAATAGTTTAAAGAAAATAAAAATGACACACTCAAATCTTTGTTTGTTTTTGGATTAAATCTATTTCTAAAAGATCCCTTTAGGCTTCCCATACGAGCTCAGAAATAAACTTCCCTTAGGGGCCGTTTGGATCCCCATGGGATTTTGGAGAATTTCATCTTTATACCATAAATTTATTATAAATAATCCAAACTCTTTACAAAATTACACACTTCCCAATAAATTTATTCCTAGGAATTGCAACTTTCCCAAATTCCCCAACTTCCTAAACGATCCAAACGGCCCCTTATAGCTTATACCATGTATCTATCTAATCAGTTCAAGTTTGTTTCTTTTTTTCAGGAAAAAATGTCGAGTGTCAACACCATTTGTTTGCTGGTAGTGTTGAATTTTAAGCTCAAATATCTTGCATACCAAGCGGTGATTATTTTGATATACTGCATATTTTAGGTATTGGGATGTGCGTTGCAGTTATCCAGTTAGCATGCATTTCCTGTTAATGTTCCTTTTTTTTATTTGTTTGAATCTAAATAATTTTATGTTATGGAACGATTAAAAATTGGAACTCATTATCCAAAACTTCATCGCGCGAAGCGCGATGCATTAGCTAGTTGTCCTTAATTTGTTTCTCGTGACTCGTCACTCTTCAGGCATGAAGCTTTTGCAAAGAAGAGAGTATTAAAGTATTTTACGAAAAAGGAAGTCGGGAAGCCCTAGCTCGTTACTACGTTTGTACACGTCACATCTCTCGCTTTTTGACCGTGCCATTCCAAAAAGTGACAACCAATACAGTGTGAGGTGTGCCAAACGATTTTGGACTTGGTAACTCGTATATATTCATTTATGTAGGCTCCGTTTGGATAGCTGTGGAAAGAAGAGAAGAAGGAGAGAAGTAGAAAGAAATATTAAGAAGTGTGTAACTTTGTGAATAGTTTGAATTATTTATAATTTTTTTTTCCTTCTTCCTTCTTCCTATATCCAAACACAGCCGTAATGTTACATAAAGGCTGTGTTTGGATGGTGAGAAGTGGGAAGAAGGAATAAGGAATAAGGAATTTTTTTCAATAAATTTATTCCTAATCATCTAAATTCTTCACAAAAATTACACACTTCCCAATAAATTTATCCCTTCCTAATAAATTTTTTTTCTTTTTTCTTCTTCCTACCTTATTCTCAACACATCCAAACGGAGCCAAAGTTAACATGTAGTAAAGAGCAGGTTCCGGGTAAAATAAAACATCATATAACCGAAAAAATATTACAATATATATAAAATAATTAATTATTGTCAGCCATTCATGTTTTATTTCGTTGGCTTATTTGACCATAAAAGTACCTTAAGAAATGAAGAAATTGAAAAGTTGTATTTGTTTTCTAAACTTTCGAGGTAACTTGGAGTCAAGTCAATCAAAACTGGTATGTAAAAGATACGTCAAAATACTGAAACTAAATCACAAATTATATATAATGTTTGTTATCTTTAGAGAAAGTGCCGTTAGTACTAAAAGCTGGGGGCAAAGAATTGTATCCCTTTGATTTGAATCACCGTATTAATTAACATGACGACTCGGATAAAAGATACGGATGGAGCTAACGTCAGCGGGAAAAGGAATCCAACAAGCTAAATTGCAGCCGTTGTTAAAAATCTGCGAAATAATTTCCATAAATAAACTACAACGGTAATAATTTCCATTAATGATCGTTTAGATTTAATAATATAATAAATTAAAAAAAAATCGCTATTCCTTTCTGGAGAAGGAATCTTTTACTGCCTTCGCAAGAAAGCTCCGTTGGTCTGTCGGTCATACCCTTTCTTCCCATTTCCGAGAACTTTCCTTTCCACCCCCCTCTAGTCTCCACTCTCCAGTCTCCACTCTTCTGCTACTTTAACCTTTTTTCTCGCTAAAAAGTAAAAAGTAAAAAGTAAAAAGTAAAAAGTAAAAACCCTTTTGTTCTCGCTAAAAAGTTTCTGCTACTTCAACGCACAGGAATCAAGACTTCGCCTCGTCTCCTCTCTCTCCTCTCCTGTCCTCTCATAGTCTCATCGGCTCTCCATCTCCCCATCCCTCTCCCTCTCCCTCTCCAAGCGACGGTTCTCTTGATCGGAGCCGTCGCTCTCTCTTGCGGGAGGTGATTGATCAGGCACTAAGGCCAGTATGCTTTTTGCAAATCTACTGGAGGTGAAGTGCAAATCAATTGCTCTGCTACTGGCTTCATCTCATGCCTCAGGTATTTTACGAAGCCGCTCCAACTCCCGTCTTTCTCTCTACTTCAACGAGTTACTCCAACCCCCGTCTCTCTCTCTTTCTAACATCAACGAGTTCCTCTTACAGATGAGAACAAGGCGAAGAAACGTCTGGAAGCAGCTTCCTCTGGAAACCTCCGTTTCCTAAAAGCTACGTACTCTATTTTGCTTCATTCTACTTTCATCTCACCAAGTTAACTAATTAGCCATCTACTCGTTTACATTTTATTCATTTGTTTGGTAATCGGTCCTTGTGTTCTAATATCTGTAGAGGTGGCAAAGGAATTGAGCAAAGGGAACAGAACAACAGATGCAATCGAAGGAATCAAGGCTACAACTGCGTTTCGTCTTGCAGCCTTCCATATTTGGGTTTTCATGTTGATTTTTGGTCACAAAATGGTATTTTCTTTATTTTTTCTTCTTAATTCTCTGTTATTACTTAATTGCTTCATAAAACTGAACTACGTACTTATGTGAATAGAAGATGAGCTATTTAGAGGAGAGCTTCCAATAAAATTTCTGTATGTTCTTACCTTTGCTGGATTGCTATAGTAGGGCCATTTTTGCTTATGTGATTCATAAAAATGAATTACGTACTGATGTGCATCATTTAATTTCTGAATGCAATAGTAGGACCATTTTTACCTTCGCTGGATTGCTATACATCCTCATCTTAGAGACATCTCATACCATATTAAGTTAAGTATTCTTCTGTTTTCATGAATCACAATTCAGTTTAATTACCCATTTTTTGTTTTAACCTTGTTGTATTTTGTTTCATGGCTTGTTTAGGCTGCAGATTAGTGAAGGCATTAGTGTGCACCTACTGGTTTGGGCCTTTTGATGCTTTGTTTAATGGACACACATTGCAAGAAATCCAGATAAGTTATTTTGTTTGTTTTTCAATAGCATAGTTTCTCTATGTATTATTGATTTATAAGTAATAAACACATCATAGATGAGTAGAGAACACCCACGGTTTTCTCCATTCAAGTACACAACCACAAGTAAATGCATTTACTGTTGGCTTAAGGAATGATATACTGGCCCTATGATCCATTGTTCCTTGCTAGTGTAAATGTTTGTATTTGTCCTTGCACAATGTAATAATATTGGTTTTGTTTTCTTATACTATGGATGGATATATTGTTTGTTGTAACCTTCTGTGCTTATCTATATCATTTTGTTAGTTTTACTTGTATTAAACTTTGATTTTCAAGGTTGGTGATAATTGCTTTCTCAGGTGTGCTTCTGCACTAGTAAAATCCATGATTACTGGGACAAAAATTCTAAACCCATGATTACATCTGACCTGAACCTTAATATATTTGGTGATGCAGGCTCAGTCAGGTCAATAGCTTTATGGTATATATTCTCTTAGAAACTTTGGGACCATTAGAATGGGACAATTATTACATGAATTGTGATCCTAGTGCCTCTAATATCTGTTTTTTTTTTGTTTTGTGGTTCATTTCAGTTGTATGATCGGGTTATATTTTTTAGTATTCTTGTTTTACTTTGTAAAATAGGCAATACAAATAAACTCAGAGATAGGCTGGGGTGATGCAACTCTCTTTTCTAACATAAGCTTGTGTTGGCATCAAATAGGTGGAGGGGTTATGTCTTTGAAGGATGCTTTTATGGTGCGAAAGTCGAGGCCTGAATAGCCCAAAGCACACTATCGTATTGGTGCTGCAATGATGTTACTGAAGGTAATTACTCGTTCTATTTGAAACTAGGACTTTTATGTTACTGATACCAGAGACAAGCTGAAAATAAGTAATATTTCAAAAAGAAAGGAGATGATTGCATGCAATTATTTTGTTCTGTTCTTTTCCAAAGCCTTTTTAATTTTGCTGATAGTTATCATGGTTTCTTGTTTGAATGAATCAACCACTTTGCAAACACAATTTTATTCTA
This sequence comes from Rhynchospora pubera, assembly GCA_028095005.1. Taxonomy (NCBI): domain Eukaryota; kingdom Viridiplantae; phylum Streptophyta; class Magnoliopsida; order Poales; family Cyperaceae; genus Rhynchospora; species Rhynchospora pubera. The sequence goes on from CM051460.1 coordinate 283,061,960, forward strand.
ACCCTGACTTTTCTCAAGTATTTTAGTTGAATCAGTCTGTCAGTCAGTCATTCAGTTAAATTTTGTTTCAGCTTAATTAATACTGATATAATGTAATGTTATGTTATGTTATGTAATTATTTTTCTTTCGGTTATTACTCATAGGGACTTCTCACTCTAACCGACCCAAATTATATGGGTCATGTTCTCAGCATTCCAGTGGAGGATGAAGTACTCATACTTCCTTGGCTTATCGATGTATATTCAAGTTTGAGTTTTACGGATAACGATCAACAAGATCTGTGGAAAGCTCATCAGGATAGCATGGACAAGCTCATCTGCAGAACGATCAAGTGCCTTTCTTGCTATGATTTGCATGTGACTTTTGCGGTTTACCATGACCCTGTGGAGACTCATTTAGATGTTTATTTTGTTGGCCTTGACTCCGTTGAAGTAGGTGCTCTCCTTCGGGTTCATGGGATAGTAACTACATCAAATACTGTTCTCCCTGCCAATTCTATGTCTGAGACTATTCTCTTCCACAAATCGAGCGGAGAGTGCGTCAGTCTCGAACCTGGCAAGTCTGTCCCTCTCCCTCTGTCAAGAAGGATGACAGTACTTCCGCGTCAATCCACCTTGCGTGTTCATGTCAACATACAGGTATACGTTGGACATGAGGCTGAGTTCGGCATCAAAGAGACCGTAGAGTTCAATCCAAGTTCAGACTGTGCTGAAGAGTTCATTTTTCTTCCCAACCATGGTACGTTGTTAGTGAAGGCCACTTGGGTGGAGTGTGAAGTTCGCCTACTGATCTAGTATCAGTCTCATGCATAATTTAATTATCTACAGTTATTTTTATTGTATGCATGGTTACGCACTTACACTATACATTTGATTGTTTCTGTGTATTCTTATATTGGTACTGATATAGCATATCTGTCTAATCTTTTGTTACATTCTCCAAGACTATTGACCTGAACTAAAATAGTTTTCGGAGCAATAATTTGTAAATACCTAGAAAAAAATGGATATTACTTGGTTGTGATATCTCCACAATTTTGAAGATACAAACCAAGAATCTGCACAGAAGGGACGCATCCTCAGCCATAGTAGGTAAAATTTTGTGGAAGTACCGATATTGTATTGGTAAAGTATTCAACATAGTAGGAAGGAGTTAGGATGAGAAAAGGTTATCATGACCAAGGATGAATACCATATTTTGAAAATGAAATAGATTATCTGTTTCTTTATGTATACAGCCAAGTTAGTTGGTTGAATGAAAAGCTTGTTGCTTGGCAGTCTGAATTTCCACAAATAAATGAAATAATTATTGAATTACACAGGTGTTGTGCTTGTAATAGTCCTATTTGTGAACAACAAATTATTTGGTAGGCTGATTTTGACGTGCCAAACTCTTTAAGCTTATATTGCAAAAGGTCTTAAACGGATAATTTTAAGGGAAGCTGCTTTTGAAAATTGACGAAAATTGGGAATTCTAGAACTGAAAAAGTTAAACAATTATTGGTTGTGGAAGTATGAAAAAAAAAACAAAAAGAAAATAACAAAGAAAGCTAGTGAATTTGGATTTGATATATCCTGTGGTGCCCGCCCTCTGGCTCTGGGTAGGCTTTCCTAGCCGATGAAAGGCAAGAGATTCACCTCAATGAACCCACAGTATGTCGTTTTGTAGAAATATATATTGAGGGACCCAGTTGATAAGTCACAGACTCACAATTGCTCATTCCTTCTGCTCCTTTGGAAACAGAAAGGAAGAATTAAAGTTTAAACTCTTTTACTCTTTCAAAAGCAACGTGCTTCACCTATTCAATGCACCAATATTTATTCGACGATCCGTTGAATTTGATGGTTTAATAGTACGTACTTGGGTTTTCCCATGTAACAGCACCGGTTTGTGTGTGATTAAAATGAACTCTTCTTTCTTTTTCTGAATATATGATCAAATTAATGGCTTTTAAGTCTGCCAGCAAACTTTGGCGCCAAGTTAACGGAATTCATAGCTTTTTTTTTTTTGGAGTCCAGGCAGAATAGATGAAGAATTTAGAAGGTGCACTTTGAACATAATCTATCACCAGAATACTTTAATCTGATTAGTACACATCGGCTGTATATTCCATCGTGTTTTCTCTAACACAGTTGGGAAGTATCACAGGAAAATTAACCTTAAAGATTTTCTAATGCAAAATTTCGTAGCAAGACTGATCGTAGTACATTTCTTTTCCCAACTACCATATGTTAGTAACATCAGAACATCATCATCGTCCAATAAAATAAAGAAAACAGTCGTACAAGAAAAATAGCAACAATGACACCAAGACACCGTACTATAACAAAAAAACCATGGGGGTTGCTAGTGTCAAACATATAGGACACGTACACTTGTCCAACGCGATGAAATTTTAATTTTTAAAATTGAAATGGCCGATCCAAACCGCACAAATTGTTCTGTGTTATAAAATCTTCATAGAGACCAAATTTTTTTTTTTCAAATTTTTTTACTATTTTTTTGGAATTTTTCAATATGCTCAATCTAAAAAGTTCTGAACCCTTCAATTTTGAAAATTCGAAAAAAATAGTTAGAAAATATGAAAAAATATAAAATTTGATTATCAAAGATATTTTAATATAGAGATCATATTGAGCGGTTTGGATCGACCGTTTAAAATTTTAATGTGCTACGTTTGGATCGTGTTTGACGTCCTATATGTTTGATTCTAGCATTACTCAAAAACCATTACAATCTCTTGACAAACACCAGCACCTCATCAAACGTTGAAGAAAAACAAAAGACAGGTCAATTTAACAAGGAGATAGAATGTGATGGGCACAAGTCTCCTGTTTCTTGTAATGAAGTTGCCATCATCCTTTTAATTATAAATATTACACAAAACTAGTGCATTAAAAACTTGTCAAAAACTAAATTCGGAGATCTAAGGCCACTTACTTAACGAGACCACGTGACACCAACATTAACGTGGCATGCATCACCTCTGAAAGTTTTCACTTCCTGGCCACTCAACCTAGCATCAAATTTGAAATCCTTATTCTTGGCAATTACTTGATCTGGTGCGTCAATAGCGCTGCACTGCCAGATGTTCACAGCAATAGTGAAAGACGAATCAACTGGAACCGCAATCTTACATCGTGCAAGAGGAAGTTGAGCAATTCTCCTCTCGCAATGACTGACGCCAATGGAGATACCTTCACTATCACTCCTTTTAAATAGGAAGCTCTTACCGGCCTCACCAACCTTTGAATTATGGGCAATTATCCAACCATGAACATTAGCCGAGGGAAATCGGCAGTCTGTGAGTGTAACAACCACATGAGCTGTTACGCCGCACTCATAAACGGCATACTTTACTTTTAACTTGCCGAATTGGCACCGAACCCTCGTGCACAATAAAGTGTCGAAATCCTCCCAAACCCGGTTCCATAGAAGTTTGGGCTTAAAGTCCTTAAACTGATCAGCACCAGCTTGATATCTAAATAGACAGGGATAAAAACCTACACGATCAGATGGCTGTATGACTTCATCAGGATCCCGAAGCATCACAAGACCCTGAAGTAATGTAAAAAAAAACACAATTGCACATCAGTGTAAGTTTTGACGTCAATAGAGTAGATGGAATAGGATATATAATTTCCAAGAGTCAATCTGCATAAGATTAAGAGAAACATACAAGATGCACTAACTGCAGTATTAAGAAGAAGAAGAAAAAAATATTATTTGCAAGTTTAAAAATTCAATCTTATCAACAAAGCGAACTAACATTTAGTGCATTCTATATGGATTTTTAATCAAATGTATTTAAGAATTTCCAAATTAGAGAATACAAATGAGTACAAATAAATTGAAAAACATTAATAAGATATAAGTGATTTGATTGAGAAATTCAGATATAGAGTAGTTCACTAAACAATAAATTCACAAAGTTATTGAATTGAAAATAATTTGATTGTGATATATACAAATACAGCAATAGTACAGATCTAGTTCAGTCATTCAGTGCCATAAAAGGAGAGATGTACATATAGTTCTAGTAAAAGAAATTTGAGTAAAGAAATATACGTTAGGATGAACATTTAGGGGCTCCCCATGTTTCCTGCTGTAGAGGACGTAGGTGGGAAATGAACCGATCATGATGCAACCATACATCTGGGACAAGGCCTGTTTATCAAATTTGACAAATCTCACTGAGAACACGTCCATAAGGCGACGTGGGACTGTCCGATACAGAATCTCAAGTTGCTGGTCCTTGTCTTGGTTGGCCTCGAGCAAAGGTAGCTGTTAAGAGTTCGGACTAGGTTATCCACCAACTAATGAATGAAAGCATAATAAAAGAGGTTGAAATTCTGTCTCTTTTTCACATCAAAATGGTCAAAAGTAGGTCCAGGGCCCAGGGGTGGGTGATGTATTACTGGCTCAAGTGGCAGGGCCAGGGCAGCAAGATACTTCATATTTATGAATCTAATTTTCCTTTATGAAAAGGAAAAATGGAAAATAAAAGATAGGCTATTTGTTTATACTAGCGACAGTACAGTAAACGTTAATTTGATGAGCATCCCAAAAGGAAAAAAGAAAAAAAGAAAAAAAAAACACACGCACACGCGCACGCACACACAGCCATGGGATCATGACCATGACAGAACAAAGCGACACCAAAGAATAGGGCTTTTGCGACTAATTAGAGTGATAACACTAGAAACAGGTAGGTATTGAAGGGAGAAGAGAGGAGAAAAAGAGAGAAAGAGAAGGAATTAAGACCTGGCGCGCACGTGAATTTGGTGGTCGACAGGAGGCACTTTGGAGCATTCATTGCTTCCTTCCCCTTCCCCTTTCGCAGCAAGGGTTGCCATGGAATCGATTTCGCTTTCGATTTCTGAGGTGGTGCGTGCGCAACAAAGGTTTGATTGTTTTCGCCTCCGTCGTCTATCTAGGGTTCTCTTAAATTGATTTCTCCGATCTTCTCTTCTGGAATCGACCGGGAGTAACTAACTAGTCCAGGACTCCAGGATTTCTTAAATATTATTGATTATATTAATTGGGATTATTGATTGTTGATTGATGTTCAGTTTAGTTTATTTTTTGGTTTTGGAAAGATCAAAGAATGCGAATTTATCTAGGGTTTAGGGTTTAGGGTTTTGTGATATGCCAATAAGCGAATGCGAATTAGAATTAGAATGCCGAATGGGATGGGCCGAAATTTTAAAAAATAATACTAAAATAATATAATCCATTAAAATTAATATCAATATAATAATATTTTTTTAAATAGTATCACGAGATCGGAATCCTGTATTCCGAACGTTAGATCGGAATCCAGGATTCCGATTTAAGTTTTGATCGGATTCTAATTCAAGATTCCGAACAGGGCTGTAACACGAATTTTTGTCGTTTTTAATGATTTTATTGTACTTCTGTTATAAACATTAATTAAATATGTAAAATTTTTATATTAAATTAATATATTATAAATATTAGTTTGTCTAGAAAGGAGATGGATGAACTGGAGGTGTGTACGGCTCGTCCAAATGTACTCCAATGGATGACAAAAAAGCGTCAGCCGGGCTCAAGATAGGCTCGCCCTGAGAATATGGTGGTGGTCCAGGTGGATATTGTGTCGGATATGACGGATACTATGTGTGGTATGGTGGGTACTAGGTCTGGTACTCATAATAGGTAGGTGGGTCTGGATATGGACCAGGAGGCGGGCCTGGTGGTGTCGGTAACTCGCCAGTGGATATGGGTGGCTGTGTAGATCGGTGGATGGGCGGCTGTGTGGATGGCTGACTCTCTGTCCGTCTGCTCCGCACAATAGGCTGGCTGGGTCTCGGCTGATCAAAATATGTGTCCCAGTCGTGTAAAGTATACCTAGATGGCTGTTACATACAATGATATTACAAATAATATTAATATTATCAATAACATAATAATAAAAAATAATAATATTACAAATTTTAGGTTACCGTCATAAACTGCTGCTACTCAAATCCAGGCTCTGGCGCGTGATCCTCCTCCGGCAAATCAGGTATGGAGTCTATGTCTGTAGCTAGACCCTTCGCCTCTAAAAGGTGAGGTAACCGATGCGGCTCCCCAACGAGCTCCAACTGCGTCCTGCAGCCCTTCAGCAGCTCATTCCCATCCCGTCTGAATCCTTTCTTCACCGCCCATTCACATGCTCGCAGAGCTTGCGTCAATATGTGCTTGACCTGTTTATTTGTTGTTAGTGACCAAAATACAAATCAATTCATTTCAAATTGAGTAAAAAACTTTCCATAGTCACCCGCTCGGGCGCATCCTCTAGATAGGTCATCCGGCTAGCTGGAATCTGCTGTGCTACTCCCGAAATGGGGACAAGATGAGCACCTCCATGTATCTGCATCCATCTATCGTATGCAGGCAAAATATCGTCACTCCATGGCCGCGCCTCTGCCACCTCGACCTGTGTCGTGTCGGCCCACATCGCAACCTCTAATGTGAAAAGGTCCTGCCAATCCCTCTGACGAAATGTGTTATGCCGGTACTGTAACAAAGCCTCCATCCTCCTCCAAGCCTGTTTTTTTAGGTCATATTTAATGCATGTATTATAAATATTTCAATTTAAATCACGAAGGTGAAAAGAATAACGTACCGTAGGAAGAGGAGGCGGAACAGTCTGGAACAGCATGAACTGATGCATCACCCGATCGGCATAGTGCCACGCCACGACCCAGAAATGGATGCATGGAACGCGGAGCCGGTAGTATCTCTGCTCGTAGCGGGCATAAGGAGGCATGACCACCTGTCTGAGCTCATCCTCGTATGGCCGCCACACCACGTGTGCATGCTCCATCTTCATTAGTACGTCTCGAGCGTACTCAATACCGCTGCGAACGGGACCTTTCACCTTTTTCGACCTAAGCCGTGTCGTCCATTGTCCGGCAAATTATTACAATTATCATGATTTTAATTGTTTAACTAAGTAATTAATTTTAAATTACATAATTTAATTTGTTTACAATTATGACTAATTTAATTTTAATTTGTTTACAATTATGACTAATTTTAATTGTTTAACTAACTAATTTAAAATAACGAATTTGGACTAATATTAACTAATTAATTATTACCTATCAAATTTGTTTACCAAAATTCTTGATTATAATTTTTAAACAAACAAATTGATGTTATATTACAATATTTGATTTATTTTATTTAATACAAATATAATTAAAATAAAATTAAAGATTAGCACCTTCCTATATTTGATTTATTTTATTTAAGAAAAATATTATACCTTCCATACGGCGGACATCTCTCAACTGACGACTTGCCCCAACCTTGGAAACTTTTCGTAACGGACGGCCGACAAAGTAATAACCGGGTGTACGACCACGACTGAAGCAGTAGCCATGGAGCAGGAACCTTCTGAGCGCCATTTGCCAGGACTGTCAAGTCCTGGCCGCGGTATAACATAGCAAGTGTGGCCGCACCCCAGTTATATCTCACTGACTCCGATGCATGAACATCCTGCAAATAAGAAAAAATATTTTTCGTTAGTTGCTCCATATTTTAAACTAAGTTATCCAAGTTAGTACTAATGTAAGAGATGTTCTTAATATTTACAATTACTAACCCGAAGTAACTCCAGATAAAAACAAGGAACAGAATCTTCTGTGGTATCTGGAAACATCTCGCAACCCATCAACTCCAACACCAGGTCCCGTGTGTATCTACCGATCATATCTGCGTCCTCTGACCCAGGTCCCTGTGCCCACATATCACGTAGTTTCCCAAACTGTACTGCGTGAAGTTTCCTGCATTACATAAACATTACACACACACACACATATATATATATATATATATATATACATATTGCAGCATATCTCAAAATTTTAATTAAATTTTAAAACGTTTGTTACCTCCCAGCACGTCGATCAGTCGCCCTCTCTCTGAAGCAATCTAGAACATCCTCCATAGGAGTGTACCATGGCAATGCAAAGTCGGCTAGATTCTGCACATCGTCGTAAATAGTACGATCGGTCACCGGTCGTCCAGTCGTAGGCAAGCCAAAAATGAAGGCGACATCCTACAAATTTTATTTACATTTTTTTATTAAACAACAAAAAAAAATAATAAATAAATAAATAGGTACCAGCATAACTTGGAAAAAATAATACCTCAAGAGTAACGGTCATCTCGCCTACGCGGGGAAAGTGGAACGTGTGGGTCTCGGGCCTCCAGAACATGGCTAGACCCTGTATCATGGAACGATCCAATGGCATGTGACCTAACTCAACGAAATGAATAAGGCCCAATGTCACAAGACGCTGGTCCACCTCCTCGGTTCGTATCATTTTTGCCTTATGCATTTCGGGCGTCCACGCCTAAATAAGTTAAAAAACATATTATTTACTATATATACTATTAACTATATACAAAAATTAACTATATAAATAAAAAAATTAATTATTTCCTTAAATCCTAAACCCTATACCCTAAATAATTTAAAAAATAAATTATTTCCTATATATACTATTAAAAATATATATATAAAAGAATTAACTATATAAATAACAAAACACTTACTCGTTCGCCTCGAAGCTCAGACTGACTAAGATGCAGAAGCTGATCAGTAGGAGGAGGAGCGGGGGGGGCAGCAGGGGGGGCAGATGAAGAAGCGCCAGGATCTCCTCCTGATGTAAATGCGCCAGGATCTCCTCGAGGCCTCGTGGATCGACGTGGATCCTCTGGTCTTCTTCTTCGCGGTGGCATTTCGACTGTTACTGCAATAAAAATTTAATAAAGTATAAAATCTACCAAAATTTCAGCAGCATCTCCCCTGTACCGGGAGAGTTTTCCAAAAAATCTGAACCCAATTACAACCCAATTTGAACCCAACCCAACCCAATTTCATTCCAATTTGAACCCAACCCAACCCAATTTGAATAAATCATTCAAATTTTACAATCATTGCATTTCACAAATCATTTCACAAGCATCAATGAATCAATAATTCAATCATTGCATTTCACAATTTTACAATCATTGTATTTCACAATTTTACAATCAGTCAATCAATCTACAAGCAATTTACAAACATTTCTATTCAAACAATAATAAAATAAACATATAAAAAAGCTAACCTGGAGTAGAAACGAATTGACTATCTTCTAAACAATTTTTTCCTACATTTTTAATTAATACCATCAATTATTACCATTTTTCTAATTTTTTCCATATTTAATAATCAAAATCTTAATTATTAAAAGCAAAAAAAATAAAAATAAATAAATAAATTACACATAAATTTTCATATGATTTTTTTTTTTTCGTATTTTAAAAATAATTTTATAATTTATTATATATTTTTCTAATTAATTAAGTAGTGAATAAACAAATAAAAAGACAAAAAAAAAATTCAATATAATTAATAAATTAGATATAAATTTACATTTTTTTTCCTGATTTTTTCAGATTTATAAAATATTTTTTCAATATTTTTTCTATTTTTTAATTTAATTAACTAAATTAAAAACTAAAAAACTAAATAAATAAATAATTAAAAAAACTTACTGTTCTCGCGCGGAAAGGGAGGGTCCAGAGAGAGAGCGAAGCAGGTCTCGTTAGATCGGAACCCATATATATAAAGTAAAGTTTGGATCGGAATCCTGGTCGCGCGGAAAGGGAGGGTCCAGAGAGAGAGCGAAGCAGGTCTCGTTAGATCGGAACCCATATATATAAAGTAAAGTTTGGATCGGAATCCAGGATTCCGATCTAAGCTTAGATCGAAAACCCAGAATCCGATCAAAGTTTAGATCGGAATCCTGGATTCCGATCTAACGTTCGGAATCCAGGATTTCGATCTCGTGATACTATTTATATTAAACTTGTTATATTGATATTATTTTTAATATATTATATTAATTTAATACTATTTTTTAAAATTTTAGTGGGATGGGGAATGGAGGCCGATAGCCCGATGTCCAGGTCCCCGAAATGGGCCGTATTGCTGACGGGCTTCTTTTGGGCGGGGGCCTATATTCCGAAAAATTTAAAAATAATATTAAATTAATATGATATATTAAAATTAATATCAATATAATAATATTTCTTTAAATAGTATCACAAGATCGGAATTTCAGATTACGACGGCAAGATCGAAATTTCAGCTTTTTAATTTTTTTATATATTATTTATTTATTTAATTAATTTATTAATTAGTTAAATAATTAGAAAAATAGATAATATATTGTAAAAATATTGAAAAAATATGGAAAAATCAGGAATAATTAAACTAAATTTTATATGTAATTTAGTATTTTTTTGGAGAAATTAAAATTTTTTCTTTTATTAGTTTATTAATTAGTTAATTAATTAGAAAAATAAATAATAAATTCTAAAAATATTGAAAAAATATAAAAAAAATCAGGAATAATTAAAAAAAAATTTATATGTAATTTAGTATTTTTTTGAAAAATTAAATTTATTTTCCTTTTAATTAATTTATTTAATTAAATATAAATTTAATTAATTTATTTAATTAAAAAATGAATAATTAAGTATAAATTTTTAATTAATTTACATTAAAATTATAAATTTTGAAACAACCATTTGATATGCGTCCCGGATGTCGTCCTCTATATATATTATTTTCATATTATATATTAAACAATCATATCGAGTCTCATGATCAAGGAAGCACTTCCTGGATTGCGTTAGAAAGGAATCACACGAGATTGATGTTTTACTGAGACGGAGAAGAAAGACTAAATTCGCTTGATTTACTGCATTTCTCTTTTTAATAATTAATTTATGATTTTTAAAATTTTTTTAGTAGTTTAGAGTGGTTTTTAGGTTTGCAAACTTTCAAAGTGGATTTTGGAGGTCCAGAGAGTGTTTTTTGGCTTCGAAAATGGTCGTTACGGGGTTTCACCGGTTTCACCCCGATAACATGTGTAGATCTCGTCGCCAGCTTTCCGGAATGTCCTCGTTTGCGCCAAACGGACCTTCCTATCAAAAGTTATGCCTGTTTAAAGTTTTAATGTTCAAGTTATGCTTTTGTATCCCTGCAAATCCAGAAAGGATTAATAAAACTTTGAACATTCTGAATGGATTATGCCTTTATATCCCTGCAAATTCTGAAAATTTATAATCCTTTCTAAATGGTACAATTCATTTAATTAAATAAGTTATAAAAATTTATATTTTAATTAAATAAATTAATTAAAATAAAAATAAATTTAATTTCCCTAAAAAATACTAATTTACATATAAAATTTAATTTAATTATTCCTGATTTTTTCAATATTTTTACAATATATTAACTATTTTTTTAATTATTTTACTAATTAATAAATTAAATAAATAAATAATATATAAAAAATTTACTATTTTTCTAATTATTTAACTAATTAATAAATTAAATAAATAAATAATATATAAAAAATTAAAAAACTGAGATCTCAGCTGGATTCCGATCTCAGCTAAGTTCGGAATCCAGGAATCCGATATTGCGTTCGGAATCTGGGATTCCGATCTCGTGATACTATTTAAAAAAATCTTATTATATTGATATTATTTTTAATATATTATATTAATTTAATATTATTTTTAAATTTTTCGGGCCTATATTTATTTATTTATTTATGATTATTTAATCCAGCCGTAGCACTGTACAGTAGCACTCCTCTTCTTTGTTTGTTCGCAAGTCGCAACCCTCAGAACTCAGAACCCTTCCTAGCCTCCTAGGAGATCCCGGCGGCCCGGCGCGAAATCAGCGAAGCAAAGCCAAGCAACCGCGCGCATGGAGTCTTACGTACCGTACGCTTCCCTATGTTTTGTTTTGTTTTCAAAGAGCTCAATGTTATATTATTTATTTATAAATATGTACTGAATACTTACTGATGCTTTCTTTTTTGTGTAGATGTGGCAGTCCGAAGCCGAAGCCCAAGCGTGCTCGGATAGAGGTGTTTTCGGCCATGCTTGAGAGCACAGAGGAATGTCGTCTATTTGAGAGACTCGGCTTCAAACGGACCTTTGGCGTCGTCCTCCTCCAGAGCTGCAAACGCAATTATGTCATCTTTGATTCCCCCGTTGTAGGTCCTCAGCTAATTCATCCACGAGAGGTAAATTTCATTACTTTATTTATTAATTTGAACCCCTTCTTTTCTCTATCCACACTATCACTCCACCTGTAGCATGAGCATTCCCAAATCCCAACATTACCTATGCTTATTTTTTTTATAACCCCAATTAAAATTATAACTGTGCAATCCACCAACCATGGAGCAAAATGCCTCCTATACCCGTCCTCATTCATTGACAACACCAAATTAAATGTATTAATATTATTATGTATTCTGCTTCAATTGCTGCTCCTTTACTCTTCTACTGCACAAATCTTCTCTTCCTGAGCAATTTTTATATATGCTTCTTGGTTCCTCCTCTATTTATCTGACCGGACCTCTTCAACTGGTCGACCTGAAACTAGTCGAATGACCCACTTTCCAAATTCAACCTCATGCCTCTGTCTCTAGTAATTTAATTATACCAGTCAAAGAACCTTCATCCCTACTTCATGTCGATGTAATTCTCTTGCTTTTTTTTATTTATTTATTTATTTTTCTTTACTGTCAGGGCCATCTCACTCTAACCGACCCCGAATGTAGCATACCCGTGGAGGATCAAGTAATCATTTTTCCTTGGTTTATCCTCCTGTATTTATGTGCTATGGATAAAGGTGAACATCCTCTGTGGAAAGCTGATATTGATGGAATGGACCAGCTCATCTGCCGGGAGATTCAATGCTTTTTTGGACTCGTTTTGCATGTGAATTTTGCCGTCTATCGCGATCCTATGGAGACACATTTGGATGTTCATTTTGTTGACCTTGACTGTGGAGAAGAAGATGCTCTCATTCAGGTTCATGGGACTGTCAGTGCATCAAATAGCATTCTCTCCGACTCTGAGGCTAAGAGTATTCTCTTCCGCCAATTGAGTGGAGAGTGCATCAGTCTCGAAGCTGGCAAGTCTGTACCTCTCCCTCTGTCCAGAAGGATGACAGTGCTTCCGTGTCAATCAACCTTGCGTGTTCATGTGAGCCTACATGTACGCATGCGTCATTTGGAGTTTAGCTTCCAAGGGATGGTGGACTCCGATAGTAGTTCAGGCTATGCTGGAGAGTTCTTACTTTCTCCCGATCGTGCCAACTGTGGTAAGTTGTTAGTGAAGGTCACTTGGGCGGAGTGCGAAGATCGCCTCGAGTAGTATTATCTTGCCAACATATATTAGTTATCTTAATATTTCCCTGGTTGCGGTAGAACTTTGATACCGTTTGTATAATGCTTATTTTGGTACCGATCTGCTGTATGTCTGTCTAATTTTACTTGAATTGATTTAAATATCTAAGTGTGGTTTGTTTTGCTTGAACAAAGCTTACTGATATGCATCCTTTAGTTGTTACACTTACTGGGCTATTACCCAGAACAAAGGTATTTCCTGCACCTTCTAATATAATTTAAAAGACAACACATTAACTAAACCATTTTTACTAGTTAAATAAAATAAATGAGGTTTAAGGGAGTTTTGTTTTCAGGTAAAATCCGGTGGCCTTGCTTCTTTATTAAATACAAAATTTACAAATTCCACAACAACTTCCAAGTTTAAGAGGAAATGAGGAAATTTTAAAATTGAAACCAGAGAAAAAAAAAACTCCAAATTTAAATAACAAATATGAAACCTCCATATTTTAGCAACATGTAAATCCAATAGCATTTCACAAGGCTAATGGGGGCTATTACACATGGCCGAAATGCAAATGCAACTTGGCAGGTTGCGCAGTCCAAACAAAATTTAAGTGCGCCGTTCAATTTGAACAGTTATTTTTGTAATTTTATATTCCTTGTATTTGTATAGATATTTATGTTACTGCTTTTTCAGATTAGTTTAGCTTTAACTGTTCAATTGTAATTCGATGATTAATAACTCTCCTCTCATTCAATCTAGTAAGAATTCAATTTGTAACCAATTTTTTCCCCTTTGAGTAAAGCATTAACAATGTATTTATTTTATTTTCGTTTGGCATCCACCTTAGACTCACTGGTTATTAAGAACAATAATTTTTTTTTTCATTAACGGTTTTAAATTTCTTCACGCTTACCATATTTTTCAGTAAAATAAAAGTTATGCTGTATTAAATTTATTTTATGGCGTGGGTGGATTTCGTGCTTTTCAGTAAATTATTATGTTGTAAAAGGAAAGTTATGTGTAACTTGTAACTTTTTAGCATAGCTTTTTACTTTCAGAAAAACAAGTGCAGCATGTTCCTTTCCTAGGCAGCGCGAACAGACTTGAGGGCCAACTTTTGATCCGAGCCGTTCAATCTAATTTCGACGGTTAAGATTTTTCGGGCATATCGATCTAAGTTACATGCACGGGACCCCCTTAATCGTTGGAAATTAGATGTAATAGTTTAGATCATAAGTTGGCACTCAGGATTTGGAGGATGTGATTCCTAGCTTTTTACTTTCAGAAAAACAAGTGCAGCATGTTCCTTTCCTAGGCAGAGCGAACAGACGTGTTTGGTCATGTTTTTCTGTAGCACAAGCTGTGTCACAAAATTGTGACTATTTTAACTTGTCACTGCAACGGCGTCGTTGCACCACAACAACACAATTATTGTAAAAGTCTGTAACAGACTAACAGGCGATCTGAATTCATTTTTTCACTCATTCCCGTTATTTGAAAGTGTTTTTAACTTTTTGTAGCTCTCTGATTTGTAAATGTTCTGTAACTTTCGTGATTGTCCTACGAACTCATCTTGATTAAATTCTGTCTAAGGTCTTAACGTGAACAATAATATTAATAATGCATTATTTCACTTGTACCATACGCAGGCCTTCATCCCTGACTTAGAACTGACTCTGGGTGCGTTTGGATCGTTGGAAGAAAGAAGAAGAAGAAGGAAGAAGAAGAAAAAAAATTATAAACAATCCAAACTCTTCACAAAGTTACACACTTCCCAATACTTCTTTTCACTTCTTCCCTTCTTCCCTTCTTCCCACACCTATCCAAACGCACCCTTGTGAATTTTAAACTAATCAATTTTTTGGGGCTGAACTTGTTATAAGGAGAAGAAATCAATTTAATTAAAGAAGGTATTAGTTGTAGTCCCTCTTGGTGATGCTTTTCCTGGTAGTTTCGGTGATTAAATTGACGCTTCAGTTCTTTATATTCAGATAGATGTATAATTACAATTTAAATATTTACCATAAATAGATAAAAATAATCTCAGATTACATAATCCCTCCCACTTCACTCAAAATATTATTTTCAAAGCGAATCAAAGATGACCTTTTCAAGCATTAACAATAATAAAAAGCAAATCTCAAAAAGAAAAATAACAACAATAAAAAGCATAAAATGAGACGTAGGTGCCAGACCTTTTGCGGTACAAATTCTACAAAGCTAATGTTTTGGATTGATAATTTAAATTTAATTTATTTGCAAATAAAACCAAATTTCATGTAGATAATAATTATATTATGTGTTTGAAACTTCTGTTGCATATTGTTAAAAAAAAAATCGGGCGGATACAAAGAAATGCGCAGTTTTTATATTTAACATTCGCACATCTCGTTAAATTCGATCATTTGGGATCAATAAAAATACACCACCAAACTTGTTCCTCTGATATGTGGTTCTAAAAGGGAAAAAAATTATATGAGACTCTACGGACCGACAGATAATTTTGTATCTAGCTAGAGCCTTTTGAAATGTTTTTTAATAAACATAAATAATTAATGGTAAATGTAAATTTTATATTTTCTTCACTCCCTTCACTACGCATTATTTAGCGCTCATTTTCTATGCTCAGCTCCGTCGAGTTCTACCGCTATGATTAGTGCCTATACACAATTTAAATTAGTTATCAACACATTACATATCATTAGAGTTTTTTAGCTCATTTGTTAAAACATATAAAGTACAAATTTTGATATAGTAAAAGTATAATCATGCTATAATAATGTTTATAAAAAAATTAAATATTACTTTTTAAAATGTTACCCACCAACATATATGATATATGATAATTTATAACTAAAAAATAATTATAAGAGTTTTATCTCCCCGAACTAGAAGTACTAATGTTTTTTTATAAAAAAAACAATTTATACAGAAGTTGCTTCTACCTCTTTTCATTACTTGAAAAAACAAATCAAAAGTACGTTAATAAAATGAAAATTGGGAAACGAATCAACAGTGAAAACAATGATGCAAACGCCTGAAAATGAATCTGTAAAATATCCGGAGAGAATTGATTGTCAAGTCACATGGGACTAAATAAATGAAACATATGAAACATACCAGAGCATAATAACATATCTTTCCATTAATTTCTAGGAAATTATAAGTAACTCAATTTCAAAACCATACTGTAGGTAAAACTCAAATCGCAACGGTTGTGGTACTGTTCTGGAATGAATCTGGGCCCTTCGTCTCCGCTAGCGCTCATGTCTTTTCTCTCGATTTCGCGGAGCTTCCTCCCCAGACTGTCCCTCTCTGTTCGATACTGGATCTAGGGTTTCTCCGATTGGTTCTCTCCATAAACTTCCCCATTTCTTCTGCTCTCGCTCTTGCCTGCTGCCTCACCTTCTTCGGTGAGTTTTCTATTCTTTCTCCCAATTTTTTCCATTTGCTTACTCTACTTAGTCATCTGATGGACGAGGAAACCGTAACATTTCGCTGGACGAGAAAACCCTAGCTTTGCGCCTCTTCCGCTTCCCTTGGGTTCTTTCTTCCTCTTTCAGTTGAGTGCCCTTTTTAGCCATTGACACCTCTCTCTCCTCTCTATCTCTTTCTTCCTGAAAATGCTTTCGAATCTGAGTTTTCGTTTGCAATTTGTTGTACGATTATGTGCTTTTGCTACTTCTACAGTTTGCTGGGTTGGGATTTTGTGAGGTTATGAGTTCATTCCCATTGCGTTTTACCATTTTTTTTTTACTAAAATTTTGGGCTAAATTTAGATTATCAAATGAAAACTCAAGAAAGGTGATTTGGGATTTTGTCAGGTAATGATGGGTTCATTCCCGTGTGCTTAGATGGAGCATATTATCTCCTCTCTGGTTTATGTCTCAACCCAAGCTTTTTTTTATTTGGGTGCTCTCCTTGCCTATTTCTCCTATTTTGTTGATTGATTTTAGTATTTTATATCTTTCTTTTAACAATTTGGTCATGCCTGTTAGACTAAGTTACTTGCCAGTTATGAAAGCCCACTTTGTCATAACAAAAGATAGTAATTTTTCTGTCCTCTTTTTTTTCATATGATAGATCAAATTGTCGCAAAAATTTAGTGATTGTTGTTTAATATCCGGTAATATTCTGATGTTCATATATCCGTTAATGTTCTCAATGGGGGTAGTTATGAACTAGGCTTATTTGACCTTATTATGGATTTCTTTTGTCTCTTTGCCTTTTGTCAGGTCAAGGAGTCGACTGTAGAAAAACAACATCATATTGCACACAGAAATATCTTTTATGCTCCTATAGAATAGAATGTAGATTTTGCAAGTAAATTGAGGTTGGTATTTCTGAAATACTATTTCATATATATTTAATGTTTGATGAAATGATTTTATGCACTTCAATTGTTGCATGCTATCAGATGTGAGGTTTGCTGAAGAAATAAATAGCAGTTATGTATCGCATTAATGATTTGTTCAATAGGTTGCAGAGGAAAGAGTTTTTTTTTTTGGATTGGAAAGTAAATAGAGCCTTCTTACAACTTTGTTAATTGTTGCATCTTCTCTTTGCCATTGCAGGTATTTATAAAATTCTGGGCAAGGAAGTTTGTTGCTTGGGGGAAAAAATATTTTCGCGCTACTAGAGAAGTGGTTGATGGTTAAATTCTTGAAGGTATGAAGTTAGTTCATTGATTCAGATAACAGACTAATTTGGTACTTTTGGATTTTATTCTTTCGTTATTTGTGGTGCTATTTATTCATGTACTATTCAATTGGAGATGATTGTTTAGGGCCATTAAACTGAGAGATTGTGAGGTCTATCTAAAAATTTACTGCAATGGGGTAGATGATTTAACTGCGAAAGATCTTGGTTTTTATTATTATGATCTAATCTTTATTTTTGATGATTAGGCTTTGCAGGACTCAGCATAGAATAGAGAGGCAATAAGAAAAATTGAGCTCTCTAAGAAGGTAAAAAAATGTTAATTCGTTGTTCATTTCTTTTCTTTTTTCTAATTGATTGCATCGAAAAACAATCTGATTAATAGAAAATTTATTGCTTTCAAATATTATTGTTTGCAAATTAACATTCAGCTCTAAATAAGATAGTTGGAAAAAAATAGTTGTGTGTTTCAATTGGATGACAAGGCAATTTATCTTAATTTTTAGACATAGGTATATTATTTTAACTGGTACGTCTCATTATGTTAGACACCACTGTTGTTTGAGTGTAACATGGCTCATTCAGCTTTCTCAAATTCTGATATGCAATAATTCATTTTGTTCCTCCATGAGTTTTAAGGGTGCATCCAGTGTTCTTATGACAAAAATATAGTCTAGCTAGCAGATTTAATATGATACCAAAAGAGTTTCTTAAATGCAGCTAGCAGGTTTGTGCACCTCTCTCTCCTCTCTAACATGGCTCATTCAGCTTTCTCAAATTCTGTTCTTTCTCTATATTGATTGGGTTCTTTCTTTATATATTAAGGATATTGCGATGCTGGGGTCGTTGTTCCTGCATGGCCTTCTATTTTTTCCCTTCTCAATCCGAGGATTTTTTCGGTCAGTTTATGCATTGTGCTTTAACCGGTTTTGCTTATGTACCTGTCGTCTGTACCAGTATGAGAGTTGTGATCCACAGCATAGCAGTGTCGCAACAACACAGACACAGTGTGGAAACAAGCTCATTTTTGTATTTTTGTAGGTCCAAGATACTTAGTTCCTGCTGTCTTTATCCTCTACTATTCTGAGTTTGTGCTTTTTTCTTCTATATTCTTTAGTTATTTCAGGTCTTTACCTGTTCATTCTTTGGTTTTTCCATACGAAACTTTTCTGCCATGCTACATCTTACACTACTTAGTGATTGGTACCAACAGCGTGTTGTCGGGTCGGGACATGATAGTCCATAGAATATTATTGGTAAGGTGTTTTGTTTTGTATTGTGTGGCAGTCCCAACAACCCTGTTATTGGCCCTGTTAGTGCCAGTGCAGGCCTATATCAATCACTAAATTAGAATACAAACTGCTGCTTGGACGAGTTTATTCTCTTTGGCAAAATGCACTTTTTTTGTCGCATTTAATGTTCATTTTCAGGAAGCATACCCTTTTTTTTGCTAAGAACACTCTTTTATATTATTCAATTTGTGTATTGCTTTCGTGGTGGTGTGGCAAATCTTTGTATTACCTACCGTTCAATTTTATTAATTATTTTCTTTTTAACATGCGTCGTTCTGGGAAACAAAAAATAAATCACAATTACATTTTCTCAACTAAATTGGAGGGGGGCTCTATAGTGAAAAAGCATCACAGGTCATAACACAATATGAGAATGCAAAAGTAGGAGATCAAATTACACATCATGAATGAGATGATGCAAAATGAGGAGCCAACTGGAGGGTGTGTACATAGAGACCATGATTGTACAGATAATATTTAATGTCAATTAAGTTTATCTTCGATAATTAAAAATTGGATTAATATGTAGTATTTTTACTCTTTGCTTTCAGCTATTATCTCAGTTGCTGTTGATTTTCTAATAGTAGTGATATATTAATTATTATATCCTTGTAGTTATAGTGTTATACATTTCTAAACATTCAAATAAAAAATATTATAATTTACTCGATTATTATATCCTTATACTTATTTGCAAATGGCTTAGGTTTGATTGTTGAAGCTTTTTGTTTTACTATGTACAAAATGGTCTCCTTCTTCCAGTCAGAACAAGACAAGTACTGCTATAAAAGTAAATAAATAAAAAAATTGTAGTAAGAGGAAGCATCCTTAACTGGTTTCTTCAATTTAATATGATACATCTTTTTTCTTTCGTTAGTATCAATACCTACAGGCCTCTAATCAGTTATGTTACGTAATTAAGTTCAAATTAATGTTGAGGCAATATTCCAATTTCATTGAAGAGAAACTGAATATGAAACTAATCTTTTAAATTTATATGAAGTTAATTTATAATTGACCATTTGAGCTTACTTTTTTTTCTACATTTTGCGCTATCTCAAGAGATATTCGCAATTGTTGACAAGGTGACCACTTCTGAAGTTGTCCAGACGCTTCGAATGGAAAATTGCTTTGAGGAGATTGTCAATGAAAATTCCAGGTATATTTTCCCTTATGTTGTTGACCTACAGACATGGGTGCATTATATTGAAACTCAGTGACTTGGTTTTCTAATCCAGCTTTCAAAGTTGATTTTTTCCATTTTTCATCATGTCTACGATCTTATTAACTTGCAATATATTGATAAATATATCTAAGATCTATTTAATTTGTCTGTGTTAGTATTGCTATTGCCTTTTTTACTTTCCTCTTAGACATCATAGTTGAAGTTAGGAGATGAATTATAATAGATTTGGCATTTTTGTACTTAAAGTTCTATCTATTTTGCTAAACTATATGGCCGTAGATATATTTTGTTTTCTGTTATCGAGAGCATTAATTAATAACAACTTACAGATTGATGGAACTGTCAAATTGGCGGAAGAGGAGCACAGAAAAATCAATTAAGAAGCGATATCAGTTAGTTCCTGTATCTTAACAAGTTTACTGTTACCAAACTGTTTCACTCTTGCTCAGCTCTTATTTTAATTTGTGTTGCAATTTTGGTGCAAGAAAGCAACAAACTTTACTACTAAAAAAATGAGCCAATTAGAGCTCTTTGACACAGCAATCGATGTTCTACATCAACCTCATTGCCTCTCTCTTATTCATATTGATAATTTAGATTTACAAAGATGTATATGTGCAGTTACAGTAGCCATTTAAATAGTTTAAAGAAAATAAAAATGACACACTCAAATCTTTGTTTGTTTTTGGATTAAATCTATTTCTAAAAGATCCCTTTAGGCTTCCCATACGAGCTCAGAAATAAACTTCCCTTAGGGGCCGTTTGGATCCCCATGGGATTTTGGAGAATTTCATCTTTATACCATAAATTTATTATAAATAATCCAAACTCTTTACAAAATTACACACTTCCCAATAAATTTATTCCTAGGAATTGCAACTTTCCCAAATTCCCCAACTTCCTAAACGATCCAAACGGCCCCTTATAGCTTATACCATGTATCTATCTAATCAGTTCAAGTTTGTTTCTTTTTTTCAGGGAAAAATGTCGAGTGTCAACACCATTTGTTTGCTGGTAGTGTTGAATTTTAAGCTCAAATATCTTGCATACCAAGCGGTGATTATTTTGATATACTGCATATTTTAGGTATTGGGATGTGCGTTGCAGTTATCCAGTTAGCATGCATTTCCTGTTAATGTTCCTTTTTTTTATTTGTTTGAATCTAAATAATTTTATGTTATGGAACGATTAAAAATTGGAACTCATTATCCAAAACTTCATCGCGCGAAGCGCGATGCATTAGCTAGTTGTCCTTAATTTGTTTCTCGTGACTCGTCACTCTTCAGGCATGAAGCTTTTGCAAAGAAGAGAGTATTAAAGTATTTTACGAAAAAGGAAGTCGGGAAGCCCTAGCTCGTTACTACGTTTGTACACGTCACATCTCTCGCTTTTTGACCGTGCCATTCCAAAAAGTGACAACCAATACAGTGTGAGGTGTGCCAAACGATTTTGGACTTGGTAACTCGTATATATTCATTTATGTAGGCTCCGTTTGGATAGCTGTGGAAAGAAGAGAAGAAGGAGAGAAGTAGAAAGAAATATTAAGAAGTGTGTAACTTTGTGAATAGTTTGAATTATTTATAATTTTTTTTTCCTTCTTCCTTCTTCCTATATCCAAACACAGCCGTAATGTTACATAAAGGCTGTGTTTGGATGGTGAGAAGTGGGAAGAAGGAATAAGGAATAAGGAATTTTTTTCAATAAATTTATTCATAATCATCTAAATTCTTCACAAAAATTACACACTTCCCAATAAATTTATCCCTTCCTAATAAATTTTTTTTCTTTTTTCTTCTTCCTACCTTATTCTCAACACATCCAAACGGAGCCAAAGTTAACATGTAGTAAAGAGCAGGTTCCGGGTAAAATAAAACATCATATAACCGAAAAAATATTACAATATATATAAAATAATTAATTATTGTCAGCCATTCATGTTTTATTTCGTTGGCTTATTTGACCATAAAAGTACCTTAAGAAATGAAGAAATTGAAAAGTTGTATTTGTTTTCTAAACTTTAGAGGTAACTTGGAGTCAAGTCAATCAAAACTGGTATGTAAAAGATACGTCAAAATACTGAAATTAAATCACAAATTATATATAATGTTTTGTTATCTTTAGAGAAAGTGCCGTTAGTACTAAAAGCTGGGGGCAAAGAATTGTATCCCTTTGATTTGAATCACCGTATTAATTAACATGACGACTCGGATAAAAGATACGGATGGAGCTAACGTCAGCGGGAAAAGGAATCCAACAAGCTAAATTGCAGCCGTTGTTAAAAATCTGCGAAATAATTTCCATAAATAAACTACAACGGTAATAATTTCCATTAATGATCGTTTAGATTTAATAATATAATAAATTAAAAAAAAATCGCTATTCCTTTCTGGAGAAGGAATCTTTTACTGCCTTCGCAAGAAAGCTCCGTTGGTCTGTCGGTCATACCCTTTCTTCCCATTTCCGAGAACTTTCCTTTCCACCCCCCTCTAGTCTCCACTCTCCAGTCTCCACTCTTCTGCTACTTTAACCTTTTTTCTCGCTAAAAAGTAAAAAGTAAAAAGTAAAAAGTAAAAAGTAAAAACCCTTTTGTTCTCGCTAAAAAGTTTCTGCTACTTCAACGCACAGGAATCAAGACTTCGCCTCGTCTCCTCTCTCTCCTCTCCTGTCCTCTCATAGTCTCATCGGCTCTCCATCTCCCCATCCCTCTCCCTCTCCCTCTCCAAGCGACGGTTCTCTTGATCGGAGCCGTCGCTCTCTCTTGCGGGAGGTGATTGATCAGGCACTAAGGCCAGTATGCTTTTTGCAAATCTACTGGAGGTGAAGTGCAAATCAATTGCTCTGCTACTGGCTTCATCTCATGCCTCAGGTATTTTACGAAGCCGCTCCAACTCCCGTCTTTCTCTCTACTTCAACGAGTTACTCCAACCCCCGTCTCTCTCTCTTTCTAACATCAACGAGTTCCTCTTACAGATGAGAACAAGGCGAAGAAACGTCTGGAAGCAGCTTCCTCTGGAAACCTCCGTTTCCTAAAAGCTACGTACTCTATTTTGCTTCATTCTACTTTCATCTCACCAAGTTAACTAATTAGCCATCTACTCGTTTACATTTTATTCATTTGTTTGGTAATCGGTCCTTGTGTTCTAATATCTGTAGAGGTGGCAAAGGAATTGAGCAAAGGGAACAGAACAACAGATGCAATCGAAGGAATCAAGGCTACAACTGCGTTTCGTCTTGCAGCCTTCCATATTTGGGTTTTCATGTTGATTTTTGGTCACAAAATGGTATTTTCTTTATTTTTTCTTCTTAATTCTCTGTTATTACTTAATTGCTTCATAAAACTGAACTACGTACTTATGTGAATAGAAGATGAGCTATTTAGAGGAGAGCTTCCAATAAAATTTCTGTATGTTCTTACCTTTGCTGGATTGCTATAGTAGGGCCATTTTTGCTTATGTGATTCATAAAAATGAATTACGTACTGATGTGCATCATTTAATTTCTGAATGCAATAGTAGGACCATTTTTACCTTCGCTGGATTGCTATACGTCCTCATCTTAGAGACATCTCATACCATATTAAGTTAAGTATTCTTCTGTTTTCATGAATCACAATTCAGTTTAATTACCCATTTTTTGTTTTAACCTTGTTGTATTTTGTTTCATGGCTTGTTTAGGCTGCAGATTAGTGAAGGCATTAGTGTGCACCTACTGGTTTGGGCCTTTTGATGCTTTGTTTAATGGACACACATTGCAAGAAATCCAGATAAGTTATTTTGTTTGTTTTTCAATAGCATAGTTTCTCTATGTATTATTGATTTATAAGTAATAAACACATCATAGATGAGTAGAGAACACCCACGGTTTTCTCCATTCAAGTACACAACCACAAGTAAATGCATTTACTGTTGGCTTAAGGAATGATATACTGGCCCTATGATCCATTGTTCCTTGCTAGTGTAAATGTTTGTATTTGTCCTTGCACAATGTAATAATATTGGTTTTGTTTTCTTATACTATGGATGGATATATTGTTTGTTGTAACCTTCTGTGCTTATCTATATCATTTTGTTAGTTTTACTTGTATTAAACTTTGATTTTCAAGGTTGGTGATAATTGCTTTCTCAGGTGTGCTTCTGCACTAGTAAAATCCATGATTACTGGGACAAAAATTCTAAACCCATGATTACATCTGACCTGAACCTTAATATATTTGGTGATGCAGGCTCAGTCAGGTCAATAGCTTTATGGTATATATTCTCTTAGAAACTTTGGGACCATTAGAATGGGACAATTATTACATGAATTGTGATCCTAGTGCCTCTAATATCTGTTTTTTTTTTGTTTTGTGGTTCATTTCAGTTGTATGATCGGGTTATATTTTTTAGTATTCTTGTTTTACTTTGTAAAATAGGCAATACAAATAAACTCAGAGATAGGCTGGGGTGATGCAACTCTCTTTTCTAACATAAGCTTGTGTTGGCATCAAATAGGTGGAGGGGTTATGTCTTTGAAGGATGCTTTTATGGTGCGAAAGTCGAGGCCTGAATAGCCCAAAGCACACTATCGTATTGGTGCTGCAATGATGTTACTGAAGGTAATTACTCGTTCTATTTGAAACTAGGACTTTTATGTTACTGATACCAGAGACAAGCTGAAAATAAGTAATATTTCAAAAAGAAAGGAGATGATTGCATGCAATTATTTTGTTCTGTTCTTTTCCAAAGCCTTTTTAATTTTGCTGATAGTTATCATGGTTTCTTGTTTGAATGAATCAACCACTTTGCAAACACAATTTTATTCTAACCCTGACTTTTCTCAAGTATTTTAGTTGAATCAGTCTGTCAGTCAGTCATTCAGTTAAATTTTGTTTCAGCTTAATTAATACTGATATAATGTAATGTTATGTTATGTTATGTAATTATTTTTCTTTCGGTTATTACTCATAGGGACTTCTCACTCTAACCGACCCAAATTATATGGGTCATGTTCTCAGCATTCCAGTGGAGGATGAAGTACTCATACTTCCTTGGCTTATCGATGTATATTCAAGTTTGAGTTTTACGGATAACGATCAACAAGATCTGTGGAAAGCTCATCAGGATAGCATGGACAAGCTCATCTGCAGAACGATCAAGTGCCTTTCTTGCTATGATTTGCATGTGACTTTTGCGGTTTACCATGACCCTGTGGAGACTCATTTAGATGTTTATTTTGTTGGCCTTGACTCCGTTGAAGTAGGTGCTCTCCTTCGGGTTCATGGGATAGTAACTACATCAAATACTGTTCTCCCTGCCAATTCTATGTCTGAGACTATTCTCTTCCACAAATCGAGCGGAGAGTGCGTCAGTCTCGAACCTGGCAAGTCTGTCCCTCTCCCTCTGTCAAGAAGGATGACAGTACTTCCGCGTCAATCCACCTTGCGTGTTCATGTCAACATACAGGTATACGTTGGACATGAGGCTGAGTTCGGCATCAAAGAGACCGTAGAGTTCAATCCAAGTTCAGACTGTGCTGAAGAGTTCATTTTTCTTCCCAACCATGGTACGTTGTTAGTGAAGGCCACTTGGGTGGAGTGTGAAGTTCGCCTACTGATCTAGTATCAGTCTCATGCATAATTTAATTATCTACAGTTATTTTTATTGTATGCATGGTTACGCACTTACACTATACATTTGATTGTTTCTGTGTATTCTTATATTGGTACTGATATAGCATATCTGTCTAATCTTTTGTTACATTCTCCAAGACTATTGACCTGAACTAAAATAGTTTTCGGAGCAATAATTTGTAAATACCTAGAAAAAAATGGATATTACTTGGTTGTGATATCTCCACAATTTTGAAGATACAAACCAAGAATCTGCACAGAAGGGACGCATCCTCAGCCATAGTAGGTAAAATTTTGTGGAAGTACCGATATTGTATTGGTAAAGTATTCAACATAGTAGGAAGGAGTTAGGATGAGAAAAGGTTATCATGACCAAGGATGAATACCATATTTTGAAAATGAAATAGATTATCTGTTTCTTTATGTATACAGCCAAGTTAGTTGGTTGAATGAAAAGCTTGTTGCTTGGCAGTCTGAATTTCCACAAATAAATGAAATAATTATTGAATTACACAGGTGTTGTGCTTGTAATAGTCCTATTTGTGAACAACAAATTATTTGGTAGGCTGATTTTGACGTGCCAAACTCTTTAAGCTTATATTGCAAAAGGTCTTAAACGGATAATTTTAAGGGAAGCTGCTTTTGAAAATTGACGAAAATTGGGAATTCTAGAACTGAAAAAGTTAAACAATTATTGGTTGTGGAAGTATGAAAAAAAAAACAAAAAGAAAATAACAAAGAAAGCTAGTGAATTTGGATTTGATATATCCTGTGGTGCCCGCCCTCTGGCTCTGGGTAGGCTTTCCTAGCCGATGAAAGGCAAGAGATTCACCTCAATGAACCCACAGTATGTCGTTTTGTAGAAATATATATTGAGGGACCCAGTTGATAAGTCACAGACTCACAATTGCTCATTCCTTCTGCTCCTTTGGAAACAGAAAGGAAGAATTAAAGTTTAAACTCTTTTACTCTTTCAAAAGCAACGTGCTTCACCTATTCAATGCACCAATATTTATTCGACGATCCGTTGAATTTGATGGTTTAATAGTACGTACTTGGGTTTTCCCATGTAACAGCACCGGTTTGTGTGTGATTAAAATGAACTCTTCTTTCTTTTTCTGAATATATGATCAAATTAATGGCTTTTAAGTCTGCCAGCAAACTTTGGCGCCAAGTTAACGGAATTCATAGCTTTTTTTTTTTTGGAGTCCAGGCAGAATAGATGAAGAATTTAGAAGGTGCACTTTGAACATAATCTATCACCAGAATACTTTAATCTGATTAGTACACATCGGCTGTATATTCCATCGTGTTTTCTCTAACACAGTTGGGAAGTATCACAGGAAAATTAACCTTAAAGATTTTCTAATGCAAAATTTCGTAGCAAGACTGATCGTAGTACATTTCTTTTCCCAACTACCATATGTTAGTAACATCAGAACATCATCATCGTCCAATAAAATAAAGAAAACAGTCGTACAAGAAAAATAGCAACAATGACACCAAGACACCGTACTATAACAAAAAAACCATGGGGGTTGCTAGTGTCAAACATATAGGACACGTACACTTGTCCAACGCGATGAAATTTTAATTTTTAAAATTGAAATGGCCGATCCAAACCGCACAAATTGTTCTGTGTTATAAAATCTTCATAGAGACCAAATTTTTTTTTTTCAAATTTTTTTACTATTTTTTTGGAATTTTTCAATATGCTCAATCTAAAAAGTTCTGAACCCTTCAATTTTGAAAATTCGAAAAAAATAGTTAGAAAATATGAAAAAATATAAAATTTGATTATCAAAGATATTTTAATATAGAGATCATATTGAGCGGTTTGGATCGACCGTTTAAAATTTTAATGTGCTACGTTTGGATCGTGTTTGACGTCCTATATGTTTGATTCTAGCATTACTCAAAAACCATTACAATCTCTTGACAAACACCAGCACCTCATCAAACGTTGAAGAAAAACAAAAGACAGGTCAATTTAACAAGGAGATAGAATGTGATGGGCACAAGTCTCCTGTTTCTTGTAATGAAGTTGCCATCATCCTTTTAATTATAAATATTACACAAAACTAGTGCATTAAAAACTTGTCAAAAACTAAATTCGGAGATCTAAGGCCACTTACTTAACGAGACCACGTGACACCAACATTAACGTGGCATGCATCACCTCTGAAAGTTTTCACTTCCTGGCCACTCAACCTAGCATCAAATTTGAAATCCTTATTCTTGGCAATTACTTGATCTGGTGCGTCAATAGCGCTGCACTGCCAGATGTTCACAGCAATAGTGAAAGACGAATCAACTGGAACCGCAATCTTACATCGTGCAAGAGGAAGTTGAGCAATTCTCCTCTCGCAATGACTGACGCCAATGGAGATACCTTCACTATCACTCCTTTTAAATAGGAAGCTCTTACCGGCCTCACCAACCTTTGAATTATGGGCAATTATCCAACCATGAACATTAGCCGAGGGAAATCGGCAGTCTGTGAGTGTAACAACCACATGAGCTGTTACGCCGCACTCATAAACGGCATACTTTACTTTTAACTTGCCGAATTGGCACCGAACCCTCGTGCACAATAAAGTGTCGAAATCCTCCCAAACCCGGTTCCATAGAAGTTTGGGCTTAAAGTCCTTAAACTGATCAGCACCAGCTTGATATCTAAATAGACAGGGATAAAAACCTACACGATCAGATGGCTGTATGACTTCATCAGGATCCCGAAGCATCACAAGACCCTGAAGTAATGTAAAAAAAAACACAATTGCACATCAGTGTAAGTTTTGACGTCAATAGAGTAGATGGAATAGGATATATAATTTCCAAGAGTCAATCTGCATAAGATTAAGAGAAACATACAAGATGCACTAACTGCAGTATTAAGAAGAAGAAGAAAAAAATATTATTTGCAAGTTTAAAAATTCAATCTTATCAACAAAGCGAACTAACATTTAGTGCATTCTATATGGATTTTTAATCAAATGTATTTAAGAATTTCCAAATTAGAGAATACAAATGAGTACAAATAAATTGAAAAACATTAATAAGATATAAGTGATTTGATTGAGAAATTCAGATATAGAGTAGTTCACTAAACAATAAATTCACAAAGTTATTGAATTGAAAATAATTTGATTGTGATATATACAAATACAGCAATAGTACAGATCTAGTTCAGTCATTCAGTGCCATAAAAGGAGAGATGTACATATAGTTCTAGTAAAAGAAATTTGAGTAAAGAAATATACGTTAGGATGAACATTTAGGGGCTCCCCATGTTTCCTGCTGTAGAGGACGTAGGTGGGAAATGAACCGATCATGATGCAACCATACATCTGGGACAAGGCCTGTTTATCAAATTTGACAAATCTCACTGAGAACACGTCCATAAGGCGACGTGGGACTGTCCGATACAGAATCTCAAGTTGCTGGTCCTTGTCTTGGTTGGCCTCGAGCAAAGGTAGCTGTTAAGAGTTCGGACTAGGTTATCCACCAACTAATGAATGAAAGCATAATAAAAGAGGTTGAAATTCTGTCTCTTTTTCACATCAAAATGGTCAAAAGTAGGTCCAGGGCCCAGGGGTGGGTGATGTATTACTGGCTCAAGTGGCAGGGCCAGGGCAGCAAGATACTTCATATTTATGAATCTAATTTTCCTTTATGAAAAGGAAAAATGGAAAATAAAAGATAGGCTATTTGTTTATACTAGCGACAGTACAGTAAACGTTAATTTGATGAGCATCCCAAAAGGAAAAAAGAAAAAAAGAAAAAAAAAACACACGCACACGCGCACGCACACACAGCCATGGGATCATGACCATGACAGAACAAAGCGACACCAAAGAATAGGGCTTTTGCGACTAATTAGAGTGATAACACTAGAAACAGGTAGGTATTGAAGGGAGAAGAGAGGAGAAAAAGAGAGAAAGAGAAGGAATTAAGACCTGGCGCGCACGTGAATTTGGTGGTCGACAGGAGGCACTTTGGAGCATTCATTGCTTCCTTCCCCTTCCCCTTTCGCAGCAAGGGTTGCCATGGAATCGATTTCGCTTTCGATTTCTGAGGTGGTGCGTGCGCAACAAAGGTTTGATTGTTTTCGCCTCCGTCGTCTATCTAGGGTTCTCTTAAATTGATTTCTCCGATCTTCTCTTCTGGAATCGACCGGGAGTAACTAACTAGTCCAGGACTCCAGGATTTCTTAAATATTATTGATTATATTAATTGGGATTATTGATTGTTGATTGATGTTCAGTTTAGTTTATTTTTTGGTTTTGGAAAGATCAAAGAATGCGAATTTATCTAGGGTTTAGGGTTTAGGGTTTTGTGATATGCCAATAAGCGAATGCGAATTAGAATTAGAATGCCGAATGGGATGGGCCGAAATTTTAAAAAATAATACTAAAATAATATAATTCATTAAAATTAATATCAATATAATAATATTTTTTAAATAGTATCACGAGATCGGAATCCTGTATTCCGAACGTTAGATCGGAATCCAGGATTCCGATTTAAGTTTTGATCGGATTCTAATTCAAGATTCCGAACAGGGCTGTAACACGAATTTTTGTCGTTTTTAATGATTTTATTGTACTTCTGTTATAAACATTAATTAAATATGTAAAATTTTTATATTAAATTAATATATTATAAATATTAGTTTGTCTAGAAAGGAGATGGATGAACTGGAGGTGTGTACGGCTCGTCCAAATGTACTCCAATGGATGACAAAAAAGCGTCAGCCGGGCTCAAGATAGGCTCGCCCTGAGAATATGGTGGTGGTCCAGGTGGATATTGTGTCGGATATGACGGATACTATGTGTGGTATGGTGGGTACTAGGTCTGGTACTCATAATAGGTAGGTGGGTCTGGATATGGACCAGGAGGCGGGCCTGGTGGTGTCGGTAACTCGCCAGTGGATATGGGTGGCTGTGTAGATCGGTGGATGGGCGGCTGTGTGGATGGCTGACTCTCTGTCCGTCTGCTCCGCACAATAGGCTGGCTGGGTCTCGGCTGATCAAAATATGTGTCCCAGTCGTGTAAAGTATACCTAGATGGCTGTTACATACAATGATATTACAAATAATATTAATATTATCAATAACATAATAATAAAAAATAATAATATTACAAATTTTAGGTTACCGTCATAAACTGCTGCTACTCAAATCCAGGCTCTGGCGCGTGATCCTCCTCCGGCAAATCAGGTATGGAGTCTATGTCTGTAGCTAGACCCTTCGCCTCTAAAAGGTGAGGTAACCGATGCGGCTCCCCAACGAGCTCCAACTGCGTCCTGCAGCCCTTCAGCAGCTCATTCCCATCCCGTCTGAATCCTTTCTTCACCGCCCATTCACATGCTCGCAGAGCTTGCGTCAATATGTGCTTGACCTGTTTATTTGTTGTTAGTGACCAAAATACAAATCAATTCATTTCAAATTGAGTAAAAAACTTTCCATAGTCACCCGCTCGGGCGCATCCTCTAGATAGGTCATCCGGCTAGCTGGAATCTGCTGTGCTACTCCCGAAATGGGGACAAGATGAGCACCTCCATGTATCTGCATCCATCTATCGTATGCAGGCAAAATATCGTCACTCCATGGCCGCGCCTCTGCCACCTCGACCTGTGTCGTGTCGGCCCACATCGCAACCTCTAATGTGAAAAGGTCCTGCCAATCCCTCTGACGAAATGTGTTATGCCGGTACTGTAACAAAGCCTCCATCCTCCTCCAAGCCTGTTTTTTTAGGTCATATTTAATGCATGTATTATAAATATTTCAATTTAAATCACGAAGGTGAAAAGAATAACGTACCGTAGGAAGAGGAGGCGGAACAGTCTGGAACAGCATGAACTGATGCATCACCCGATCGGCATAGTGCCACGCCACGACCCAGAAATGGATGCATGGAACGCGGAGCCGGTAGTATCTCTGCTCGTAGCGGGCATAAGGAGGCATGACCACCTGTCTGAGCTCATCCTCGTATGGCCGCCACACCACGTGTGCATGCTCCATCTTCATTAGTACGTCTCGAGCGTACTCAATACCGCTGCGAACGGAACCTTTCACCTATTTCGACCTAAGCCGTGTCGTCCATTGCCCGGCAAATTATTACAATTATCATGATTTTAATTGTTTAACTAAGTAATTAATTTTAAATTACATAATTTAATTTGTTTACAATTATGACTAATTTAATTTTAATTTGTTTACAATTATGACTAATTTTAATTGTTTAACTAACTAATTTAAAATAACGAATTTGGACTAATATTAACTAATTAATTATTACCTATCAAATTTGTTTACCAAAATTCTTGATTATAATTTTTAAACAAACAAATTGATGTTATATTACAATATTTGATTTATTTTATTTAATACAAATATAATTAAAATAAAATTAAAGATTAGCACCTTCCTATATTTGATTTATTTTATTTAAGAAAAATATTATACCTTCCATACGGCGGACATCTCTCAACTGACGACTTGCCCCAACCTTGGAAACTTTTCGTAACGGACGGCCGACAAAGTAATAACCGGGTGTACGACCACGACTGAAGCAGTAGCCATGGAGCAGGAACCTTCTGAGCGCCATTTGCCAGGACTGCCAAGTCCTGGCCGCGGTATAACATAGCAAGTGTGGCCGCACCCCAGTTATATCTCACTGACTCCGATGCATGAACATCCTGCAAATAAGAAAAAATATTTTTCGTTAGTTGCTCCATATTTTAAACTAAGTTATCCAAGTTAGTACTAATGTAAGAGATGTTCTTAATATTTACAATTACTAACCCGAAGTAACTCCAGATAAAAACAAGGAACAGAATCTTCTGTGGTATCTGGAAACATCTCGCAACCCATCAACTCCAACACCAGGTCCCGTGTGTATCTACCGATCATATCTGCGTCCTCTGACCCAGGTCCCTGTGCCCACATATCACGTAGTTTCCCAAACTGTACTGCGTGAAGTTTCCT
Source organism: Rhynchospora pubera (assembly GCA_028095005.1). Lineage (NCBI taxonomy): Eukaryota > Viridiplantae > Streptophyta > Magnoliopsida > Poales > Cyperaceae > Rhynchospora > Rhynchospora pubera. Next base: position 283,094,928 of record CM051460.1, read on the forward strand.
GCATTACATAAACATTACACACACACACACACATATATATATATATATATATACATATTGCAGCATATCTCAAAATTTTAATTAAATTTTAAAACGTTTGTTACCTCCCAGCACGTCGATCAGTCGCCCTCTCTCTGAAGCAATCTAGAACATCCTCCATAGGAGTGTACCATGGCAATGCAAAGTCGGCTAGATTCTGCACATCGTCGTAAATAGTACGATCGGTCACCGGTCGTCCAGTCGTAGGCAAGCCAAAAATGAAGGCGACATCCTACAAATTTTATTTACATTTTTTTATTAAACAACAAAAAAAAATAATAAATAAATAAATAGGTACCAGCATAACTTGGAAAAAATAATACCTCAAGAGTAACGGTCATCTCGCCTACGCGGGGAAAGTGGAACGTGTGGGTCTCGGGCCTCCAGAACATGGCTAGACCCTGTATCATGGAACGATCCAATGGCATGTGACCTAACTCAACGAAATGAATAAGGCCCAATGTCACAAGACGCTGGTCCACCTCCTCGGTTCGTATCATTTTTGCCTTATGCATTTCGGGCGTCCACGCCTAAATAAGTTAAAAAACATATTATTTACTATATATACTATTAACTATATACAAAAATTAACTATATAAATAAAAAAATTAATTATTTCCTTAAATCCTAAACCCTATACCCTAAATAATTTAAAAAATAAATTATTTCCTATATATACTATTAAAAATATATATATAAAAGAATTAACTATATAAATAACAAAACACTTACTCGTTCGCCTCGAAGCTCAGACTGACTAAGATGCAGAAGCTGATCAGTAGGAGGAGGAGCGGGGGGGGCAGCAGGGGGGGCAGATGAAGAAGCGCCAGGATCTCCTCCTGATGTAAATGCGCCAGGATCTCCTCGAGGCCTCGTGGATCGACGTGGATCCTCTGGTCTTCTTCTTCGCGGTGGCATTTCGACTGTTACTGCAATAAAAATTTAATAAAGTATAAAATCTACCAAAATTTCAGCAGCATCTCCCCTGTACCGGGAGAGTTTTCCAAAAAATCTGAACCCAATTACAACCCAATTTGAACCCAACCCAACCCAATTTCATTCCAATTTGAACCCAACCCAACCCAATTTGAATAAATCATTCAAATTTTACAATCATTGCATTTCACAAATCATTTCACAAGCATCAATGAATCAATAATTCAATCATTGCATTTCACAATTTTACAATCATTGTATTTCACAATTTTACAATCAGTCAATCAATCTACAAGCAATTTACAAACATTTCTATTCAAACAATAATAAAATAAACATATAAAAAAGCTAACCTGGAGTAGAAACGAATTGACTATCTTCTAAACAATTTTTTCCTACATTTTTAATTAATACCATCAATTATTACCATTTTTCTAATTTTTTCCATATTTAATAATCAAAATCTTAATTATTAAAAGCAAAAAAAATAAAAATAAATAAATAAATTACACATAAATTTTCATATGATTTTTTTTATTTTTTCGTATTTTAAAAATAATTTTATAATTTATTATATATTTTTCTAATTAATTAAGTAGTGAATAAACAAATAAAAAGACAAAAAAAAATTCAATATAATTAATAAATTAGATATAAATTTACATTTTTTTTCCTGATTTTTTCAGATTTATAAAATATTTTTTCAATATTTTTTCTATTTTTTAATTTAATTAACTAAATTAAAAACTAAAAAACTAAATAAATAAATAATTAAAAAAACTTACTGTTCTCGCGCGGAAAGGGAGGGTCCAGAGAGAGAGCGAAGCAGGTCTCGTTAGATCGGAACCCATATATATAAAGTAAAGTTTGGATCGGAATCCTGGTCGCGCGGAAAGGGAGGGTCCAGAGAGAGAGCGAAGCAGGTCTCGTTAGATCGGAACCCATATATATAAAGTAAAGTTTGGATCGGAATCCAGGATTCCGATCTAAGCTTAGATCGAAAACCCAGAATCCGATCAAAGTTTAGATCGGAATCCTGGATTCCGATCTAACGTTCGGAATCCAGGATTTCGATCTCGTGATACTATTTATATTAAACTTGTTATATTGATATTATTTTTAATATATTATATTAATTTAATACTATTTTTTAAAATTTTAGTGGGATGGGGAATGGAGGCCGATAGCCCGATGTCCAGGTCCCCGAAATGGGCCGTATTGCTGACGGGCTTCTTTTGGGCGGGGGCCTATATTCCGAAAAATTTAAAAATAATATTAAATTAATATGATATATTAAAATTAATATCAATATAATAATATTTCTTTAAATAGTATCACAAGATCGGAATTTCAGATTACGACGGCAAGATCGAAATTTCAGCTTTTTAATTTTTTTATATATTATTTATTTATTTAATTAATTTATTAATTAGTTAAATAATTAGAAAAATAGATAATATATTGTAAAAATATTGAAAAAATATGGAAAAATCAGGAATAATTAAACTAAATTTTATATGTAATTTAGTATTTTTTTGGAGAAATTAAATTTTTTTCTTTTATTAGTTTATTAATTAGTTAATTAATTAGAAAAATAAATAATAAATTCTAAAAATATTGAAAAAATATAAAAAAAATCAGGAATAATTAAAAAAAAATTTATATGTAATTTAGTATTTTTTTGAAAAATTAAATTTATTTTCCTTTTAATTAATTTATTTAATTAAATATAAATTTAATTAATTTATTTAATTAAAAAATGAATAATTAAGTATAAATTTTTAATTAATTTACATTAAAATTATAAATTTTGAAACAACCATTTGATATGCGTCCCGGATGTCGTCCTCTATATATATTATTTTCATATTATATATTAAACAATCATATCGAGTCTCATGATCAAGGAAGCACTTCCTGGATTGCGTTAGAAAGGAATCACACGAGATTGATGTTTTACTGAGACGGAGAAGAAAGACTAAATTCGCTTGATTTACTGCATTTCTCTTTTTAATAATTAATTTATGATTTTTAAAATTTTTTTAGTAGTTTAGAGTGGTTTTTAGGTTTGCAAACTTTCAAATTGGATTTTGGAGGTCCAGAGAGTGTTTTTTGGCTTCGAAAATGGTCGTTACGGGGTTTCACTGGTTTCACCCCGATAACATGTGTAGATCTCGTCGCCAGCTTTCCGGAATGTCCTCGTTTGCGCCAAACGGACCTTCCTATCAAAAGTTATGCCTGTTTAAAGTTTTAATGTTCAAGTTATGCTTTTGTATCCCTGCAAATCCAGAAAGGATTAATAAAACTTTGAACATTCTGAATGGATTATGCCTTTATATCCCTGCAAATTCTGAAAATTTATAATCCTTTCTAAATGGTACAATTCATTTAATTAAATAAGTTATAAAAATTTATATTTTAATTAAATAAATTAATTAAAATAAAAATAAATTTAATTTCCCTAAAAAATACTAATTTACATATAAAATTTAATTTAATTATTCCTGATTTTTTCAATATTTTTACAATATATTAACTATTTTTTTAATTATTTTACTAATTAATAAATTAAATAAATAAATAATATATAAAAAAATTACTATTTTTCTAATTATTTAACTAATTAATAAATTAAATAAATAAATAATATATAAAAAATAAAAAAACTGAGATCTCAGCTGGATTCCGATCTCAGCTAAGTTCGGAATCCAGGAATCCGATATTGCGTTCGGAATCTGGGATTCCGATCTCGTGATACTATTTAAAAAAATCTTATTATATTGATATTATTTTTAATATATTATATTAATTTAATATTATTTTTAAATTTTTCGGGCCTATATTTATTTATTTATTTATGATTATTTAATCCAGCCGTAGCACTGTACAGTAGCACTCCTCTTCTTTGTTTGTTCGCAAGTCGCAACCCTCAGAACTCAGAACCCTTCCTAGCCTCCTAGGAGATCCCGGCGGCCCGGCGCGAAATCAGCGAAGCAAAGCCAAGCAACCGCGCGCATGGAGTCTTACGTACCGTACGCTTCCCTATGTTTTGTTTTGTTTTCAAAGAGCTCAATGTTATATTATTTATTTATAAATATGTACTGAATACTTACTGATGCTTTCTTTTTTGTGTAGATGTGGCAGTCCGAAGCCGAAGCCCAAGCGTGCTCGGATAGAGGTGTTTTCGGCCATGCTTGAGAGCACAGAGGAATGTCGTCTATTTGAGAGACTCGGCTTCAAACGGACCTTTGGCGTCGTCCTCCTCCAGAGCTGCAAACGCAATTATGTCATCTTTGATTCCCCCGTTGTAGGTCCTCAGCTAATTCATCCACGAGAGGTAAATTTCATTACTTTATTTATTAATTTGAACCCCTTCTTTTCTCTATCCACACTATCACTCCACCTGTAGCATGAGCATTCCCAAATCCCAACATTACCTATGCTTATTTTTTTTATAACCCCAATTAAAATTATAACTGTGCAATCCACCAACCATGGAGCAAAATGCCTCCTATACCCGTCCTCATTCATTGACAACACCAAATTAAATGTATTAATATTATTATGTATTCTGCTTCAATTGCTGCTCCTTTACTCTTCTACTGCACAAATCTTCTCTTCCTGAGCAATTTTTATATATGCTTCTTGGTTCCTCCTCTATTTATCTGACCGGACCTCTTCAACTGGTCGACCTGAAACTAGTCGAATGACCCACTTTCCAAATTCAACCTCATGCCTCTGTCTCTAGTAATTTAATTATACCAGTCAAAGAACCTTCATCCCTACTTCATGTCGATGTAATTCTCTTGCTTTTTTTTATTTATTTATTTATTTTTCTTTACTGTCAGGGCCATCTCACTCTAACCGACCCCGAATGTAGCATACCCGTGGAGGATCAAGTAATCATTTTTCCTTGGTTTATCCTCCTGTATTTATGTGCTATGGATAAAGGTGAACATCCTCTGTGGAAAGCTGATATTGATGGAATGGACCAGCTCATCTGCCGGGAGATTCAATGCTTTTTTGGACTCGTTTTGCATGTGAATTTTGCCGTCTATCGCGATCCTATGGAGACACATTTGGATGTTCATTTTGTTGACCTTGACTGTGGAGAAGAAGATGCTCTCATTCAGGTTCATGGGACTGTCAGTGCATCAAATAGCATTCTCTCCGACTCTGAGGCTAAGAGTATTCTCTTCCGCCAATTGAGTGGAGAGTGCATCAGTCTCGAAGCTGGCAAGTCTGTACCTCTCCCTCTGTCCAGAAGGATGACAGTGCTTCCGTGTCAATCAACCTTGCGTGTTCATGTGAGCCTACATGTACGCATGCGTCATTTGGAGTTTAGCTTCCAAGGGATGGTGGACTCCGATAGTAGTTCAGGCTATGCTGGAGAGTTCTTACTTTCTCCCGATCGTGCCAACTGTGGTAAGTTGTTAGTGAAGGTCACTTGGGCGGAGTGCGAAGATCGCCTCGAGTAGTATTATCTTGCCAACATATATTAGTTATCTTAATATTTCCCTGGTTGCGGTAGAACTTTGATACCGTTTGTATAATGCTTATTTTGGTACCGATCTGCTGTATGTCTGTCTAATTTTACTTGAATTGATTTAAATATCTAAGTGTGGTTTGTTTTGCTTGAACAAAGCTTACTGATATGCATCCTTTAGTTGTTACACTTACTGGGCTATTACCCAGAACAAAGGTATTTCCTGCACCTTCTAATATAATTTAAAAGACAACACATTAACTAAACCATTTTTACTAGTTAAATAAAATAAATGAGGTTTAAGGGAGTTTTGTTTTCAGGTAAAATCCGGTGGCCTTGCTTCTTTATTAAATACAAAATTTACAAATTCCACAACAACTTCCAAGTTTAAGAGGAAATGAGGAAATTTTAAAATTGAAACCAGAGAAAAAAAAAACTCCAAATTTAAATAACAAATATGAAACCTCCATATTTTAGCAACATGTAAATCCAATAGCATTTCACAAGGCTAATGGGGGCTATTACACATGGCCGAAATGCAAATGCAACTTGGCAGGTTGCGCAGTCCAAACAAAATTTAAGTGCGCCGTTCAATTTGAACAGTTATTTTTGTAATTTTATATTCCTTGTATTTGTATAGATATTTATGTTACTGCTTTTTCAGATTAGTTTAGCTTTAACTGTTCAATTGTAATTCGATGATTAATAACTCTCCTCTCATTCAATCTAGTAAGAATTCAATTTGTAACCAATTTTTTCCCCTTTGAGTAAAGCATTAACAATGTATTTATTTTATTTTCGTTTGGCATCCACCTTAGACTCACTGGTTATTAAGAACAATAATTTTTTTTTCATTAACGGTTTTAAATTTCTTCACGCTTACCATATTTTTCAGTAAAATAAAAGTTATGCTGTATTAAATTTATTTTATGGCGTGGGTGGATTTCGTGCTTTTCAGTAAATTATTATGTTGTAAAAGGAAAGTTATGTGTAACTTGTAACTTTTTAGCATAGCTTTTTACTTTCAGAAAAACAAGTGCAGCATGTTCCTTTCCTAGGCAGCGCGAACAGACTTGAGGGCCAACTTTTGATCCGAGCCGTTCAATCTAATTTCGACGGTTAAGATTTTTCGGGCATATCGATCTAAGTTACATGCACGGGACCCCCTTAATCGTTGAAAATTAGATGTAATAGTTTAGATCATAAGTTGGCACTCAGGATTTGGAGGATGTGATTCCTAGCTTTTTACTTTCAGAAAAACAAGTGCAGCATGTTCCTTTCCTAGGCAGAGCGAACAGACGTGTTTGGTCATGTTTTTCTGTAGCACAAGCTGTGTCACAAAATTGTGACTATTTTAACTTGTCACTGCAACGGCGTCGTTGCACCACAACAACACAATTATTGTAAAAGTCTGTAACAGACTAACAGGCGATCTGAATTCATTTTTTCACTCATTCCCGTTATTTGAAAGTGTTTTTAACTTTTTGTAGCTCTCTGATTTGTAAATGTTCTGTAACTTTCGTGATTGTCCTACGAACTCATCTTGATTAAATTCTGTCTAAGGTCTTAACGTGAACAATAATATTAATAATGCATTATTTCACTTGTACCATACGCAGGCCTTCATCCCTGACTTAGAACTGACTCTGGGTGCGTTTGGATCGTTGGAAGAAAGAAGAAGAAGAAGGAAGAAGAAGAAAAAAAATTATAAACAATCCAAACTCTTCACAAAGTTACACACTTCCTAATACTTCTTTTCACTTCTTCCCTTCTTCCCTTCTTCCCACACCTATCCAAACGCACCCTTGTGAATTTTAAACTAATCAATTTTTTGGGGCTGAACTTGTTATAAGGAGAAGAAATCAATTTAATTAAAGAAGGTATTAGTTGTAGTCCCTCTTGGTGATGCTTTTCCTGGTAGTTTCGGTGATTAAATTGACGCTTCAGTTCTTTATATTCAGATAGATGTATAATTACAATTTAAATATTTACCACAAATAGATAAAAATAATCTCAGATTACATAATCCCTCCCACTTCACTCAAAATATTATTTTCAAAGCGAATCAAAGATGACCTTTTCAAGCATTAACAATAATAAAAAGCAAATCTCAAAAAGAAAAATAACAACAATAAAAAGCATAAAATGAGACGTAGGTGCCAGACCTTTTGCGGTACAAATTCTACAAAGCTAATGTTTTGGATTGATAATTTAAATTTAATTTATTTGCAAATAAAACCAAATTTCATGTAGATAATAATTATATTATGTGTTTGAAACTTCTGTTGCATATTGTTAAAAAAAAAATCGGGCGGATACAAAGAAATGCGCAGTTTTTATATTTAACATTCGCACATCTCGTTAAATTCGATCATTTGGGATCAATAAAAATACACCACCAAACTTGTTCCTCTGATATGTGGTTCTAAAAGGGAAAAAAATTATATGAGACTCTACGGACCGACAGATAATTTTGTATCTAGCTAGAGCCTTTTGAAATGTTTTTTAATAAACATAAATAATTAATGGTAAATGTAAATTTTATATTTTCTTCACTCCCTTCACTACGCATTATTTAGCGCTCATTTTCTATGCTCAGCTCCGTCGAGTTCTACCGCTATGATTAGTGCCTATACACAATTTAAATTAGTTATCAACACATTACATATCATTGGAGTTTTTTAGCTCATTTGTTAAAACATATAAAGTACAAATTTTGATATAGTAAAAGTATAATCATGCTATAATAATGTTTATAAAAAAATTAAATATTACTTTTTAAAATGTTACCCACCAACATATATGATATATGATAATTTATAACTAAAAAATAATTATAAGAGTTTTATCTCCCCGAACTAGAAGTACTAATGTTTTTTTATAAAAAAAACAATTTATACAGAAGTTGCTTCTACCTCTTTTCATTACTTGAAAAAACAAATCAAAAGTACGTTAATAAAATGAAAATTGGGAAACGAATCAACAGTGAAAACAATGATGCAAACGCCTGAAAATGAATCTGTAAAATATCCGGAGAGAATTGATTGTCAAGTCACATGGGACTAAATAAATGAAACATATGAAACATACCAGAGCATAATAACATATCTTTCCATTAATTTCTAGGAAATTATAAGTAACTCAATTTCAAAACCATACTGTAGGTAAAACTCAAATCGCAACGGTTGTGGTACTGTTCTGGAATGAATCTGGGCCCTTCGTCTCCGCTAGCGCTCATGTCTTTTCTCTCGATTTCGCGGAGCTTCCTCCCCAGACTGTCCCTCTCTGTTCGATACTGGATCTAGGGTTTCTCCGATTGGTTCTCTCCATAAACTTCCCCATTTCTTCTGCTCTCGCTCTTGCCTGCTGCCTCACCTTCTTCGGTGAGTTTTCTATTCTTTCTCCCAATTTTTTCCATTTGCTTACTCTACTTAGTCATCTGATGGACGAGGAAACCGTAACATTTCGCTGGACGAGAAAACCCTAGCTTTGCGCCTCTTCCGCTTCCCTTGGGTTCTTTCTTCCTCTTTCAGTTGAGTGCCCTTTTTAGCCATTGACACCTCTCTCTCCTCTCTATCTCTTTCTTCCTGAAAATGCTTTCGAATCTGAGTTTTCGTTTGCAATTTGTTGTACGATTATGTGCTTTTGCTACTTCTACAGTTTGCTGGGTTGGGATTTTGTGAGGTTATGAGTTCATTCCCATTGCGTTTTACCATTTTTTTTTTACTAAAATTTTGGGTTAAATTTAGATTATCAAATGAAAACTCAAGAAAGGTGATTTGGGATTTTGTCAGGTAATGATGGGTTCATTCCCGTGTGCTTAGATGGAGCATATTATCTCCTCTCTGGTTTATGTCTCAACCCAAGCTTTTTTTTTATTTGGGTGCTCTCCTTGCCTATTTCTCCTATTTTGTTGATTGATTATAGTATTTTATATCTTTCTTTTAACAATTTGGTCATGCCTGTTAGACTAAGTTACTTGCCAGTTATGAAAGCCCACTTTGTCATAACAAAAGATAGTAATTTTTCTGTCCTCTTTTTTTTCATATGATAGATCAAATTGTCGCAAAAATTTAGTGATTGTTGTTTAATATCCGGTAATATTCTGATGTTCATATATCCGTTAATGTTCTCAATGGGGGTAGTTATGAACTAGGCTTATTTGACCTTATTATGGATTTCTTTTGTCTCTTTGCCTTTTGTCAGGTCAAGGAGTCGACTGTAGAAAAACAACATCATATTGCACACAGAAATATCTTTTATGCTCCTATAGAATAGAATGTAGATTTTGCAAGTAAATTGAGGTTGGTATTTCTGAAATACTATTTCATATATATTTAATGTTTGATGAAATGATTTTATGCACTTCAATTGTTGCATGCTATCAGATGTGAGGTTTGCTGAAGAAATAAATAGCAGTTATGTATCGCATTAATGATTTGTTCAATAGGTTGCAGAGGAAAGAGTTTTTTTTTTGGATTGGAAAGTAAATAGAGCCTTCTTACAACTTTGTTAATTGTTGCCTCTTCTCTTTGCCATTGCAGGTATTTATAAAATTCTGGGCAAGGAAGTTTGTTGCTTGGGGGAAAAAATATTTTCGCGCTACTAGAGAAGTGGTTGATGGTTAAATTCTTGAAGGTATGAAGTTAGTTCATTGATTCAGATAACAGACTAATTTGGTACTTTTGGATTTTATTCTTTCGTTATTTGTGGTGCTATTTATTCATGTACTATTCAATTGGAGATGATTGTTTAGGGCCATTAAACTGAGAGATTGTGAGGTCTATCTAAAAATTTACTGCAATGGGGTAGATGATTTAACTGCGAAAGATCTTGGTTTTTATTATTATGATCTAATCTTTATTTTTGATGATTAGGCTTTGCAGGACTCAGCATAGAATAGAGAGGCAATAAGAAAAATTGAGCTCTCTAAGAAGGTAAAAAAAATGTTAATTCGTTGTTCATTTCTTTTCTTTTTTCTAATTGATTGCATCGAAAAACAATCTGATTAATAGAAAATTTATTGCTTTCAAATATTATTGTTTGCAAATTAACATTCAGCTCTAAATAAGATAGTTGGAAAAAAATAGTTGTGTGTTTCAATTGGATGACAAGGCAATTTATCTTAATTTTTAGACATAGGTATATTATTTTAACTGGTACGTCTCATTATGTTAGACACCACTGTTGTTTGAGTGTAACATGGCTCATTCAGCTTTCTCAAATTCTGATATGCAATAATTCATTTTGTTCCTCCATGAGTTTTAAGGGTGCATCCAGTGTTCTTATGACAAAAATATAGTCCAGCTAGCAGATTTAATATGATACCAAAAGAGTTTCTTAAATGCAGCTAGCAGGTTTGTGCACCTCTCTCTCCTCTCTAACATGGCTCATTCAGCTTTCTCAAATTCTGTTCTTTCTCTATATTGATTGGGTTCTTTCTTTATATATTAAGGATATTGCGATGCTGGGGTCGTTGTTCCTGCATGGCCTTCTATTTTTTCCCTTCTCAATCCGAGGATTTTTTCGGTCAGTTTATGCATTGTGCTTTAACCGGTTTTGCTTATGTACCTGTCGTCTGTACCAGTATGAGAGTTGTGATCCACAGCATAGCAGTGTCGCAACAACACAGACACAGTGTGGAAACAAGCTCATTTTTGTATTTTTGTAGGTCCAAGATACTTAGTTCCTGCTGTCTTTATCCTCTACTATTCTGAGTTTGTGCTTTTTTCTTCTATATTCTTTAGTTATTTCAGGTCTTTACCTGTTCATTCTTTGGTTTTTCCATACGAAACTTTTCTGCCATGCTACATCTTACACTACTTAGTGATTGGTACCAACAGCGTGTTGTCGGGTCGGGACATGATAGTCCATAGAATATTATTGGTAAGGTGTTTTGTTTTGTATTGTGTGGCAGTCCCAACAACCCTGTTATTGGCCCTGTTAGTGCCAGTGCAGGCCTATATCAATCACTAAATTAGAATACAAACTGCTGCTTGGACGAGTTTATTCTCTTTGGCAAAATGCACTTTTTTTGTCGCATTTAATGTTCATTTTCAGGAAGCATACCCTTTTTTTTGCTAAGAACACTCTTTTATATTATTCAATTTGTGTATTGCTTTCGTGGTGGTGTGGCAAATCTTTGTATTACCTACCGTTCAATTTTATTAATTATTTTCTTTTTAACATGCGTCGTTCTGGGAAACAAAAAATAAATCACAATTACATTTTCTCAACTAAATTGGAGGGGGGCTCTATAGTGAAAAAGCATCACAGGTCATAACACAATATGAGAATGCAAAAGTAGGAGATCAAATTACACATCATGAATGAGATGATGCAAAATGAGGAGCCAACTGGAGGGTGTGTACATAGAGACCATGATTGTACAGATAATATTTAATGTCAATTAAGTTTATCTTCGATAATTAAAAATTGGATTAATATGTAGTATTTTTACTCTTTGCTTTCAGCTATTATCTCAGTTGCTGTTGATTTTCTAATAGTAGTGATATATTAATTATTATATCCTTGTAGTTATAGTGTTATACATTTCTAAACATTCAAATAAAAAATATTATAATTTACTCGATTATTATATCCTTATACTTATTTGCAAATGGCTTAGGTTTGATTGTTGAAGCTTTTTGTTTTACTATGTACAAAATGGTCTCCTTCTTCCAGTCAGAACAAGACAAGTACTGCTATAAAAGTAAATAAATAAAAAAATTGTAGTAAGAGGAAGCATCCTTAACTGGTTTCTTCAATTTAATATGATACATCTTTTTTCTTTCGTTAGTATCAATACCTACAGGCCTCTAATCAGTTATGTTACGTAATTAAGTTCAAATTAATGTTGAGGCAATATTCCAATTTCATTGAAGAGAAACTGAATATGAAACTAATCTTTTAAATTTATATGAAGTTAATTTATAATTGACCATTTGAGCTTACTTTTTTTTCTACATTTTGCGCTATCTCAAGAGATATTCGCAATTGTTGACAAGGTGACCACTTCTGAAGTTGTCCAGACGCTTCGAATGGAAAATTGCTTTGAGGAGATTGTCAATGAAAATTCCAGGTATATTTTCCCTTATGTTGTTGACCTACAGACATGGGTGCATTATATTGAAACTCAGTGACTTGGTTTTCTAATCCAGCTTTCAAAGTTGATTTTTTCCATTTTTCATCATGTCTACGATCTTATTAACTTGCAATATATTGATAAATATATCTAAGATCTATTTAATTTGTCTGTGTTAGTATTGCTATTGCCTTTTTTACTTTCCTCTTAGACATCATAGTTGAAGTTAGGAGATGAATTATAATAGATTTGGCATTTTTGTACTTAAAGTTCTATCTATTTTGCTAAACTATATGGCCGTAGATATATTTTGTTTTCTGTTATCGAGAGCATTAATTAATAACAACTTACAGATTGATGGAACTGTCAAATTGGCGGAAGAGGAGCACAGAAAAATCAATTAAGAAGCGATATCAGTTAGTTCCTGTATCTTAACAAGTTTACTGTTACCAAACTGTTTCACTCTTGCTCAGCTCTTATTTTAATTTGTGTTGCAATTTTGGTGCAAGAAAGCAACAAACTTTACTACTAAAAAAATGAGCCAATTAGAGCTCTTTGACACAGCAATCGATGTTCTACATCAACCTCATTGCCTCTCTCTTATTCATATTGATAATTTAGATTTACAAAGATGTATATGTGCAGTTACAGTAGCCATTTAAATAGTTTAAAGAAAATAAAAATGACACACTCAAATCTTTGTTTGTTTTTGGATTAAATCTATTTCTAAAAGATCCCTTTAGGCTTCCCATACGAGCTCAGAAATAAACTTCCCTTAGGGGCCGTTTGGATCCCCATGGGATTTTGGAGAATTTCATCTTTATACCATAAATTTATTATAAATAATCCAAACTCTTTACAAAATTACACACTTCCCAATAAATTTATTCCTAGGAATTGCAACTTTCCCAAATTCCCCAACTTCCTAAACGATCCAAACGGCCCCTTATAGCTTATACCATGTATCTATCTAATCAGTTCAAGTTTGTTTCTTTTTTTCAGGGAAAAATGTCGAGTGTCAACACCATTTGTTTGCTGGTAGTGTTGAATTTTAAGCTCAAATATCTTGCATACCAAGCGGTGATTATTTTGATATACTGCATATTTTAGGTATTGGGATGTGCGTTGCAGTTATCCAGTTAGCATGCATTTCCTGTTAATGTTCCTTTTTTTTATTTGTTTGAATCTAAATAATTTTATGTTATGGAACGATTAAAAATTGGAACTCATTATCCAAAACTTCATCGCGCGAAGCGCGATGCATTAGCTAGTTGTCCTTAATTTGTTTCTCGTGACTCGTCACTCTTCAGGCATGAAGCTTTTGCAAAGAAGAGAGTATTAAAGTATTTTACGAAAAAGGAAGTCGGGAAGCCCTAGCTCGTTACTACGTTTGTACACGTCACATCTCTCGCTTTTTGACCGTGCCATTCCAAAAAGTGACAACCAATACAGTGTGAGGTGTGCCAAACGATTTTGGACTTGGTAACTCGTATATATTCATTTATGTAGGCTCCGTTTGGATAGCTGTGGAAAGAAGAGAAGAAGGAGAGAAGTAGAAAGAAATATTAAGAAGTGTGTAACTTTGTGAATAGTTTGAATTATTTATAATTTTTTTTTCCTTCTTCCTTCTTCCTATATCCAAACACAGCCGTAATGTTACATAAAGGCTGTGTTTGGATGGTGAGAAGTGGGAAGAAGGAATAAGGAATAAGGAATTTTTTTCAATAAATTTATTCCTAATCATCTAAATTCTTCACAAAAATTACACACTTCCCAATAAATTTATCCCTTCCTAATAAATTTTTTTTCTTTTTTCTTCTTCCTACCTTATTCTCAACACATCCAAACGGAGCCAAAGTTAACATGTAGTAAAGAGCAGGTTCCGGGTAAAATAAAACATCATATAACCGAAAAAATATTACAATATATATAAAATAATTAATTATTGTCAGCCATTCATGTTTTATTTCGTTGGCTTATTTGACCATAAAAGTACCTTAAGAAATGAAGAAATTGAAAAGTTGTATTTGTTTTCTAAACTTTCGAGGTAACTTGGAGTCAAGTCAATCAAAACTGGTATGTAAAAGATACGTCAAAATACTGAAACTAAATCACAAATTATATATAATGTTTTGTTATCTTTAGAGAAAGTGCCGTTAGTACTAAAAGCTGGGGGCAAAGAATTGTATCCCTTTGATTTGAATCACCGTATTAATTAACATGACGACTCGGATAAAAGATACGGATGGAGCTAACGTCAGCGGGAAAAGGAATCCAACAAGCTAAATTGCAGCCGTTGTTAAAAATCTGCGAAATAATTTCCATAAATAAACTACAACGGTAATAATTTCCATTAATGATCGTTTAGATTTAATAATATAATAAATTAAAAAAAAATCGCTATTCCTTTCTGGAGAAGGAATCTTTTACTGCCTTCGCAAGAAAGCTCCGTTGGTCTGTCGGTCATACCCTTTCTTCCCATTTCCGAGAACTTTCCTTTCCACCCCCCTCTAGTCTCCACTCTCCAGTCTCCACTCTTCTGCTACTTTAACCTTTTTTCTCGCTAAAAAGTAAAAAGTAAAAAGTAAAAAGTAAAAAGTAAAAACCCTTTTGTTCTCGCTAAAAAGTTTCTGCTACTTCAACGCACAGGAATCAAGACTTCGCCTCGTCTCCTCTCTCTCCTCTCCTGTCCTCTCATAGTCTCATCGGCTCTCCATCTCCCCATCCCTCTCCCTCTCCCTCTCCAAGCGACGGTTCTCTTGATCGGAGCCGTCGCTCTCTCTTGCGGGAGGTGATTGATCAGGCACTAAGGCCAGTATGCTTTTTGCAAATCTACTGGAGGTGAAGTGCAAATCAATTGCTCTGCTACTGGCTTCATCTCATGCCTCAGGTATTTTACGAAGCCGCTCCAACTCCCGTCTTTCTCTCTACTTCAACGAGTTACTCCAACCCCCGTCTCTCTCTCTTTCTAACATCAACGAGTTCCTCTTACAGATGAGAACAAGGCGAAGAAACGTCTGGAAGCAGCTTCCTCTGGAAACCTCCGTTTCCTAAAAGCTACGTACTCTATTTTGCTTCATTCTACTTTCATCTCACCAAGTTAACTAATTAGCCATCTACTCGTTTACATTTTATTCATTTGTTTGGTAATCGGTCCTTGTGTTCTAATATCTGTAGAGGTGGCAAAGGAATTGAGCAAAGGGAACAGAACAACAGATGCAATCGAAGGAATCAAGGCTACAACTGCGTTTCGTCTTGCAGCCTTCCATATTTGGGTTTTCATGTTGATTTTTGGTCACAAAATGGTATTTTCTTTATTTTTTCTTCTTAATTCTCTGTTATTACTTAATTGCTTCATAAAACTGAACTACGTACTTATGTGAATAGAAGATGAGCTATTTAGAGGAGAGCTTCCAATAAAATTTCTGTATGTTCTTACCTTTGCTGGATTGCTATAGTAGGGCCATTTTTGCTTATGTGATTCATAAAAATGAATTACGTACTGATGTGCATCATTTAATTTCTGAATGCAATAGTAGGACCATTTTTACCTTCGCTGGATTGCTATACGTCCTCATCTTAGAGACATCTCATACCATATTAAGTTAAGTATTCTTCTGTTTTCATGAATCACAATTCAGTTTAATTACCCATTTTTTGTTTTAACCTTGTTGTATTTTGTTTCATGGCTTGTTTAGGCTGCAGATTAGTGAAGGCATTAGTGTGCACCTACTGGTTTGGGCCTTTTGATGCTTTGTTTAATGGACACACATTGCAAGAAATCCAGATAAGTTATTTTGTTTTTTTGCAATAGCATAGTTTCTCTATGTATTATTGATTTATAAGTAATAAACACATCATAGATGAGTAGAGAACACCCACGGTTTTCTCCATTCAAGTACACAACCACAAGTAAATGCATTTACTGTTGGCTTAAGGAATGATATACTGGCCCTATGATCCATTGTTCCTTGCTAGTGTAAATGTTTGTATTTGTCCTTGCACAATGTAATAATATTGGTTTTGTTTTCTTATACTATGGATGGATATATTGTTTGTTGTAACCTTCTGTGCTTATCTATATCATTTTGTTAGTTTTACTTGTATTAAACTTTGATTTTCAAGGTTGGTGATAATTGCTTTCTCAGGTGTGCTTCTGCACTAGTAAAATCCATGATTACTGGGACAAAAATTCTAAACCCATGATTACATCTGACCTGAACCTTAATATATTTGGTGATGCAGGCTCAGTCAGGTCAATAGCTTTATGGTATATATTCTCTTAGAAACTTTGGGACCATTAGAATGGGACAATTATTACATGAATTGTGATCCTAGTGCCTCTAATATCTGTTTTTTTTTGTTTTGTGGTTCATTTCAGTTGTATGATCGGGTTATATTTTTTAGTATTCTTGTTTTACTTTGTAAAATAGGCAATACAAATAAACTCAGAGATAGGCTGGGGTGATGCAACTCTCTTTTCTAACATAAGCTTGTGTTGGCATCAAATAGGTGGAGGGGTTATGTCTTTGAAGGATGCTTTTATGGTGCGAAAGTCGAGGCCTGAATAGCCCAAAGCACACTATCGTATTGGTGCTGCAATGATGTTACTGAAGGTAATTACTCGTTCTATTTGAAACTAGGACTTTTATGTTACTGATACCAGAGACAAGCTGAAAATAAGTAATATTTCAAAAAGAAAGGAGATGATTGCATGCAATTATTTTGTTCTGTTCTTTTCCAAAGCCTTTTTAATTTTGCTGATAGTTATCATGGTTTCTTGTTTGATTGTGAAAGGAATAGGAGCAAGCTTCTCAACGCATTCAATGCTGGTTTACTGTTGGTCCTGACTAACATGGTGATCAAGAAAGCTCATAGGTATTTTGCAGTTGTTTATAAGTTCTAGACTAGATAGATAAGTGCATGAAAGTAGATTATGACCATCACTATTGGTATTGGTCCATATTGGATGGTGCATGACAGTAATATGTCCCTTACCTCAGGTATTTTACGAAGCCGCTCCAACTCCCGTCTCTCTCTCTACTTCAACGAGTTACTCCAACCCCCGTCTCTCTGTCTTTCTAACTTCAACGAGTTCCTCTTACAGATGAGAAGAAGGCGAAGAAACTTCTGGAAGCAGCTTCCTCTGGAGACCTCCGTTTCCTAAAAGGTACGTACTCTATTTTGCTTTCATTCTACTTTCATCTCGACGAAGTTAACTAATTAGCCATCTACTCGTTTACATTTTATTCATTTGTTTGGTAATCGGTCCTTGTGTTCTAATATCTGTAGAGGTCGCAAAGAAATTGAACAAAGGGAACGGAATAGCAGATGCAATCAAAGAAATTGACTATTAGTGTGCACCTACTGGTGTTGGCCTTTTGATGCTTTGTTGAATGGACACGATACAGGACTATGTTTACACAATGCAACAAATCCAGATAAGTTATTTTGTTGTTTTGCATTAGCATTATTTCTCCATGCATTGATTTATAGGTAAGAAATTATGCAGTATGGTTTAACAAGAATTTTTGTTTCCAATTTTCAGATCAAGGAAAAAGAAGTTATGTACAAAAGGTTGAGAGAAGAGGCTGAGGCTGCCAAACTGGTGTGTACTTTCGTGTTTGCAATTATATATGTACGTTCTTATTTTTAACTTGGGTTTGGTCAACAATATACATATTCTCTGTTTTATTAACGACTTATTTCTGTCAAAATTTCTATATTATCTCAAGATGGAGGAAGAGAAGGCACAAAAGCAGCTAAGACGGACTATGGTTGCTCGCGCAAGGCCTGTTTGAAAAACCCTTTGCCCCTCAAAGGTGCATATTTTTTTTGTTTTATGATTCAGTCTGATAAAAATCTCATTGGTAGCTTCAGTGTGCGACTTTGCTAGTTATTGGATGTTTCTCCCATTGGAAACTAATACCCAGCATATTTTTTAGTTACCGGCAAACTACACCAAGCTTTTTCACTAAAAAACCATTGTTTTTTTTACTACACGGCTTAGTGAAAAAAGAGAACGGTTAATTACCTGTGAGCGCAAATACCTAATAGATTGGTTATTATCAGCCAATATTTTATAAATGTTGGTAGTAAATTACAAATGTTCAAAATAATCAGTCTTAATTAGAATTTTGGCTGACATTTGCTTGCTCATTTCAAGGCACAATAGTTACTGTGCAAATAGGAACAGAAATGTAAACCAAACTTGAGTGTTTGTACTTTTAAATTGAACAAGCCATTCTGCATGTATATATATTCTCTACCTTCTTAGTGTTGAACAAGCCACTCTGCATGTGTGTATATATATATATATATTTTGTATAGTGACACACCCAAATAATAATACTTTTGCTTCGCTTCTGATTTTCTGCAGGTCCAAATTCTGCGTTTCTCATACAAGAAAGGGACACCACCAAATCAATCTCTCCAGTGCAAGATCAGGCAGAACAGTCCGCACCACCATTGCTCCCTCAAAGGTCATAATTTTAGGTATCGCTTTTTCCCCTTTTTGTCATTTTCCTAGGGTTCCATTAAGACAGCTGCTTTTGGCTTATTTCTTTGAATTGGTTAGTTGTTTTTTTTTTTATTAATTCTTTCTACCATGTCCTTTCTATGTATCACTTTCTTTATTCTGCCATGCCTCTTTTTTAAGAATATGAAAGAATCCAAGCAAGTTCGAATATATGCCAGGATGTTTCTTCCTTGACAATTCTGACAAGGCCCAAGGTGCTCGAGCTACAGACCTCCCAGATGGTCAGGGCATTTTTCGAGTGAAGAACTCAGTAGAGTTAGAGGCTGAAATACTAGCAAAAATGCCTAAATTCAAAGCTCGTGCACTCAACAGAGAGGTATTTCATAACTGATTTTTTTTCTATTTTTTTTTGTATTGTTTCTATTCAATTTGTAAATTTTTAGATTCTGGAGCACTCACCAGCAACGAGAATTTAAGGTTTTGAATATTCTTCCCTTCTTGTACCAAATCGAACTTATATAAGATTTTACAATGTTCAGCAAGTAGACAAAATTTCTCTTTTACTGGATTTAGGAATTCAATTTTAAAACTTCTGAAAGAGCAAGCTGGCTTGCAGATGCATGCTCTGAGACTTCCTCAGTGGCGGGCTTCACTTTTCAGGTAAGAATATTACTTGCTTTTTCCTATGTTGTTCAAACTTTTGTAATAAAATTATATAAAACAAACTAATAGTTCTATTTTTGACAGAGTCAAAGCAAGCCCCTAAAACTAACTGAGCCTAGACCACCTCAACTTGAAACTAACTGGCCTCCAAAGTAATTTGAATTTTCATATTTTGTTACATTTCTTATTGATGATATCCGTCTAGAAAGCTCTGAAGATACTAATTGTCTTATTTGTAATGTCATGCTTGCAAATTCCCATAGGGTAAAGAGTTCTCAGGAGTTGGAGTTGGAAGAACCGGAAAAAGCACCCATGTTTAAGGCGAGGCCTCCGAATAGAAAGGTAATCATCTGTCTATCTGAAAGCCTTCAAAAAAAGAACCCATCCCTTTTTGACCTTTTTTATAATAACTTCACATTCTTCATAAAAAAGTTGAAACCATTTTAACTTCTGTGTCCAAACTTCCTGCTTTGAATACACCAAAAGAGTTTCACTTTGCCACAGATGAACACCTGGGTCCACCTTCTGCATCGGTTCTTGATCAGTTTGAAACGATCTTGTCGATTATATGTTTGCAATTAAAATTAATCAGAATTGCTTTTATTTCCTTGCCACATGTATATTTTCTTCTGTTTTTTTACTGCTTTCTCTACATTACGATACTTCATTCCACAGTCAAAGGCTTGGCAGTACTGTTCCTGGCCTTACCAAACCCAACCCATTCCATCTTCACACTGAGGCCTTCAAAAAGACGCCTTGTTACAGACTCAGCTCACACGTAAGCAAGAGGAGGAAGAGAAGGCTAGAATTCCAAAGGCTACCCCATACCCATACACAACTGAATACCCTGTGGTACACAGAGTGTTTGGAAATTACTTCAATCTTTTGACCAGTCAGTTATTAAAAATATTTATTGATTTGTAATTCTGTGTGTATACATCCAGGTAGCCCCAAAACCAGAGCTAAAGCCTTGTACCATTCCTGAGGGTTTTCAACTCGAGAGTCTTGTCAGACATGAATAAGAAATGCAATGAATGATGGAAGAGCGAGAAAGGATGGAGAGGGAAGTGGCTCAGCGGAGGATTTATAGGGCACAACCCATTCTTACAGAGTAAGCTTCTGATTGCTTTATCTTGTTATTTAACATTGTCAGTTTTTTTGAACTCTTATGGGGGTAATTACTTGTACTCTTGATATTTTACTTTTTGTGTTTTGAATAGGGACCCTTTTGCCAGTTCCAGCAAAGGAAAGAAAGCCACTGACAGAAGTGCAAACATTTGCGTTGCATGTAGTATGTGTTGAACATTTGGCAGACCAAAGATCTATTCAAAGACAGAATTTGATGATAAGTAACATTTCTCTATATATTCACTTAAAGCAGTACTCATAAATTGGCTAGTACAACGCGAAGAACTAAAATAAGGTGTGTATCATGAAGTTTGATGAATTATTTGTTGAACATTTGGTAGACAATAGTCTGTATTGAACAGTTGGTGACCTGACACACTCAAATGTCCAGAAAAACTTGTTTGGCAACTAATCTGGCAAGTTCAAAATACTGAAAATAAACCTTGATAATGAGAATCCATTAGTAATTTAAATTACCGAGCAAAAACCTTGATGAAGGAACAGAAATATGCTATTAATTTAAATTACCATATGAAAAAACCTTAATTCTTAAAATCAGGAATCCATCAAATTATGCAGTATGGTTTAAGAAGAATTTTTATTTCCAATTTTCAGATCAAGGAAAAAGAAGTTACGTAGAAGAAGCTCATAGAGGTGGCTGAGTCTGCCAAACTGGTATGTATTTTCTTGTTTGTTATATATATACGTTCTTATTTTAACTTGGGTTTGGTCACCAAGATACATATTCTCTTTATTAATAACTAATTTCTTTCAAAATTTCTATATTATCTTAAGATGGAGGAAGAGAAGGCACTGAATCAGCTAAGACAGACTATAGTTGCTCATGCAAGGCCTCTTCCCATGTTTGAAAAACCCTTTTGTCCCTCAAAGCTGCATATTTTTTCCTTTTATGTTTCAGTCTGATAAAAATCTTATTGGTAGCTTTAGTGCGAGCTGTGAGTAGCCTTTTGATAAAAATTTGCTAGTTATTGGACGTTTCTCCCATTTTGTAACTAATACCCAGCATATTTTTTAGTTACCAGCAAATTACACCAAGCTATTAGAACTGAGGTCATTAAAAAAACCAATGTTTTTGCTCAATGTCTTTGTGAAAAAAGAGAAGGGTTAATTGTAAACCATTTCCAGCATTACCTAATAGATTGGTTATTATCAGCCAATATTTTATAATTGTTGGGAGTAAATTAGAAATGTTGAAAATAATCAGTCTTAATTACAATATTGGTTCACAATTGTATGCTTATTTCATGGCACAATTGTTATTGTCCAAAAAGGAACAGAAATTTAAACCAAACTTAGTGTTTGTACTAAGAAATTGATTGAATCTGTCTGTGACAGGTCTACAAAGGAAGGTACAAAACCCAAGTCACCACACTTGCATGTGGACGAAAGAGGTCAGATAAGGAGACAAAAGACGCACACCTTCATTCGGTAACCGGCATGACTGACAAAACTTGTTAACCTTAATGTCAAATTTGAACAGTCATAGACTGATGCCACTATTTATTTTGAATATCTGGTACATACTGGTCCAGGACCCTAGAGGTGACTTCAGAAGAAGTGGATAACACCAGCTGAATTGTTCAACGAAGTCTAGCCTAATTCTTAAAAAAATAGTACACAACAGTCGGTCCTGCCAGATAATGAAGATTTGCAAATGTACAGATTGTATTTTAATGTGGCTCGAACGAATCACACAAGAAAAATGCATCCAGGATAGAATAGAAATTTGTAGAAGAAAATAAATCAGAATTAATAAAATAAAATAAGGTATGTATGGCATCTCAGTTTTCTCAATTATATATTATTTTAAATGTATGGTGCTTGTCTCAATTCATACATAGATTAAGGGGTCTTTTGAAACAATGTTTATGGAATATTGCAAATTTTAGTTATCAAATGGTTGCAACTTGTTGTTCTCTAATAGCAAAAATTTATATGCACTAAAAATATTTTCTGCAAGTATTACTAGAGTACTTTATTTTGAATAAGCATAGAAGAATAGCTTAAGAGTAAAGAAATAGACCTCTGGGTAATCTAATTTGGTGCTTTATTTCAAACTTTGTAGGTGGAATCATTAAGCAATCTGAGATCAGAAAGAAAGGTGGATTTGAAGCTTACTGATATGTATAACATGAACAGGCATGCAGTGACAGCTCAAATTATATTCAAGAGAGGTACCAACCTTTCCCAGCATGAATCACTTTGTGACTTTTGAGGTTTTGCTAATAATAAGGCATATAAGACATGTTTGCTGTAATACTTGTACATAGAGCTTATTGTCTACTTTTTGGGCATTATATTAGGTTTCTAAATCATGCAGAGATACATTTGGGACTGCTTGCAAGGAACCTAACAAACCAATGAGGTATATTTAATATTCCTCAAAATGTTGCATTCATTTATAATTCATTCTCCTAAGATCTAATTTTAACCACTTTCTTTAAATGAATAAATTGTGTTATGGCTGAATCATCAAGAGGGGAGACACCTTGTTTTGTGTTCCCAGTTCCAACTCCAAAAGGAAATGGATATCTCAAGTGTCTAAAACTAACTTAGTTTCTTCTTACATTAACTCAGTTTACTATCTGCTTTACTATTAGTGTGTTCCTTTAATTAAGTTTCAACCTTAGCATTTAATTCAAATGTTACCACTTTTAATTATAGCAATCTGTACATAACATGACTTTCGTTGGTTTTTTATTTTACCACAGATGTTGGTTTGTGCACCCCCAAGCTCGTTCGTGCAACTGTTGTGGATAAGTTGTCTGTGCAACCTTTCCCTGCTAGTGGAAAAGAGCACATGAACGTTGAGACTGCAAACCTGGAAACCCTTCAAAAGAAACAGGACCCTCCAATTTCATTTGATTTAATTTTGGTTGAGAAAGCACTTTTGTTAAGGGCATCTTTGTCAAAATTTAGAGGAACAAATTATGTTCATCACACCTATTTGTTGTGGTGAGCAAATAATATGGATCCCCAACAAAACTAGATGTGGGATTTGGTAAATATTACAAAGGTTCAGTGCTGCTTGGTAGTATATCTGATCACATACCATCTTTTTGGTTGTGTATTATTCTCAGTTTTAATATAAAAAAAGCTATAACACGGTGCACTGCAGCAGTAATAAAATGCTATCGCAATTATGTTACTTTGAGGGAGAACTTGAAAGTTTTGACAAGTGCATCTTGGCTGACATGAGTATTTTGTTACTTTTTCTATTATATGCTGTAGTTTTAACTGAATATCTTTGTTTCTCTTCTATGCAACAGTGCAAAGGAATCATCCTCGAGTGCACTGCAGGAAACTGCGGCAAGCTATTTATCGAAAAAATTGGAAGAGATTTCTTATAACTGACAACTGATAAGAAACCAGCAATTGCACGTCCACTTGATACAGCTAGTTTAAGCCCTCTGTCAAAATTCCTTCTTACAAGGTAGCCTCACAGTCCTTAAACTAGGTTTATTCTCTATTTTCTATTTTTATTTCTGCGAACAATGGAAATCTCCATGTCATGCGAAAATATCCTAATGTTACTTGTATTTGCAAATGGTTGGTGAATAATTGACCCTTAGGTTTAGAATGAAGATTAACTTCCATGAAAGATTTTCCTCAAAATGTTCAGTAAAGGGCGATTCCGTCAAACTGCTAATTTATTAAGCATATAAGAATAGCTTAAGAGTAAAGAAATAGACCTCTGGGCAATCTAATTTGGTGCTTTTATTTCAAACTTTGTAGGTGGAAACATTAAGCAATCTGAGATCAGAGAGAAAGGTGGATTTGAAGCTGACTGATATGTATAAAATTCATTGAATCATTCAAGAAAGGTACCAACCTTGCAAAACTCCTTTATTTAAATTTTTTTTTTGTATTCTAAAGGAATGTGCTGAAGAAGGGGTTCTCAACCCAGAGATTGTCATTTTGCAGCAATACCCGTCTCATGTGGACCAATAGTCCATAGAGGTGCAGTGGCATGCAAAGGCACACATAAGTGCTGGTGCCTTTTTTTTTACAAAGTAGGTCGCAACCTGGCTGGTTTGAGTCACCCCTGTAACAGACGAATCAGTACATCCCTGACCATGGAACAATGGTTTTAAGAATAAGCTTAATATACTAGTGCCTCTAATATCTGTTTTTTTTTGTTTTGTGGTTCATTTCAGTTGTATGATCGGGTTATATTTTTTAGTATTCTTGTTTTACTTTGTAAAATAGGCAATACAAATAAACTCAGAGATAGGCTGGGGTGATGCAACTCTCTTTTCTAACATAAGCTTGTGTTGGCATCAAATAGGTGGAGGAGTTATGTCTTTGAAGGATGCTTTTATGGTGCAAAAGTCGAGGCCTTAATAGCCCAAAGCACACTATCGTATTGGTGCTGCAATGATGTTACTGAAGGTAATTACTTGTTCTATTTGAAACTAGGACTTTTATGTTACTGATACCAGAGACAAGCTGAAAATAAGTAATATTTCAAAAAGAAAGAAAGGAGATGATTGCATGCAATTATTTTATTCTTGTCTTTTTAAAAGCCTTTTTAATTTTGCTGATAGTTATCATGGATTCTTTTTTGATTGTGAAAGGAATATGAGCAAGCTTCTCAACGCATTTAATGCTGGTTTACTGTTGGACCTGACTAACATGGTGATCAAGAAAGCTCATAGGTATTTTGCAGTTGTTTATTAGTTCTAGACTAGATAGATAAGTGCATTAAAGTAGATTATGACCATCACTATTGGTATTGGTCCATATTGGATGGTGCATGACAGTAATGTCCCTTACCTTAATGTCCTCTGGAATTAATATCAAGGGCTTCACTTTAGATTTATTTTCTCTAATATGGGGAATGCTCTGACCTTGGTGTATGACAGCATATATTGCATTTCTTTTGAACTCCACCTATTTGTAGGTAAGCTGTGGATTGCTTGAGGAATCTTGCTTTGGTGAAGACAGCAAATTAACTAGTGAGTTGGTCTTTGAACCTTTTATGAGTGATAAGATACGGTCTGTGTTGACTGCGTGTTATGTTTTGTGTAATGGACACGATGCAGAATTAAGGTTACACACTGCAAATATCCAGATAAGTTTTTTTGTTGTTTTGCACCTGCATTGTTTCAATATGTATTGATTTGTTGGGAGTAAATACCCGATAGATGAGTAATAATTAATAAAAACCTGTTGTTTTCTTCTTTAAAATACACTAACACAAGTTATTGCATTAATTGTTGTCTTATACGATGATGTTTAGGAACTAAAATCCTCTGGTCCCTGCTAAGTGTAAACAAGTTCATGAATATATTTATCTCTTTAGACCCAACATGCAAATGCACATGCTTGAATTTGACTATCTGTTGGATATATTTAGACCCAACAAGTTCATGAATGGAACATGCAAATGCACATGCTTGAATTTAGACCCAACAAGTTCATGAATATATTTTTTGGCTTTGCATTGGTCTTGATCTTCCATTCTACGAGTGGTAGGACTTTTTCAGTCGATAGACCGTTTTCTAGTTGGAATTTGACTATCTGTTCAGATACAAAGAAAGTCTTTACACATATTTGAATTTAAAACGGGAGTACATGCATAATAATTGTTGTTGTTGTTGTTGGTAAAACGTTTTATTTTAAGTATTTTGACCATCTTATGTTCATGCACAGGCTCGAGAAGCTAAGCAATCATGCTATTCCCCACTGTGCTGATATCCCTGGTATACATATGTATGGTAGCATTATTAAAATCTTTCATAAATTAGCTGTCTTTAAATCAGTAAATATCTGAATGCAATTGCAGGAGCCTTTTTTACCTCGGATGGACTGGTGTACGTCCCCATCTCAGAGGAACGACATCCTGTATTAAGTTAAGTATTCTTCAATTTCCATGAATCACAATTTAGTTTAATTACCTATTTTTTTTGTTATAACCATGTTCTGGTTTGTTTCATGGTTTCTTTAGGCTGTTGATCAATGAAGGCATTAGTGTGCACCTACTGGTTTGGGTCTTTTGATGCTTTGTTTAATGGACACGATACAGAACTATGTTTACACATTGCAAGAAATCCAGATAAGTTATTTTTTTTGTTTTGCAATAGCATAGTTTCTATATGTATTGATTTATAAGTAATAAATACATCATAGATTAAAAAAACCCACTGCATTCTACTTTAAAATACACACACAAGTTAATGCTTTAGCTGTTGGCTTAAGCGATTTTTCCTGTCCTTATGTCCCACGGATCATTGCTGGTGTCACATGTTCTTGAAAATATCTACCTAATGAGATGCAACATGCAAATACATATGCTGATTTTTTGTTTTGCCTTGTATTGGTTTCGAACTTCCATTCTACCATTGGCAGGTCTTTTTCACATCATAGCCCATTCACTAATTAGATTGACATTGTTAGTTGAGATATGAAGAATGTATTTACTTATATTTAAATTTAAAATACAAGTAAATGCATAAATTGGTAATTTGTTTACTAATTAAAGCAATTAAAAAAATGGGAACATTACTTTGAAAAAAAATTCAAATTAGAAACATTGTTCCGTGAACAGAAAGAGTACAATATTAAACAAAGAAAAGGTATTATTCTTGAAGGCTGTGTTTAATATACCAAAATAGCAAAAATAGAAACTTACCTTGTGAAAAGTAGTCTTGTTCAAGAATTGTAAGTTGTGATACATAGTTTGGTATACAGGCGATGTAATCATTCTCTCTCTCTCTCTCTCTCTCTAACCATCACAAACAATCAATTTCATTTATATGTTGCTGACTACAAGTTTATTTTGATGTTTTGGTTATAAAGGTGAGACGGTGTTATTCCTTGCAGTAATGGGTGGCCTTGAAGAAACAACAAGTTACCTGATCAATCACGGATCTAATCCTGTTGTATCGAATGAATTAGGCTCTACTCCTCTCGATTATGCTGGTAAACGTGCTCTATTTTCCCCTCGTCAATTGTGAATCTTTCAGAGATAAAAAAAAATTGTGGAATTGATCACAACACCCTCAACAACTGATAAATTTAATTTATTAGAAACAGAGGAGTTAGGTCCTGTGCCATATTAGTTCTGAGAAGGGGAGAATTTGTTGTTTTTATTTCGGTCAATGTGTTTCAGAGGACAACAAATGATTGTATAATTTCAAAATTCCAGAGTTGACATAAATTATTTGCTGTGCTTGACTCCAGGGCAGGAAAAGCTAGTGAAGTATTGTCTCTGTTCTGGAAGACCAGTGGACGTCACATTTGGCCATTCAGTTGGTGGCCTTACCATTATTGCTTCACTGTGTGGGCAAACAAGTACTGTGGAAGTTTTTTTACAACACTATGCAGTTGTAGTTCTTCTTCTTTTGTAATTGTTGGCCTTATATACTTGCACTTTTACTGTGCACCTAATGGTTTGGGCCTTTTGATGTTTTGTGGGATGGACACCATGCAGAATTAAGGTCACACACTGCAAATATCCAGATAAGTTATTTTATTGATTGATTGGGAGAAAATACATGATACATGAGTCATAATTTATAAAGACCCGTTGTTTCCTTCTTTAAAATACACTAACACAAGTTAATGCATTAACTGTTG
The DNA here is from genome assembly GCA_028095005.1 of Rhynchospora pubera. NCBI lineage: Eukaryota > Viridiplantae > Streptophyta > Magnoliopsida > Poales > Cyperaceae > Rhynchospora > Rhynchospora pubera. The sequence continues at coordinate 283,123,344 of CM051460.1, forward strand.
TCTTAACCGATGATATTTTGGAACTAAGATCCTCTGGTCCTTTCTAGTGTAAACAAGTTCATGAAAATGTCTACCTCAATAGGTGCAACCTGCAAAAGCATATGCTGATTTTTTTTTTGTTTGCCTTGCATTGGTCTTGAACGTTCATTCTATGATTGGGTAGGTCTTTTTCAGATGATAGCATGCCTTCTATTTATTATAATTTGATTGTCAGTTTGGGTACAAAGAAAGTCTTTAAAGATATTTGAATTTAGAACGCGAGTACATGCATAAATTAATTATTATCACCTTGGTAAATCATTTTATTTTAAGAATTTTGACCATCTTATGTTCATGCACAGGCTTGAGAAGCTAAGCAATCATGTTATGTTACACTGCGCCGATATCCCTGGTATACATATGTATGGTAGCACTACTAAAATCTTCTATAAATTAGCTGTCTTAATCCTGTTGTTAAATCATTAAATATCTGAATGCAATTGCAGGGGCCTTTTTACCTCGGATGGACTGGTGTACGTCCTCATCTCAGAGGCACCACATCCCTTATTAAGTTAAGTATTCTTCAATTTCCATGAATCAAAATTTAGTTTAATTACCTTTTTTTTTGTTTTAACCATGTTCTAGTTTGTTTCATGGTTTGTTTAGGCTGTTGATTAATGAGGGCATTAGTGTGCACCTACTGGTGTGGGCCTTTTGATGCTTTGTTGAATGGACACAATACAAAACTATGTTTACACAATGCAGCAAATCTAGATAAGTTATTTTGTTGTCTTGCAATAATATTGTTTCTCTATGTATTGATTTATAGGTAATAAATACATCAGCGATTAAAAAAACCTACTTTATTCTCCTTTAAAATACACACACAAATTTAACGAATCAACCGTTGTATTAAGCGACATATCCTGGCCTTAAGACCCACTGATCATCGTTAGTGTGACAAGTTCATGAAAATATCTACCTAATGAGATGCAACATGCAAATACATATGCTGATATTTAACTTTGCTTTGCATTGGTCTCGAACTTTCATTGGTTGGTCTTTTTCACATCACAGCCCATTCACTAATTAGAATGGTATTGTCAGTTCATATATGAAGAATGTATTTACATATGTTTCAGTTTAATATACAAGTACATGCATAAATTAATTATGACCATGCTGGTAAATCATTTTTAGTCTTCTGACCAGCTCGTGTTCATGCATAGGCTTGAGAAGCTGAGCAATCATGTTATGTCACTGAGTTCGCTTATTAGCTGAGGTGAAATTGAAGGGAGCAGATTCGTTCAAGAAGAAAGAATATAGGGCTGCTATTCCCTTTTTTTTATCAAGTATTTTTATTAATTAATAAATTAGTTTTGAGAAAAGTTACAGTAAAAAAATTCTCAACCCGTTGTTTGTTTGCAATCTAGGAAACATGTTTGAATTTAGTTTGTGTGATGTACTAGATTGCTTTTGTTGACCTTAACATATAACTTCTTTGTGAGCTACTTAGATAGTCAATATTGACCTAGACATTTAATATCCTTTTTCGGTTTGCCCTATATTACAGTTAGGCGCACTGGTCTTTGATTCAGTCAATATAAACACCATCTAAATAGGTTGCTTTGGATCATGACATGTCTGCCTGCAACCTACCGGTACTGGGACTGAAATTCTAAACCCTTGACTACTTCTGACCGGAACCTTAATATATTCAGTGATGCAGGCTCAGTCAGGTCAATAGCTTTATGCTATATATTCTCTTAGAAACTCTGGGACCATTAAAATGGGACAATTATTCCATGAATTGTAATACTAGTGCCTCTAATATCTGTCTTTTCGGTTTTGTGGTTCATTTCAGTTGTAGTGATTGGGTTAATTTTTTTAGTATACATGTTTTACTTTGTAAAATAGGCAATACAAATAAACTCAGAAATAGACTGGGGCGATGCAACTCTCTTTTTTAACATACGCTTGTGTTGGCATCAAATAGGTGGAGTTATGTTTTTGAAGGATGCTTTTATGGTGCAAAAGTCGAGGCCTGAATAGCCCAAAGCACACTATCCTATTGATGCTGCAATGATGTTACTGAAGGTAATTACTCCTATTTGAAACTAGGACTTTTATGTTACTGATACCATAGACAAGCTGAAAATAAGTAAAATTTCAAAAAGAAAGAAAGGAGAATTGCATGCAATTATTTTGTTCTGTTCTTTTTAAGCCTTTTTAATTTTGCTGATAGTTATCATGGTTTCTTGTTTGATCGTGAAAGGAATATGAGCAAGCTTCTCAACTCATTTAAAGCTGGTTTACTGTTGGACCTGACTAACATGGTGATCAAGAAAGCTCGTAGGTATTTTGCAGTTGTTTTATAAGTTCTAGACTAGATAGGTAAGTGCATTAAAGTAGATTATGACCATCACTATTGGTATTGGTCCATATTGGATGGTGCATGACAGTAATATGTCCCTTACCTTAATGTCTTCTGGAATTAATATCAAGGGCTTCACTGTAGATTTATTTTCTCTAATATGGGGAATCCTCTAGTCCTTGCTAGTGTGAACAAGTTCATGAATATGTTTACCTCATTAGACGCAACACGCAAATGCACATGCTGGTTTTCTTTTTTATTTTGCTTTGCATTGGTCTTGATCTTCCATTCTACGAGTGGTAGGACTTTTTCAGTTGATAGACCGATTTCAATTTGGAATTTGATTGTCAGTTCAGATACAAAGAAAGTCTTTACAGATACTTGAATTTAAAACGGGAGTACATGCATAATAATTGTTGTTGTTGGTAAATCATTTTATTTTAAGTATTTTGGCCATCTTATGTTCATGCACAGGCTTGAGAAGCTAAGCAATCATGTTATGCCACACTGTGCCGATATACCTGGTATACCTGTATGGTAGCGCTATTAAAATCTTTCATAAATCAGCTGTTTTAATCCTGTTGTTAAATCATTTAATATCTGAATGCTATTGCAGGGGCCTTTTTACCTCGGATGGACTGGTGTATGTCCCCATCTAAGAGGCACCACATCCCGTATTAAGTTTTCTTCATTTTCTATGAATCACAATTTAGTTTAACTACCTATTTTTTTTTTAACCGTGTTCTGGTTTGTTTCATGGTTTCTTCAGGCTGCTGGTTAATGAAGGCATTAGTGTGCACCTACTGGTTTGGGCCTTTTGATGCTTTGTTTATTGGACACGATACAGAACTATGTTTACACATTGCAAGAAATCCAGATAAGTTATTTTTTTTGTTTTGCAATAACATAGTTTCTATATGTATTGATTTATAAGTAATAAATACATCAGAGATTTTCAAATCCACTGCATTCTCCTTTAAAATACACACACAAGTTAATGCTTTAGCCGTTGGCTTAAGCGATTTATCCTGTCCTTAAGTCCCACTGATCATTGCTAGTGCATGTTCTTGAAAATATCTACCTAATGAGATGCAACATGCAAATACATATGCTGATTTTTTGTTTTGCCTTGTATTGGTTTCGAACTTTCATTCTACCATTGGCAGGTCTTTTTCACATCACACAGCCCATTCACTAATTAGATTGGTATTGTTAGTTGAGATATGAAGAATGTATTTACATATATTTGAATTTAAAATACAAGTAAATGCATAAATTGGTAATTTGTTTACTAATTAAAGCAATAAAAAAATGGGAACATTAATCTTAAATACTTCAATTTCAAACCGGCCAATTACTGTTCAATTATCTGAACCGTCCAATTTTTCTCTCTGCTTGATGGTTTTCATCATCTACGTTCAGCTCCACTAACCCGGTTGTTCTAGATTTTCTGTCTCTGCAGCTTTGTATCTAGAGTGTTGCTTTTCCTTGATGCATTTTCGTGCAGAGACAACAGAGAGAGGCACGAAAGATTACATGGGAATGGGAATAGGGTGCCCTCTTCTTTTTCCGTTAAAGTTCCTCATCTCTCTCTCTCTCTCTCGATCCTTCGAAGACCTCTGTTACTCAGCACGGAAGGGCGCAGCTCCCAAGGCGAGATTGAGGAATCGCTGCCCCTCTCTGCCGCCGTATTTTGGACGCCTCCGGCCTACATCGTCGATTTCGACGGTACAACAGTTTAGATCGTCTCTTCCTCTTTCGATTGAGCTCCATTTTTTTCTGCTCTCTTATTCTCCATCTTTGTTCGAGAAAGTGATCCCAACTGTTTGTTTCAGAGGGAGGCATCGAGGGAGTTGGAGGCAACGCTGCCAACAGAGCGATAGATCGCCCTTCGGAAACGGTGAAAACTAGGAGGGAAGAATCGACCTTCGTATACCAGGTTTCTCCTCTTCTTTATATTGTTCTTTATTTTGGCTCTTGCTTTTCTACTATAGTTCCTGGGTTATTGCCTTTTCTTCTCTTCATAGGTTTGCCATCTGAGGATCCCCTGGGCACTTCTAAAGCTTGGTGACTTACATAAGACAGCTATGCACTCTCATTCCCTCTCTTTTTGATTTTATTTCTATTTTACTCTGTGCACCGATTTTGTTCTCTTTTTTCAGTTGAGTTCATAGGTTTTTCTTTGGCTTACAGAAGTATTATGTGCTTGATTGCTCGCGTGGCTATTTAATCGATATTTGTGGGCATAATTATTTGGTCATGATTTCCTCGAGCCCTTCAATTTGATACTGATTCTTCTTGATCTTAGTGTCTTTTGGCCTAATTCTTTGCATCAGAAAGCAATAGACTTATCATTGGTTTCATTATGTTTGTGTTGTTTGAAGAGTAGTTCTGCTAAGATTTTTTTTTTCTTTTATATTTTTCCTCTAGCTAGATTCAATTTAAAAATTGTAGGAACTCACATTGAAATTATGTGATGGAATCAACTAAACATTACTGAAATATGGTCAATTAAAGATTGGTATTTCATTTGCCTAATATTCTCGGTCCTATTAAAATGTATGGACCTATTATATGTAATGGACAGAGAGACATTTTCTGGAAATATATAAAAAATGTATGGTCCTATTATTCAGTTTTGTGTTCCAATCGATTTACATCTTTTTTCAACTTTTGTATATTTGGTAATGATTTGCAGTGAATCTGCTGCAGCTTATGTACAGTGTTAAGATGACCGCATACGTGTTCAACGTTGGATTTTACCAAGTCAAGCAATGAAGAGAGCCTGGAGCAGATGACCTTTCTGGACCAACTGAGAAGGTACTCATCTTTTTAGTGTTGTATTGCTTTTAGATGAAGATTTTATGTTCTTCTTTTTTTTTTTAGTGATGACAATTTTCAGTATGGAGTAGGCTGGTGATATGTACAAATTTTGTGTTTCTAATGGTAGTGTTGTGCGTTATTTTCTATTAAAACATGGTTGTGTCCTTTCTTTCTTTTCGCAACAAAATATATTTTGTCTCATTAAGTCCAGTTAGGCATGAAAAGCAACTAAAACCAAGTGAACTCAACAACAAAGATGAGCATCAAACATGCACTTTCTGAAATCATCAAAGCAAAACAATGTTATCAAAACAATGCCAGACCGACAATATTTTCCAATTGAAACGGAATTGGTACGACATCCATAATTTAAGCACTACCCATGCAGTCGTGCTTGCACTATCTCTGATCTGAGTATTCATGCGGCTTATATTAAAAGTAGAAGTAACTGTTTTGTTAGTTTGTGTATATTTTCTGACTTTGAATTTTTTTTTTCGTTTTGGCTGATGAATTAGAATCATGATAGCTATCTACTTTTGTAATGTTTTTTAAATAGTTTATGTGTATTATTATTGTTTCTTTTGCAGTTGCTGTTGGGATCCGGACAACTCCACTGATGCAACTTACAAAATTGCATCATAGTACCATGGAAAATCATGTGGGTTATTCAGTTGCTGTTGGGAGGTGGAGCGATTGCTGCTGCAGTTTCTCTGATTGGCTATTCAGTTATTTCGTCTCGACATGTCTCCCCTCAGGTCTCAGCAACTCCTCTTACAAGCAAAATCATGATGCTTTGCTCAGTCCCCAATGCGAAGTCAAGTTGTACATCGATCGATCTCCTCGGCACTCTGAGGGATTTGGCCTCGCTACCTCAGACCCTGATACTGATCCTATCATCCTGATCTGATCCCTCATAGTTGTAACCCTAATCTTGCTCCTGATCTGATCCTAGCCCTGATCCAATCTGCTCCCTCTTACCAGCCATCTATTGTGCATAAAAATAAACCAAGGAGAACAGATAGGTTGGTTATTTTTTTCCATCTTCTTATCTTTCGTTGCCTTTAATTGTTTCAGCCTATTCTTCTTTTTTTTTTTTTTGTAGCTTATCTTTTCTCTGAATCTCTTTTTCCTGAAACCTTGATAGACCTTTCTCTTTCGTTCTTACTAGATGTAATGATTATTTTTCCTCATCTAATTATCTCGATTAAATTTTCACAGGAGAGGTGTCAGCCCCACAGGATTGGAGCTTCTCTATGCATGAGCTTTTAAATGATGAGTTCTTTTTTTTTTTTGTTGAAGATAGTTTCTTTTGATTTTCTTTTCTGATTAAAAGTTTAGCATTCTATTATAGTTTGACTTATCTTTAAAATAAATTGAACGAGCACAAAAAAATTAGCAACGAATTGTTACTGTTATAATTTTTGTTATTATTACAGTTAACGTTTATCAGTTTTTAAGCTGAGTACCTCTTACAAAAAAATTATAATCTTTCAGAAGGCATCTTAAGAATTGACCATTTATGCATGAGTTCAACCTCCCCGGTTAAGAATTAGCCATGGATCAGTTCGAGTTCCTCAGATTTTGGTCATCCTAAGGTATGCGTCATCAAGCTCCTCTCTCAAATTAAATGCTGATTGGGAACCAAATTAGCTGATTTCAGGGTTACAATCTCGATTTAGTTCTGATTCCGAAATATTTAGTTCTGATGAAATATCAATGGATTCTTTCACGAGTGTACTAATTTTTCTTTGTCTACAATTCTTAAGCATTCATTATACCATGATTTATTAATAATTGTACCGTTTTTTTTTTCCAGCTACAACTCTAGATTTTTCTTCTTTGAGTGCTCAAATTAGAGGCTAGATTCACTTTTCTATTCGATGAAAACATGGAAAAGCAAATAAGGGAAAAACATTAAAAAAAAAAATTCTTGGAGCAGGGTTTAGCCAGGTTTATCTGTATTTGATGATTGGTACCATTTATGGGTCCTTTTAACATGGAAGGATGTGGTATAACTTACAATTCTGCAATTTATATCAAAAACACTTTGCTTATGCAGTTGGAATGCAACTTATGAGAATTTATTGGGTACCAATAGGCAATTCCAGCAGCCTATCCTTCTAGCTGTAAGATCCACTAATTTGATTTTTTTTTTTCTAACATATCTCAAATCTGATTAATTTGATGGACTCTTTGTTTCTTGATTTTATCGTTGTTATCTTTTTTTTTTCCAGAGGAAATGGTAGACATGACTAGGAATGAAACAAAATGTATAGATCCGACTAGAGGATCCTATAATAACAGTATAACTGTATAGGTACCGTTTCTAAACTGTGCCATATTCACTAAAACACGGAAGATAAAATTAAGATATTAAAATGCATATGTATATGATGTTTAAAACACGGAAGATAAAATTAAGATATTAAAATATAATTATTTTTAGTATCACAAGAATTGCCTTCCTCTACATCGAGTCCTTATTCCTCTTTGAAGAAACTGTACTGTAGGTCCTTGAACTCCTTTTTAGTGTGCAAAAAAAGAATCAAGTTTATTTATGTTTAATTCCTCTTGCTGGCACTCTCTTCTAGCACTTTCATTTGGCCCAGTTTTATTATTAAGAAAAAACAGCTCAAAAAGATTGGTGAATCTGGCCTTGCTGCTGATGTGTTCATTTTTGGACGATTCAATTATAATTTTTGTAATATTAAAAGATGATTGAGAGACGTACAATTTGCTTAGACCAGTTTCTGTGTAAATGAATTAATATTGAATAATATATCCATCTTAGATTAATCATACGCGATACTATAGCTAGTTTGAAAAAAAATTCAAATTAGAAACATTGTTCTGTGAACAGAAAGAGTACAATATTAAACAAAGAAAAGGTATTATTCTTGAAGGCTGTGTTTAATATTCCAAAATAGCAAAAATAGAAACTTACCTTGTGAAAAGTAGTCTTGTTCAAGAATTGTAAGTTGTAATACATAGTTTGACTGGCTATGTAATCATTCTCTCTCTCTCTCTAACCAGCACAAACCATCAATTTCATTTATGTGTTGCTGACTACAAGTTTATTTTGATGTTTTGGTTATAAAGGTGAGACGGTGTTATTCCTTGCAGTAATGGGTGGCCATGAAGAAACAACAAGTTACCTGATCAACCAAGGAGCTAATCCTGTTGTATCGAATTAATTAGGCTACACTCCTCTCCATTATGCTGCTAAACGTGCTCTATTTTCCCCTCGTCAATTGTGAATCTTTCAGAGATAAAAAAAATTGTGGAATTGATCACAACACCCTCAACAACTGATACGTTTAATTTATTAGAAACAGAGGAGTTAGGTCCTGTGCCATATTAGTTCTGAGAAGGGGAGAATTAGTTGTTTTTATTTCGGTCAATGTGTTTCAGAGGACGACAAATGATTGTATAATTTCAAAATTCCAGAGTTGACATAAAATTATTTGCTGTGCTTGACTCCAGGGCAGGAAAAGCTAGTGAAGTATTGTCTCTGTTCAGGAAGACCAGAGGACGTCAAATTTAACCATTCAGTTGGTGGCCTTCCCAGTATTGTCTCTGTTCAGGAAGACCAGAGGACGTCAAAGAGACCCTAGAGTTAAATCCAAGTTCAGACCGTGCTGAAGAGTTAATTATTCTTCCCAACCATGGTATGTTGTTAGTGAAGGCCACTTGGGTGGAGTGTGAAGATCGCCTACTGATCTAGTATCAGTCTCATGCATAATTTAATTATCTACAGTTATTTTTATTGTTTGCATGGTTACACTAGACATTTAATTGTTTCTGTGTATTATATTGTTACTGATATAGCATATCTGTCTAATCTACGATGACTAGGGAAGTAAATTTTCATTTTTTTTTGTTACATTCTCCAAGAAGATTGACCTGAACTAAAATAGTTTTTGGAGCAATACTTTGAAAATACCTAGAAAAATGGATATTAATTGGTTGTGATTTCTCCACAATTTGGAAGATACAAACCAAGAATTTGCACAAAAAGGATGCATTCCCAGCCGTAGTAGGTCAAAATTTGTGGAAGTACCGATGTTGTATTGGTAAAGTATTCATCGTAGTTGGAAGATGTCAGGTTGAGATCAGGTTATCATGACAAAGGATGAATACCATATTTTGAAAAATGAAATAGATTATATGTTTCTTTATGTATACAGTCAGTTAGTTGGTATGAATGAAAAGCTTGTTGCTTGGCATGAGTCTGAATTTCCATAAATGAATGAAATAATTATTGAATTACACAGGTGTTGTGCTTGTAATAGTCCTATTTGTGAACAACAAATTATTTGGTAGGCTGATTATATCGCAAAAGGTCTTAAACGGATAATTTAAAGGGAAGCTTCTTTCGAAAATAGACGAAAATTGGAAAATTTAGAACTGAAAAAGTTATACAATTGGTCGTTGGCATATGTAGTTTTGTGTAAATATATATTCAGGGACCCAGTTGATGAGTCACAGACTCACAATAGCTCACTCCTGCTCCTTTGGAAACAGAAAAGGAAGAATTAAAGTTTAAACTCCTTTACTCTTTCAGGAGTAACGTGCTTCACCTATTCAATGCACCAATATTTAAATGAACTCTTCTTCTGTTACTGCATATATGATCTAACTAATAGCTTTTAAGTCTGCTAGCAAAGCTTTGGCGCCAATTTAATCGAATAGATGAAGTATTTAGAAGATGCACTTTGGACAATCTATCACCAGAATATGCATATTCCATTGCGTTTTCTCAAACACAGTTGGGAAGTATCAAAGGCAAATTAACCTTGAAAGATTTTCTAATGCAAAATTTCGTAGCAAGACCGATAGTAGTACATTTCTTTTCCCAACTACCACATATTAGTAACATCAGAACATCATCATCATCCAATAAAATAAGGAAAACAGTCAAGCAAGAAAAATAGTAACAATGACACCAAGACAGCCTACTACAATAAAAACCATTACAATCTCTTGACAAACACCAGCACATCATCAAACATTAAAGAAAAACAAAACACAGGTCAATTTAACAAGGAGATGGAATGTGATGGGCACAAGTCTCCTGTTTCTTGTAACCATCATCCTTTTAATTATAAATATTACACAAAACTTGTGCATTAAAAACTTGTCAACAACAGAATTAGGAGGTCTAAGTCCACTTACTTAACGAGACCACGCAACACCAACATTAACGTTGCATGCATCACCTCTGAAAGTTTTCACTTCCTGGCCACTCAACCTAGCATCAAATTTGAAATCCTTATTCTTGGCAATTACTTGATCTGGTGCGTCAATGGCGCTGCACTGCCAGATGCTCACAGCAATAGTGAAAGACGAATCAACTGGAACCGCAATCTTACATCGTGCAAGAGGAAGTTGAGCAATTCTCTCCTCGCAATGACTGACGCCAATGGAGATACCTTCACTAGCACCCCTTTTAAATAGGAAGCTCTTACCGGCCTCACCAACCTTTGAATTATGGGCAATTATCCAACCATGAACATGAGCCGAGGGAAATCGGCAGTCTGTGAGTGTAACAACCACATGAGCTGTTACGCCGCACACATAAACGGCATACTTTACTTTTAACTTGCCGAATTGGCACCGAACCCTCTTGCACAATAAAGTGTCAAAATCCTCCCAAACCCGGTTCCAAAGAAGTTTGGGCTTAAAGTCCTTAAACTGATCAGCACCAGCTTGATATCTAAATAGACAGGGATAAAAACCTACACAATCAGATGGCTGTATGAATTCATCGGGATCCCGAAGCATGACAAGACCCTGAAGTAATGAAAAAAAGACAATTGCACATCAGTGCAAGTTTTGTCATAAATAGAGTAGATAGAATAGGATATATAATTTCCAAGAGTCAATCTGCATAAGATTAACAGGAGAAACATACAAGATGCACTAACTGCAGTATTAAGAAGAAGAAAAAAAAACATTATTTGCAAGTTTAAAAATTCAATCTTATCAAACAAAGCGAACTAACATTTAATGCATTCTATATGGATTTTTAACATGTCATCAAATGTATTTAAGAATTTCCAAATTAGAGAATACAAACAAATTGAAAAACATTAATAAGATACAAGTGATTTGATTGAGAAATTCAGATATATAGTAGTTCACTAAACAATAAATCCAAAAATTTATTGAACTGAAAATAATTTGACTGTGATATATACAAATATAATTATACTAAAAGAAATTTGAGTAAAGAAATTTACGTTAGGATGAACATTTAGGGGCTCCCCAGGTTTCCTGTTGTAGAGGACGTAGGTGGGAAGTGAACCGATCATGATGCAACCATACATCTGGGACAAGGCCTGTTTATCAAATTTGACGAATCTCACTGAGAACACGTCCATAAGGTGATATGTGACTGTCCGACGCAGAACCTTAGGTTTCTGGTTTTTGTCTTGGTTGGCCTCGAGCAAAGGCAAGCTGTTAAGAGTTCGGACTAGGTTATCCACCAACTAATGAATGAAAGCATAATAAAAGAGGTTGAAATTCTGTCTCTTTTTCACATCAAAATGGTCAAAAGTAGGTCCAGGGCCCAGGGGTGGGTGATGTATTACTGACTCAAGTGGCAGGGCCAGGGCAGCGAGATACTTCATATTTATGAATCTAATTTTCCTTTATGAAAAGGAAAAATGGAAAATAAAAGATGGGCTATTTGTTTATACTAGCGACAGTACAGTAAACGTTAATTTGATGAGCATCACAAAAGGAAAAAAGAGGGGGGGGGGGGGGGGGGGGGAAACACACACACAGCCATGACCATGACAAAACAAAGCGACACCAAAGAATAAAGCTTTTGTGACTAATTAGAGTGAATAGGTATTGAAGGGAGAAGACAGGAGAAAAAGAGAGAAAAGAGAAGGAATTAAGACCTGGCGCGCACGTGAATTTGGTGGTCGACAGGAGGCACTTTGGAGCATTCATTGCTTCCTTCCCCTTCCCCTTCCCCTTTCGCAGCAAGGGTTGCCATGGAATCGAGTTCGCTTTCGATTTCTGAGGCGGTGAGTGCGCAACAAGAGTTTGGTTGTTTTCGCCTCCGTCGTCTATCTAGTCTTAGTAGTTAGTAAGTCTTAGTCTAGGGTTTTCTTAAATCGATTTCTCCGATCTTCGGGAATCTTAAATATTGATTATAGGGAAAATCAGTGATATACCCCTCCAATCTTATCTAATTGGAAATATCACCCTCTAATTTTAAATTTTGAAAATATCCCCCTCTAATCATCATTTATATAGATATTTACCCTTCTCTTAATATTTTAATTCTGAAATTCAATATTTGAGATTTAAGACTAGAATGCCCTCGATTCCTTTAGACCATTCTGAATGCCTTCTTGCGAATCGATATTAAAACAAAATCAGAAACTTTGGGTTGAGCTTAAACGCTAAACTTCAAAAGAATTGAAGTAACATCTTCTAAGAAGATGATGAATGGCTAAAGTCATATTCAATGTGAAACATGGTAGCGCTTGGGATTAAGTTAATCTCAAGGAGGAAATCTAAAGTCCTATTTGGCTAAGAAGGTAGAAAACATAATACCTTATTTATGTACGAGTAAATATAGAAGTGTTGTAAGCAGTTTTCAGATTATAAAAGAGAACCAAGAAAATTCATATTTTGGGTGGTCTAGTATACAGCTTGGTATGATGAAGGGACTAATGAGAACTAAGGCACTAATGAGAATAAGAATCGGAAGTCAATGGGAAGATGAAGGGACAAGGGCAATTTTGTCCTAAATTGTTTAAATACATATTCCAGAATTAAAATATCACAAGAAATTGTCAAAAGGGTAAATATCTATACAAGTTTTAATTAGAGGGGGAGATTTCCAAAATTAAAGATTAGAGGGGGATATTTCCAATTAAGCAAGATTTGAGGGGTATACCACTGATTTTCCCTTGATTATATTAATTGGGATTAATTGATTGTTGATTGAAGTTTATTTTGTTTGTCGGTTTTGGAAAGACGCGACACGCGATGCGATCATGCGATATGCGAAATTGCGAATGCCGAATGGGATGGGATGGGGGAGTGGAGGCCGATGGCCCGATGTCCATGTCCCGGAAATGGGCCGTATCGCTGACGGGCTTCTTTTGAGACGGGGCCTACATTTATTTATCAGAACTGATAACTGCCATCGCGATTTATGCAATCGCGCGCCATCGCTACTCTTATTTTCCCTCCCCTTTCTCTGGTGCGCGTTCCCTTCCGCATCTCTTCATCTTCAGATGCGCTCTCCTCCCCTCCGATTCCCTCTCCTTCTCCCAACGCTCCCTTTTCGGATACTATCTCTCTTTTCCACCTCCTTGGACCTCACCTCTCATTTCCTCTCTGTTGAACAAATTGAACACTTAAAACAAATTCTTCTACCCCCGTACCTTTTCTTCTTTTTTCTTTCTTTCCTCTGTCTCCTTCATCAATGATTCCTTTTCCATCAAATAGTGAGAATGTAAAACAAATTGAACATATAGAATAACAAATTGAACATATGAATGAACAAAGTGAACATATACACATAAATCTGACAAGCAAGAAAACAAATTAAACATATAGAATAACAAATTGAACATATGAATGAACAAAGTGAACATATACACCAATAAAGTGAGACAAAATAAATACAGAACTCTGGCGCACAACAAAACAAATTGAACACATAGAAGTAACAAATTGAACATATAGAATAACAAATTGAACATATGAATGAACAAAGTGAACATATACACATAAATCTGACAAGCAAGAAAACAAATTGAACATATAGAATAACAAATTGAACATATGAATGAACAAAGTGAACATATACACCAATAAAGTGAGACAAAATAAATACAGAACTCTGGCGCACAACAAAACAAATTGAACACATAGAAGTAACAAATTGAACATATAGAATAACAAATTGAACATATAGAATAACAAATTGAACATATGAATGAACAAAGTGAACATATACACATAAATCTGACAAGCAAGAAAACAAATTGAACATATAGAATAACAAATTGAACATATGAAAGAACAAAGTGAACATATACACCAACAAAGTGAGACAAAATAAACATGGCGCACAGCAAAACAAATTGAACACATAGAAGTAACAAATTGAACATATAGAATAACAAATTGAACATAAAAAGAAACAAAGTGAACATATACACATAAATCTGACAAGCAATAAAACAAATTGAACATATAAAATAACAAATTGAACATATGAAAGAACAAAGTGAACATATGCACCAACAAAATGAGACATAAAAACTAAACACTGGCACACAGTAAAATAAATTGAACACATAAAAGTAACAAAGTGAACATATGAATGAACAAAGTGAACATATATATACCAACAAAGTAAGACATAAAAAATAAACATTGACGCACAACAAAATAAAATGAACACTTAAAATAACAAATTGAACAAAGTCTGACTCACAGAAGGAAGGGAGGGGGAAGAGAGAGAGATGCACAGAAGAAAGGGAGAGGAAAGGAAGAGAGACGAAAGAGTGCGTAGAAGGGAGAGGGAGCGTACCCGAGTGAGGAGAGGAGAGCGCTTCACTGGGTGAGGAGAGGGAAACGCTTCGCTGGGTGAGGAGATCACTTGAGAGGGAGGGACGCGATGAGGGATCCATCGGACAGAAGCGTGCGAGCGCTGACGCGATGGCAGCGATGATAGATGATAGTAATCAATTTCCTTTATTTATTTAATTATTTATAATCTAGCCCTAGCACACCGCTTTTTTTTTAATTAATATAATATTAATATTAACATTTAATTCCCTCTTTCTTCCTTTTCTTTCTTTGTTCGCAAGTCGCAAGTCGCAAGTTCGCAACCCTCGCAAGTCAGAACCCTTCCTGGGAGACCCCGGCGGCCCGGCGCGAGCTCAGCGAAGAAAATCCAAGCAACCGCGCGTATGGAGTCGTACGTGCCGTACGCTTCCCTATGTTTTGTTTTGTTTTCAAAATAGCTCAATTTTATATTATAAATATGTACTGAATACTGATGCTTCCTTTTTTTTGTGTAGATGTGGCAGTCCGAGGCCGAAGCCGAAGCCGAAGCGTGCTCGGATAGAGGTGTTTTCGGCCATGCTTGAGAACAAAGACAAATGCATTCTATTTGAGAGAGTCGGCTTCCAAGAGTACTTTGGCGTCGTCCTCCTCAACAGCTGCAAACGCAACTATGCCATCTTTGATTCCCCCGTTGTAGAGCCTCAGCTAATTCATCCACGAGAGGTAAATTTCATTACTTTATTAATTTGAACCCTTTCTTTCCCAAATCCCAAATATTATCTTTGGTTATTTTTTAGTACTGAATGAATGGTGGTTATTTTTATTAACCCCAATTAAAATTATAGCTGTGCAATCCACCAACCATGGAGCAAAATGCCTCCTATCCGTCCTCATTCATTGACAACACCAAATTAATAAATATAACTTTACTTTGCTACTGCACACAAATCTTGGCTTCGTCAGCAATTTTTATATATGCTACTTGCTTCCTCCTCTATTTATCTGACTGGACCTCTTCAACTGTTCAACCAGAAACTAATCGAATGACCCACTTTACAAATGCAACCTCACACCTGTCTCTAGTAATTTAGTTATACCAGTCAATGCACCCTCCATCCCTACTTGACCTCGATGTAATTCTCTTGCTTTTCGTTTTTTTACTGCCAGGGCCATCTCACTCTAACCGACCCCGAATGTAGCATACCCGTGGAGGATCAAGTAATCATTTTTCCTTGGTTTATTCTCCTGTTTGTATGTGGTATGGATAGAAGCGAACATCTTCTGTGGAAAGCTGATGATGATGGAATGGACCAACTCATCTGCCGGGAGATTCAATGTATTTTTCAACTCGTTTTGCATGTGAATTTTGCCGTCTATCGTGATCCTATGGAGACACATTTGGATGTTTATTTTGTCGACCTTGACTGTGGAGAAGAAGGTGCTCTCATTCAGGTTCATGGGACTGTTAGTGCATCAAATAGCATTCTCTCCGACCCTAAGGCTGAGAGTATTCTCTTCCGCAAATCGAGCGGAGAGTGCGTCAGTCTTGGAGCTGGCAAGTCTGTCCCTCTCCCTCTGTCCAGAAGGATGACAGTGCTTCCGCGTCAATCAACCTTGCGTGTTCATGTGAGCCTACATGTACGCATGCGTCATTTGGATTTTAGCTTCCAAGGGATGGTGGAGTCCGATAGTAGTTCAGGCTATGCTGGAGAGTTCTTTCTTTCTCCCGATTGTGCCAGCTGTGGTAAGTTGTTAGTTAAGGTCACTTGGGCGGAGTGCGAAGATCTCCTCGAGTAGTATTATCTTGCCAACATATATTAGTTATTTTAATATTTCCCTGCAGGATACTGTAGATCTTTGATAATGTTTGTGTAATGCTTATTTTGGTACTGATCTGCTGTATGTCTGTCTAATTTAAGTTGACTGTGGAAGCTAATTTAAATATGAAGCTTACCGTTGCATCCTTTACTGGATTATCCACCCAACCATGCATGTAATCTTTGAAGGAAATTAGGTGGTCATAATCTGGAAATTTTTGTTTTAGCGACAATCTATGAATTTGTTCTTAACTATTATCACCTTTGAAGGCTTTAATCCAGTGATCAACAGACAACTGCTATTTTTTTAGAATGAAAATCTATGTGTTTGCTTTTGAGGTTTGTAAGTTTGTAATATTGAGTGTTATCTACGCTCAAGCATACCGTTCAGTTGTTAGATTCTGATTGATATCGTAAAAGTAGAAATATAAGAACAGTCCATATGGTTCTCTTTTATTAGGTTTGAGGATTAAAGCGAATTCATAGAAGTCAAGGTTACTGTCTCTAGTAATCAAGTTATTGTTGTCCATTAATTATAATTATTGTACAAAAATTAAGCATACAAAGCACGTTTATTGCCTGATATATGCAACCGTCTCACTCCAAGTAATGAGACCAGGTAACACCTACATTAATTTGACATGCATCACCTCTGAAAGTCTTCACTTCTTGGCCATTTAACTTAGCATCAAATACAATTTTCTCATTCTTGGCAATTCTTTGACCTAGTGTGCCAAAGTTTCTCACGCCGATGATGAGAGACGAACCTACTGGAACTGCGGTCTTACATCTTTCAAGAGGAAGTTGCACAATCATACCATTGCAAGGAATAGCGTCAATGGAGATTCCTTCACCATCATCTCTACGAAATAGGATGCTCTTCCCTTTCTTACCAATCTTAGAATTATGGGCAGTTATCAACCCATGAACTGTAGTCGCTGAGGAAACTTGGCTGCCTGTGAGTGCAACATCCACATGAGCAAAAACGCCATAATCATAAACAGCATAACTCACTTCTATCTCGCCAAATAGGCTGTCTACCCTCATGCGCATGAAAATGTCATGATAGAACTGATCTTGCCACATCAGTCTGGAGTCGTTGTATTCTAACTGATCAGTACGAGCTTCATATCTAAATAGAAAGGGATGAATAGTTATAGGATCTAATAGCTGTATGACTTCCTTGGGATCCTTAAGCTTGATGAAACCCTGAAGCAATAAAACAAGTAATCACACATTTGTGTTAGTTTTGCTGTCAACATATATAGTACCTATTTTAGAACATATATAATTTCCAGACTCAATCTGCATACGTTCAAGAGACAACATACATGTGCACCAACTTCATACTCCAATATGTGGGCAAATACTGAAATAAAATAGTTGATAATATTTTTGTTTTATATACAATAGTATTTGTTAGACAATAAATATAGGTGGCCCAATCTACCAATAATATCGGTAGATATCTTTTATAAAACATAAAAATTGTTTAAATTGTGCTTGAAACTTTTCTGTCAAAAAGTTTCACATTTTATCTAAATCAACGTCTAGACTAGATCAGATCATCTCAGATCAAACAAACTAATAGTCTATAGTTGGAATTTTGCTATGGTGAGTTGCAACTCACAGGGGCCTTGGTGAGTCGCAATCCGAGCCGTCCATTCCGCTCCAAGATTCGTGCAGATGATAGAGAGAGCGATGTCGCTGAGCGATTAAAAGGTTCCGTTCCGTCTAAGCAGATAGCTCCGTTTCCTCTCTCTCTCCCTCTCCCTCTCTCTATTTCCCCCATCTGCTCCTTCTCTCTTCGAAAATTTCTCCTCCTCTTTAAAATTTCCTCCTCGAGAAAACCCTAGATCTGAGATGAGATTCGAAACTCTCTTCGAGAGCAACTGAAAACCCTAGATCGAAACACACACAATCTCGCACTCTCTCTCTCGCGCCAGCGCTCTCTCTATCGCACTCGCACTCTCTCTCTCGCGCCAGCGCTCTCTCTATCGCACTCGCAACCGAAACCCTAGATCGAAGCGGCAACAGATTGGAGAGCAATAGAGCCGTTAATTTGTTCTTCAGGCCAGCGAAATAGCAGGTTTGAACTCTTTCACCTCTCCTTCTGTACTAGTATTTACCAATTTATCTCTCTCTCTCTCTACTGGTTTTTTGTCTTTGTACTGTTATTTTCCGATTTTCACTCTGTACTGGTATTTCGATCTAGGGTTTAAGGTAAAAGCTACTTAAAGAAGCAAGCATAAGCAACAGAGCCGCAGATTTTCTCTCTCACGCCTGGATAAGCGAAACAGCAGGTTCTCTCTCAACCTTTCTGTCGATTTTGCATTAGTAGCTTGGCTCAGCAGATTTAGGAATTTGATTTTTGATAATGGAGGATTAAATATGCTTATGGAATTTGTAAAATACCTCTCTGAATATGCTTATGCTTGCTTAATTTGTAAAATAAGGAATTTGTAAAATACCTCTCTAAACTTATGTTAGATTTGAGCTCAAATTTGTAAAATACCATGCGCAATTTTAGCTCCTGAAAAATTAAGTAGTTCAAATTTTAGCTCCTTTTTGAGACAGTGTGCAATAAGCAAATAGCAAATAGCAAATATTTGCAAACACAATTTAAGTAGCTCAAATTTTATCTTATTAGTGCAATTTAACTCGAGTACTTCCTCACCAATATCTTCTCTTTCATTATTTGTGCAGATTTTATTCAATTAATTCCATGTCAACTTCAAATGTGAGCACTGGTTCTGACATTGGTATTCCAAATTGCTATTGCAATGAGTTAGCTATTTTGAAAACATCATGGACAGATTCTAATCCAGGCCGCAGGTTCTTTGGTTGCAGAAATTATGAGGTACTTTTTGTAATGATTATTTTAAAAATGATAAGAATGAGTTAGTTGTTTTGGAAACATCGTGGACAGATTCAATGATAAGAGTTAGGTTTTTGTAATGAGTTAGCTGTTTTGAAAATGAATGATTTAATAGTTGTTATGAAATGTAGATGTCAAGAAGTTGTGGATATTTTTTCTGGTATGATGCACCTGTCCAAGATCGTGCAAAGGTAATAATCAATGGACTTCTCCGTCGCCTGAATAATTTGGAACGTGAGAAGAAGGTTCAGGAGGAGGTTCAGGAGTCGAAGGAAAGAAGGCTCAAGGTTCAGGAGTCGAAGGAAAGAAGGCTCATTGTTGTAATAGTTATTTTAGTTGTTTTCATTTTGTACTTGTTGAAGTAGTATTTTGTATCAAATTTAAGTAGTATGTTAGGTGCAGATTGAACCTCCTAACTCTCTATGTTATGTGAGCTTAATGTATGTTAGCATGAGCTTAATGCATGTTTTGTTAGCATGAGCTTAATGTATGTTATGTGACCTTAATGTTTGAACCTCCTAACTCTCTAAATGCTCATGTAATGGATGCCACGTTTGATGTATGTTATGGAGCAACTAAAAAATGAGACCTTAGAGCCACGTTTAAAACAAGAAACAACAACACGTCTGGTACTGTTTTTCCAATTTTAAAACAAGTGTAGATTGCACGGTACCAAAGTGCACGGTACCAAAGTAGAGACCTTAGAGTGTAGATTGTTCCAATCTCTTCAAAATAGCTGAGACCTTAGAGTGCACGGTACCAAAGTGCACGGTACCAAAGCTCAGATTCAAACTAGTCTGGCTCTGTGCTCGAGACCTTAGAGTGCACGGTACCAAAGTGACACCACAGAGCATTGAAAACATCGGTACCATCAAGTAAACAGAATAGATACATAAAATGGGGAAGTAAACATTGGTACCATCAACTAGTGCAACAACTAAACAGAATAGATACATAATAGTCTCGATCTCAACTAGTACATCAAATTTAAATAACAACAGTACAACAGAATAGATACATAATAGTCTCGATCTCAACTAGTACATCAAATTTAAATAACAACAGAATAGTACATAATAGTCTCGATCTCATACATCATAGTACATCATGAAAATAAAAATAGAAACAGTACAAATGAGAAATTCTTTACTTATCTCCAGTACAAACAGTACAAAATAGAAACAGATTTGGTTACATTTCTTCATTGCCGCTATGCGATTCTTTACTTATCTCCATTTCCAAGGGCCTAATTAAACAATAAAAACAAATTAAACTTAGGTACATGTTGTATATAAACAGTGTAGAAATTCTATATAAATTAGTGTAGAAATTACCATTGGGCATGTTCTTGCATTGTGACCCGCTATCTTCGAACAAACTTTACATCTGCGTCTTTTCTTCACCGCTACTTCAGCTGCTGGTTTAAATCTAGTAGGCTTCTTTCTTTTCCCTTTGCATTGTGACACATATGGGTCAGAAACTTTTTTTGAAGCCTCTTCTGTACTTGCAATTTGATCAGACTCTGGATCTGTGGGTATGTCATCCTCTTCTGGGCTTGCAATTTCCACAAACTCTCCTTTCAAATCATCTATCCTACACTTCATTCTTGCAAAAGTTTCAGCCGACTTAGACCCGATCACCGCCAACTTATTAAATTCAGATTTCAAGGTAGCAATCCTATATTCTTCTAATTGCTGTGAATCATCTGTTTCCAACAGACATGTTGCATCATTTCTATTTTTAGATACAACATTTGCATCTTTAGTCCATCGTTTCAGCACATAATGGTTAGGAAGATGCAAGAAGCCAACATGTTGCATGACTTTAATGGCATGTGAACACAACAGCCCTTCATATTCAAACCCTTTGCAATTACATGAGAACTTTTCTGAGGGTATGTCAACATCAACCACATAAGTTTCAGGGATCCAATTTTTTATAAAAGGGTGAAATCTGATTACAACCTCATATTTGCTATCCTTCTCAATTTCCCTAACAGAACCAATGGTACTTTCCACAACCAACTCTCTAAAAACAGCAAAGGCAGACCTTGTATAGTAATCTACTTTGTTATGTAAAAGATAAACAAACAGTAGTACTATGAAGATATACAATCCAGCGTGCCAAAATTATTGAGTAAATATAACCAATAAATAACAATAAGATCTCAACAGTGAGGTATATTGATCACAGTGCGAATTGAAACCAAAGTTTCAGCATGTAGAAACTAAATCCAAATTATTCAAAATATTGAAAATGAAACTAAAATATGGAAATCAAACTAACAATTTCTCAGTACCCATAAAGTACTATTTGGTTTCAATTCGCAAGCCCTACAAACTATCAAACTTAAATAGTTATAAAAGAACAAACTCAAATGAAACTATTCGGCATGGATAATAGTTATAAAAGCCAAAATATACAACAATTATAAAAGCCAGAAAATTAGAGAATATACCCGCAATTGAACTTGCTCGTCGACCTCGACAACATTTCTTGAATCAGAAGTTGACCCACAAGTTGACATTCCTTAAACCAGTAGAGAGAGAGAGATAAATAACAGTACATAGTGAAAATCCTAGATCGAAATACCAATACAGAGTGAAAATCGGAAAATAATAGTACAAAGAGAAAAAACCAGTAGAGAGAGAGAGATAAATTGGTAAATACTAGTACAGAAGGAGATGTGAAAGAGTTCAAACCTGCTATTTCGCTGGCCTGAAGAACAAATTAACGGCTCTATTGCTCTCCAATCTGTTGCCGCTTCGATCTAGGGTTTCGGTTGCGAGTGCGATAGAGAGAGCGCTGGCGCGATAGAATGCTCCGATCTAGGCGTGAGACAGCTCCGATCTAGGGTTTTAAACAGGAGGTGAAACTTTTGAAGAGGAGGGTTTTCGATAGAATGCTCCGATTGTGTGTGTTTCGTTCTAGGGTTTTCGATCTAGGGTTTTCACCAAGGTCTCTGTTCAACACACACAATCGCTAAGCGAGTGAGAGAGAGAGAGCGCGCGCGCGAGAGAATGCTCCGATCTAGGCGCGAGAGAGCTCGATAGAGGACCTCCGATCTAGGGTTTTAAACAGGAGGCGGATTGTGCGAGTTTCGATTCAGGAGTAGATAGGCGAAATAAAGAGAGAGACAGAAAGAGAGAGGAAACGGAGAATTTTCGCAGACGGAACGGAACCCTTTAATCGCTCAGCGACATCGCTCTCTCTATCATCTGCACGAATCTTGGAGCGGAATGGACGGCTCGGATTGCGACTCACCAAGGTCCCTGTGAGTTGCAACTCACCATAGCAAAATTCCTATAGTTGATACAAAAATTGTTCATCCCTTAGCGAAATTGTTGGAACATTTTTATGGGTTCTTTTTATACGTAGTAGTGATTTAT
Source organism: Rhynchospora pubera (assembly GCA_028095005.1). Lineage (NCBI taxonomy): Eukaryota > Viridiplantae > Streptophyta > Magnoliopsida > Poales > Cyperaceae > Rhynchospora > Rhynchospora pubera. The sequence continues at coordinate 283,146,150 of CM051460.1, forward strand.
GTATATGTATATGTATATATAAATGTGTGTGTATATCTATATATACAGAGAGAGAGAGTGTGAGAGAAAGAAATGATTCAATCAAATCGATTTGACATTTGAAATGACCAATCCAAATTAACCAGTCAATGTGATTTCCACATTGAAATCTCATTGCACACAAAATTTTATATTTAAAATTTTTTTTTTACTTAATATAATTTGTTCTGAACCCTTCAAAAACTACATTTTTTAAAAATCGAAAAAATACTTAAAAATTTCATGAAAATGTAAAATTTCGTGCGCAAGGAAATTTCCATATGGAGATCATATTAAACAATTTGGATTAGTCATTGAACTTTCAAAATTTAAATCTGACGAGATTGAACCGAGACTCTAGTCAAATCGATTTGATTGAATCCACTATATATATAATCCAATTGAAACAATATTTGAATCTTATGAAGTAATTGCTAATTCATAGTTTAGTGCCATAAAAGGAGACCTTAGAATCAATATTTAGAGGTTCTCCGAGTTTCCTGCTCATGACAAGATACGTAGGACATGTTCTGAGCAGTATGCAACCATACATGTCGAAAAACTTAGTAGGTTCAAAGCCGACAAATCTAACTGAGAACAACTCCAAAAGACCGCTGGGACCTTTAGGTTGATGTTGCCATGCTTGCTTCACCTCGAGAAAATGTAACCTGTTAAGAATTGGGACTAGGTTATGCACCATTCAATCAAATTTATTAAAAGAGCGAGGATGCATTTTTATGTGTGTATTTTGATTGTATTTAAATTTTTGTTATATTCTGCGTATTTTTAAATATTTGTATATTTTTGTCATTTATTCTGTGATATATATATACGGCTAGCAAAATAGAACTATCCACAGAAATAAAATATTTCCTTTCTAATATATATAGTGGTTTCTAGCGGCGATTATTTATTAATGACTGCCGCTGAAGACAAAGAAATCAATATTTATTATTTATTATTTTATTTTATTTTATTAATTAAGATGCGTGGCCGCATTGGATCAGCCGCATTAAGATTGCCATGCATCGTTAATAAAAATATAGGACGTTTTTTTAGAGCGGCCGCTGCGAATTTATCCAAAAACTGCCGTAAAAAATGAATTTTGTAGTAGTGGAGGTTTATTCATAAATAATACTTTTAATTACAAAAAGTTTATTTACATTCGTTCTCCTTTCACTTAAGATATTGATCTATTCATAATTAGTTTCCGGGCCAATGATGACTGGGTGTACAATGAACACTGATGGCTAGGTTAGTTTAGAGTTGAGTATGGCATCGATTAGCTTTTAAGTTGCATGAAATATGCTTCAGTCCTATCATTCTTATATTTCCTTATTAATTTATTTATGTTTATTATAACCCTAAAACCCTAAAACAGAAACGTAATCATTTTGTAAATAGCTCTTATATATATGATGAATGAATCTTAGAATAAAATCATACGTACAGCCAACATGAATAAAACGGCAATGAAATGCCTCATTTTATTTGTCGTTCCATTTCGATAACGGTACATATCAGAAATTTCATTTTTAGTTTCGTTTCAAAAATGAAATTATTTTTTATTCTGTACCATTTTGATAGAACAGAACAGAACGAAACAGAACAATGCTGCAACAAGTTGTATTTCACACTATTCTGTTCAACGAATGATGAATGAGGCGTTTTGTTTACTGTTTTGTTTCAACAACGGTACAATATCTCATTCTACTTACCATTTCATAGAAACAAAATAAAAATATGTTCGTTAGATGTTCCATTTTGACATAACATAAGGTACCACATATAGGCCCTGATCAAAATGAGTTTTACCTGGGATTTTATTTCAATTGAATTGATTTCATAGAATTTCGTTGGATTTAATTACATAGAAATTCCAACTAAATGACACCAAATTTGTTCATTTTGATCAAAATTTTTCCAACGAAATGAAATGAAATCCCACGTTAAAAAAAATGGGATTTTATATATCTGTCTGTACTCGCTTTTTCCTCTGCTGGTCAAGCAGAGTATAATGCAATTATCTTGCTGAGTTTCCTACGGATTGTAGCACTTTATTACAAATCTCTAGAAATTTAGTTAAAATCAGCAAACGACTCAGCGTACTTCTTTTTCAATTGATCTAATGCAATTATCTTGCTTTTGGTTTATACTGACAGGGCCTTCTCACTTTTTTTTTTTCTAATGCAATAATTTGTCTAAGTGAAGGGATTTTAGTATTATTAAAACATCTCGCATTTCTTAATTTGTTTCCATATCACCCAAAAATTTGCACTGCACCAATAACTAAAAGTCATCTTCTTCTCATAATTTGCAATAATATCCATCAACTCTTCTAAATTTGGTGGTCTAGTTGTAATATGCAATTCCTACAATATCACATTTGAACAGTAAATGATCTACTGTTTCTAACCCGGTGCAATAGCAACAAGTGGGGTCCCCTTCCCATCCCTAGTTAGTAATCTTCTCTTAACCTAGTATCCATAGGAACATCTTTATTTTAATAGACAATTTTAGACCCCATAACCGCCCATTGTCATATATAGATATATATTTATGTTACTGCTTTTTCATGTTAGTTTAGATTTAACAGTTCAATTGTAATTCGATGATTAATAACTCTCCTCTTATTCAAATCTAGTAAGAATTCAATTTGTAACCAATTTTTTCCCCTTTTAGTAAAGCATAAACCATGTATTTATTTTATATTCGTTTGGCATCCACGTTAGACTTACTACTTTATATTTACTAAGAACAATAATTTTTTTCATTAACGGTTTTAAATTTCTTCACGCTAATCATATTTTTTCAGTAAAACAAATGTTATGCTGTAATAAATTTATTTTTGTGTTGTAAAAGAAAAGTTATGTTGTACTTGTAATGATGTAATCATAGCTTTTTAACTTTCAGAACAACAAGTCCAACATGTTCCTTAATTTCCTAGGCAGCGCGAAAAGACGTGACCTGAGTCGCATAGGAATATATATGTGATAGCTTTTTGGTCAATTTTTTCTGTAGTACAGGCTGTGTAACATTCTATTCATTTAACTTGTCACTGGAACGGCCTCATACGTTGCACCACAGCACCACAATTATTGTGAAAATCTGTAATTGTGAAGTCTGTAACAGGCGATCTGCATTCATTTTTTCACTCATTCCCGGCCGCTATTTGAAACTTGAAAGTGTTTTTGACTTTTTGTAGCTCTCTGGTTTAATTTTGTGGTTTGTAAATGTTCTGTAACTTTCGTGATTGTATCTACGAACTGATCTTGATTAAATTATGTCTAAGGTCTTAACTTGCACAATAATAATTCATTATTTCACTTGTACCACACAGAGGCCTTGATCCCTAACTTAGAACTGACACTGCGAGTTTTAAGCTAATCACTTTTTTGGGGCTGAACTTGTTATAAGGAGAAGAAATCAATTTAATTAAACACAGTATTAGTTGCAGACTTGTAGTCCCTCTTTGGTGGTGGTTTTCCTGGTAATTTCGGTGATTAAATTGAGGCTTCCGTTTATATACAGGTAGATGTATAATTACAATTCAAATATTTACCACAAATAGATAAGGTCTTGTTTGGATGGAATAATCTCAGATTACATGATCCCTACCACTTCATTCAAAATATTATTTTCAAATGGTGCGTTTGGATAGGTGTGGGAAGAAGGGAAGAAGGGAAGAAGTATTGGAAAGTGTGTAACTTTGTGAAGAGTTTGGATTGTTTATAATTTTTTTTTTTCTTCTTCTTCTTCCTTCTTCTTCTTCTTCTTCCTTCCAACGATCCAAACGCACCAGAGAATTAAAGATGACTTTTCCAAGCAGTAACAAATAATAAATTAAAAGAAAATCTAAAAAAAAACAATTAATAAAAAGCATAAATGAGAGTAGTCTTCATATCCAATGGTTTCCATACCGATAAGAAGCATTTAAAATAATGCATTTTTTTAAAAAAAATAGCTCGCAAGTATGCATTTTTTTTCCCTTTTTAACTCATAAAGGCCGTAGGCAAGCAAACATTTAATTAAGATAATGTATTCAAAATGATGTTGAAGCTACAAGGTAGTTATTTTGGTTTCTTTGTTTTCAAATGCCGCGTGTGGAAGGATTTTAACCTGTTAAAACGATAAAATGCAATTTACTTATCGACGACAAATCAATTTACAATGTGTACTTAATGGTTGTGTTTGGATGGTGGGAAGTGGGAAGAAGGAAAAAGGAATAAGGAATTTTTTTCAATAAATTTATTTCTAACCATCCAAACTCTTCACAAAAATTACACACTTCCCAATAAATTTACCCCTTCTCAATAAATTTCTTCCCTTCTTCCTTCTTCCTACTTTATTCTCAACACATCCAAACGGACACACGATCAGCTAGCCAAAAAAAACAAGGTATTTGAATTATTTCATTTTAAAAATTTTGATGCGAATGTTACATTTGTCAAATAAATATGGGACCGTTTGAATTGCTTAGGAATAAGATGAAGAGTTTGGATTATTTATAATAAATTTATGCTTAGGAATAGAAAATTTTTTCTATTCTCACGTGATCCAAACAGCTCTTGTGATATCACTCGATCGAGGTAGGGTCTTAGGTAGCATAAGAGCTCCAATTACTGCGCGCGCGGGGCGCGCCTATCATCTATCACCTACGTTTCCTCACGTACTATTGACCACCCATGTTCAGTTGGTCATGAAACAAGAAGGGCTACCAATACTCATTTTTTTGCTCCAGACCTTGTACGGAATAAACAAGTATATTCTAGTATTAAATTAAATTCAGTTTGTTCTACACTACCACCACATGCTCCTTTGTCATCAATCACTTGGATCAGCAGCTTCAGTTGTTTTATTATACCCTGCCAAATCTTCATGGACCACGTGCTGATCTTCTCGTGGACCGGGTTTATCCAATGAGTTAAAATGCATATGCTTTCATAATTGCGTCAGCCGTATCACTATCATCAGGTATTAAATGCTCCGTGTTTCTCATGCACATGCCTATGATATCATGATATGAAATCTCGATACATTTAATGCGTATCTTTCTTTAATACAGTCCTACGGCAACGTGAGAAAGTACAAAGCAAAAGCAATGTTCCTCTTGTCTTAATTCCGATTTGATCTTTACTCTCGATGTTTCATGTTTGTGCGCCTCACTATATAAGAATTAAGCATTAAATGCTTTTGCCCAAGCCGGCGCGACGCTCTAGATGCATCATGCATCTATATATATATGTTTCATGTTAATTATTTGATGTACACGTCACACATTGCTTGCAATGAAGCATGCAACAGCAAAATCATCCGAACAATACTTCATGGTCCCCGTAAATCTCTGCAACATTGAGTCATTGATGGAACATTCACTACTAGAATTTCATTTTTTTGCGTCGGAACACCAACGTATTAGGGTCCCTCAATAAAATAGGGACGCAGAAAGAAAAAAACGGGATTGACTTTTAATATGTGTCAGTAGGCCGACGGATATTAGTTAGGACGCAACAATCCTCTTCATAGAGACGCTTTCTTGTTCTCTGTAGGGACGCAAATATGCTGAATGTAATTCGCATCGGTATACCGACACACATCAACAGGGACGCGTATTAGATATGACGCATAACTCTTTCGGACAGAGACGCAAAGTTTTTTTCTTAAAGGCGCGCGTAATTGGAGTCGCTAGTTGACACAAATCAACACGGACTCTAATAAATAAATTACTAATTAGAATTATAAATTTAATTATCTATCATTATATTGTGTTATAATATTAAACAATATAATTTTTACGAATTAACATTATTATGATTTTTTTATAAATTACCTCATAAGTTTTTTTATACATGGCGCCAAATTACCTCATAAGTTTTTTTATACATGGCGCCAAATTTTAGCGCCAAAATTTGTTGCCCGATATTTTTCCGTACCAATTGAAAAGAATAAGTCTTTATAAAAAAAAACTAATTATTGAATGAAACAAATAAAATAGTAAATAACCTCTCACTATTTCTACTGAATAAATTTTCAAATATTATAAAACCTCTTGCTCACATCACATGTCACATTTATTATATGCCCAATCCCATACACTACATTTTCTACTAATTTTAGACAGTTCCACGAATACATCAACACGCTAATTTTTTAAGATTTTTTTCTGAAATTTTGGACATAATTTTTTACCGTTGGAAAAAAACATTAAATTTAGGTTGGTAGTATGTTATGCCTTTAGTGGTGCAAATAAATTTACATTCCGGATTTTATTCATACTGTTCTATTTAATATCAAATCGATTAATTTTAATATCAAAGATCTAGAGTTAGCACGACACGTGCGTGTCAGCGTGTTGTGTTAGAGATTTTCAAACATTAACACGTCTTGACACGACACGAATTGACACGTGACACGAGTTTAAAATAACTCTAGTGGATATAAAAAATTCATAAATTTTTATAATAAATTCATTTAATAATAATAATAATTTTACAATCTCTATCAAATTTCGATCTCTAACTTCACTAACTTTACCTCCAACAAAACAAACTCTTAAAAAAAAAGTACTTATAGAAATGTTCTCTTCCAAATCATGGCTCTTACCGAAAAGTTCGTAAATCATGATTAAATTATATCTTTGGTCAGACTATATGTATGTACACATGTAACGCATAAACTATCGTGGCATAAAGTATCCTGATATATCATAATTTCCAACAATTGATATATCTATGATTGCTAAAATCAATATACCATAATAAGGAAAAAAATTGTATAATATAATCATTATTAAATAAATTGATTTCTAATGAGATTATAACATAGGAGAAAATACAAATAAAGCTAGAATCAAATGAGATTCGAGGCTATAATGATTATAATTTAGCGGTTCAGATTGGTCGTTGACTCGTTGTAATAAAAAAAAAATTGAGATCTAATTACAGATTTTTTTTAAAATTTGAAGAGTTCAAAAATATAATTTATTTTATGATTTATAAATTTTTTTAAAAAAGTAAAAAAAGTTGAAAAAATATAAAATTTATTTGTGATAGACATAAATGCCAAAATTTTACTTTTCATTAATATTTCAAAATTCAAAATTGAACTTTCACCCAAACTGTTGATCTTGTTTAATTAAATGAGTGATGCATTTTTGTATAATGTTTTATAAATTTTGGAGTTTATTTGATATTTGATCAAGAGGCCAAAAAATGAATGGTTGTGTATGGACAGATTATGTCAACATGGGCCTAACATTAGAGGAATGGTTTTCAAACAAGTTAATTGATTATCATTATATCTTTTTCAAAAAATAAAAATAAAAATTGTCATTATATTACTTATTAATAGTTGAAGTTGCACACATAAGGTTTGCAATTACATAGAGTAACGATGACAAATTAAAAAATAATATTATGCATTGTAAATATATAATATGTGCATTATAATATGTTTCGATATGAGCTTAACTAAATTAATATATAATTCCTAAATGTTCATATTGATATCCAGTGCAAATCAAAATTTATAGTTTTTATATCAAATATATGTGCTGGACGCGCGTCCAGAATCTTCTCGCATTTTCATTCTCCATTTGCAAATCACACAATCAAATGCTGACAAGTGGCACTTCGTGACTGGTTGCTTTAATGTGCCACGGATCGTGCCCACGGATTGATGTTTTTGTGCTTGTATATGGATCTTTGGATCAAATCCAATGGCTTTTCTTAATTCAAGTTGTATTTTTTTGTTGGAGACAAAATTCATTTGGCAAGTGGCGCCTAAAAGATGTATGGGACGGACTACCATGAAAATGAGATCCGCTACTGCGCGACACATGGTGTTGCGCGGCATGCTGGCCGTCTGATCAAGATCCAATGGACAAGGGAGCCCCGTACATCTAACCTAGATTGATAAACTCGTAAAAAGTGAACCGTCCGATCAGGATCAAACGGCTCGTAGTGCGCTACACCGCGTGTCGCGCAACAGCGAATCCGGATTAGACTACCATGTGTCTTATAAAAGTTGAAGTCTGAAAATTATTTTTTTAACTGTTTTATAATACTACTTGTCAAAATAATTGAAGAAACATTTAAGTATAAATTGTACAAAAATTTTACATACCAAATATTATTTTTTTAATTTATGCAAGTATTAAACACTATAAAAGATTTCAAATAATTTATATAATTTGATATGATAAAAATGTTTACAACGTGCTATCAATATAATTTGATTCGATCTCGTGGATGGCCATTTCATTATAGTTGCCGGACTTTCTTTTTGGACATATACAGAAAAAGCAACATCCAAAATCTATATCTATACTACTTATTATATATTATAAAGTATCCATATAAAAAGAGTAAACTTATCATATAAAAGGAGTAAACTTGTCCTATAAAAGAATGTAAACAATTCTTATATCAATTATGAACTATTGATTTGTGTAATTTGATTTGATCAGTGGTCTAGATCAATGTTAGAATTTTCTTAAAAAAAAATAAGTTACTACCAAATTAGCTATTTATTTAAAAGAAAAAACTAAATTATCTATACTACTTATAAGGCACCCATATAAAAGGAGTATTGAGGATATCTTTTTGCCAGTTAAAAAAAAAGCCTAAAGCCTTGAACTCGTAAACTTTTTTTAGTATATTTAAAATTATAATGACATATATTACACGTAAATAATATAATTGAATGTCATAAAAATGCGATTATTAGATCTACATAAATATAATGATAATAATAATAATAGAACTCATAATATTACTAATATTACCAGTGGTGCTAATATATTATCAGAATTATCAATCAAGTTAATCCTCAAAATCTTAAACCCTTCAAACATATAAATCTAGAGTACACCATTAATCAGTTTTTTTTTATCATAGATACTTCTTCAAAAATTCATTCATTGCCTTTTTATTTATTTTTTGAAAAAAAACAAGACATGATTTTACGTTTATGATATTCAGCAAATTATGTACCTCATTTGTCCAATTTTCTTTAGAAAATATTTAAAATTTGTTTATGACTAAAGCTTAACAAAATTAACGGTACCTAAAAAATCATTCTTACCAAAAATCTGCAACTAACTTCATTAAAATTTTACACTCATAATATACTTATGATTAAGAAAATATTATAAAGCAATAATATTTTTTAGGCGCGAGATGTAAATTTGTTCCCTCAATATTCTAGACATAAGTCCTTTATAATTGTAATCGTATAGAATTCAAAGATATGAGAGTAACTAGTTAATTGCAAATGGTAGAATTGCATGTTTTTTCTATCTATGAAATTTGGGCGCTAATTTTAATTAGGAAAATCTTTGCATTTTTATTTTTTCTCCGCTTCTCTCTCGTCAAAATAAATCTCAGCTGGCTAGGGTTCTTCGCCGCCCCAACCCACCCCCCTCTGTCCTTTCGAGAAACCAAATCTTCGCTCTCGATCTTCCTCTCCAATGAGTTCTCATCAAATCGACCTCTTGTCGGCGCAACAAAGCGTCGCCGCCGCCACCACCGTCTTGGTTCCCTACTCCACCGCCACGTCATCCTCCCCTGCGACCTACGCACGGGCTCCGCCTCTATCGATAATTTCTCCGACGGGTCTTCCCAGGGCGGTCGATTTTGTGCTTGGTTTATTTTTTCAAACTTTCCTTCATTTTCTTTCCTCTCCTCCTCTCTTCTCCGATCTAAGAGTTTAGTTGTGTTGTGTGAACAGAACCAGAAGAAGATGAAGCGAAATAGCCAAGTCGAAGAACCACACGGCGCACAACCAGTCGTACAAGACGCACAAGAACGACATCAAGAAGTCCATGCGCCATCGCCAGTGGAAATCATCTCTCGCACCATAGGGTACCCCTCTCCATCGATGCCTTCGACAAGTTAAATCATCTCTCCTTTTTATTCTTTTGTTTAGTGTGTTCTTGCTTGCAATTTTGAAATATGGCAAGAGTTCTATTGTTTTATTTGTATGTTTAGGCAGAAATCTTATGTTTCTTTGGCTATTCATTTAGTTGCCTATAGAGTACTGTTTCATTGAACAAAATTGATTCAAATTGTTACAAATTAGAAAGTTACAAAGAGTCTTAGTCTTCTGAATTTTTGTGTTTTTCATTTTACTCAATTACAAAAAAAGGAAATTAAAATATTGTTTTTTCATTAGACACAAGAAGTTTTGGTTCTTCTATATTTAACTAATTAATCATGTTTTCACTAGAAAAATTAGAAGAACCTTTTGGACATACAGTACAATGGCGAGATACGTTTACTACTTATTTGATTATCTGATGTTGGTACTGTGATTTTTACAAGATAACTGAACTCAAAAGAAAGTATAAAAGTTTCAAATGTAAATACTTTTTCTGCTAATGTCCACATGTCAGAAACTTAGTGATAGATATGGCAGCTTTGCTAATGTATGAATTGTAAATCTAGTGGATGGTTATCATACACCTTGCTAACCATACACCTTGCAGAGTTAGTGTATGGTTATTGGGTAGTGCTAGTGGATGGTTATCATACAGTTGCAAATTGAAAGACATGCACTCCTATAGAATGGCTGATAATTGAAATCTCTATTGAAAAGTATATATATCCCTATTTTACTAGCATTTGCATGATTAATACGACGAAGGGGTATCATTAAAGATTGACACTTTTCTGCATTTTTTTATTTTCTTCCCCTAATTTCTTACATGCTTTACACCTCCAGAGTCCATATGGAGAGCAGAGGTGCTTCTCCAGCGACAGCGGCGCATCCTTGTCGGCTCCTTCCTGAATTTCTCTCTCGATCTTTGCAAGGTAAAACAACTTCTCACCGCTCAAACTATAATATTTCAGTAATGCTATTTCTTATAATTGTATTTTATACAAGTCGTTTTCTTTATGCCGAGGAATAGAAATTGGAGTTCATTCATAGGAGCTGCGCCACTGTCGGGTACCGGACAAGTGTGTTGTCCACCACCCTGGCCCACCTGTCAGCCACAGGGTGCAGTCATCTCCTCCTGCCCTTTGTTAAAGTGCACGAACAGCTCAAGGAGGCCGTTCAGGTAGCTTTTGATTGTCAATTTGAGTTGTTTGTTGAGTTTACTGGACTAATCAGGTGCTAATGTAGTTGCCCTTCCATTGTTATTTTGATTGGATTGAAATTCAAATGGTTTTGATTGTTAGTCTGATACTGGTACTGGTAATAAATAACAATCCCACAGTACCGATTTGATGTTACCAGTAGTTTCAACTAGCATCCATTACCAAGCATGTACTACTATGGCTTGGAAGTTCTTGTTATCCGCACCATTACTAGAAAGTGTACACCTTTTCATGCAGTTTACTAGAAAGAATGCAGAGAAATCATATGATACTAACATTGCAACATTCTATTTACTTTGGTCAAATGCAGTTGGTGCAAAGGCGCTTCTATTGGGTGGCATAGTGATGATAACAAGCCTTATCTTAAACAAAGAGATTTCTCGGTAAAAACATTTATGTATTTGATTATAGAATTGTTGATTAATGTGTGCCCAGCTTGTACGAGTATAGTACTACTATACTGAATCGGGCTTTAGTAAAATTTGTCACTTCTCTTTTCTTTCTTATTTTTTTGATACAATGTGAATATTTGTTGGTTATTTTTAATTAATGTATTGGATGTTTATTTTCTTTTTAATAGAATGAAATTTATAAATTCAATTAGATTTTGTGCTCGATTGTGTGATCTTTTTTTTAATACAATGTGAATATATGTATGCTTGTGGATTGCAAATATCTGTGATTGGATTAAAATAATATGAATTAACTAGTGATGGTACCTAATTGGTACGGGAAGAATTGAATGGCTGTATAAATAAAATTGATACGGATATTAATAATTGTGTCGCTATAACGACGCCCTAGATTCAAATTAATAGCAACGCACACATACAAGAATATACTATGGTCCCCACTCAATTTTGACGGTGGGTCCTGCGATACATTATCAGGGTCGGTAATTAACAACGTCACCATACCGACTGTAATCGAATGTGAGACCCACTAAATTCTGACAATATATTATCTGGGTCGCTGAGTAAAGGCGTCGGTCTAACGACAAGGTAAACTATAAGTAGCGACGCATTTAACCACCGAATCAGCCATCGAACGAGAACACTTGCGTCGTTATAGCGACCCAGAATTAAGGACGTAGTAAATTAATTAGCGACCGTCCGACCCAGATGTTTAGTATTAGGGGCTAGATTATCGGGGTCCTTTAGGTAGCGTCGCTAAGTGGACGTAAAGGCCTTTTCGTGTTGGACTACGAACGCCTTTTCGCGTTGCAGATAAGTCACATTCTAGTAGTGATTTCAATAAAACGATTGGGGAGGACAGTGGCCGGGACATCGATCATGCGTTCGTGAACCACAAGTCCACAACGTACTAGCCGAAGCAAATAGCATGTGAAGATCTTATTCAATGTAGATTGGACAACTCTCTTCAAATATTAGAGGCATCTCTTTTTGAGAAGGCACATTTTTTCTCTTCATCTGTCCATTTCCACACTATAGGCACAAAATGTTTTTCAATTACTGCTAATAATTGGAACAATAGGAAGTTGATTTTCCTATTTAGTACCGTCTTAATTTGCTGGGATAAATTAGGTGTATTTTTCTTTTGTCCTTCCATAGTTATGTGCTATCTTTTGTTTGATCAATGAATTTGCCTACGCCTAGAACATATGATATATATACACTATTTTGAATTGAATCCCTATCCGGTGCCGCTCACTAATCCGAGCCGTTCGATCTGATTTCGACGATTAGATTTTTTCGGGCCTTACAATCTGGTTATATGCACGGAACACCATCATCATTGAATTTAATCTGAACGGCTCAGATTGCCGCGCTGGACGGTGTCGCGCAGCACTAGATTTGATTTCATTTTGAATTGGGCCGTATATATTACAGGCCCCGTGATAGAATGAGATTGGCATCCTCAATAGCGGCCGTTTGGTACAGCCCATCAATTGTTTTTTTTTATATTTAAAAATTTTAAAATTCAAATGTTGAATCTAAACTATTGATCTTTTTTAATTTTATGGGCGATGCGTTTTTTATATAAATTTTATAAATTTTGGATTCGATTTGATATTTGATTAAGTGACCAAATTATGAACGTATTAGAATTAATCTGTGATAGACTGATAGTTAACCAGATTCGTTCATTTATAAAACTTATATGAAAACATATTTCCCGTAAAATTGAATAAGATCAACAGTTTGGCTTCATATGATCAACACTTTTAAAATCACAATGACCAAATATAATTAAAGAAAGTTTTTCAGGTCTACAATTAAAGAAAATTATTAGGATAATTTAGGTAATACAATATAATGGAATTATTAGGGATAATTTGGTCATTGTGATTTTAAAAGTGTTGCTCGGATTAAAAGTTTTGTTGTCGGGATCAGCACCCGAGAGAGTGTGTTAAACAATTAGTCATCCACAAGACCACAACAAAGCATGTGCTGCTTGTAAAAAGAGAAACGCAATCATGTTTGCATAAGAACCTGTCGATTGTTTTAAATAATTTTGAAAAATACCTCTGGGACAGTTTTCCACGCTAAAATTCAGATTATTTGTGGATAAACAAAGTATAGATGGAAAAAAAGATTCATTAAGATACAAAGTCTAAGTTAGAAATTCATGTTAAGCCAGAGATGAACAATAATGCCCAAATCCTCCATATCTAATACTGTACAAGACTATACCGGCTTTTAAAAGTTAAGAATCGAATTTCAAATTAGCATTGTATTAGAAGGATATGTCTAATATCTAATACTGTACAAGACTATACTGGTTTTTACAAGCCAATTGTAGTAACACATAAGAAGGATATGTCATTTTACCTGAGCAGCTTGCCCTACTAAAAAATCAGTGCCTTTACTGTCAACCAATATAAGGTCTAATAGTTCTTTTAACGGCTTTGAGAACATTCCATTGACCTCCTACATCCAACAACGGCCTGTTTGGTTGGGGGAGAAATCACGGAGGGGAAAGGTAACCAAAGGAAATTAGATATTTAATCCTGTTTGGATGGAGATAAAATGGCGGAGGAAAATTTGTCAGGAAACCGTTTCCTTCCGTCTTTTTCTTTCTACTAGCAGCAGTGCCCGCTCAATGTGCGGACAATTTTTTATGAAGCAGGCTATAAGATGTATTCCATAATAATATTAGCAAATAACTCGTGTAGTTTCTAAAGACAATGTCTGGTATTTAAAAAAAAAGTTTATGATCATCTCTAGTTTTCATTTTCAACCTGAGGAACTAAAGTTACTTTGTTATTTTGGTTTAAAAAATGAACATACCAGCTGAAAGTTTATATTGTCTATTGACCCTGAAAAATGGTGACACGGTGTTTATTTATCGAATTTTTTTTTTAAAAAAATCAACGATGGATTACGTCTACCTTTTGCAATACACAGTTTTAAAAAAAATAATATTGTTAATATAACACATGTATTGCCAGAGTTCTGTATATCATTATACTTCATTATTCCGAACCTTATTAATATGACGCACATATAGTTTAAAATTTAGCATTCAACATTTGTCATGTGTTTAATAAAATTAATATTACCTAGTTAGTTTATAAGGCATTCGTGATTATTTATTTTTTCGAGATACTTGATAGCAGCCATCAAATTTGATACCAGGCATCCATAATTTTTGAAATATGAAAACCTTTTTCAACTAAGTTGTTCTAAATTCAATTTTCACGTTGAATTAATCAAATCATTTAATATTAGCATGGTCCCAAAGACACATCAACAAATCAGTCTCATTTTCATATGATAAAGTAACATAAATATAAATCTTTCTAGAGATCTCCAAATTCTTCACAACCATCTCATTCAGTGTCTCAATTGCAGCACTGGTCTGTCCTTCTCTTAGATATGCAAATGCAAGAACTGTATAAACCAAGCCGTCTCCTGGTAACCCCTTTGCAAGTATTTGATCAAGCAATTTCAGTGCGTGATCCACAAAACCATTTTTGCACAATCTTCTAATGAAGGCTCAGTAAAGAGGCTTACAGTCCACTCGGCCTCCTTTCGCAAGTTCATCAGCGATCATCAGTACTGAACCTGGGTTGTTCTGGGTGCAATAACCATCCACGAGCCAAGACCAAGTGCTATAGTTCGGTTTGAATCCTGTTGTAAAAAAAAAAAGGAAAAAATTTTCAGCGTCTGTTTTCATTCATTATATTTGCAGTTACATGGCTGTGCAACAGACATTAATAATATGCACATTCATGTGGCAAAATTGAGCTGGACCGATTATCCACTCAAGCCTTGAGCAATAACACTATAATTAGAAAGCTAATGATATGAAGAATTAACAGCAACATATATCCTAGTTAGCTTAAATCATAACCTAGCCTAGAGCAACACATTTCCTGAACCTGACCAACATTGATGATGACCGTTACCAGAAACGATGTCACAGAAGAACTCAGCCACAATTTGACAATTCTTGTTGAAGTAAAACCCAAAATGACATAAACCCTGGTAGTTGACTGAAGTGAAACCAGAAACTAAATTGGTGCCCGAACTGAACCTAAAGTCCTAAAAGCAAGTTGAACACAAAAACAAAATAAAAGGGCACAACAGAAAACCAAAATTTTACCTGACAAGAATGACCAGCGAGGCAGCGACCAGAAATTGAGCATAACTCAAACCAATCTTACAGTTTGCCATCTCTAGATAAATGAGTGTTTGTTCCATACCTGCACGTGTCATCTCAAATAATTGTTCTCTGGCCTGGTCCAGCTGGCGCATCTTGCAAAAACCATTAACAAAGGCCATGTAAGTGAAGGCATCCAACCTCAGACCTGACTCCACCATCCTCTCCCTAACCTTAAATGCCATTCCCATCTCCCCTCTTTTACAATATGCATTAATCAAGGTATTGCATGTCCAAGAATCAGGATTCAACCCTCTCGTCCATCTCATTCAACATGTCATTTACACCCTTCATTTTCAGTAATTCACAGAGTTTGCGTATCATTGCATTATAAGTAACTACCCCAGGTTTTATGCCTCCCTTGCTCTCCATTTCTCTCATTAACCGTATTGCAGTGTCTGGGTCATTGGCACGACAATAGCCATCGATTAAAGTTGTGTAGGTCACTTGACAAGTAACTACCTCAAATTCTTCTTATTTTAACCTGCTAACACACTTTACCACCAAATAAAATTAAATTAATAGTAATTAACTTCACCCGAATAATGACAAGTAACACAATTGTCAAACAATTATTGAAAAATCCACTCGGTAGCAAATTTTTACATTTGATTCTACTGCTGGAAATTCAATCGATTCAACCAAAAATAAAATGGGAAAAAAAAATTTAACCTGAAAAGCATTTGGAGAAGCAGCTCCCATCTCTTAATCCATTTCGAACCCTCTATTGCACCCAACAGCTCTTTCTCTCCCCTTGTCCTCTCTTTATCCTCAAAATTGAACTAAAATTGAGAAGTAATGAATGGATTAACACGAAAAAGAATTCAATGACTAAATTAAACCAATAAATTGTAGTCAGCTCACTTATCTTGCAGCCAGGATTGCACAAATATGAAGAAAAAGAAAATTTAATCACCAAAGTGAAGAAAAAGAAAATTAAAAAAAAAAGAAAAGAGTAAATGGAAAAAACCAGAGTATACCACAATCTTACAGGCAACCATCATGTTGTGTGACCCATATGAAACCTATGGGGAATTGTGTCAATGACCATTTCAAAGTCCCTTGCAAAGCTGATATAGCTTGCCTACAAAATTTAGAAGACCATGTAGCTAAGATGATATTTACAATAAGATACAAATATACAACAAATATAAAAGAAATTCTAATTAGGATACTGTGCACCATGAAATTACAATAATATTTTGTTTTATTTGTATTTTAATTCACTGGGATGCCAATTAAGGTGGGAAACACATATTGAACAACCTGAAATTGTGTAATATAAGAACCATATATGTCAAGATACTGTACAAGCAATAAAATTTGGTTCTTATATTACAAAATTTTATTGTTCTTATACTGCCAGTACAGTGCCAACATAAATCAAGAATAACACAAATAGCGCTACCTCTCAAACAAAATGTCTGTACCTGACAGAAACGGTACCAGCACAGTCTTGACCTCAATAATCTATGTTGTACAAGTAATAAAAACCGATTAGAAGTTAAATCAAACGATTAGAAGTTACATATTACTAATCCTATCAGCAACAACACAATAGCACAGTATCATATCACAAGCAACAGGATATTAAATTCTGCAATTTATTTTGAAAATTAGAAAGTTTAAAAGCCAAAAATTATGTAAGTAAAGTGCACGGATTGAAATAGACATGAAATCGATAGAATACTGGTATCACATGTGTATTCTTAATCTATTTTGATCAGTAATCAGTAAATTGAAAAACATACGAAAAAGAAAAAAAGGGAAAACTTTTCAAAATAAAGAAGTGATTTCATATTCATATTCATCAGATTATAAAGCGAGAAGTGATTTCATATATTCAGATAATAAAGAGAGTCATCAAGAGATAAGAACGAAAATTGGACAATACTGTTTTTGCTCACCTCAAATCAAGAGCAATGCACATTCTTGCGAAATCCAAATTTCGAATTTGGGCTATTATTTTCATTTTCCTGACAGTAAATAGGGAAAAAATTGTGAGCGGCAAATGAAATTTCGAACTTAATTGAAAATTTTGAATGAGATTACTAACCCTAGCCGCAGCCTTGATCTGTCGTGGAATTTGCCTTATCTGGCCGGGATGGGAAAGTGAGGAGGGGGAGCAAAGGTAAGATAGGGTGCGGAGAAGAAAATCGCAATGTTCCCTTTTTTGAGAAGGGAACAGAGATAGGGTAAGGAGGGGGAAGGTGAGATAGGGTGAGGAGGGTTCGTGTTTCCTTTTCTGAGAAGGGAACTGAGATTTCTGAGTATAGGGAACGGAGAGAAGGGAGAAAAGAAAAAAACGAAATGACAAAAAATAAAAAAATACGGAGACATGGATCGAACCGCTGAAGCAGCGTGTAGAATTTCATAACGAGCGAACATTCGTTCCGCTCGCGCATCCGCTCGTTCTCATCAAGTGAGATGAACCGTATAAATATCTTTTCAGTCTGCGATATAATCTGGACCCCTTATCAAATTTCTGTTTTAATAATCAACGATGTAGATTATAGATTAAACACAATCAATGATGCAGATCGTTCAGATCAAGGTTGTATCTTGAGATGTTACATCCTTCCATTGGTGCTTTTAATATAGTAGAGATGGGTGCGTTTGGATAGGTGTGGAAAGAAGGGAAGAAGGGAAGAAGTATTGGAAAGTGTGTAACTTTGTAAAGAGTTTGGATTGTTTATAATTTTTTTTCTTCTTCTTCTTTCTTCCAACGATCCAAACGCACCCTATAGAAAATAATTCTCCTCCGATTCGGAGTGGACACGAGGGAAAGAAAAATCTTAGCTAAAAGTAAAACTAATCTTGTTAAAAGACATCGATACTCTTAACTTCTTTTTTTAATATGCAAATTCCACTTTTCTCCGGAGCGTTTTTGCTAAAAGACAAAATAGAATTTGGTTTCTATGGTTTTTGCTATAGTCGTCAATTAGTTTATTACTTTATGATTATACCTTTATGGAGATTTCTTTTGTTCAATTAATTTATTAATAGAATTCAGAAGCATAATTCGAAATGTTTTACGGTTATAACCATAAATCCAACTTTATTGGTTACTTGAACCTATCCCCATATTGTTTATATTTAGTTTTTTTTATTGAGATTGATTAAAAATATATCAACAAACATATAAGCGTTGTTTATTTTTTAATTATGCGCGCAATCAAATTGTTTGCTCTATAACGCAAAGGGTGCAGTGGTAAATTAGTCAAAAATTTATATTTTTCCTTCATCAAAATAATCTATCCAAACAAGAAATACAAAGGAAAGGAAAATTAATTTTCCTTCCCCTTCATTTTTCATCCAAACAAGAAATATAAAATTGTTTCGCTTTCCATTCCATTCCATTCCTTTACCTCCCTCTTTATGTTTTCCTTTCCCTCCCATCCTCTACCATCGAACCAAACAGTGTGTTAAAAGTAAAAGTTACTTAAAACGGTGCTCTTTCTTTACTAAGAAGCCTTTTAATGTTTATAGCTGAAAACCTTAGACTCAGTTTTATACGACTAATATTTAGGGCTGTCAATGTGTACGGTACGGTATGGTAGAAGGTATTTCCATTACCGTACCCGTTAAAATTTTCTTTACCCGTACCCGTTAAAAATAGCTTTATCCGTACCTTACCCGTACCCATTAAGAATTAACGGTACGGATACGATAACGGTAAAAAATGAATATAATAATAATAAAATTTGTACACTCTGTATAAATAAATTATATCAATAAGTATATTAATAAAGTGCAACAATGGTGGCGAATATTTTAGGTTTATGCTTTTTTATTTTTTCATACACTGAATGGAAAGAATTATAAATCTTAAATAAAATCTAGCAATATTTTTTTACCAATCATGCAATATAAGATGCCATTTGTATCATGTAATTGTTTCTTTTTAATTGTGGCAATTACCCGTTATGAAAACGGTACGAAATAGCTTTTACCCGTACCCGTACCCGTTAAATTAACGATAAATTTTCCTTACCCGTACCCGTTAACTTAACAAAAATAAAACTTTACCCATACCCGTCTTATACGGTACGGTACGGATTGGATAAACGGGTTTCATTGACAGCCCTACTAATACTCAAAGGGTGCAACAGTTCCTTGCATTATTAAAAAATTACAAAAACATCATTAATTTTGTTTATTTGTGGTTTTCATTACGTACTTATATTCGGCCCTAAGAACCATGACTTACTAAGGTTTCATCTAATAGTTGAGATAAGAACTAGTAGATTCCAAAATTTGGTGTACAAATTTAAAAGATGGAAAATTAAAGTACCAACTACTTACAACAAACCATATAAATTCGGTGTATGATAATTAATTTCATGTACCCGTTAATAATCGCCGACACTCGGTATCTCTCTCGTCTTCCTCCTAAAAAGCTGAATTCTGTGACTTCCGTCTTAACAGATTGAGATTACTTGTACATAATTCATACTTAACTTTTGTACTTACTGAAATAATTTGTACATAATTGACTACTGCATTGGATATTCACACCTATCCCTTCTTTCTTATTTCCTAGTTGAGATAATTTGAATTCATTGAGGTTAAATATTTTTTTTATACTAACTGAACAAACAAAAAAGGGTATCTTATAGTCTTAAACAATTATATAGAGCGGTATTGAAAAGCAATTTTTTTTATATATCAGCAGGATGGGCTCCTGGTTCGGCTAAAGGTTACCCTCTTCATCTCTGTTTCCTCCAATAAGGAAATTCTCTGAACATACAAGGTCGGTGGCTGCACCAACTAGAGCCTGGTTCTCATGACTTCACTTCCATACTGCTCCGGCCTCCGGGCAAGGCTCGGACTCACTGAGATAAGTCCATGGATGAGAGCTTTTATAACTGAGACTTTCTGGTAATATATGTTGCCACGCAAATGAAAAATCAAAACAATCAGTTTTTGTAGGATAATCTTCTGTCCTCGTATTAGATGTGAAGTATACTTTATGAACCTCAAAATTCTAAAGCAAATTTTAGATGGTAAATCCTTCCAGTCAGTAAAATCCAAGGAAAAAGAAACGGCCAGTAAAAGAATTATACTCTGCAATTTGGGAAAAGGTTATTTTACAGTATTGCATTTGCCTATGATGAGTGGTTTACCAGTGTAGCAGTTTTGTTGTGCCTGATATCTCTTTGATACCGATCCAGTCCAGAGAGCACATCTTAACTGGCACACAGCATCTTCTTGTAAAAATGCTTTGGTAGCAAGTTAGCAACAAAGGTAGATAGCAACAGCCTCGTAGCATGTCAGTCTTATTCTTGTGTTCATTTAAACAGGCCTAATTCAGAAGAAGCTCTGAACGAGCATTTAGTTGAAAAACAAATTAAGCAAATTTGCACACCACAATCATCTTTCAGTCTATGACAATGACCGGCAAGTACAGCAGTATCAAGAAGTTCATGAAGCTTTTCTAGTACATATAAAGGAAATAGTCTTAGTTCTGATTTAAAAATCCTTCTGTTGTTTTCCTGGGTTTACAGTCCAAAATATATACTGCACATTGATGTATGAAGAAAACCTGTAGAAATCCTTCGCAAATCCTTCTGTTGCTTTTTTCATTCCATTCCAGTGGGATCCGTTTGCGAACGGACCCAAATCCGTTAAGCACGGAAGTCACTGAATTATGTTTTTGAAAGCTTTCTGCACCATCCGTTGAGAACAAAACTCAACCCGTTTAGAACAGAACTAAACTCCAGTGGGTCCGTTTGAGGACGAATACAAATCCGTTAAGCAATGAAGTCACAGAATTCGGTTTATTAAAGCTTTCTGCAGCATCCGTTGAGAACTTATCTCAACTCGTTTAGAACGGAATTAAACTCCAGTGGGTCCGTTGAAGGGATGCAAAATCCGTTAAAAATTTCTGCACTGTACGTTAAGAACGGATCTCAATCCGTTAGAACAGAAGTTCAGTTTTTTAAAACCTCTCTGCATCATCCGTTTAGAACGGATCCGAATCTGTTAAGACGGAAGTCGCAGATTTCAGCTTTCTAATACCTTTCTTTCTGCACTATCCGTTGAGAACGAATCTTAATCCCTTTAGAACGGAAGTCACTGAGTTCAGTTTTTTAATAAAACCTTTATGCACCATCAGTTGAGAACGGAACTTAATCCGTTAAGACGGAAGTCACAGGATTCAGCCTTTTAGAACTTTCTGCACCGTCCGTTTAGAACGGACCTGAATTCGTTAAGACGGAAGTTACAAAATTTCAGCTTTTTGAAACCTTTTTTGCACCATCTGTTCAGAACGGTTTAAGGTCCGTTTAGAACGGAAGTGAGAAATTTTGTTTGATTGAGGATTTGTTAATGGTGAGAAACAGGATTGAAGGAGATACCTGTGTGGCATAAAGAAAAAGAGGTAGGAAAAAAAAGGAAGATACCGAGTTTCGTCTTGGAGAGATCGATGATGAAGGGGCCAGGTCCATTTTGGGCAACACCTAGTTCCGCACTTGTACACCAGAATTATGAGGAGAGGGAACAGTGACTTCCATTGATTACATGGCCATTGGATCAGTTGATCAGAGAGAGGCGGCTGTGCCTTTCTTTGATTTCATGGGCATTGGATTAAATTAGTATCAGCAGTTAATTTTAAGAACTAATGTTCATGCTTTATGTATCTTAGAAGTTACATTTTTCTTACAGACAGGAAGAGATCTTCACATTTTTGTTCATCTTTTTCCTAATGATGAAGCAACAAGTTTTGAGAAGGGTTTTACTTCTTTTTTACACGTTGGCATAGCAAATTGAAATTCAGCTTTTAGTTAATGCTTGAGTCTCGACTCTTGACATATATAGTTTATGCAAGTTTAATATATGGTTTTGGTTTCATAAGATATATGACAATTAGAACATTTACTGCTAATTTGAAATTTGATAATTCTTAATTTTTAAAAACCTGTACAGTCTGGTACAGTATTAAATATGGAGGATTTGGGCATGATTGTTCATCTGTAAGGTTTAACATTAATTTCTAATTAAGATATGTATCTTAATGTATCTTTTTTACATCTATACTTTGTTACCCAGAAATAATCTGGATTTTAGAGTGGAACACTGTCCCAGAGGTATTTCTGGAAAACATTGAAAACAATTGACAGGTCCTAATGCAAATTTGACTGTGTTTCTCTTTTTACGAAGCACATGCTTTTTGTGGATGACCAACTGACTCCTCTTTCTCCGCCGAGCTCTCAGCTATGATGCTAGCGGTACGGGCAGTTATAGAGCAGGGACTAGAATGCTGTACCTTTTATACTGATTGTCACCAGCTCCAACAGATCCTTGCTGGTACAAAAGCAATAGAAACTGTGCCCTGGCAAAGCTTTCACGAGGTATCTACATTGGTTCTGAATTGGCGCAGCTACTATGGATTTCATTGCAAATACTTGCCCAGAGACGAGAATCAAGATGCTCATTTTTTAAGCGAATTATGCTAGAATTCATTATGTTTCGTGTACTGGTTACACTTTCCCTTTGTGCCCTCTCTAATTATTATTATTATTATTATTATTATTATTATTATTATTTATTTATTTTATTTTATTATTTTTTTTTATTTCCGGGCACTGTAGCTGTAACGAATTTTTGTACTCTCCTTTGAAGCTTAATGAATTTGCCTAAGGGCTGTTACTACCAAAAAAAAAAAAAAGTTACAGTGGTGTTGTGCGTGTGGAAGAAAGTTCGAATAAAAGTTCCAATTCATTTAAATAACTAGTAGCCACGCCCACACGTTGGGTGAGGAAATTTTAATCCGTGCGAGTATCGTATTCCGGTACAATGTGAGTATCGTAATAGATATTTCATAGTCATTCAGCTAATCAATATCAAGAATATTGAAGAAGGTAGGAATTTTGCACCTATTTAGGAGACCACAAATGCGGTGTTTGCAATCTTTAATTGATTAAGTATTATTAAATATAATAGAACTACCAAATTCAAATTATTATTATTTGAGCAATGTTTCAGTGTCACCACTTTTGGTTGTCCTAAGTTGCCACAACTTCGTATTTTATCAATATTTAAAACTTTTAAAATTCAAATGCTGAATCTAAACCATTGATCTTGTTTAATAAATATATTGAGCGATGTGTTTCTATATAAATTTTATAAATTTTGGAGTTGATTTGATACTCGATAAGTGGTCAATAAAAGAACGAATCTGGTTAACTATGACTGATTAATTCCAATACGTTCATTGTTTGATCACTTCATCGAGTATCAAATCAACTCTAAATTTTATAAATCTTATATGAAAACGCATCGCTCGATAAATTGAACAAGATCAATGGTTTGGATTTGATGTTTGAATTTTAAAATTTTAAATAATGATTAAATATGAATTTATGGCAACTTGTGGCAACCAAAAATTGTGGCACTAGAACCGTGCTCTTATTTTTTCCTATTGATGTGATAGATTTTTTTTTCTCTTAGGTCAATCTACGAGTTCCTTCTTCCCTAAGACACATTGCAAATATAGAGTTTCATGAATTCCCAAGTTTACTACAGATTCAAATGTGGGTTATTGAGGAAATATCATTAATTAGCTTTTTTAAGTATATATGTACTATGGAATGAAAAAGAGATATCAGAAGCTATCCGGAAATTTTTTTTTAACAGCCTGCTAGCCTTACACGATAGCTACAATTGTAATCATCAGCTAAAAAAAAATTAGCCATGTAAAATATATCTATATTTTGGACAAAATAAATAATTTATCTGCAATTTAATATCAAAATATTATAGAAAAATATACATACAAAATTAAAATAGTGACAATGTACAGGAAAATTGAAATAACCAACAAAAAGACAATAAATATCCATCCTGAAATCTTCATATGGGTGCGTTTGGATCGTTGAAAGAAAGAAGAAGAAGAAGAAGGAAGAAGAAGAAAAAAAATTATAAACAATCTAAACTCTTCACAAAGTTACACACTTCCCAATACTTCTTCCCACTTCTTCCCTTCTTCCCTTCTTCCCACACCTATCCAAACGCACCCATAAGATTTAGCTCAGAAACTATCACTCCATTCATACCAGCTAGTAACCTGCCTTTTGGCCTAAAATATCCAAAAAAAAAAAGTACTTGTCTTTTACATGATATAAAACATGATTCCATTGTATGCCGACGCACATAACTTGTTTTCAAATACATTCTTCACAACCTGACCAAACGAACATACACACAGAAATGATTAATCACATACAGATATATCATTACCAAGCTTTTAAAATGTGTTTTTTTTTGTACGGTCCGGAGTTGGTTTAACGGTGCGGCGTTTTTTCACAAACAGTGTGTATATGCAACATTCTGAAGAATATTTTTTTTTTGAATGCGCTAATAATCTAATAACTAATATAGTAATATCTAATTACTTCACAGGGCATATGGATGATTGGACAATTTGTACATACTACGTAGAGAGGCAATGGTATTTGGTACATAGAGAGAATTATTTTGATACACGAGGCATATAAATTTGTACAATTGAGGAATAATTCAATATACTTCATTAAATTCTAGTGGTACAACAGTGGTATCGCATTTCTAGTGGTAAAACGGTACACTTCATTAAATTCAATATACAATACTATGAGTATAAGTATAATATTGTATAAAGTCTTTCATGTCTTCGTTTTTCTCCGCTAAACGAAATTTTTGTGCCGAAATAACGATGTTATTTCGAAAATGACGCGCTACGTATTTTTCTGGTTTGAAACTTTAACGTTGGTGCGTTTTTGTCCGAAAAACCGAAATTTCAGAAATAACGCCATTTTTCGGCGAAATTTAAAAGTTTGATCATTATATTTAGAATCATACACTATACACATATTTCATAAAACAAAAAAATTGGAAAAGGCTAATTTCATTACCATAAAGAAAAAGTCCTTAATCTTGACTCAATGATTGACAATTTCCTAAACAGAATGTACAAGATAATTTAATAATGATTCATGAAAAGTTCAATACGGAATTATAACTATAGCGATTAAATGAAGATATTTCAGAATATATAAAATAACTAACAATATCGAAAAAGGATATATATATGCTATATCAGAAGTTCGATTTGCAACATAATCCCTAAAAAGTCATGAATCGAGAGAAATAACAGTCAATCATTGATTACTGTGTGGCACTGATAAATTAGCTTCAAAAGAGGAACTTATATGAAGTACAATGAAACTACATGCATCCACATTGTTGGAAAGTAGAAGAAAAATAAGACTAACATATTGATCTGATGTGCTGCCAGCAAAGGCCCAAAGTTTCACAATTGTCTACTTGCAAATTTTCTCTACCTACCTTCAAAAATAAGACTACTTTTTAAGTATTGTTTTATGTTTTATTAAATTACAATCACAGAGACAAGTTTTCTCTACCTACCTTCAAAACCCCATTCTCTGCCTCAAATCAGCCAGCAGCCGATGTGGCAATGCTTGCCAGAAAACTCGAGTGCTGAAAGGTCCCCTTTTTCTTCTGTTACATAGAATAAATTGCCCATTATCTAATTTAAAATTAATTGTGAATTTAGAATTCAACATGTTCGCCACATTCATCCATTTGTAGCTTCCAGTACCTCTGCTAGCTACTTCCATGCAGTTTTCTTTAATCATGAAGTGAACAACAAACCGTTATTAGGTTATGAACTTGACAGATAATCAAACCATCATGTAGTAAAAAGCTTCAAATTGACCAATGACTATCGTACAAGTGGGAATCACAAGCGGGATCAATTATGCAGGTTTCGGTGTGTAACAAAACATTTCTTTTATGTTGGAAGGGGACATGAATTGTCAAAGTACAAAAGGCTTAAATATTCCTGATAGACGTAATCATTATTTAACGTGTTTAGAAATAATAACACAAATTTTCAGGACTCGTAAATCATATAAAATAACAAAATTATGAGTACAAAACTTACAAATTAAAGAGCAGACTTCATTAATCGTTAGTATTGATCTTCTTTGAGTTTTCCTCAGCCATAATGATGGTCAACAATGGCATTTTTCTCTTTTCTTTACTGAAATTTATTAATGGCAGAATTATGGGAAAGGGTGCCTTAAAATTTCAGATTATAGAGTATTTAATGCTGAGGCAACTAAAGGGATCAAGTACAATGAATCTGGTCCATCAGAATTTCCATCAAATTATGATGCACCCTTTAGTTAATTATCTTAGATGAACTTTGCTCACACATTAATTATCATAGGTCACATTAAATATTCCAACATTCTCCCACTTGGCCTATGCTGAAAACATCATAATTAAGCACAAATTCAAAATTGGCCAACATCTTAAACCTTGTTCAGTTAGAAATATCAAACTAAACTAATACAATCAAAATAACTATTAATGTTATTTGACCCCCCACTAATTATAGCATTGGTATTCTTTCCAACAAATGGTTAATATAATTCATTCGATCCACTTAAGTAAATTTGCTTAAATTAAACATAATGCGCAACATAAGAAATAAGCAAATTTCATAATTCAAAGTCAATCTCATAATTTGAAGCTTCACATCATAACTTAATACATAATTCAATACAACAAAATCATAATTAGCAACCAGACCCGCGCTGACAAAAATGGGTGGTTATACTTTATTGAGAGAATTAGTTAACATAATTCTCAATTAATATGTTGTATTTGTATTGTCATATCTTTGACTTTGTATTTAACAACAAGATATTTAATGTCAATACATTAGACATGTTACTTAATTTGTTGTTATTAAAAGACAAAATAGCAGTCGCGTTATTACAAAAATAAGATAGGTGACCTTACAAAATGCCACAAAAATTCTGCTTGCATAGTGGAAGATGACATTATAAACTGCTCATCACTCTTCCATAAAATTAATCATTATATATACAAGCACAAATAAATAATCGAAAGTGAATTTCTTATTGACTAATAAAATATCATCCACGTACAAAATGAGAATGATAAATTACTCCCACTAACCCTGAGATATATACATTGATTTATAATATTTTCTTCAAATCCAAACTTGATATCATCAAATTTGAGATATAATTTAGCAAAATTAGTATTTCATTATTACTACTTTTATTCGTAGTAGCATCAAAAGGCTAATCATAATGTCTGGTCCAGTTCTAAATTACCAAGACAAATCTCAGTTCATTCTTTCCAAGTTGGAAAAATTAGTTTTATTCAATGTTGTGAAATTCAGAAAAAATAAGGTGGTTAATAGTCGACTAATATTCACATAGCATAATAAAATTAAACTGAAATGAATAATAAAAAAGCCAAATAATATTTCAGTTTTAACATAAAGTTCTTCACATTTTCAATTTATATCATCGTTGGACAGAAATAAATTGAAGTTTATGAGACAATTCTATTTAATAAACTAAAATGTCAATTAAAGTTGTTCAAATTGACATCCTTAATATTTATTAAATATAAACATCATAGTGATATGTAAACTAAAATATCACAAATAACATAATATAAATAAACAGCTATGAGGAATGATACTTAATTAAACTGAAATTAATATTTAAAAATTTCAATTTTGACAAAATAGTTGTTCCATGAAATCAATTTGCATCACCGTTGGGCAGAAACAAATTGAATTAATAATAATAAAATTTCACTTAATAAACTACAATGACAATTAAAGTTGTTAAAATTGACAATCATAATTTATTAAATGTAAAGCTTTATTGTGATATATATAAATAAAATATCACACACTTTCTTTTAATAAAATGATAATTACAATTAAAGTTATTAAAATTGATAATGACCAAATTATTAAAAGTAACTTAGTATGGTTTAAATTATTCATATGCAAAATTTATAATAAATTTCTGTTGGCCGTTTGTATACATAACTGCATATAAAACCATACTCCTTTTATATTGTAAGTATCATATACCATTATACGAATCAGTTAGTGGAAATATAATAGAAAATTATTTTAAAACAACAGATTCCATGAATAACATGATGTGTAAATTACGTAATAACAAATCCTTAAATAACAATCATGGGATCCATTATTAAATAACGCAACGTGTAGCATAAATAGGAAATAATTTATAACAACAAATTTCATACGTTGTTTAAGTAAAGAATAATTTCTTCATTTTCTTTCCTAAAAAGAATGAAATAACTTGAGTTGACCAAATTAGTATGGTCATAAAAGGAATTGAAATCAAACAATAGTAGAACCATCAACTCATTGCGCATACATATTTATCTCAACCTTTCTTTATAGTAATCTTATTTCATATCCACGTGCTCAGTTAAAACTTAAAAAGAGGAGAAACTAATTGAAGAATATTCCCTAATTAGTGGGACCATGGTTGAAATTAACATTAATGCGTTGATTATTAATCCATCAGACAATTTTAAACGCTTTAAATTAGTCTAATTAAAAGGGAATAGAGATATCATAATTTTTAATATTATTTCTTATTCCTTTAAACGAAATAGAATCAAAGCATTTCATTTATCTATTCATTAGCATGTTTCGCATCAGAATTACTCATAATCTCAAGAATTAAAAGAAATTAACAAAATAGAACTTCATGAAATGAAATAACTAAATGCAATCAAACTTAATGATCACAAAAATTACCCGTTTCTCTATTCGTGATCTTTTTCATGATTGTGTACCATACTTTATAAAATTATTATGGACACTAAAATAATCATGAGATCAAATAAATTAAAAAATAATTCATAACATAAATGGTTAACGGGATAAATTTTTAGAAAATTGATAAATACCGTAGTATAACAATTCTTATTGAAATCCTTATGTATAAATCATGAGGAAAACTTATGTACTCGTAAAATAAGATTGTATTTAATATGAATTTACGATTGGCTCGGATACCAAATGTTAGACGTAATCATTATTTAACGTGTTTAGAAATAATAATACAAATTTTCAGGACCCGTAAATCATATAAAATAACAAAATCATGAGTATAAAACTTACAAATTAAAGAGCAGACTTCATTAATCGTTAGGCGGAAGCGTTAGTATTGATCTTCTTTGAGTTTTCCTCAGCCATAATGATGGTCAACAATGGCATTTTTCTCTTTTCTTTACTGAAATTTCTTAATGGCAGAATTATGGGAAAGGGTGCCTTAAAATTTCAGATTATAGAGTATTTAATGCTGAGGCAACTAAAGGGATCAAGTACAATGAATCTGGTCTATCAGAATTTCCATCAAATTATGATGCACCCTTTAGTTAATTATCTTAGATGAACTTGGCTCACGCATTAATTATCATAGGCCACATTAAATATTCCAAGAATTCCATATTGAAAAAAAATCCAAATATATTTTTAGGTTTAGTGCGGAGAACTCACACTCGACAAATGGTTTTCGAATCA
This sequence comes from Rhynchospora pubera, assembly GCA_028095005.1. NCBI lineage: Eukaryota > Viridiplantae > Streptophyta > Magnoliopsida > Poales > Cyperaceae > Rhynchospora > Rhynchospora pubera. Next base: position 283,176,297 of record CM051460.1, read on the forward strand.
GTGAAGGAAGAACTTGAACCGCCAGTTTCAGACAACACTACCTCCTTCTCCATCTCCATTATCACCACTACCTACAACAATGCAGAGTATTTTTTTTTAGTCAGTCAAAAGTAAATGTTTATGCCATTTGGATTATTTGAAGTAAAAAAAACAACATTATAGTTAAGAAGAAACCAGAACAGCTAGGCTCTTCATATAATTGCTTTCAATGAGGAGAATTTGGTCGCAAAATCATCGTGATAGTGGATTTAGACTCTAGACAAATCCATTGGGGCTGTAAACCAAACAAAAAAGGGGGGATCAACTCACATTGCAGAACATAATCAATCACAGCAATATCATAAACAATGATATACAAGTAAAAGTAATCACCAAATTTGTTACTACTGGCATACACAGTATTTGTTGCTATAATAATTAAATACTTCTCTGGTCGCAAGGATATTGTGTAATTCATTCCATTTGACCTATTATAGCAAAGTCCAAAGAACATCACTAATATTATTTATTACAAAAGGAGCAGAAAGAAATAAAGGGCCTGACCCAATTTCATTTCGTTCATTGAACATCTGAATGCTATGACCCAATTTGATATTGTTCATAGTCATGCATCGGCTCCCGTATAAGAGTTCCATTCTGAAAGAAGCTGATCAATAGAGGTATTGCTTGCGTTATCAGAGCCTCTTTGTCCAAAGCCTCACAACACATGCGGTCTATTTAATAGGAACACTCCAACAGCAGCACATCTATAGCTAAAAGCATGTCTTCTCAATAAGTTGAGACAAAAGAAGAAAACATATGGGGCCACATTTTACAAGTTTCAGAAGCTTATCTTGGCACATGCATAGAGCTGTCAGCGTGATAAAATGGCACGTGGTGCTGTTTCGTTTAAGCGAAACGGAACGCATAACAGAAATGGTTTTCATTCCGTTCCAATAACGAAACGGTAAACGGAACGTGGAATTATATCGTTTCGACTGTTTCAGCCTCATTTCAAACCGTTTCATGTGTTATTTCTGAAGTGGAACGGTTAACAAAACGGAATTCTGTGCCGTTTCAAAAACGAAACAGTTAACGGAATGGAATTCTATACCGCGTTCTTTAACGAAACGGCAAACGGAACAGTCCGTTCCGTGCTTTTTTGACGCGTTTGACACCCCTACACATGCACCACCCTTGTGGGCCCCCTATACATAAAAAGAAAGACCGAGTGCTTGATTTGTGGACTTCTAAAATCACTAGATCAAATTTGTAAATCAAGTCAATTTTGTAGTAAAAATTCGCCAGTCCATAATATACAAGTAAACTAAATTGTTTTAATCTAAACATAAAAGTGAAACCACTTTGTTCCTTTAAGCCCAACTTGAGGAATTCCCTAGTTCATTTTTGAGCTTTTGAACTAAGTTGTTTTTATTTGGTTTAGATGGTTAAAAACAGTTCTGGTGGATGATGTTTATTTGTGCTTAGTTAATGTATAGGACTATAGGGAAGCCATAGAAGTACGAAGTAGAAAAATTTATAGATGATTAATCAGTTAAATGTAAAAAAAAAAAATACGAAACTTGATGATTTTGCTGTTCTCATGCCATTCCAGTGGGATCCGTTTGAGAACGGATGCAAATCCATTGACCACGGAAGTCACATAATTCAATTTGTAAAAATCTTTCTACAGCATTCGTTGAGAACGGATCTCAACCCGTTTAGGACGGAATTAAACTCCAGTGAGAACAGATGCAAATCCGTTAAAAAATTTCTGCACCATCCGTTGAGAACGGATCTGAATCAGTTAGAACGGAATTCAGCTTTCTAAAACCTTTCAGTACCATCCGTTGAGAACGGATCTTAATCCGTTTAGAAGGGAAGTGAAAAATCTGGTTTCTTTTTAGAACGGAAGCGTGATGAAAATAAGAATGATTATGGGGCTAATTAGCCTCAGATTATATTTCCGCATAGGCTATTTTTATATAAAAAAAGGAGACGCCATTTCTTTTCAGAATTTGATCTTCAACTTTTTCTATAGCAAAAGTATTACGTTAGGAAGCATTTGAATTTAGAAAGCAGCATGTATATAAGGCAGCAGCTTGCCTCTTGTAAATTAAGCTCAGAAATTATAAAGAAAATATTTTCTTATATTTGCTCATCGCAACGCAACATGGTATGATAGCATTAAGCTCTTGGGCAACAAATCAAATCAAATTCTCAGCCAAAAAAAGGCAGCATAGAATCCATTCAAAAATTCCTCAAAAAAAGGCAGCACAAACCTTTCTGAAAATGAGGCAAGAAATCAACAAACTGACCTCAGAATTGCTCAATGAAAAGAATTACATTACATGACTTGGGAAAAATCTGTCACCTTTGCCCTTGTGGCAGAGGGAAATTGGGTCATGTTACTGGTAGCAAAGAAAAACCAGTTCCTGTGAAGCCTACTGATGAGGGGAAGCAGAAAATGGAGGAGTGGCAGAGCACCATGAGATAGAGAGGCGGCAGGAGCAGGAGCATAGCGGCCTTGACTCTAGCTACCATTCTCTGACGTCCATCCTTCTCGGCCGTGCATGGTGGCTATGGCGCAAAGAGAAGACGCAAGGGGGGAGAAATAGAGGCCAATCAACAGGTGTTGGCCTGTTGCCTGTTGGGTTCGCCATCCTCACCTCAATTCTCAAACCCAACTGGAGAGGTGACGGTCTGACGGAGGGGGGGGGGAAACACTAGCTATCAGAGATCACTTTTCTGACGTTCATTCGTTTTGAGAACGAATGCAAATCCGTTAAGCACGAAAGTCACGTAATTCAGTTTTCTAAAGCTTTCTGCAGCATCCGTTGAGAACGGATTTCAACCTGTTTATAACGAAATTAGATCGGAATTCAGTTTTTTAGAACATTTCTGCACCATCCGTTGATAACTGATTTGGATCCGTTAAGACGGAAGTCACTGAATTTACCTTTTTAGAGCCTTTCTGCACCGTCCATTGAGAACGGAGCTAAATCCGTTAAGACGTAAATCGCACAATTCCGCTTTTTGAAATCCTTTCTGCAACGCCCGTTGAGAACTGATCTTAATCCGTTTAGAACGAAAGTCACATAATTCAGCTTTTAAACCTTTTCTGCACGGATGTGTTAGTGGTGAGAAACAGGATTGAAGGAGATACCGGGCCACCACAAGTGTACGTAATACAGATATGTTATCCTTCAAAGCCCAACCCAGCTTGTAGTGCATAGTCATACGAAATAAATTTGTATTATTTAAAAAGGTCGCTTATGACTTATGAGATTAATTTTGTCTTTTCTCATTCAAGTGGGATCCGTTTAAGAACTGATCATGCAAATCAGTTGAGCACGGAAGTCACAGAATTCAAATTTTTAAAAAATTTCTGGCTTTCGCTTTTTTTCGTTTTGAAGCAAAATGAAGGTTAAGCATTAACAATTCAGCTGGTGTGGCTAGTTCTTCTGAAAGGACTTTAACACAGGAAAATCTAGAAAAAAGAGGCTGGCCGTCTATTCAACACTGTGTTCTCTGTAATCATTTCGAAAAAGAAACAACTTCACACTCGTTCCTACACTGTCCCTTTGCAGCCTCAGTGTGGGCCTCAGTATCTGGGAGAGCAACACAACCGAGAATTACAGATGACATACAGGTAGGGATGACGGATTCGGATCCGCATCCGTATCCGATCTGCATCCGTATCCGAAAAATGACGGATTCGGATTTTAAAATTCGTATCCGAACGGATACGGATATTTTTAAGCGGATGCAGATGCGGATGTGGAAAGACATTTGATGCGGATACGAATACGAATACGGATAATATCCGCATCCGAAATGCCTTAGAAAAATGGATATCCGTATACCAAGTCGTGGTCGGACACAGTAGAGGTGCTCCCGTGGGGCTCAGACGAGATGCGAGCGATATGAGAGGAGGAAGGTAGAATAAATAAAAAAACTTAGCGAAGCAGATTTCACAATAGAGGGTAGAGATGTTTTATCGCAATCCGGATTCGTTGTAGCGCGGGACATGGTGTAGCGCATTACGTGCCGTCTGATCTTGATTCGGACGGTTCATTTTTTACGGATCTATCAATCTAGATTACATGTACGGGACTCCCTTGTCCATTGGATCTTGATCAGACGGCCTGGATGCCTGGTGTAGCGCGGCAGCGAATCTCAATTTGTTTTATCGGATCAATGAATAAGAAGAGAAGAAGAAGGTGCGGCATGCACGCGAAATTAGGGATGAAAGGAAAAAAAATAGAAGTAAATAAAAAGGATGGGATCCGGATTTTTTGTGGCAGCGTGATATGAAGTGCAGTCGAATAGTCGATGCAACATCATCATTAATCAATATACATTATTACAGTAACTTGTAAATTTTTAACTTTTGAAAATTGAAAATGGGAAAGAGTCCCTCGTACACAATTATAACTATTTTTTTTATATAATAGGTAGTATTTATTGTAACTATTTTTTTTAAGCTTGGATTAAAAATATACAAATGCAACTAACACTTTTTTATTATTTTTTATTTTATAAAAAAAGCGAATGCAATTATGTGTGGTATGTTGATGTGCGATAAATTTTACGAAAAATACTAAAAGGATGAATAAAAAAAATTAAAATGCAATCCGCATCCTACAAAATGTATTCGTATTCGACCGTATTCGATAATATCCGAACCGTATTCGTATCTGATTAATATCCGAACCGTATTCGTATCCGAACGCATCAGTATTCATATCCGTATCCCAAAAAAAATATGGATACGGATATGAAAAGACCAACATCCGCTCCGTATCTGATCCGTTTTCATCCCTACATACATGAGTACTGGCTAAGAGGAAAAACAAATGGCAATACTTGGAACAACACACGTGGAGCCGCTATCATTTGGAACCTCACGAAGGCGAGAAACGAGATGATTTTTGACTGTACGAACCCAAATATTTGGCAAACCTCACGGAGAGCTATTCAAGACTGCGCTTTGGGAAACTCTTGTACATATTTTCTTTGGTTGTCTCTTGTAATTAAACTCTTGTACATATTTTCTTGGTTCAATTTAAACTGTAGGTGTGGTTTTCGCCACCCTACCCTCAAAAAAGGAAAACAATTCAGCCGGTGGCTAAAAGCACAAAAGTAAATAAATAGAGGAGAAAAAGAATGTAAAATAATGAAAGCTTAAAAAAAATATAATCTAAATTAGAAAATATCACAATAAAATTTAAAAAATAAAAATGTCTCAAAGTTTTTCATTCTTAAGGATTTTAGTAATCAGTAGGGGATTTCTTTTGATTCCTGAAAACTCTTACACATCTTTTCTTCCATATATACTATAATGAAAGAGATGGCGAAAATATCTCTGACCTGACCAGCAATATGAATGTTATCCACGATTGAGGTATGGCTGAACCACTTGGTAGCAGAGATAAGGAGTGTATCACCGAGCAGAACAATCTTGAGCGAGTTGTAGTAAAGTAGTAAATACAAGAGTTAAAGAGTTTGTAGAGATGAGAGAATGATTAGCAGTCCATCCTACTGGGTAGAGATCATGGAAAGTGAATTTTAGAATCTGGGAGGACCAACTATGATGCCAAAATATGGTAGATTTAACATATGTAGTGATCTGAACTAGTCCAACGTGCAAAAGACTGTTTACATTGTTGAGTGTAGGAGACGGCTTACTACCAAGAGGGTAGATAGACTCATAGACAATTCATAATCTTGGAGCCTGCTGTCGAGAGGCTTCGAAAGTAAAGGAGAGGTGGCACTCCACTTCCATGCATAATCAGATAAATGAAAATTTCTTCAGAGAAGTTGCTGTTGGGTCGACAGCATGTTGTTGGATTGGATATATGGATGGCAGAAAAAAACGAAGAAAAGCAGCGAGGGTGGGACCCTAAATTTCCGAAGAAAAAAGAGAGGGCTCTGTAGACTGAGGCAACAGAGAAGAAACCATCTGAGCTCTGAAGACCAAGTACTGATTCCAGGCCGCAGAACAAAAAGCTTGTGAAAGATAATGTTATTTCTTGTACTGGTAAAGTAACACAGGGAAGAAGAAATAGAATGACAGTGTAATGAAAATGATTGTATTGAGTACAGATCGTCCTTGCATATATATAGACAATAAGTGCTAGCTAATACAATCCAGTATCTATAACGGTAAAATCAAGAACCCAAGTCTAACACTGATCTCTAATTACATTTCTTAATTGCCCCCATTTTGTGTATTGAAGAGAAGCCGTATGCAGTGCTGATTTTTGGCATCGGTGGAATGAGGGCATCACTTAATAATCACGGAAGTCACAAAAAGCAGTTTTTTAAAAGTCTACCCCATCCGTTGAGAACAGATATCAATATGTTTTCGAACAGAATTGTACTCCACTATCAAACGAATGCAAATCCGTTAAGCCCAAAAGTCATAGAATTCAGATTTTTTTTTTCCCTGCACCATCCGTTGACAACGGATCCCAATCCGTTTAGAACAGAATTAAAATCCAGTGGGATCCGTTTGCGAACAGATCAAATCCGTTAAGAACGGATCTCAATCCGTTTAGAACGGAAATGCCAAATCTCGTTTCCACTCCAATACACCGCCATCTTCTCCTAATTTAAACCTACATTAAATCTGAAATTGAAGGCCTACATGGCTACATCTGATAGGAATCTCAAATGAATTCCAGAACAATTGGAGAGGAGCATAATTGCTGAATGAACATAGGCTCCGTTTGGATGCATTGAGAATAAGGTAGGAAGAAGGAAGAAGGGAATAAATTTATTGGGAAGGGGTAAATTTATTGGGAAGTGTGTAACTTTTGTGAAGAGTTTGGATGGTTAGAAATAAATTTATTGGTAAAAAGTGGTTATTCCTTATTTCTTATTCCGGGAAGAAGTCATCCAAACAGAGCCATAGTAATTTTCACCGTTACCTGATTGGGTGGTGTGCAACTTGGGAACGTCTTTACCTAATGTAACTTTTTGCTTTTTGTTTTTTTTATTTAATCTACCTCTATCATGTGTTATGCTCATCAGATCTGCACTGCATAATATGCTTTTCTGTTACTCAATATAAGCTCATGAATAACCAATTTCCCATTGTTGCTTTTACAATATGAAAATTTTCTAAAGATCCAAAAACTGAACAAATAGTTGCTGCTCTACAGAGATGAATTCCCTGATACAAGAATGTTGTATACAATTTTAGAAAGCCCGCCCTCTTGTTGTTATCAAAATTCAACTGCCCGAATCATTATACTTTAGTGAATGATTCAACTGGCCAGTTGAAATTTCACCTCTAACTCACCAACCGTAAGGATGGTATAATTCCAGTGCACAACAGCCGTACAAATTCAAATTTTCACAAGATTTGTGCTTATCGAGATAATTTGTAGATAATTCACACTTAACTTTTTACATAATTGAGTACTGCATTGAATATTCACATCTATCTTCTTTTTGTTGTTTCCTAGTTGAGTTAATTTGAATTCATTGAGGTTAAATACTTCTGTTATACTAACGGAATGAAAAAAAAGGGTATCTTATATTCTTAAACAATTATATAAAGTGGAATTGAAAAGTAATATTTTTTATATATCAGCGTGACGCCTGGTCAGGCTAAAGGTCACCCTCTTCACATCTGTTTCCTCCAATAAGGGCAAGGAAATTCTCTGAACAAACACGGTCAGTGGCTGCACCAACTAGAGACTTGTTCTCATGACTTCACTTCCATTCTACTCCAGGTGAGGCTCGGACTCACTAAGATAAGTCCATGGATGAGAGCTTTTCATGGTGAGACTTTCTGGTAATATATGTTGCAATGCAATTGCAAAATCAAAACAATCAGTTTTTGTAGGATAATCTTCTGTCCTCATATTAGATGTGAAGTATACTTTTTAAACCTCAAAATTCTAAAGCAAATTCTCGATGGTAAATCCTTCCAGTTAGTAAAATCCAAGGAAAAAGAAACGGCCAGTAAAAGAATTATACTCTTTGTTACACATGATGCTAAACAAGCAAGTTGGGAAAAGGTTATTTTACATTATTGCATTTGCCTATGATGAGTGGCTTACCAGGGTACCAGTTTTGTTGTGCGTGATATCTCTCAAGTGATACCAATCCAGTACAGAGAGCCACTGTCTTGTGCTCTGAAGAAATTTGCCTCTCCTGTTTCGCTTAAAAATTTCTGTTGCAGCTGACCTAAGAATAATTAACACTCTCCTTATGGCATATTTATAGCAATATATAAGGACAAGAGAAGAACTATGTGAATGCTTGGACCAATATTACAGAAAGTACCAATGCAAGTACATATAGCGGTGATTACCTCCATAAAGGATGGAGTCAAAATTCTCTTAACACTTTCTTCATCTTCACTGAGCTTTCATTGCTGACAACACGTAGGACTAAACCTTCCAATATCTCGCCTTTCACCTTTGTGTGATCCTTTGAACCTTCAACAGAAAAGAGGAAAAAACGGCATCTCTGTGAGATTATTTCTTGTTGTCTATATATCCTTTCCAATAATTGAAAAAAGACAATTCTTTACCAAGCACAGATATATCTGTCACCTTGTTAAGAGCTTTGCAGATTCTTGTCGTGGTCCCTTCGCACATCTTTGGCTGCAAAAAGTGCAGTTGTTGATTTCCTCTTACTTGGACAAATATTGCAAACAAATAACAATACTCCCTAGGAGTAAAATGAGTTCAATTGACTGAAGTCTTACACACTATCTAGCAATATCCCCTAATGGTACATTAGTACTTCAATCTCAACTATAACAATACATATGATGAAAGTATGCTAGCAGTATACTTAAGCCAGATCAGATGGTCCAACCCAATACATTTTAAAATCAGGAAAGGTAGTCATATATTAGAAATTGAGGAGTTGATCCATTACCTTGTACAGAACAGCCACACTTGTAATAGAATTGATGTTATTTATGGTAGTTCTGTTACTGCTGTCACAACAGTTGGAAGAAGAAAAAGAGTATCTTACTGGCAATATGTTCTTATAAAACAATGCTTTGGTAACAACAAAGGCAGATAGCAGCAGCCTCGTAGCATGTCAGTCTTATGCTTGTGTTCATTTTATCAGGTCTAAATCAGAAGAAGCTCTAAATGTGATGAATTACATGAGCATGACCTGTGCATGAAGCACACAGTCTTGTCCAGACAGAAAAATTGGCAAAGACTGCTCTTGCACATAAGTTGGTGTGACATATCCTACTTCTTCAGCCCTGGTAAAAAGAACGAAAAATATAAGAGCATATGGCCATATGGGACTCCAAGGAATGTAGGTTAATTTAAAATAATTGGTTGCAGATATAATCATTTCTGCATATAGAGTCATTGAAGGACATTGGTACCATCAAAGGGAGCAAGTGTTAAATGCCTTGTACCAATTTCGGAAGTATGATTTCTGTCAATTATTTTGTTATGATTGGAAAGTTTCCAATTTGACTTCAATTGGATTCATATCGCAATTACTTAGTATAATCGTCTCAAGAGAAAGTATGAGATGGTCATATCTAAGAGGTGCTTGATGAAATGCTAGAGATACCCTGTGGGTTTCCTGTTTATCTAGGTGCTCGATGAAATGCGATAGCAGGTTTGAGACCTATTTATTTCATGCCAAATTAGAGGGATACACGATTCACTGCATAAAGGTTTATATTAGGTGAGAGTAGAGGGATGTCAATATAAGAGGTGTTTGACTGAAAAGCTCAGGATCGGATCAAAAATCAGTAGAAAGACTTTGTATTTGATCATGAAGGGAAGGTGTTTGCAGAAATGCCTAAGTGAGATATGACAAAGCTGCTTTCCCGAAAGAGAAAGAGAAAGAGAGGTAGAGCACCTGGTTAGTATGCTCTCTGGTACACGGCCATATGGCAAAGCTCCCTGTCAAGTACACTGTAAGGTAACTGTGATGAGGAAATATAACCTGAGCATGACCTGTGCACGAAGCACACAGTCTTGTCCAGACAGCAAAATAGGCAAAGACTGCTCTTGCACATAAGCTGGCATAACATATCCAACTTCGTCAGCCCTGGAAAGAAAAAATGAAAAATATAAGACCATATGGCCATACGGGACTCAAGGATGTAGGTGAATTTAAAATAATTGGTTTTAGATATAATTATTTCTGCATATAGAGTCAACGAAGGACATTGGTACCATCAAAGGGAGCAGGTGCTAAATGCCTGTCCAACGCAAAAAAGTGCAGTTGCAGATTTCCTTTAACTTAGACAAATATTGCAAACAGATAACAATACTCCCTAGGAGTAAAATAAGTTCAATTGACCGGAGTCCTACACATATGATGAAAGTTTACTAGCAGTGTACTTAAACCAGACCAGACGGTCCACACCAATACCTTTTAAAATCAGGTAAGGTAGTAAGATATTAGAAATTGAGGAGTCGATCCATTACCTTGTACAGATCAGCCACACTTGTAATAGAATTGATGTTATTTATGGTAGTCTTGTTACTTCTATCACAACAGTTGGAAGAAGAAAAAGAGTATCTTACTGGCAATATGTTCTTATATAAAACAATGCTTTGGTAGCAATAAAGGTAGATAGCAGCAGCATCATAGCATGTCAGTCTTATGCTTGTGTTCATTTAATGAGGTCTTATTCAGAAGAAGCTCTAAACGAGCTTTCAGCTGAAAAACAAAGCAAATTTGCACACCGTAATCATCTTTCAGTTCATTTTTGTGCTTCTCAACAAAATTGTTTTTATTTGGTTTAGATGGTTTAAATCATTTCTCGTGGATACTATTTGATTGTGCTTAGTTAATGTATAGGGAAGCCATAGAAGTCTAAAAGTCTAAAGTCTAAGCCTTTTATCCCAAACAAGTTGGTGTAGGCTAGAAATGACACCCCGACCCTGGTCATTTCTTGTATATATGGCTGAGGTTTTACACTGGCTCGCCAAGTCTATCGCAAGCATGCGGGCTTGAACCCTGGACCTCTTAGAAGAGAGCCAAGTGCTCTTACCACCTGAGCTACTAGAAAAAGTTATTGATGATTAATCCGTTAAATGTAAAAAAAAATGGAACTTGATGATTTTGCACCATCTGTTGAGAACGGGTCTCAATCCGTTTAGAACGGAAGTGAAAAATCTTGTTTCCTTTTAGAATAGAAGCATGATGAAAATAATAATGATTATGGGGCTAATTAGCCTCAGATTATATTTCCTCATAGGCTATATTTAGTAAAAAGGAGACCCTATTTCCAGTGGCAGATCTAGAAAAAATATTTAGGTGGGGCTGAGTGCTCTAATAAATTATTTGATCGAAAGGTTCCTCTTCTTCTGTTCTTCAGCCCCACCTTTGAATGCTCCAATGGCAAAAAAAATTCGCTGAGGCTAAAGAAGGGATCTAGCCATCTAGGAGCTCGACGGCGGTAGGTGGGGCTCTAGCCCCACCCACCCCACCACTGGATCCGCCCCTGCCTATTTCTTTTTAGAAATCGATCTTCAACTTTTTCACTTCCGTTATAAACGGAAACAAGATATTTCACTTCCATTCTAAACAGATTGAGATCTGTTCTCAACGATGATGCAGAAAGGTTTTAGAAAGCCTAATTCTGTGACTTCCGTCTTAACGGATTAAGCCCCGTTCTCCTCAGATTATATTTCCTCATAGGAGACCCTATTTCTTTTCAGAAATTGATCTTCAACTTTTTCTATAGCAAAGTATATAAGGCAGCAGCTTGCCTCTTGTAAATTAAGCTCAGAAATTATAAAGAAAATATTTTCTTATATTTTATAAAAATCTCGTTTCCTTTTATAACAGAAGCATGATAAAAATAAGAATGATTATGGGGATAATTGGCCTCAGTTTATATTTCCTCATAGGCTATTTTTAGTAAAAAAGGAGACCCTATTTCTTTTTAAAAATCGATCTTCTACTTTTTCACTTCCGTTCTAAACGGAAACGAGATTTTTCACTTCCGTTCCAAACAGATTGAAAGCCTAATTCTGTGACCTCCGTCTTAACGGATTAATCCCCGTTCTTAATCCCCGTTATCCTCAGATTATATTTCCTCATAGGAGACCCTATTTCTTTTCAGAAATTGATCTTCAACTTTTTCTATAGCAAAGTATATAAGGCAGCAGCTTGCCTCCTGTAAATTAAGCTCAGAAATTATAAAGAAAATATTTTCTTATATTTCCTCATCGCATCGCAACATGGTATGAGAACATTAAGCTCTTGGGCAGCAAATCAAACCAAATTCTCAGCCAAAGAAAGGCAGCATAGAATCCATTAAAAAATTCCCCAAATTTCAGTTCTTATCAGCTTGAAATTTACCCCCAAAATCCTTTCGGATTCCATCCAGAAAAAAAAACAATAAAAAAAAGGGAGAGAGCATCTGTTAAATCAAAACCTAGCTTCCAGAATTCAAATTTCAAAGCAGCACAAACCTTTCTCAAAATGAGCCAGCCAAGAAATCAACATACTGACCTCAGAATTGCTCAATGAAAAGAATTACATTACATGTTTGGGCAAAATCGGTCACGTCTGGCCTGGTGGCAGAGGGAAATTGGGTCATGTTACTGGTAGCAAAGAAAAACCAGGTCCTGCGAAGCCTACTGATGAGGGGAAGCAGAAAATGGAGGAGTGGCAGATGGCAAATGGCAGGAGGCGGCAGGAGCAGGAGAATAGCGGTGGCTATGGCGCAAAGAGAACACACAAGGGGGAGAAATAGAGGAACAAGCGAAATGGGACCCAATCGACAGGTGTTGGCCTGTTGCCTGTTGTTTCTCCATCCTCACCTCAATTCTCAAACCAAACTGGAGAGGTGACGGTCTGACGGAGGAGGGAAAACCCTAGGTCCCTAGCTATCAGAGATCACTATCAGAGAACGGATGCAAATCCGTTAAGCACGAAAGTCACGTAGACGTAATTCAGTTTTTTAAAGCTTCCTGCAGCATCCGTTTAGAACGGATATTAACCCGTTTAGAACGGAGTTAGATCGGAATTCAGTTTTTTAAAAAACTTTTCTGCACCATCCGTTTAAGAACAGTTCATAATCCGTTAAGACGGAAGTCACAAAGTTCTGCGTCGTCGTTTGGAACGTAACTTAATCCGTTATAAGCGCAGTCACAAAATTCAGCTCTTTTTAAAACCTTTCCACACCATCTGTTTAGAACGGATCATAATCCGTTAAGACGGAAGCCACAAAATTCAGCGTCTTAGAACCTTTTTCTGCACCGTCCTCCCCTCAATTCTCAAACCCATTTGACACAGGTGTTGGCCTGTTGCCTGTTGCGTTCTCCATCCTCCCCTCAATTCTCAAACCCAACTGGAGAGGTGACGCCGTGACGGGGGTGAAAAACTCTAGCTATTAGAGATCAAAGATCAGAGGAACGAGGAGGAGAAAGGAAGTGATGATTGATGAAGCGATGGAACTGAACTGACTCCAAACTCTCGATCGCTCCGAAGCCATTAGCCACATCATCGACTCGACTGGATCGGATCGAAAATCGAAAATGTTTTACACCATCACTCAATTTGTCATCGATACCATCGTGCATCAGCAAGCAGCGTTCTCTCCCCTCTACTCATCCAGCACGCACATTATTTTTTGTTCATTTCGTTATTATAAGTGTTCACTTTATTAGATACAAATGTTCACTTTGTATGATAATTGTTTATTGTTTTATAAGTATTCTCTATGTTTACTATGTTCATTTAGCTCAGGTGGTAAGAGCACTTGGCTCTCTTTTAAGAGATCCAGGGTTCAAGCCCGCATGCTTGCGATAGGCTTGGCGAGCCAGCGTAAAAATTCAGCCATATATACAAGAAATGACCAGGGTCGGAGTGTCATTTCTAGCCTACCTCAACTTGTTTGGGATAAAAGGCTTAGACTTTAGACTTTTAAGTATAAATGTTCAGTTAGTTGCAACAGAAAATATAACTGTTATAAACAAAAGCAAGCGCAGGGATCACGAATCAGACAAAAACCACATAAAAAATTAGAAGGAGTCATGACCCGATTCAGTTTAAATTATTTTTTTTCCGACTCTACCCCTGCTCCTTGGCACAACCCTCTCTAATCCACGCGCGACACCCCGACGCGATTCTGTCCATTAGTTGACGTTTTTAACTGAACACTTGTGATTATTAAACTGAACACATTTGATTATTATAAACTGAACATTTGTAACATATAGCAGCGATGGTTTATTTAGCGATGAAAGTTATAATAGCCGTCGAAAATAAAATTAACTTTTGGGCCGGAAACCGGGCCAAGCTTGTTCAATTAAATCGTTCATTTTTCTTTCGCAGCCCAAAAATAAATCTGACAGTCTGACAAAACTAACTTGATGAACCAGACAGCCAGATTGTTTTTTTTTTAAATAAAATGCCTAACTATATATATGTGTGTGTGTGTGTGTGGGGCATGTGCTTCTCTCCGAATAAATTGCCTCACTCACTCTCTCTCTCTCTCATGTATGGATAATGTAGACCCCCTTTTGTTGATTCTCTCCCATTAAGTACAGCACTACTGCAGTCTCATGCTCATGCAGCTTTTCTAGTACATATAAATGAAATAGTCTTAGTTCTGAAGACAGATAATGGCCAGAAACCAAAAACCAAAATCCAACCTAGGTGATCCGATTTAAAAATCCTTTTGTTGTTTTCCAAGATTTACAGTCCAAAATAAATACTGCACATTGATGTATTAAAAAAAATCTGTAGAAATAGCTTCGCAAAAATTAATTAAAGTAGAATAAGACCTTAAGAAAATCATTATACTTTGCTTGCGTTATCAGAGCCTCTTTGCCCCAAGCCTCACAAGTCACAACAGCAGCATATCTATAACCAAAAGCACGTCTTTCCATACATAAAAAGAAGAGCAAGCTTGTGGTGCCACTACTTTTGATTGCCACAACTTCATATTTAATCATTATTTAAAAATTTAAAAATTCAAACATCGAATCCAAACCATTGATCTTGTTCAAGTTAACAAACGATGCGTTTTCATATAATATTTATAAAATTTAGAGTTGATTTGATACTCGATAAGGTGATTAAACAATGACCGTATTAGAATTAATCAGTCATAGTTAAACCAGATTTGTTCATTTGTTGACCACTTAATCGAGTATCAAACCAACTTCAAATTTTATAAAGCTTATATAGAAACACATCGCTCATTATATTTAACAAGATCAACGGTTTAGATTCGGCATTTGAATTTTAAAATTTATAAATATTGTTAAAATATGAAGTTGTTACAACTGTGGCAATCAAAAGTGGTGGCACTAGAATCTTGCTCTAAAAACAAAGACCAAGTGCGTAATTAGTGCACTTCTAAAATCACCAGATAACTTGTATATACTGGATCAAATTCGTAGATCAAAGTCAATTTTGTAGTAAAAGTTCTCCAGTCATAGAGTTCAACTAAACTAAATTGTTTTAATCTAACCATGAAAATAAAACCACTTTGTTCCTTTAAGCTCAACTTGAGGAGTTCTCCAGTTCATTTTTGTGCTACTCTCAACTAAATTGTTTTCATTTGGCGCCACAGGATTAACATGCACATTTACAACATCTCTCTGTGCCAAATTCAAACATATACCGAAACAAAGCAAATAAAAAATAAATTGATAAAAAGGAACATGCAAGGGAACTTGTATACAAAGATATTACTAAAAAGATTCATACGACAAACTCACACCAAGTAGTACCATGCTACATGCCAATCCCAAATCACTTTACCCGGGCCTTATGTGCCAGTAGTTACAGGACCAGGCTGTCAGGATCTCAGTTCATTATTGTTATTTATTTGATTCATTTTCTTAAGCAGTTCAGTCATATTGTCATACCCACACAGATAAAACTGTACAGATGGCTGCACAACTCCTCCAGACACAAAGGCGCACACAAGCACAAAGACACGCAGGTAGAGAGAGACGTTAGTCCACTTTTGCTGGACACAGTCATGGAGGAATCTGTTGTGCTCAGGGATGGAAGCACTGGCTAAAACAGTCTGTCGTGCTGTAGATGAAGAATATGAAGTGAGGAGCTTGCGAATTAGAAGTGATACTTGTCTCGTCGATCCAAATATATAATCAAACTGTATCAGGTACAAATAAAATAACCACTATATAGAAAATTATAACCAACCTTCTATTTTCAATTTCTCGTTGTTTTTTTCAATAGAATACATGAATCAAAGCTCCTCAATACAGGCAAGCATTAAGATTAAGAAAAGTTCGAAACAACTCAAATAACCCAACATCCAAACCGATTTGGTATATCATATCAACCCTAAACATGACTGAAACCCATCTAGATTTAAAGGTAACCAGGTCAAACCAAAAATGAGAAAAAACTCAATCACATTTCTAAATGAATTTTTGCTCGGATAAAAACAGAGAAATTAATCCTATCAGAGCCAATCCAAAAGTACACAGCCAGATAGATCCGCACAAAAATGAGATCCAAACAATCCCAAATCTAGAACAACAGGTCAGTAATTTAAAACTAGTAGCACCGATATCTCCATGCTGTGACCTGATCAAGAACAAAATAATGTACCAGTAACAGGCTAACAGCTAGTATTTTAATAATACTGACCTCATTTATAACTAAAATAATTATAGATTGAAGCTTCAGAAGCTCTCTACGGTGGCTATTATTATATGTGGAGGCTCTACCTGACATTAATAACATAAAATGAACACATAATTAGATTAAGTACCTAGCATAGTAATCGCTAACATTCCACAAAGCAGCTCAATTACTCAAATACCTTTAACCAGCTCTTTTGCCTTGTCAGCATACCACCATCTAACAGAGTCATGATACGGCATTCCTTTTGTGATTTCTCAGCTGCCCCTTTAGGTTTTTTTGATAACATTCGAGCAACCTTCGTAACCTAATATTTTTACACAAAATGATTTCAGTCGATATTTTTTTTGTTATGATTGGAAAGTTTCCAATTTGACTTCGATTTGACTCATATCATATCGCAAATACCCAGTATAATCGTCTCAAGGGAAAGTATGAGATGGTCATATCTAAGAGGTGCTTGATGAAATGAGAGATACCCTGTGGGCTTCCTGTTTATCTAGGTGCTCGATGAAATGCGAGATCAGGTTTGAGATCTATTTATTTCATGCCAAATTAAAGGGATACACAATTCACTGTCTATATAAGAAGTGCTTGACTGAAAAGCTCAGGATCGGATCAAAGATGAGTAGAAAGACTTGCTATTTGATCATGGATGGAAGGTGTTTGCGGAAATGCCTAATTGATATATGACCAAGGTGCTTTCTCTGGTACATGGCCAAGGCAAAGCTCCCTGAGAATACTCGTTTGAGTAGATTTCTGGGCTACGCCATGAGTTCGACAAGAGAAACTATGCGTTCGACTCGGAGTCGGAGAAGAGAGAAGCGGCGGCGATGGCGGTGGTGGTGGAGAGAGGCGGAGAAGGCGCCGTGGTCTTGGTTTAGAACTAGAATTTCTCTTCTGAGGAGACGAGGTGAAGATAAGGAAACCACCGGGCGGCGAATGCCATTGTTGCGCTCTCGTTTGTTTCAGAGATGACAAAGCCGTTTGCGAGCGGATGCAAATCCGTTAAGCACGGAAGTCGCTGAATTCAGTTTTTTAAAGCTTTCTGCACCATCCGTTGAGAACGGAAATCAACCCGTTTAGAACGGAATTAAACTCCAGTGGGTCCATTTGAGGGGTGCTGATCCGGACAACAAAAATATTTGATCCGAACAACAAAATATTTTATAAATGACCATATTATCCTTCTCTTATGCGAACAACTCTCCTTGGTTTCTCCAAAGAGCAATCTTTCCTCTTTCGAGCCAAAAGTAAATTGCTTGGTTTAAACATTCCTCCGCAACCAAAAGTAAAATATTTTGGAAAGCATAATTAAAGAATGTTTTTCAGGTCTACAATTAAAGAAAATTATTAAGATAATTTAGGTAATACAATATAATGGAATTATTAGGGATAATTTGGTCATTGTGATTTTAAAAGTGTTGCTCGGATTAAAAGTTTTGATCCGAACAACAAAATATTTTATAAATGACCATATTATCCTTCTCTTATGCGAACAACTCTCCTTGGTTTCTCCAAAGAGCAATCTTTCATCTTTCGAGCCAAAAGTAAATTGCTTGGTTTAAACATTCCTCCGCAACCAAAAGTAAAATATTTTGGAAAGCATAATTAAAGAAAGTTTTTCAGGTCTACAATTAAAGAAAATTATTAAGATAATTTAGGTAATACAATATAATGGAATTATTAGGGATAATTTGGTCATTGTGATTTTAAAAGTGTTGCTCGGATTAGAAGTTTGGCATAATTTTCTATATACCCCTTAACTCTTTTCTATTTGTTTATTTCTCCCTCTACTCTTATGTAATTCTTATTTGCCACTAAACTCTTCTAAATAATTTCTTATTTGCCCTTCAACTTAACCATACACAACTAACTATGGTTATCATTTAAGCAAACTGAAAATAAAATAGAAATAAATTAAAAGGACAGAAATACCCTGGTTTACATATTCTTTCATTCGTCTCCCTCGAATCATTGCATCATGTATGAAATTACGAGATATTACAAGGGGCGCCCAAACCCCCTTTCATGAGCTTGTCAGTGGGTGGTTCAGTAGCCAACGGCTGCGTCCATGATAGGGTTAACCCCTAGAACAAAAGATTCAACTGATCTCAGGGATAATATATGCTTCTAGCAAGTCTCAGAAAATTCAGTGAGTTAACAAACTACCAACAATTAACATACTAGATCAACACTGGTACCATTTATGCTACTAGTACGATAGTGCCACCATATTAATCTCTCTACACACTGGTACCATTTATGATGCTGAAACTATAGTGCCACTGGTACAAATTTATTTCTTTAGTTTATATCTCTCTACATGGCATGTAAACCTGTTGGTGCAAAATCAAATATTAAATAAATTCGGATAGCATAAAGATAAATAAAATAAATAATTAAAACATTTTTACCCGAATCGCGCTAGGCGCTGTCCTTAAGCGTATTCCGTCTCAACGTGCAAGAGAAACCACAACCAAGATAAGACGGGTAAGTGTCACTCCTTAGGGCACGACCGGAGAAGCGACTGATGAGAGATCTCCACAATATCCAGCAGAATCAATCGGAATAATATTCAAATCAAATTGGAAATTACTATGAGGAATATCAATATGGAGAATAGGAAGGGTTATCAGCCTTTGAATATTTGTATTAATTTTTCGCACACCCTCTAACAGCCGAATGCACCTCTATATATATAAAGATTTTATTAACGGCTCATGAACCCATTATAAAATCTCATTTAATGGGCTATAAGAATCTCAATAGTGAAAGAATTAATTTCATTGGTTAAGTGCCATTATACAGAAAATAAATTGAGAGATAATGGCATTGATTGTGTCCAATTGCAACGGTAAAATAGTGGAGATCATTGGTGTAACTAGGCCTCTTCATTTTTTCAACGGAAAATTAATTTAATAATATAATTGTCTAAAGAAGTTTAGATCAATAATTTCATACGAAATTTTGAGTTTTCTAAAATATGTTTCAACAAAACCACCCTCCACGAATTCAACTACTCTTATTAGAAGCACACTAAAATTAAGCAATTAATCAGTCCAAATTAAATTACCATATGAAAGAATTTTTCAGACAAATTAAGCACGCTAAAAATCTAACATAGAACTATAATACTGATTTCAGGCAAATTGTAGGAAATAAAATTTCTATAACATAAATCAAAATACGAGCTTATATGACCAACATCTTTTGACAAACATTATATCTGAAATCCAACAGCTCATTAAACATGGAAAATTAAGGGTCAGACGTTATAGCGGGGAAAAAAAGTTGGAGCGCGAAGGGAAAAATGAGAGAAAAACGAGGGAAAATAAAAAATAACTTAGGGGTATTTATGTCCTTTAAATTTATTTCTATTTAATTTTCAGTTTGCATGAAAGATAACCATAGTTAGTTGTGTATGTTTAAGTTAAAGGGTAAATAAGAAAGTATTTAGAAGAGTTCAATGGCAAATAAAAAATACACAAGAGTAGAGGGAGAAATAAACAAATAAGAAAGAGTTGGAGGTCATATAAAAAATTTTGCCTAAAAGTTTTGTTGTCGGGATCAGCACCCTAAAGGCAAGGCAATTAACCAACTGTTAAAACTTTAAAGAAAAGACAATTAATTATGTGGTTTGTTTTTTTAAGGAAATACGTATTGTCTTTCCAATAATATTCTCGCTTATGAGAGATCTCGTCACAAATCATAGGAAAGATGAAGCCGTAATCAAAACAAATTAATAATAGGAAAGGAGAAGTTCGAAACATAATGGATTTCTCCATTCATGCTTACTAATTTTTTCATCCAAGACTGCTTCCTTTATAGATGTACATTCTTTTAAGGCAGATGCTGTATATGCCACGAGGGATTTCTTGCCAGCAATAGATGATACCTGTACCATATAAAAATTCAATTCAAACATAGAAGGCCTATTTACAAGAACTGTAACTAAAAGATGTCATATCATTTTGCCAGGAATAGGTGATACTTCCAAATACATCTCTTCCATATACCACATTGTCCTTGACCTAATCTAACATGTAATTTTTTGTTTAGCAAATATTTGTCTACCCATGTACATTTATGACAACAGTAATAGCATGACAATCTCAAGTTAAAGTACCTGTCAACATATCAAAGCCCAGAGACATCGCATCGAGGAAAGGACATCGGGTACAGATTTGTCTTTGTTTTCATTACCCAGCAACACAATTCCAATTCATGGACGGCATCATTCTTCTCAGGTGGAACTTCAATTCCTACTAATGAAAAAGGAAATACAAACACTGATAATTAAAAGGTAAATTGTATCCAATCTTTTAAAAACCAGACCAGACCGACCGGTTCGACCGGTTTAACTGCGAACCGGAACATAGTCCGGTCCAACCACTTTAAAAACCTGCCGGTTTTTTCTGTCTGGAGCAATTGAAAAAATGGGAGAATAGAAATTGTTACGTGTGTGAATCGAACTCCAAAACTCATGTAAAAGAGAACAACATAACCACCATACCAACGTCTCTTTTAGTGCAACTTAAGCCTTAATTTGGTTAAATTTATTATAAAACCGTCTGGTTTTTCATCGGTCCAACTGATTGAACCGATTACACCACTGAACCGTTTGGTTAGCCGGTTCGATGATTGGTCCAGTTTTAAAAACATTGATTGTATTTGATATTTTCGAAGGCAGCCAGCACCGAAGCACTGATATGCCTATAATGTTCTTCACAGGAAGCAGGCCCCTCACTGTGTTTGGTTACCAAGAGGGGAATGGAAAGGGAAGAGAAATATAAAAGGGAAAGGGATGGGATGGAATGGGAAGGAAAATTAAACAATTCTCTTGTTTGGTTGATCTAATTAAGCAAAGATAAAATTCTATAAATTAACCACAAATGACCATTATAACCTTAAATTTCTCTTCTAGATTTTGAAATATTGAAATGCTAAAATTTAAAGATCAGAAAAAACAATAGATTACTTATTATCAAAATGGTAAGAACGCCATATTATGTAACAAATACAGGAATTTTTAGATTGGCAACAATCTGAAAATGACCTAAAAACGAAATTAGACATAATTTAGAGTTTATTATAATAAAGGATAATATCTCGATGCTCCCATAGTCGCATATGTTTGTCAGACAATATCTCGATGCTCCCATAGTCGATACAAGAGATGAAATCCAACTAGCCAGGTTGAAAAATACAAAATTAATTTTATAATAACAAATATTTTGCCATCCATATATTTCAATAAACTCACGAAAATTATTCAATAGAAAATCAATAGGTTAAAATCCTAATAATTTATTTTCACCAGTAACCAACTAAACATGTAAAAAGGTACAGCTACCAGTTTATGCATTTTATTATTCCAATTTTCAGTAATCTCCACTATTTCGTTAGTACAATTAATGATATATATAAGAATTCATATTATAGAAATATGTGATATCTGTGGAAAAACGCCAAACGTGTTACGTGTCAAGGAAATGATAAAATTTAGAAGAAGGTTATGTATTGATTAGGGCATTGTTGTAATTTCAAAGCAGGATTCAGCGCCTCAATTTTCCTTTCCTCCTCTACACCCCAATTCGGAGGGGAACGATTTTGTATTGAAAGGGAATCGAGCAAAGGAAACAAATTTTCTCTCAGCGAATTTCCCTCGCCATCCAAACATGAAAATCAGAAATTTTTCCTTCGCTCTCGTTCCTTCCCGTCTGTTCCCTTCAATTCAAACAGAGTGTAAAATTAGAGGGGGAGAGTAAAATGTCAAAAAGACATGGAAATAATTACACTTTTACCAAGCATAGAAAGTGCATTATTACGTAGGTTATTTGAGGCAACCACATCCCCCCACCCCAACCCCAAGAATTCGCATCCTCTGGTTTTTTAAACAACCACCGGGTTGTTTTCTAATCTGAACCGTCCTATTATTAATGGATGCCACGTGATAAATACTAGATTGATAGGTCCGAAAAAAAAATCTGTGCGTCGAAATTAGATCGAATGGTTCAGATTAGAAAGCAACCACTGGTTTAAAAAAAACAATGAGGATCCCCGCTCCCAACCCAAAAGAAACAAAAGGATCGGTGACCCCATTCAAATTATATGAGAAGATATGGAATTTGGTGTTCTGATGTAAGTGTTGCATGGTAGAGTATACAGAACATTATTTAAATGTTAGGGATAATTGTAAAATCTTTCATGTTTTACCGTGACACATATTTATGCAATTATACGACCTTCAAATTTCATAAAAAAGACATGAGAAGTAGCTAGTACCAGTTGTGAGAGTCAAACTATTGTTGCGGTTGTCGCCCAACACAAAGACGTAGCCTTTTGGCACATGCTGCATACATTCATAACATCATTAGCGTATTTATTGAAAAAAATAGAATGCAAAATTTTGTTATAAAAAGTCACTGCCAGTCGAGCATTACCATGTCTCATTTTACCGCTTACAATGGTCGTGTTCAACTTTTGTCTGTCTAGGCTTACTGTATGATTTCAGGCTTACTCAGAAACAATAGTATGGTTGCAACATAGAAAATGTGCAAACAAATATGATTTCAGGGGAAAATTATACTCCAGCGTTCAAAAATGCTCTGGACAGATTCGAGGAGGCAAAGGTGGTCGTTGGTGAGGTTTGACTTGGAAAGATACGAACGTGCATTGAAGGGCCGCGCCGGCGGCGCTCAGCCGTTTGCCGTGGCCACGACTTGGTGCGAGGAAAAAAAAGAATAATAAAATGCTAACGATTGTACGGATCAATGGTTTATAATTCATTATTAATGATGTTAACAATTATTTATGAGCACCGTTCCGGTGCCTACATTTTTTCGCTGCCTCATCTGTCACGGATTGTAAGCTGTCCGATCGATATATGATGAAGGGTCTAGATTGCAATTCCATATAGTCGGCTGCTCCGCAGGAAACAAAAGAAAAATGAACCCGAAAAAAAAAACCCTCGCCTCTCCTCTCTGGCGCTCTCCTGTCGTCTCCGGCGACAAAGCTAGAGATCTCCTCTCCCTCTGCGTTGCTGAGACCTCCTTTTCCTCTGTGCACCGCTTGAGCTCTCCTCTCCTTGATCGTCGCTCGAGTTGTCTCTCTCTCTCTTGCAATTCAAATTCCACATCTCACCTCTATTGCAGCACACACAGATCTCAAGCGCTTCGTTATCTTAGTTTCCTTTACCTAGAAAATAGCAATTAGACCTTAATCTTGCAACTACTCATGTATATCCTTTGACAATCGACTTTGTTGATTGGATTCGCACCCTGAATGCATACAAATTTTTGGTAAGTAACTTCCCAACGTGACCTTTTTCATGTAAATTGTTTCTACAAAACAGATTTAAGTCTCTAAAGCAGTTAAATTAGGTACTGCTACTATACTACCCAACTCCAAATGTCTAGTAAAAGGTACACATATAGTGGGTGAGTGATAAAACAACAGACCTAAGTTTTGCAAAGGTATTCAATCTAACTTTTAATTATACATTTATACTTCAATCTTTATTTTCATTGAAAGAAGTAATAACAAGTTAAACAAACAGGTGGTAAATAAGATGACACTTTTATTTTATTAACTGAATTCATGATTAGGTGGTACTTTTTTTTTCTCTTTTTTTGTACAATGCTAGAATGGAAAAGAAGTTATCACTCGGCACAAATGCAGAAAGAGATAATATAATTTGGTGTTGTTCAATTTGATCTCTTCCACTGGATTTTCTCTAGGTAAGTATTTTTTAGCATACTGACCATCTGATTTCAAGCTTGTTGCCTTTTTTTTCCTTGCCCTTCTAGATATGAATGCTATTGTCTGCTCTACTTTCTGTCATTGAATTTAGATTTATTACAAAGTGGTCCACTAAATTTCTGCTAATCAATAACATTAGCACCAGATCTTTCCATGTAGTTATAAGGCATATTGGTAGATATATAAACATGTAGTTATGAAAAATATGAACTAGGGAGGCGTTTGGTTGGGGAATATGTGATTACATAAGTTAAGGAGGTTTATGTACTTATGTCAAGTTATGTAATGGATGTTTGTTTATGGAATAAGAAGGAAGAAAGATTAACTAATATTTATACACAAAGTTAATAGAGTAGATGAGAGTATTGATAAGAGGACAGCAGCTTTTTATTTTTTTTATTTATTTTCCTATGCATGGGATCCACTTTCATAAGTTATACCATCAAATTTGGTGTTATAACTTATGCCTCTTAGGTAACTTTATTCCATGTGTGTTTGGCTACATAAAGTGGAATAAAATGATTTTTTGCTTTGTTATTCCGTAACCAAACACCCCCCTAGGTTTTCCTGATCGTATCTTGGATGTGTTTTTTCTAAACAGGTTTAGTATTGGTTGGGTGAATGTCAGATCTATGTGCAAAGATTTTAGTACCAGCAGCAGCATGGAGACACAAAAAAATAAATTGGATAGCTCGATAGCTTGGAGTACTATATAACATTTTTTAGACTTCATTGTAAATGCACAATTTTATTTCATGTTTTAGAAATTCTATGTTGTTATCTCAATTTGTATGGATTTTGTTACTTTATTCCATGTTATCTTATTTGTTTCAAGTGAAACATGTAGCACATGCTGCTTTATAAAAATTATTTTTTCCTTTATTCTTTCACTTTCTAATTTGTATGTTCCTTAGACTTTCTAATCTGTACGTGCCTTAAACAATTTCTATAGTCAAATTTAAATTTTTAGTAGAATTAAAAATACTAACATGGAATCAAGAATAAATATAATACTGATTGGCAACAATATATAACCATCTTGGATAGAATACTGATTTGCAACAAAATATAACCATCTTGGATAGAATACTGATTTATATAGAATACTAGTGACATGGATAGATAGAACATGTAACAACAAATACAAAATAGCGATAAAAAAATATTGAACATGTAGAGAATATTAATTTGTAACATGGATAACTAGAACCACCTTTATATTATAGCGAAGTTAGCTACATTTACATCAACCAAAATATACATCCACTGACCAAAATATAACAACAAAGACAACCATCTGTAGCAATTAAGCAACCAAAATATAACAAAAAATACAACCAGCCGCAGTTAATTCATGCCAGCAAACAAAATATTAAAGATTCTAGAAATCTTTATTGATAAAAGTGTATCCATAAACAAAAAAATAATAATAATTGTAGCTGACAATGTCTAAGTAAAAGCAGCAATAGTCTGGTAACAAACAAGCACTTTACCCCTGAGTATATATTCTCAATCTTCAACCTGCAAATAATAGAGTATAAAATTTAATCGAAGGATGCACAATAGTTATGAAGCCAATTATATGACAGAGAACAACTTATCATTTTTATTGTGTTGCTCACATGTTCTAATATCATGGTCAAGTTCTTTACAATTAAAACACTTGCGTCTGGAGTGATTGAAGGCAGAAATTTCTGGAGTGATTGATTCTCTAATACACTTTGAAATTTCTTTATTGTGTTGCTCACAAGCATAAGCGGTGAGTATAGGAAAGACCGGGGTGTGTTTGGTTTATAGCTGGAACAAGGGACGAACAGGGTTAAGGGACGAACAGTCCCAGTTCGTGAAAATCAAGGAACTAGGAACAAGGGTGTAGTTCGTAGTTCGCCCCAGTTCATGATTTGTTTGGTTCGCATGAACTGGTGTTGTTCACGAACAAAAAGTTCACGAGCGCTCCCAAGCACACCCCGAGTAAATATAGTGTTTTGACTAGAAACCAGGCACCCTGAAAAGATACTCTGAATCTGGTATCGGCAATGTATTTCAATACACACTTCTGTATCCCTGGTGGATTGTGTATCAGCCTACATTTAAAGCCACACCAGCTGGATACCAGTTGATCCAGAATTCATGATTTAATTGTGTTACTGCTCATTTTACATTTTTCTTTTGTAATTTCTTACTGCAGCTATATTAGACCTTGGTTGAAGCTTAAACAACTAAGATAAATTTTACTGATGACAAAAAAAATTCTAAATCTATAACTTTTCTCTTCCAACTTTTTGAAAAAAATAATTTTATTTATCTCACAGTTAAAAATAAAATAGAAGGTAGAAAGAACAAATTACCATCTAAATTATGTCTTGAGCTCTACTGGAGGGAGAAGAGAGCTCGACTGGAGGGGAGAGAACTAAATCGACGGGGAGGAGAGGAGGGCTCGAGCAAAGCCGAGGGAGAGGAGATCTCGAGTGACAGTCGGGGAGAGGAGAGCGACACAGAGATAAAGAGAAGCGGTCGATGGTGAGCGCTAGAGAGTAGATGAGGAGAAGAGGAGCGCTCGATGGCGGGCGCCGGAGAGGAGAGGAGACGAAGGTTGAGGGTTTTTGTTCCCTGCGGAGAAGCCATTAATTCTTTCTTTTGTTCCCTGCGGAGAAGCCATTAATTGAATTGTTCAATCTGGACCCTTTATCAAACATCGATCGCACGGCTCACAATCCGTGGCAGATGAGGTAACGATAAAATGTAGGCACCGGAACCGTTCTCATTATTTATATTCTCCTAGATAACCGCTATCTAGTTGTACCCAGAAAAACAATTATTTCAATTTCTTTTGTGAAAATATTATAACATTATTTTGGGTGCATTTATAAGTAGTATAGATGTCACGCAGAGTTTCCCAATTTAATTTTTTTCTAATTTAACTCAGAGGTCGCATAGGGCCCACCAAGCTCAATGCATTTGAAAACTATAAGGTAGTTGGGATAGGGCTGTCAAACGTGGACGAAGTATATGGAACATGTTGTTTCGTTTGTCGTTTCATTATAGAACACGGTATAAGGTTTCATTTCGTTAACCGTTCCGTTTTTTAAACGGTATAGAATATCATTTCGTTATTCGTTCCACTTCAGAATTTACACATGAAACGGTTTGAAAAGAGATGAACGGTTCGAAACGATATGATTCTCTGTTTCGTTTGTTGTCTCGTTATTGAAACGAAATTAAAACTGGTATCATTATTTATTCGATTTCGGTTATACGAAACAACATCACGTGTTTTCTGATGCCGTTGACAGCCCTAGTTGGGAAAATTAGAATGGACAAATGATTTTGTATAACCGAAACAACATCACGTGTTTTCTGATATCGTTAATTATACTTTTATTGATTCTATTTTATCTTTTTTTCTCATTTTTCCAAGTTCTTATATTTAAATTTTTTTTTACTTATTGTCATTTTACTAAACGAATTCTTACTTTGCCTTAAATTTTTACTTTTAGATTTATACTATATTAGAAGCATTGTAAATTATTAGTTTTATTTTAAAAAAAATCCTATACAATTGTTCAATATTCATGTGGTTTCTAAGACAATCCTATGCAATTCACAGAAAATAAGGTAATTGAATAATTGATTTATAATTTAAATTGAAAGCGATGAACATCATTCAATTTAAAGAAAAAATTGATCAAAATTGTTTCTTTCTCCTTAGCATGTTTCTTTATATTTATTTATTTATTTTGGCAATCAACTATTGCAATCACAACAAAATATAAAAGATAAATACTAAGGTCTTAAAATTAGAATAGAACTAATAAAATTGTAAATTTATGATGGGTGTGTGTGTGTGTATATATAGAGTTTTGCTATGGTGAGTTGCAACTCACCAAAGCGTCCGTGAGTCGCGCTCAAAATTTCGAAATTTAATTCAAAATGACCGATCCAAACTGTCTAATACGATCTTCCTATTGAAATCTCCATGCAGACCAAATTTTATATTTTTTCAAAAATTTTAAGTATTTTTTTGAAATTTTAGAAAATTGATCGAGGTATAAACCAAGGTCAAACAAATAAACCTTGTACTCGACTAGTCGTTTGTAGTAGAGTAAAGGTGTCGAACCCACAGAGATGAATATGAGTATTATTCTTATTATTTCGTTAAATCTAGATAATAAAAATCGAGAAAAGAGTTGGTGACACAAATTGAATAAATAGAAGAAAGATAAAGAAATGCAATTGCAAGTATGAAGATTATGCAAAACAATTCAAATAAACATTTTTGGGGTTTTCTAACGGTTTAAAATATGATAATAAATGTGCCTTAGGGTTCGATTTCACCTAAAACTGGTCATAGAGTCACAAGACTTAGTAATGTCGTATTCAGCCTTGCTACTTCGGTCCGAATTCCGGACTGAATTCCACTGTGTAAATGCTGTGGTTTACTCTTTTGTTGATTTATTCAAGCCAAAGGTCCATCTAGCCATACCTAACTCCCTAACCCTCCGCTTTCGTCTATTGGGTACGGTATTTGGAATGGAATCTAGTATTGAATAATCTTCATCGAGTGCATTGCACCCAAACTTTCATTGTCGGTGAACTTACTAGAGTTTACAATTGGTTTTCTGCGAGATATCTAAATTAGACCGTCGCCTAACTAGAAGTGTTTACTTTTTGTTACTAATTGGTCGACTTTCGTCCTTGACCTACCTCGAAATACTCGTGAAAGATTAAGTTATTATGATGGGTTGAAGTTCCCAACAAATGCGGTTGTACAAATGCCGAGCAACACAAGTAATAATTAACTCAAATCACAAGCGAATCAATAAAACTCCCAAAGGTAATTGACTTCTCCCATCAATCAAAAGAGCAAATCAAGCAAACCAAATACTAGGCTACATCTACCCCTAAAGCAACAAGTTTTTAGCCTAACATACTAATACAATACATGCAAATAACAATAAATAAATTTAAACAAGCCACAAATTCCGAAATAAAAGAGAGAATTGGTTCGATACAACAAATAGCCAAGTTTCCCAACAATTAACCACCGCCGTTGCGCTAGAAATACTTTGAGACCTTCGGAACTCGTCGTAGCAACCA
The DNA here is from genome assembly GCA_028095005.1 of Rhynchospora pubera. Classification (NCBI taxonomy): domain Eukaryota; kingdom Viridiplantae; phylum Streptophyta; class Magnoliopsida; order Poales; family Cyperaceae; genus Rhynchospora; species Rhynchospora pubera. Next base: position 283,205,730 of record CM051460.1, read on the forward strand.
AGAACCAGTGCTAAAATCTCTTCCTCTCCTCCTCAGTCACCCAAGAAGAGAGAAAATGTCCCAGAACCAGATCTGAATCTGGTGGAGAGAGAAAGTGGAGAAGGTGAAATGAAAGATCCCTTTTCCCAAGGTTGGAAAATGCTTATATTACTCCTCCATTGACTCCTGGACAACTGGGGCACGTTTTCCCATGATTTGGGGCGGAAATGAAGCCTTCCAAATAGAGAAAACGCCTCCAGGACGCAGCCAGAAATATTTTCCAGTATAGCAATTCGGACCGAATTCGAGGTAATTCGGACCGAATTCGAGGTAATTCGGACCAAATTGAGCTCACTGGAATTTGCAGAAATGTTGCCTGTGCAGGAATTCGGTCTGAATTCCGGACCGAATTGCAGAGTCTGGTTGAGAATAGCCTTGATTCGTGCGGGATTGCTCCATTAGATTGAGTCGGGATTTGATCTAGGCTAGGAATGAGTCGTCTAGTCATCCAAATTGCTACTTTCTTTCCCGTTTTCCACGAGTTCCTGTAAATAAAAAGCAAAAACAACGACAGTGCCAAATCTTGCAAAGAGAAGCACAAAACAGGATAAAATCATATATTTAGCCACAATTTCGATGTAAAGTCTGGTCAAAATAACAATATAAATATGAGATATAAAAAATCATTAATTTAATTAGTTCTGAACCGTTCAAAAACAACATTTTTTAAAAATCTGAAATAAATACTTAAAAATTTCAAAAATATATAAAATTTGGTCTGCATTGAGATTTTAATAGGGAGATCATATTAGATGGTTTCGATCGGTAATTTTAAACTAAATTTTAGAATTTTGAGCGCGACAAACAGACGCTTTGGTGAGTTGCAACTCACCATAGCAAAACTCTATATATATATATATTTTAAGATCCGAAATTCAATCAGTCAATCCAAACCGTTCAAATTGATCACCATATTGAAATACCATTGGAGACCAAATTTTATATTTTTTTTGAATTTTTTATCTATTTATTTTGATATGTTCAAATTGGAGGGTCTGAAATACTCCAATTAGAACGTTTTTTTAAATATCATAATAAATAGCAAAAAATTCGAAAAAAATATAAAATTTGGTCTTTGAGGGTATTTTAATATGGTGAATAACTTTAACGGTTCGGATTGAGCATTTGAATTTCGGATCTCGAATAACGACTCTATGGCACGGGATCCTCTGTGTCATCTATGTCACGTTACCCATTCTCTCTCTCTCTATATATATATGTATAATTAAATATATATTTTATAAATTTTTTTTATACTAAATATATTAAATAATTTTATTGTGCCTAGGCTTAAAAAATCCTAAATCCGTCGCTGCTTACAGAAATAGAGACTTATACAAACCATTTAAAGTGCTAATCCTTTGGCGACTGGTCGTTCTTCAAAAGCGAAAGTATGTCTTCTACTTGCTCATCATTTTCACAAAATTTTTTTTGTAATTACCTGCTCTAAAATAATCCTCACGTATATATGCATCAGATATGACCTCTCAATTTAGAGCGAGATATTTGTTCTCGACGCCAAGCTTAATTTGTACAGGTGAACTGAAGGCAAGTTGAATTTGCATGCGCACAGGTCTAATTCACAGAGCTTCGGCTATTAGTAACACCATCAATAAAAAAAATTTCCACCTTTCTATATGTTTTCTGGACGTGAACGTGGACACGAAGACTTCTTGTTGAGTTTTTGGGCAATGAGTTTACTACCTAGGTTATATAGGGAGTGAAGTGCTTCTGTAAAAGATTCTTTGCCCAGACATAAATTTTGCACTTTGCCCAGAAATAGCTAATCACAAAGAAATGAACTGCTCCATTAGTGAAGCAAATAGTTGACTACATGCCAGTTAGTTAAACTTCTTAATTGCACTGTTGGTTTGTTAAGAATAGTCAATGGCATTGTTGTAAATAATGAAGAAATCTTAACTGAGTGTTGGCGAGTGATATATATGAGGAGAAAACCCTCATTTGTATAATTGATGAATTGAGTTGAATAAATTCAATTTTTCTGTTTCATTCAATATTCTTATACGATATCAAAGCCACAAAGAGCACACACTCAAAATATCAAAACTGTTCTCCACAAAATCTCTCAATACCTTATTATAAAATTTACTATGGTTTACATGTGTATTAATTTTCTCTAATATCTCATTGTAAAATTTATTATTATAATTATGAAAAACATGTTTTATTAAGTTTTGTATTTGTATAAAATATAAAGTTAGAATTATGTGCAAGAATTTTTTACTATTTTTCTTTTTATTATAATTTTAGTATTATTTATATAATTCTACACATCTTTTGATGTCAAGATAAATCAAATATACATGATAGATCATGCAAAACACACTTTTTTTTCCATCTATGTAGATGAAAAGTTGTCACAGTGTCAATTTTCAATTAAGTGGTAGTGAATGCTTACTTTTATTGACCAAAATATCCTTCCTAAAATTTCAAATATTAAATTATGAAGCAAAAATAAAATTAAAATTTGTAATTTTAGAATTTTGAAATTTTAAAATTCTGAAATTTGAAATATGAAAATTTTTTATTTTGTGATTTGAAATTAAGAAATTTTAAGTTCAAAAAAAAATTTGAATTTCTTATTTTTTATTTTTAAAAATTTGAGAGGGTATTTGAGTCAATACGCTAAATTTTGTATCGAGATGGATGTATAACTGTATAAGTCCCAAATTTCTAAATTAATACATTTGGAGTGGTATTTTAAAAAAATATAACTTAGGAGTAATTTCTATATTTTTGGAATAGCATAAATCTAATGTTCGCTAATTGTATCCTCCTCGAACTATTTTAATTTCCAATTTTAAAAAATTTATGCGTTCCTTTGCACTTGTTAAGAGAATATTCAAATTTGTATTTGTTATTAATAAGCTTTTATTCACAGCTTTCTATAAAACGTCGGCCGATGTGTTTCTTTTATTTGTACATATGCCTATTTAGACTATTGAAAATATGCCGATATTGTTAAAAAAAAAAAAATTCCGGCTGATGAGAGAAGTAGAGAACCGTTGCTTTGATTATTTGTTCTTTGCAAAAATTAATTATCTCACGATATCAAAACTGAATCATATGTTTATTTGCAGAAAGGAACAAACCTGGAAGATATTAGAACTTAACATCCATCTCCGTACACAATTTCTCGTATTGACTCAAACACCCTCTCAAATTTTTAAAAATTTTGAATTTAAAAAATTCGAAAACTATAATTTTTCTAATTTAAAAAATTTGAACGTTAGATTTAGAATTTTAAAATTCAAAATTTTACAATTTACGAACTTAAAATTTCATTTTTTTTTCAAATTTCATATTCTAAAATTACAATTTTTTATTTTCAGAATTTCAAATTTTCGTATTGACTCAAACACCTTCAGCAGTAGGCTTTGTTGCGTCCGAGAGTCCGTTGGCGACGACGTCGGAGGCCCAAGGCGCCGAGTGTCTCCTCGTCTCTCCACATCTCATCTGCAAAGTCTCTCTCTTTCTCCCTCTTTCTCTCCCTCTCATTCTATTTTTGTCTCTCTAGGTTTAGGTTTATCGAGCATGCTGATCGGTTTTTCCATTAAGGCTATGTTTGGATGCGGTCGTGAACTTAAAGTTCGTGAACAAACGTAGTTCGCGCGACCCAAACGTTTCACGAACTGGTCGAACAGGAAGTTCGCAACCTAGTTCCCAGTTACAACTTTTCGCTGGAACAAGTATCGTGACCCCTTGAACAAAATATAAAATAATGTAAATAGTACATTTTTATCCGTTGGATTGGAGAGAGAAATTCTTAAAAAATGCCGATACTATTCCCATGTGAGAGAGACGCTTTCCTTTATTACTCTGTACAAACCCTATCTACTCTTCCTCCGCCATTATCCACCACACAGCCAAGATATCCAGAACTTCATAGGTGCAATAGATGGAACACATATCCCGGCATTTCCAGATAAGGAGGCCCCATTCAAGGAAAGATGGCGTAACAGGAATGGTAGCAGTTGACTTTGATGACAACTTTATGGCTGTAGTTTCCGGTTGGGAGGGCTCTGCTCATGATGCTCTTGTATTGCGTAGAACAATTGAGGATGGATTTACGGTTCCTGAAGGTCGGTATTACCTTGTTGATGCGGGGTATGCAAACACACACCAATTTTTGAGCCCATACCGTGGTAAAACCTACCACTTGGCAAAGTTTCAGCAACGACGACCAGAAAATCGATATCGAAATGCAGAGGAGTTGTATAATCACCGACATGCCCAGCTGCGAAATGTTGTGGAGAAAGCGTTTGGCATTCTGAAGGGTCGATTCAGAATATTGAAAGATATGCACAGGTATAAACACTACAATTTGTATTATTAGGAACATGTAACTAGTTCTATATTTTAATTTGTATACTAATTTTTGTTACTTGTATTAAATTAACTTTGTTCCTCACACAGGTATAAGTACGCATTCCAAACCAACCTTGTCATTGCGTGTTGCGTACTTCACAATTTTATCAATCGACATCAAAAACTCCAAGATGAACAAGATTATGAATCAGAGAGTACCTCTAGTGATGGCAGCGATGACTCCGATATTGACGTTCCATCTACCTCAGCTAATGTCTCTAGGGGCACAGATGCTGAAAGAGGAGGTGCACTTAGAGACAGTATTAGAGATATATTGTGGAATGCGAGACGAAGGAATTAAGGCGTGAAGAACTGTCTTCGGTGCAAGTTATGGTAATATATCTCATCTTAACACATCACAAATCATACCCTTTCGTTGTAGGTTCCATGCTCCTCCTTTATTTATGTCATATATCTGACAGGTACTTTAGCAAATTTAGATATGTGTAAGTCAGAATGGATACCAACTGAAAAATGCAATTGATTGCACTTTGCTCCTGGAATGGGGTATTAGGCTGGAAATTGATAACAGTTACTTTGAGATTACCAGATTTTTCACTTCTAATTTTAATGAAGTGTGAAAAAAAAGAATGGATACCAACAAATGCAATGAAAAGGAGTTGTTGTTGCCAAGTAAGTGCAGTAGAAAAGATAAAAATTTGTGAAGTATTTTTTGAATCAATTTAAATGGATTCATAACCAATTTGTGTTTGTATGTGCAGGTGAAAAAGATATAAATTGTGAAAGACTCTTTAATGTGATGTAATAAAGAAATGTAATTGTAGTGACTCTTGTATTGTTTAATTTGCTGTTGTTTTCAAGTTTGTAGTCAAATTTTAAAAAAAAATGAGTTTTTCAAGTTTTTAGTGATAATCTGGGCTGTTATGTAATGCTATGTTTTTCAATTTTATGGTTTTTTTTTTATGTTGAAATAATAACTGTAGTGATAGTCAGAGGTTTAGGTAATGCTATGTTTTTCAATTTCATGGGCTTTTTTAATTTTCTGTTGAAATAATAATATGTGAAGATGTTCTGATATTTCAGCGCAAAAGTCATAAATAGATTGGCGCAAAAAATGTGAACCAACTGGCGCCAAAAAGTGGTATTGTAGGTACCGATAAAAACTGTAAATTATAGACATGTACTAATTCTTATTCTCAAATGTGCTTCCAAACAATTTAAGTTGTTCATGAACAAGAATTGTCAGGAACTAGCAAAGGTTCAAATTTTGTTCATGAATTAGTTGTTCCTACTTGTTCGTACCACATCCAAATACACCCTAAGGAAATTAAAATTGAGCATGCTGATCGTTTTCTTTTCTTTATTTTTTGTTGTGTTTTCTCTCTTTTTCCCTCCTATCACTGTTGATCTTTTCTTTCTTTTTAATTTTTGTTTCAAATTTGACTTCTTTTTTTCAGGAAAGGGGTCAGATGAGGGATGATGGAGAGCAAAGCACCACTAATAAAAAGGTATTTTAATTATTTTAGCTATTTGTGAGCTCGAACAGTTTTTAAAATTTGAGAGATTTCATTATAAAGGACTTTTTTGACTGATTTTTGTATTATTGGCTGCAAAAAATGAGTTGTTATTATTTGATTTTCAGAAATTGACATCGCTGATGATGCTCTTGGGCAGTGTTTGGATTGTTGGAAGAAAGAAGAAGAAGAAGGAAGAAGAAGAAAAAAAATTATAAACAATCCAAACTCTTCACAAAGTTACACACTTCCCAATACTTTTTTCCACTTCTTTCCTTCTTCCCACACCTATCCAAACGCACCCTATGAGTGTTAAATTTCTATATTAATATATTTGGAGTGGTATTTTTCAAAAATAAACTTTGGAGTAATTTCTATATTTTGGAGTGGCATAAATCTAATTTTTTTTAAAAAGGTCGTTGATTATTATACTGTATCCTCCTCGAACTATTTTAATTTCCAATTTTAAGAACTTTATGCGTGCGTTGCACTTATATTAAGAGAATATATTCACATTTTAATTTATTTATAAATAGCTTTTATTCACAGCTTTAGGAAGCACACCCAGGTCCCAGACACTGACACATCTACACCTACACCCCAGTCCCCAGAACTATATGTTTAAAAACTCATGTTAGAGTTCAATGTTTCTTTTGGTTCAACGTTATAAACTCATGTTAGAGTTCTAACTTCCGCTTTCTATAGTTTTGCTCAGGGACATAAATTTCCTTTTGCAGTATTATCGAGCTATAAAAACTATATGTTTTCCCTTTTGCGGTTATATCTCTTGTCTACTTGGCGAAGCACCACAAATAACAGAAGAGTAAGATTCTAATGTGACCATTTTTTGTTGCGCCACAACTTAATATTTTATCAATATTTAAAAATTTTAAAATATAAATGTTAAATCTAATGAGCGATGTGTTTCTATATAAATTTTATAAAATTTGAAGTTGATTTGATACTCGATCAAGTGGTCAACAAAAGAACAAATCTGGTTAACTATGACTAATTAGTTTTAATACGTTCATTGTTTAATCACTTAATCGAGAATTAAATCAACTCCAAATTTTATAAAACTTATATAAAAACACATCGCTCGTTTAATTGAACAAGCCGTTGATTCAGCGTATAAAATTAAAATTTTTTAAAATATTGATAATATATGAACTTATGGCAACTTGTAGTATCCAAACGTGATGACACTAGAACCTTTCTAATTTATTAGAATAACTTATTGTCATAAAATATACGAACACCAAATAAACTTATAAATAACGAGAATAAGAGCTTCCTCAAAATAATAAGAAAGAGAGCCTCACAAATTTGCATGCATAATACATTACTAAAACAAGGCTAAAGTGTTGTTTTTAGAATACATGCAACTAAATATAAGCGAAACATACAGATGAAGATCATTAGATCAAAAATTGTTTCATGTAAATCAGATAAAGAACTAAAAGCTTATAGAAAGGGATACTTACACAAGCCATTTAAAGTACTAATCATTTGGCGCGCGACTGGTGGTTCTTCAAAAGCGAAAGTATGTCTTCCACTTGCTCGTCATTTTCACAAATATTTTTGTAATTAGCTACTCTGAAATAATCGTCATGTATATATGCATCAGAAATTAAATGACCCTCCAATTTAGAGCGAGATTTTTGTTCTCTATGCCAAGCATAATTTCTTCATGTGAGTTCAAGGCAAGTTCGATTTGCTTACGCACAAGTCTGATTCGTAGAGTTTCGGCTATTAGTAACACCATTAATACAAAAGATTTTCGACTTTTTTCTCTATCATCTGGAAGTGGGCTTGGAGACTCCTTATCGTGTTTTTGGGCAACGAGCATACTAGCAAGGTTATATAGGGAGTGAAGTGCTGCATTAATTGATTCTTTGCCAAGACAAATTTTATGCACATCGTCTGTGAAACTACCATCGAAATTCAATTCCTCGAGAGGTCAAAACATCTAGAGTACCGCGAAGCCCAGGAAATCCCTTTACTGAATTTTGACATTAAACCACGGATTACTGTATTAGGCAAACTTTTATGGACGAGACAGATATATTACCAATATTACCAATTTTGATGCTACAATCTGTTTCCAAATTCCAATGTAATAAATAAATAATAATTATTGAAACAGAAAACTCCTGCCAATTGTTGGTTGGTCACTTTAGGATGTACAATTATTATTATATATATATATTGATTGTTGCCTTAATTTTAACCATGTTCATTCTTTAATTGGTTCATGGTTCTTATTTCCTTAATTTTAACCATTATATATATAGCACTAGTGGGTATATATGTATGTTTCTAAATACATTTTTTTTTCATTTCTTACCTTAATTAAAAAACGTTGAGACATTTTTTGGAGAACAAGCACCAGGAAACATATGTATTTCTAATGTTAAATTTAGAGATGAATAAATCGTGTTTCGCTAGATTGGGGTAAAAGAGTGTTTTAATAAAAAAAACATTATTTTAATAAAAAAGTGTTTTAATAAAAAAATCATTTTTGTAAATTAGTTTACATGTGTATTAATTTTCTCTAACATCTCATTGTAAAATTTATAATTATAATTATCAAAAGCATGTTTTTATTAAGTTTTATTTTTGTATAAATTATAAAGTTAGACTTATGTGCAAGAAGTTTTTACTATTTTCTTTGTAAAATAAATCTTAGTATTATTTATATAATTCTACACATATTTCAATGTCAAGATAAATAAAATATACATGATAGATCATGCAAAACACACTTCTTAGACGAAAAGTAGTCACGGTGTTAATTTTCAATAAGTGGTTTGTGCATGCTTACTTTTATTAAAAGAAAAAGAAAAAATAGATTTATGCCACTCCAAACCTTAAAAAATAAAAAAATGACATTCCAAAGTTATAACTTTGAAAAATGCCACTCCAAATCTAATTTACTTATAAATTTGCCACTCATACACCCATCTCTATACATAAAGTTTTATGTTGACCAAAACACCCACCCTTCTAAAATTTCAAATATGAAATTATGAAGCAACAACAAAGTTTAAATTTTTAATTATGAAATTTTAAATTTTCGAATTATAAAAAATTGAAATTATGAAAATTAAAAGTTGTATTCTTAGAATTTGGAATTTGAAAATTTAAAAGTCTGAAATTTGCAAAAAAAAATTTAATTTTGAAATTTAGAAATTTCAAAATTTAAAGTTCGTAAATTCTAAAATTCTAATTAGAAAGTTTGAATTTTTGAAATTAGGAAAATTTCAATTTTCTAATTTTTTAAATTTTAAATTTTAAAAAATTTGAGAGGGTGTTTGAGTCAATATGAAAAATTGTGTATGGAGATGGATGTATAAGTGCCATATTTCTAAATTAATACATTTGTAGTGGTAGTTTTCAAAAATATAACTGTGGCTTAATTTCTATATTTTAGAGTGGCATACATCTAATTTTTTCTAAAAAAGATCGTTGTTTATTATACTGTATCCTCCTCGAACTATCTTAATTTCCAATTTTAAGCATTTATTCACAGCTTTATGTAAAGCTTCGGCTGATGAGTAAGTTGTTTCTTTTATTTGAACATATGCTTATTATTTTAGACTAAATGCGCCATAAATCATGGTCAACGTGGATTTCACAATACAGAAAACACTTGACTAGAGCCGACCCGATATTATCCGACAGGACTTAAACACTCGATCCGATCCGACCCTCTAAATCCAACCCGTTCGCCATTGACATGGAGTGGAGTTCAGTTTCCGTTCCCGACCCGACTCCGCTTTCCCGCTTTTCTTGCCGAAATGCTCTCCTCTTCTTCTTGTTCCTCTTCCCTCTTCTCCCCTCCCTCTTTCAAACCCTTCAAAGCGCCTCTCTTCTTCTCTCTTCCCCTCCGACGCCGACGCTGCTTTCTCTGCCTCGCCTCGTCTGACAACAGCAACAACCGCATCGAATCTGTTCTCTTTCCCACTATCACCGATCCAGCCTCGACTCGTCTCCCAGCCGTGCGCACCTATGAGTCCGACCTCGCCATCCTCTCCATTACTGGCAGCGCTAGTGCCAACCAGGCTGTGGCTGCCGCCGCCGCTGATGGTGGGGCTGCGGCACAGGAGCATTTGTCGTCGGGCACTGAGGCGATGGTTATAGAAACTGTGTTTCCTGGTGGAACGCCGGATGGGAATGGCACCGTGTCAACCAAGCTTGTGAGTCTGACAAATGTTCTTCCTCTTTTATTTTGGGGAGAAGAGTACAAACACTTACACCCAATGCTTTCATATTTGCAGTTTACCTTTTACACTTGGGACTAAAGTTGGGCTTGGTTGATAAGTTTTGTTCGAATGGAGATAGTGTTATATGACAGAAAAAGGATTTAGATATATTGTTAAATGCCTACATTCATGGCACTATCACTGATGAGTGTTTTTTTTGGCCCCACTGTAAGCCAATTGGAGCTAGCTAAATGTAGGTCAAAATTACATAGGCGTTCGGTCAGATGGTAATAATAAGCTGGTTTGAGTTTTTGTTAGGTTCATATGGATAATTCAGCTAATAGACAGACAATATGGTCAATGTTCTTGTATGACTTCACATTTGATTTAGTAGAATGACTTGCAAAGGACTTGGAAAATTGTTGGGTCTAGCTGTACATAGATTGTTTTTATTGTTCTACATTTGCAGTAAATGTTGGACTAAGATAAACCCTAAACCCTAATTTCCCTAATGTTGGGTCATGCCTTCCACGCGAACTATTGATCAACACAATAATCAATTAAATAGACAGAAATATATTGTGAATTGCATAATATTATAATTTAGTAGCTTTCCCTATGTGCAGTTTTTACCCGCCAAGAAGGTAAAGGAAAAGGCTAAGAAGGTAAGGAAAGGCCGTGGTTCTGACACAATGCCTGGATCAAAGAATATTCTCCCAATGACATTTCGACAAGTGGTCTTGGACCAGTTATGGAGCTTTAATCTTGCTATATTAGCTCCAGGCTCTGAGAGAAACATGGAAGATCTTACTGCTCCTAGAGAGGTTTGTATTTTATTTCCCTGCCATGCCAGTGAGGTCATCAATCAGTATGGTAACAGTATTACCTCATAAAGATATTATCCTAGATCAAGTCTTTTACCAGTCAGTATGTTGATGGGTAGTATGATACTGCATTTGGCAGGTATTGATAGGATGATCCTTTATAAGAGATGCAATTGCCTAGTTGATGATATAATACACAAGCATAGCCCTGTTTCTATTCTAACTATTTAACTTATTAAAATAAATCAGAACACCATTGTCCCTTTTTCCATTCTTACAGGGGGAAGTTGAGTTTACGGTGAGCTCATCAGATGAAAAGTTTCTCTCTTCTCTCTCAGAAGCTGTTTGTAATTTCATGATAGAAAATATAAGAGGCATGGATAACAAAAACTCTAGACTGAAGAGTTCTTCTTATGACTTATCTATCTCCATTCACACAATTGAGGAGGAGGACATTATGAATTATGTCATGAACCAAAGTGAGATCCTAAATTTAGCAGTAGAGGGCAAGCCTTCGGAGAGCTTCTTGTGGGAACCACCTTGTTATAGAATGTTGGAGAGGATTAGCAGTAGAGAATTGATTGATCGGATGCACAATTTTATTCCTTCTTATAGGCTTCAAGTCATGTTTGACGTTTTTCAAGAGTTGAAGCTTGAGGGTTGGCATGAAGTGGCTCAGAATAGGTGGGAAGTTCTTTTGACCCACCTCCAAATGGTACATTTGTTGTTTCTTTCCTTAACTATCATTTAGGTATGTTGGTCCTGCACTGCAATATGACTTTATTTATGGGAAGTTCAATTTAAATCCTATAAGCTTGACCGTAAGAAATTAAAACAAAATTCAAATAATAAGGAAAAAAGCATTAGAGATTAACATTGAACTAGTATGGTGCATACCCCAAGTATCTACAAAGTGGTTATTGGACTGGACAAAAAAACATTAGAGAGTTGTTGGACGGGACTACAAATTTGTTTGTATATCTTTTTAATTTGATGGTTTATTAGTAAGGTTTATACTATATGAGCTTTTTATTTTGTGTGTAATCTATTGGTATTTTTTTTTTACCTAGCTAAACAAAGGTTTTGCGAGTTGGTTTGTTCATACAATCTTTTCTTGAGTTATACAATTTATCAAAGTAACATTCAAGTACTAATATTTGTTTGTTTGTATTTATACACAGATGGAGTTGGCAAATATTCTTGACATATATTATGAGGATCAATACACTCTCCCAACCAAAAACCTTTTGTGTCGCCCCCTTTCAGCACCTGTGAATGCAACAAGAAACACTGTAAGCCCATAACTTATTCTGCCTACCAGCATTCTCTCAAAATTTTAATTTGCACCATAGTGGGAGCACCTTTGTGACTTATTCCAGTAGCAGTGTTTCTCTTCTCCAAGTGCGTACCAGAATTAAGATTCTGAATTTTATTCTGTACTAATAATGTTTTAGATTGATTTCACTTATCGTCATTTTTCAATTGCTAATTATGTGCAGGGTTCTTTCCTGAAAGTACTGCTTGCAACTATCACAGGGTTCTTTGTGATTGGTTTACTAGGACTTGGTGCTCGAGTGTTTGGGGCCCACCTGTCAAAGCCGAAAGTACATTCACAAGAAAGTTTTGATATTTATACACCTGAAAACAATTCCGGCATTATCTTTGCTACAAATATTGATCTGGTACCTTTTTGTGTTCCATTCTTCTAATTATTTTGTAGCAAACAGGCTTTTGTGTTGTGCACCCTCCCAGGAGACTAAAGGTTGTAGAACAAAGTTGTAATTGTACTTCTCAAGTGATCTTGTTTGTAAAAAAGAGCTGTTTACATAAAATAAAAAATATATATATTGTTAAAATTTTTATATCGAGTTCTGTCGTAAATAAATTTCAATCCTGTACAGATAAATTTTCATAGATATAACAAAATGTTACTTTTTCAATTAAAGAAGAAAAGAATTAGAGTTTAATCAAGATATGAATCTTTGCTTTTTTGTAAATAATGTCTTTGCCTGAACATCATATTTAAAGGTAAGTAAATCCCCATCTCAGCTGGGAGAAATTAAATTGCATTCCATGGTTGATAATGACGATATGACCATACCTGACCCAGGCATGATGTATTTACAGGCCTTGTTTAGTTGAACTCAACTCATATTTTTTGCTTTCAATTATCAGCTTGATGAAAGCTGCAAATCAGTCGTGAAGAAAATAAAAGAGGCACATGGTTCCTCTGGTGACATTATGTTTGTTTCAAATATGGGTGCCTGGATTGGAGCTGTGCCTAGTTACCTAAGGGGCACAAACCAGGTTCACCATGATGTAGGAACTTATACTGCTGAAGAGATTTCTAATGGACCTTCTGATCTGGGAAAGATAGAACCTGAGATTGAGGATGCTGCACAGGATATTGCTAGTTTCCAGGTAAAGCATTGTTTGACTAATAACTTCATTTAATAAAGAATGATGCCACCGGATACCTATGATTTCTGTTAGTAATAGATCAACACCATTACACTGGAGTAGGTCTCTTTTGTGTTGTTGGAGGGCAATGTTTGGGTTCTAAATATATTTCCGAGCAGCACACAAGTTCAAACCTGAAAAACAATATGACAACAGCCCCTACATGACAAAAATGTAGAAGAGTCGCACTCTTTCAGTATTTGCAGAAAAGGTCCTTGTTTAATAAATTTGAGGTCCCAATTCTTAGATGGTTTTTGACAACAATGTATTATTCATCCGCACACTAATCATGATCACTGAAGTCATGTGGCAATAATCAATTGAAATAAAATTGTTAATTCTTTCTTGGAGATAGTATCTATATTGACTAAACTGTTTATTTTCTTTATTGGTGCTATTCTTGCGATTGGAATGTATCAATTGCGTCATTAATCTGAAAATGAAACCATAATTGCTAAGCAGCAATTTGGATTTTATTCTCAAGTAAAGTCATGTATTTTTTCTAGATAAATGGAAGGGGAAGTAACTGTTTGAATATATCTGTTAATTTAAGGAGTATTGACAAATTCTCTTACAGTATTGTGTAGTACCTTCACTAGACCCTAACAAATGATCTTGGTGCAACCTAGGTTGTGCTTTCAGAGGGAGGAGAAATAGTTGGGTTTCAGCCGACAAGTCGTGTTGCTGTTAGCATTTGGGCATCACATCCATTAGCTAAGGAGTTGTATAAAGGACGTAAACTTACTCCAGGTAATGTATATATATATATATATATATATATATATATATATATATATATATATATATATATATAGAGATTGGCTATTGTCCTTTGGATAGGACGGAGGGGATTTCCTATTCATTTTTTGTCCGTTCGATTCCTCCAAGATATGTGCACTGATGAAATCGTGTGGTCCTGGTTAAGGCGCTGAGGAAGCGGAATTCATCAACTCTGTCTTCGTCTCTCCGTTATTTCTCGCCATCTCCATCCGTTTGCTCCTATGCCCAGCCAGTCAACCCAGAAGCTATCGATGAAAGGAAAAAACCTTGGTTGTGACTTTCTCCACGCTCTCTTTCTTCACCTTCTCTGACCCACTTCTCCGCGTCCTTCTCGCACCTCTCTCCATTCCCGATTTCAATCCGAAAAATGGAGGGGAACCCTAGGTGTTATTATGCGATCTATCTTTAGCTTTATTAAACAACAATAGGGAAAAATTAAACCTCAGCATAATAACAACATTAGGCAAAAAATTAAACCTCAGCATAATTACAACATTAGGGAAAAATTAAACCCAGGCTCTATGTTTTTCTTTATTATGACTCAGATCCATACTACGACTTGGGCCGAATGTGGACTGGAGGCAGTCATACACATTTGTCATATTCAAAATATCCATGAACTTGTTTGGGATTTTTCAACCGATAGACAGCAAATGTTGAATAAATAAGTAGGAACAAGGAAAATTAACGAAAACATAAAAATTTGGGAAAAATCATGGAAGGAATTAAACCAAAAATTTCCCAAATTTTGCTGTTTTCGTTATTCTTTTCCCGAATTAGCAAAGAGCAATGAATTAGCAAGCAAATTAACTGAGGTGGAGGCATCACGAGTGCTTACTTGGATCAAACTTTTAGGGTTTATGGAGGCGGAGAGAGAATCGTGTTTGAACAGCTAAGGTGGAGGCATCACGAGCAACCACTGGTGCTGATGAGACGGTGAGAAGCATGATTTGAGGAGAGGGAGGCAGAGAGAGCAAAAAGTAAGGAGAGGAGGCTATTCGAACGAGATATGTAGGTTTCGTATAGAGGAGACGGAGACAGATGAGTAACAGAGATGCCAAACGGAAAATTTTAATGCGACTATCCTCCTCAGCGCATATATCTCAACCACGCATCTAACTCTGAGCACGAATCTTAACACCATTCAATGGTCCGAAACTGAATAGGAAATCCCCTTAGTCCTATCCAAAGGACAATAGCCAATCTCTATATATATATATATATATATATATATATATATTTTTCTTTTGTGGCATCAATACTTGTTATTAAGGTTCAATCTGGAGTGTTTGTTTTTCCTTTTTATTTTTGTTGAATATTTATTTTTTATTTCTTCAAAACTTGTTTTGCCCTCATAGGTTCCTCCCCTGCAAAATTTGTGAAGTATTCCTAATACCATGCCAGCACTTATACATCAAGCTCTTGTAGTCTAAGTTTATTAAATATGATTCTACTTTGAATAATTGGATTTAAATTTAAAGAACTATTAAAACATTATCATCCTAGTGATAAAATCATAATATTACTATGAAGGTTATCTGTGATATTTTAGTGGATTTGCAGAAGCATACATCTGCAGTGTGGCATGATACGCCCCCAAATAAGAAAAGCTGATAATACAATAAATTAATGTGTGGTATATGGTATACCTAGCTTTAACATTTCGCTTATCCTTTGTTGGTGGATGATGTGTAGGAATTTTGGAGTCAAACGTTAAGATTCCACGCCCTGAAAAGGTTGTTCTAATAGAGCTACTCATGTCAACCAATCCGGACTTCTTTTTTGCATTGGCACGGCCAATCAAGGAGCCCTGTGGATTGATGTTAGCAAAGGGTTAGCTAATTGAACCACACACAACCTCAACATTCTCTGAGTTAACAGTAAGTAATACCTGTAGTAAGATATTCTAGCTGTTTTTTGGTCTTTTATCAACAAAGCTATAAATGGATAATTTTCCTTCATGAAATGCGCTGTTTGTGCTCCATTACATCGCAATATCTTATACCATACCATCTGCCTATTTGCTCTCTTTTTTACCCCTCTAAATATCAAGTTTGTATCTGGGTCGTGGTTGTTCTGATTAAATTCACAAGTAATCTTGCTTGTTTTCCTTCTCATGGGGCATCCTTTTTTCATGAATTCTGATATTTTGTGGCCTTTCAGGGTCTATAGTTATATTTGCCCATTATTGATTATTTATTTTGATTTTATTTGCTGATGCAGGTCGCCATTCTATGGGAAATAAGGCAGAATCATCTATTATCCAACAAAACAATTGCTTGGTTTGTTTCACTTATTCTAACTGGTTCTAGTAAACGTGACTACAGTTTGCTCAAATTTTTGCTGGAATGCTCGGATTTTTGAAGAATAACTTAGATTACATCATCTCCCTCGTTATTAAAGAAGGTGCGAGAATGAAGCTTCTGATTCATGGTGTATTAAATATTATTAGTAGGATCACAATCAGTAGTTTTGGTTGATATAAGAAAAGAAAAAAAAAGTCAAATAGCAAACGTAAGAGGATTGAAATTTTTACGCATTTGCTAGGAGATTGACTTCAAAATAGGATTTTAAAGTTACAGATTGTTGCTTGTCCAGTGAATTTTGTCGTTACTTTGACTGTGTATAGACGTCTTTGGATAATTTTTATTTAATCTGAAACAGCGAAGTCATACCTTGTTTCTACTATTATTGTGCCATTCAATACTATTTTGATTGTGATGTATTTTTAAAATTATTTGTAGTGAATATCATTGTAGTAAAACAAAAGAGGAAAAGTCATAAGAACAGAAGTTGGAATAAGTGAACCTTGGGCCAAAGATTACGATGAAATTGATGGTGCCACAAAGATGAAATATGTTGCTGAGGTTATTTACATTTACAGATAGGGAAAGAATGCTGAACAACAACAAATAATAATAACTAGTGGGGGCGTCGCGCGTTGCGCGACCTATTTTTACCATATATAGCTATTGTGGACCTATCTCTTACAATAGAAGTAAATTTTGTTATATAAGATAAACATGTCTGAAAAAAATAAATTCTAAAAAAAAATGTTTATTTTCCAAACAGTCAATCATCATTAGCAAACAAAAAAGCAACATATTGTTTTAAGGAGAATACAACAGACATGGCAATATGCTGGTACGCAATATAAGATAAACCAGTTACGCGTATCAATTACTATCACATAAACATTCCAATTTAGATTGTTGGAAAATCAAGAAAAAGACTGAAGCCTCCAATTTAGATTGTTGGCACGCTTTAAGGGTCATTTCACTAAAAAAAATTTGCATAGCAGTGCATGTAAGAGAGATTACAATATAAAAATCCATAATAGTTGAGGCCAAAGATGAGTTTCTGAACTTAGAGTCTTATTTTAGACAGTATCCAATAGCATGCTTTTTTTTATTTTACCAAACTAACATAAAGAAAATTGAATGTTATCTCAAAATGATTTTGCTTACCATGCTATGAAGAAACCAGATCCACAAAATTTTCTTGAAAATGTAGCTGAATTCTTTATTAATCCAGATCTGCACAATAAACAAACCAGTGGAAGGACCAATAATAAGATAAGGGCAATTTCGACATAGAAAGAAAAGGTCAATACCCTGTGAAGATAAATTACAAAGCACTAAATAAAATTATAAGAAAATTGTGATGACAGATTCGTCCTTGGCTGCATAAGCAATCATACTTTTTCTTATCTAAGATTAAAATTGAACGAAAAAAATTTTCCTATCAGACTTCCAAAATGAGCATCAATTAATTAAAAACTAAGGAAACAATAATAGTAAAAAGAAGGAGATGAGTTTATCAATCTGTCATTGCAAATGTTAAATTTTTAATTTTAAACTAATTTTGCAAATCTCTGAGCATGTGATGTTTTTAAAGGACGGGAAAACAAAACCTGTTGAATGCCAGAAGCATGTGAACATCAAACTTGTTAAAGGATCAGAAAACAAATAAGGAAAGGGGTAAAAGTGACAATTTCAAGAAATGATTCTAATTTTAATTGTAGAAAAGTTGATACTTTGATAATTGCTTGGTTTGAATAAGTAAAGGTAGAGAAGTGAAAAAATCACAGATTGAAGTTCTCAATTGTCATGCAAAAAAATCACAGATGAATAATATTGAAGTTCTCAATTGTCATGCAAAAAACAATGACATGAGGCAACAACAAACATAGATTTTTTTCTTACTAATCGACAAACCTTTAGCTAATACCCCAATGTTATCTTGCCTCAATTTTTCTTCTCTTCTAGCAGCATCAAACAACACATCTGTAGAAAAGTGAGATAAACAATAAAATGAGAAGCTGAAACTGAAAGCAAACTTGAACATACAAAATTGAGAAATTTTAAAGCAAGCACCAATAAAGATCCTAGCTGATCAATATCATCAACTTTCAATAAACATATTAAAATTCTTTAGTGATCTATAACAAACTTAACTGTGTTTTATTCCTCATATATTGTGAGCTTCAAACCTAGCATAACAAAAAAAAAAACACAATAAAGGAAATTCAATCACTGTCAGATGCGGGGAGAAAACACAATCAAATTTCTTTATAACAGTCAAGTCCCTCAAACTTAGTTTTATCATGAGGTTTGTCAAATTCAGTCCTACTGTCGTGTCCCCTAAACTTTATCTCATCATTGTAATAGTGACAACATGAACATATAAAATCCGTTAAATACTTAAATCAACAATATTAGCTAAACCGCAACTAATAGAACTTAATTGAGTAAACAAAAGCTAAAGCAAGGAATGCTTGAGTGCTAAAATGTTAATTTCTTTCGGCCGCTACAAATCGCACTATATAAAGAGCTCCTGTAAAATTCTATTTTAAGTTACATTAATCGAGAAAAGGAAAACAATGACAGAAAGAAAATTAAACAAAAAGCTGAAGAAGGAAACTTAGATTCAGAAAAAAGTGACATGAACTCGAATTCATGATTAGTTAAAGTTTGTTGTCCTATAATAAACTGACTTCCTCATTGTTTAAACAGGAAATACTTTAAATATAAAAAATTAAACTAAGGAACGGTGAGATATTATACCAGAAAGGAGAACATATGATGCCATGACAACAATCAAAATTTGAGCTGAAGCTAGCCAGCAAGAGCCTTGATAGTTGTAGCAAGCCTCCTACAGTGAAATAAAAAAAAATCAGAAATAAAGGAACAAAAAGGCAAATGAAAATCCTACAGCGAAATTCAAAATAAAAATAAATGAACAAAAAAACAAACGAAAATCGTGATATATAAAGAAGAAACAAAAAGGTAAAACCTTGTTGAAGCAGCCGACAACCCCCCCCCCCCCAAAAAAAAAATGATATTGCGCAACACCGTTTAATATGGAACCTACAATAAATCCAAAAGAAAAATCAAGTCAATAGGCGACCAAAATGTAAAATTTAAAAGCAAAATAAAGAGAAGAGATCATAAAATCATATAAATTGAAGGAAAATAAGGGGTATCAATCGCTGAACATATAAAAAGTAGCAACAAAATTACTCAAGAAAGTGTAGAGGAAAAGGGGGCAAGAGCAATATTCATCACCAGTAATTGATCAACGTAGATCGTTCGATGGAGGAGGAGAGATGTCAGGAAATGGAAACAACAAGGTATATGCTGGTGACCGTTGTGAGATTGACTTAGTCAAGTTGCTGTGCTAGAGTGGGGACCAGAGTGAAGAAGAGATTGGAGATGGGATGGCGTCATAAAAAAGAGTAATTAGTTAGTGTCTTTGGGCTGTTAATTAGATTTAGGCCCATTACTGGAATAATGAACTGGAGAGGTTCCTAGTTAATGCATGGAGTTGGTTAGTTTGTTAACAGTGTGGTCCCATTTGTCAATTTCCTTACATTTTTCTTTTATTTTTTGTAATTGTTGCATTGAGTTGTACTAAGCTGTAGATATATAAGTCGCAGCTGGGGAAAGATATTTTCAAGCAGAAATAACATTTTGAACTCAATCCTTCATCTCTCTTCTCTTTCTCTCCTATTCTCTCTTCTGACCTCATCCCAAATCCTCTCTTCTAACCTCAAATTCACTCAAAAACTAATCAATTCATTATGAAATTGAGCAAGTCCATGACAAATTGGTATCAGACCACCGGTTGTTAACTGGGTTTCAAATCGAATTGCTTCAATTTCTCCCAATTTCATTGCCTTGGCAACATCGAGGGTCTGGCACGAAGAAGGAAGAAGGACAACAGATTTCACTTCATGACTTCCACACGAGCTGGATCCGCTGTCATGGATGAAATGAAGAACCAAATCTCTCAATTACAATCTGAGATTGAGAAGGTTGCAAGAGATGGGGTTGATCGTGGATCTAAAGAGATATCACTCCTCAGGGAACAGATGGCTGAGGCATTGAAAGAGCAGTCTGAGTTCTTCAACCGGGGAGTAGATGAAAGGATTGGTAGATTGGAGGAGATGCTTGAAAGAGTGTTGAGAAGGGACAAGGATCAACATGTAGAGGTTCCTCCAACCACTAATCAAACGATTCCTGTTACTCTCGGCACTGGATCTGGTGTTCTTGGTGCCAGACCAGCTGCCAACACTGAGATGAACTACAGAAGATCTAATGACAACCCAGATCCGCGTCTGAATGAATCAATGTTCAACAATGATAGCTACAGAAGGGATTCAGGTAACAATAGATCTGTCACTTCCCAGATTCAACTCCCTAAAACTGAATTTCCTGGTTTTGATGGCACTGATCCCTCTGAGTGGCTAATGAAAAGCCAGTATTACTTTGACTTGTACCAGATTCCTAATGAACTTAAAACCAGAATGGCTGTACTTAGCTTCAGTGGAGAAGCCAGTGCTTGGTACAGGCATTTTAGGTTGGGAATGGATAATCCCCCTTGGGAAATATTTGTGGAAGAGGTGTTTGCTAGGTTTACTGAGAATGCTGCTCAGGAATTGGTTGGTAAATTCAAAAGGATACATCAGTTTGGCAAGGTTTCTGAATATATCAAGAACTTTGACAGTTTAAGAGGGAAGCTGTTGTATGAGAGACCTTATCTACCCAATGACTTTTATGTGTCATCCTTTATTGAAGGCCTAAGAGAGGATATCAAGTCCATGGTTACTATGTTTGGTCCTAAAACCCTAAATGACACATATAAATATGCTAGGCAGGCTGAGCAATTCCAAGAGGGGCAGTTTAGGAAATTAAGAACCAACCCTAAACCTCAGAATGTGATTAATTATCCTAAAGCCAGGGAAGTTGAGGATAGAAGGGTGACACTATCAAATGGTAATCAAAAGACATGGCCAAGCAATGCAAACTACAGAAACTTGACCTTTGAACAAAAAAGAGCCATGGGTTTGTGCACAAGATGTGAGGCAAGATGGCACCCTGGCCACCAGTGCATGGGGAAGGCTGTACATTTACTCATGGGCCCTGATGACAATGATGGAGAATTGGAAGCAGCAACAGTCACTTATGAAGGAGAGGGGACCAGCAGTGAATCAGATAGTGTGGAAGAAACTGTCATATCCCTATTTGCTGCAAAAGACACAAGTAGGGTAAGAAACATGAAATTTAAAGGGTATGTGGGACCCACTCCTATTTTTGCCTTGGTGGACAGTGGGAGTACCCATTCCTTTGTCAATCCTGACATATTAACCTCCACAAACTTCATGATCTCTCAAACAGCTCCCATGTCTGTGGTTGTTGCAAATGGCAGTAAGATGTTGACAGATGCTGAATGTAGAGGGCTTAAATTCTCTATCCAAGGTAATGAATTCACTAAGGATGTGAGGCTGTTGGATATTAAAGGGTATGATCTTATACTGGGCCTTGATTGGCTTACTGAAAGGGGTCCCATGATGGTTGATTGGAAGAAAGGATACCTCAAATTTAAAAATGGGGACAAGGAGGTGAAATTACAAGTTTCTGAAGAAACAGCTGGGTTAGCATTGTGTCAATCTGAATTGGATTTAGTCCAGGAAAGAAGGAAGGGGAGTGAGTTATTAGTGGCACAGTTGTTTAAAATGGAAGCTGAAAATCCAATAGAGTTGAATGTGGCACCAGAACTATTACCAATCCTCCAGAATTATGCTCAGCTCTTTGAGGAGCCCACAACCTTACCCCCACATAGAAAAATTGACCACCAGATACAACTCTTGCCTAATGCCAAGCCTATCAACCTCAGGCCATACAGGCAGTCATACTATCAAAAGCTTGAAGTAGAGAAGATTATTGAAGAGTTGTTGAAGAATAAATTTATTCAACCATCAACTAGCCCATTTGCATCTCCTGTCATCTTGGTAAAGAAAAAAGATAACACATGGAGGCTATGTGTAGACTACAGGCAACTGAATGCATGCACAATTAAAAACAGGTTTCCCATTCCCATGATTGAGGATCTATTGGATGAGTTAAATGGTGCCAAAATATTCTCAAAAATAGACCTGAGGTCAGGATATTACCAAATCAGAATGAAACCTGAAGATGTTCAAAAAATTGCATTTAGGACTCATGAAGGGCACTATGAGTACACTGTCATGCCATTTGGCTTGACCAATGCTCCTGCCACCTTCCAGGCACTCATGAATCAAGTTTTCAAGGCTCATCTGAGGAAGTTTGTGTTGGTTTTTTTTGATGATATATTAATCTACAGTCCAACTATGATGGAGCATGTGCAACATTTAGCAATAGTGTTTGAATTACTAAAGGAACACCAGCTGTATGCAAAGAGAACCAAATGTGCCTTTGGCCTGCAGGAGATTGAATACCTGGGGCATGTAATTTCACAAAAAGGTGTTGCTACTGATCCCCAGAAAATCATAGCCATGACTGAATGGCCAACACCCAAAAATGTCAGAGAATTAAGGGGGTTTCTGGGTCTGACAGGTTATTACAGAAAGTTCATTCAAGGGTATGGAGTAATTAGCAAGCCCTTAACTGAACAACTCAAGAAGAATGCCTTTAGTTGGAATCCAATGGCTGAGGAAGCATTTAATAACCTCAAAACAACAATGACACAAGCTCCTGTGTTAGCTATGCCAGACTTTACTCAACCCTTTATTATAGAGGTGGATGCATGTGATAAGGGAATTGGAGCTGTATTAATGCAAGGCAAGAGGCCAATAGCCTTTATTAGTAAGAGCTTGGGTATTAAATCTCAGGGTTTGTCAACTTATGAGAAAGAATTTTTGGCATTATTGACAGCCATTAACAAATTGAGGCACTACCTAGTGGGGGGGGGTTGTTCATCATAAGAACTGATCAGATAAGTCTTAAGTACTTATTAGAACAAAGAATTCATACCACCATGCAGCATAAGGGTTTATGCAAATTGTTAGGGCTTGATTACAAAATTGAATATAAAAAGGGGATTGAGAATGTGGTTGCTGATGCCCTATCAAGGAGGAGTCATGATGAAACCCTTAATAAGGAATTGATGATGGTGAGTGAGTTGATTCCAGCATGGGTGGAGGAATTGCAACAAAGTTATGAAGGGGATGAGTGGAGCAGCTCACTGAGGAAGAAGATTCAGGAAGGAGAGATGGATTCCAACAAATATTCCATTCACCAAGGCTTAATCAGGTATAACAATAGAATTTGTGTTGGGGGCAGCAATGAATGGAGGGCAAAATTGATACAAGAAGTACACAATTCTAGCCTGGGTGGTCACTCTGGTATACTGGGGACATACCAAAGGTTGAAAACCATGTTTTATTGGCCAAAATTGAAGGAGTCTGTGTACAAGTTTGTTAGTGAATGTGACATTTGCCAATTGAATAAAGGAGAGCATACACCTTCTCCTGGGTTATTACAACCATTGCCAATTCCTTCTCAGGCTTGGTCTAGCATAACCATGGATTTTATCACCAATCTTCCAAAGTCTGAAGAAAAGGAGGTGATATTAGTAGTAGTAGACAGGCTCACAAAATATGCACATTTTCTCTCACTGTCTCATCCTTTCAAGGCTTCAAATGTGGCCCAAACATTCTTGGATTGTGTATATAAGTTGCATGGGTTGCCAAATGAGATTGTCTCTGATAGAGACCCTATTTTTACAAGCAAGTTTTGGAAGGAGTTGTTTGACAAGATAGGGGTTAAGTTGAAGTTTAGCACTGCCTACCATCCACAAACTGATGGGCAGACTGAAAGAGTTAATCAGTGTGTTGAAAACTACTTGAGATGCATGGTGTATGACCAACAGAAGAATTGGCACAAATGGCTCCCATTGGCTGAATGGTGGTACAATACCAACTTCCATACCTCCATTAAAACAACACCTTTCCAGGCCCTATATGGCTATGCCCCTCCTCAATTTCCCATGGGATCCCCTCCAAGAAGTGATGTGCAAATAGTTAATGAAGTAATAAAGGAGAGGCATCAAGTATTACTAGAGTTGCAACAGGAATTAAAAAGGGCTCAAGAAAGGATGAAAAAGTTCTCTGACAACAACAGGATTGAAAGGCACTTTTCAGTTGGAGCCTGGGTTTACCTCAAACTGCAGCCTTATAGGCAACTGTCAGTTCAAGGACAATACAACAAAAAGCTGGGGATGAAGTATTATGGGCCATTTGAAATAATTGAGAAGATAGGTCCTGTTGCATACAAGCTGAATTTGCCTACAGGTTCCCAAATCCACCCTGTGTTCCATGTCTCTCAGCTTAAGAAGAAGGTTGGAGAGAATGGCAAGATAACACCAAACCTGCCAATGATGGGACCTGCTGGTAATCTGAGGAATAAACCAGTCAAAATCCTAGGGAGAAGGATGATCAAGAGAAACAATGCTGCAGTTGTTCAAGCACTGATCCAGTGGTCTACTCAAACTGAAGAAGATGCTAGTTGGATTGACTATGATGAACTTAGAAGGGATTTTCCCGATTTTGCCCTTGAGGACAAGGACAGTTTGATGG
Organism: Rhynchospora pubera; assembly: GCA_028095005.1. Lineage (NCBI taxonomy): Eukaryota > Viridiplantae > Streptophyta > Magnoliopsida > Poales > Cyperaceae > Rhynchospora > Rhynchospora pubera. The sequence goes on from CM051460.1 coordinate 283,230,802, forward strand.
GAGGAGGAATGTCAGGAAATGGAAACAACAAGGTTTATGCTGGTGACCGTTGTGAGATTGACTTAGTCAAGTTGCTGTGCTAGAGTGGGGACCAGAGTGAAGAAGAGATTGGAGATGGGCTGGCGTCATAAAAAAGAGTAATTAGTTAGTGTCTTTGGGCTGTTAATTAGATTTAGGCCCATTACTGGAATAATGAACTGGAGAGGTTCCTAGTTAATGCATGGAGTTGGTTAGTTTGTTAACAGTGTGGTCCCATTTGTCAATTTCCTTACATTTTTTTTTATTTTTTGTAATTGTTGCATTGAGTTGTACTAAGCTGTAGATATATAAGTCGCAGCTGGGAAAAGATATTTTCAAGCAGAAATAACATTTTGAACTCAATCCTTCATCTCTCTTCTCTTTCTCTCCTATTCTCTCTTCTGACCTCATCCCAAATCCTCTCTTCTAACCTCAAATTCACTCAAAAACTAATCAATTCATTATGAAATTGAGCAAGTCCATGACAAGAGATCGGAAGAAATTATACTGAATAGTGAAGAAGAATTGTCAGCTGCTCGATTGATGAACAAAATTGAGAAGAGAGATGAGGCACTTGAGGGACTCAGTGGCATTAGGAGATCAGTCGTAACTCTTCAAAAATCGAGGAGGTAGAAAACCGAGCGAGCAGATTGAGGAAGCAAAGGAGCAGCACATGAACGGAGGAATGGTACGCCGAGAGAAAAATCAAAGAAGGTCAGAAACAGAAAACCACAGACGGTCTAGGGATACCAGGTGTAGGAAGAGACGAAATCCGTACGATATCCACATGGCGTGGAGGGCTTGTGTCAGAGAGGAGGAGAGAGAGCGGGGAGTCGCTGAGAACTCTCCAGAAGAACTGCATCCAACGGAGAAGAAGGAAGAAGAGTAAGATCGAAAGGTCAGGATGAGAAATCGCTAAACCAACGATGCAGATTGGATTACTGTTCGAACAATTGTACGCGAACAGTAGTTTCGGAGGCGGATTTAATTGTGCCGAATAATATATGTTTTGATTGCTGCTGTATTTATTTATATTTATCATTGCTCATGCTATTTTCGATCTTTCTACTGATGCAGATTCCGCTTGCCGCTTAACATATTTAACGTCGTGCCATTCCAACTGGAACGTCGGATTAACAATTGGAAAACCCAACGTGATAAGTATGCTTATTAAATCAATCATTAATCAATTAGAAAAATGATTGTTCAAGCTAACTAGTATTTATCTGATTTGGTCACTCTTCTTACATGTCACAGGTTGGCATAGAATAGTCTAGTTTTAATCTTATCCCAAGCAAAAGGAAACCAGACTGTCGTTCACGTGCTTTCCTTGTTTAGGATATAAACCGTATCTAATGTGGCTTCTATAGATGTATCACAGCGTGTGGTATTCTACACAATTATTTGGAATTTGTATTTTGGAAGCAGCAGTGACTGTTTTGTAGGATTTATGTTCAAACATTGTAATTTTGTATTTTATCCAGTAACGTGTCGTACGAGACTATTTCTCCCAACAAATAGAAAAGAATGACACGGTCAGATTAAGATGCAAAAATGTCATAGGATTTTATTGGATTAACAATTAACTTTCGCTATGCTATGTTATGCTAGATCTTACAATCTGATATAATAAATTTTCAAACCAATAATATGATATAATTTGTCTAATATTTGAAGGAGGCGTTTCGCATGAAGTTAATCTAACTTGTAAATTAATAAATTATAATCAATATGTTAACCTGTAATTATACAAAAATATTAACAATCCTTAATTTCAAAGATATATGGTATTGTCATTTGTCACCTTAAAAAAAAATTATACGGACAGCTTTAAGATTCGGGACCAAAGGAGTTCAACCCATTCACGGATCTAGCAGTTCATGCCTATCTATTCTACTCACAGTCACAGAAGACTCCAAAGTCCAAACCTTTCTTTCGTACTTTCTGTTTTCTAAATTCTAAACTAGAAACCTCTCCCCTCTGCTCACTCCACTTTCACTTGCCACTTTTCTGGACTGAAATTGAAATTGAAATTGAGATCAAGAATTCAAGATGGCAGAAGAATTGGAATACTTGTCAGGGTTTGGCGCCCACTTGTCATCAGAGGCCATCCCTGGCGCGCTGCCACGTAATCAGAACAACCCTCTCCTCTGCCCCCTCGGCCTCTACGCCGAGCAACTCTCCGGCACCTCCTTCACCTCCCCTCGCCACCTCAATCAGTGCAGGTGTTTCCTTTTCCTTCTCACTTCACCTTTTCTTTTTTCTTGTTATACAATTCTAATTGTTAACAAAGCATCAAAATTGATTGGTTAGGATGTCAATTCCTTACAAGTTCTTGCGTATATGTTTGGCCAAACTTTGATCGCCTACTAATTGATTGTCCAGAATCAGTTGTTTACCTCTTATTTATTTATTTTTTGCATTGATCAGATTGAGCTTAGAGTTGTAATTCACACCTAGTTCTAGCCAACATTAACTTCCTGATCCTCAGTAATGCTTAAATATAACTAATTTTCAACTTTGGAAAATGAATGATGCTTTCTGGACCTTTTGTGTAATTTAACCTTGTAAGAAACTGGAATAATAATTGATCCTTTATCTATTATTTTTTTTACATATATAGTTGGTTCTACCGAATAAAGCCTTCGGTGACCCATGAGCCATTTTACCCATGCATTCCCGGAAATAAGCGCCTCATCAGTGAATTTAATCAGCAGACAACATCTGCCACACCAACTCAGTTGCGATGGAGGCCGGCAGAATTTTCGGAAATTCCAACAGATTTTATTGATGGGCTGTACACAGTTTGCGGGGCTGGGAGCTCTTTTCTACGGCATGGCTATGCTATCCACATGTAATCTCATTTGAAAATTTTTAAGATGCCAAATTCATTGAATTCAGTCCTCAACTCTATTATTAATATGTTTGCCATAGGTATGTGGCTAACAAATCAACGGAGGGGCGTGCCTTTTGCAATGCTGATGGTGATTTTCTAATTGTTCCTCAGCATGGAAGTAAGTTTTTCCTACATCCAAGCAGATAAAAATTTTGGCTCCTATCTCATATCTTTTCCACTATCAGACCCTTTCCATAGTACTTTCGTTAATTATTCTATTTTTTTAGTAGTTGTGTCTGAATATTAGATGTTGTTTATCTTCTACAAATTACATTGGCTTATCTTTATTGTTCAAGTATGTCAAAAATAGGAAAGCAGAAGGTAAAATTTGACAGTTATCCAATTGTTGGCATAACCCAGCTAGTATGGTTTTCAATCAATCATGAATTTCACTAGTTTGTATATTATTTTATTGATTCCTTTTGACCTTGTGTCAAGCCCAGAGCTTTTCATCACAACTGAGTGTGGAAAACTGTATGCTCAACCTGGTGAAATAGTTGTAATTCCTCAAGGCTTTCGTTTCTCAGTTGATCTGCCTGATGGAGATTCCCGTGGTTATGTTGCCGAAATATTTGGCACCCATTTTCGGCTTCCTGATCTTGGACCCATCGGTATGAAATATTTATCTCTTGCATTGCCATTATTATTTACGACAGATGTTTTTCTTTCTTTTCTTAAATGAGGTGTAGGCGATTAGCCTATATATGTTGATTCTTTCTCAACATTGCTGATTTCTGGGTAGAGTTAAGAACAACATAACCTTTAAATTCAATACTTATGCCTGGCACTGTAGCATCACATAGAATTGGGGGTTAATTTTTCATTATGAGTTATGACATTTGAGTATTTTTCTGTACTTGTTGAGTAATTTTATTTTTATTAAGGTGCAAATGGACTTGCTGCTCCAAGAGACTTTCTAGTTCCAAAAGCCTGGTATGAAGATGCCTCCTATCCCAACTACACAATAGTTCAAAAATTTGGTGGAGAGCTTTTCATGGCGAAACAAGATTTCTCCCCATTTAATGTGGTTGCATGGCATGGGAATTATGTGCCATATAAGGTATCAACAACACTTTCAGAATCCTTTGCATTTTAAACTCTGGTGCTACGTTATGAATTAATCACGACTGCTTCCAACAGTCATAGTGCTGAACATGGAAAGATGTGGTACAGTGTTTTGAAGTTAAGCCCAATTAAGGTTGAGATTTGATTTCTAGGAAACCAAATCCAATGTATCCTCTAGTAATCTTCAGGCGTGTAATTTATATCCCTATTAAGCCTCAATTTTCTTTTGATTGTGTCATAGAGGAAAAAATTAAGCACAAGCAAAAACTAAAAAAAAGTTGCTAATGATTCCATAGAAGATAACAGCTGTTCATACTTGTATAAATTACTGCATGGTATGGTACTGATCCTCTATTCTAATTCTTGATAGTAAATAATGCTGTATATTTTGTTGCAAACTTTTTTTTTTTCCAGTATGATTTGAGCAAGTTCTGTCCATTCAACACTGTCCTCTTTGACCATGGTGATCCATCAATAAATACAGGTGATTAATTTTTCTCGTGTTATCTCTGTAAAATTTAGAGGTACAGATACAGCTGTTACTAGTTGAAATAGGAATGGAAATTGTGAACTATATTCTGAGCTATTCAATTTGTAACTTTTGGTTTCAGTATTGACAGCACCAACTGATAAACCAGGAGTTGCACTACTTGATTTTGTGATCTTTCCACCTAGATGGCTAGTGGCAGAGAACACCTTTCGGCCTCCTTATTACCACCGCAATTGTATGACTGAATTCATGGGTTTGATCCGTGGAGTTTATGAGGTGAATAGTTTTGGATTAATAGTACTAAAGTAGTCACAGTACAGATTGATTTACTGCTGATAAATTACTGAAAAGAAAATACTGTTATTGTAAGTTTAAGCTCAAATTTTATCAAATAAGCTTCTCTAGCTTTCGTGTTGTAGGCAAAGCAAGATGGCTTTCTTCCTGGTGGTGCAAGTCTTCATAGTTGCATGACTCCTCATGGACCTGATACAAAAACATTCGAGGTTTATTTTCCCTTGTTGTCCTGTAACTCTTTTTTAATTCAAAAGATTGAAGCATATTTTGTTATTGATATCTCATCCAATCTGCATGTTAATCCAGTTGCCAAATTATATACTGCATTCCTTCAAAGCCTTTCATCATGTCTATGCTCACTGTTCATTTTATCATTAATGTTTTGTCTAATTATAACAGGCTACAATTAGTAGGAACGAGGTCAATGAGCCATTTCGAATCGAGGGAACACTAGCTTTCATGTTTGAGTCGTCTCTTATCCCTCGTGTGTGTCAATGGGCACTCGAATCTCCCGGCCTCGATAAAGACTACTACCAATGTTGGATTGGCCTCAAGTCACATTTTTCACATAACAAAGAAACTGTGGATGAAAATGGAACTAAATCCAGTGATATCCCTCAATCTTGAAGATAGAGTTGCATATTTTTACTCATAAGGTGGCACAAGGGTAATCTGTCATATTCACCATGTTGTGCATAATAAAATATGTTGTATATTATTATTAGTTGATGCGAACAATGCAAATAAATGAATAACAGAATTAAGTGATCACATCTTGGTATTGAAAGTGTTTCTTTAGAAAGAGATGAATTTGTTGAATATAAAATAATTGTCAGATATTGAAGTGTTGTGCGAGTTGATAGCAGACTTGGAGGTAGAAGAAAGTGATTTATTGTCGTTTCGGAAGTATGAAAGATGAACATTGATAGATGATCTACATGACTCAAAACCTTATGGCATAGACATTATCAAACGAAGTTAAAAAAGGAACCGTCATTGGAAACTCATCATCTCAGTCTCTCAGACTTCTCTTTGGAAGTTTTGGGTATTACCCAAAAGTAACCGGGCCAGAAAGGCTTTTACAATTTTGGATACTGGTACGGATGCTGATAGGTTTGCTTAACACACTTTTCTCTCTACCCACAAATACAACAAATACGACGATATGTGAATTCGTCATAAAATCATTTGCACAACCGGATATACGAAACCATAGTTAGATACACAAATGCACCTCCAAACTCCAAAGTAAAGCCGTTACAGCCAAACCCGTTTTGAGTCCAAGCCCTTTCATTGGAGAGCATGCCAGAAAGCTATCACACTAAACTACACATAATAATATATTTCATCTATTTGTTTGTTACTTTGTTATGTGGTCGGCTTGTTGCAATAAGCAATCCCATAGACGATATTACAATATGAAATGATTTTTTCCACAGAGTTGTCTTTCAGTACTGTCATGTCGATATATCGTTTACATCGTTTACAGTTAGTCTAATTATTTTCCTTGTAAATATAAATCAGCATGATTTGATAATACAATACAGTGTTTCTGACCGCCAAGTTGTATACAATAACCACCTAACTCATAAATTCAAAACAAAGTTTCTCGTTACCAGAATTAAAAAAAAAAGAAAACAAAATTGCCCCTAGGGAATAATTGGAAAAAAAAAAATCACCTCTTGGCCCTCTTTACAGTTTTCAATTCTTTTCCTTCTAATTTCTCTGCCAAAACCTTTCTCTTTTTGGACCCTTTATCCTCTTCCAGATCAACATCATCATGTTCATCCTCTTCTCCTCCCTCTTTATAGATAGGCAGCGCAACCGACTCGTTCGACTTTATATGAATTGATCTTATATTATGCCATTTCTTCGGCACGCATCTAACCGCAGCCTCAATTGCCGCCGCAACATTCTCAACAACCTCCTTTCTCTCCATTGAAACCCGGCCAACTCTGACCCCCTTACAATGTCCTCCTTCCATTTCCAGCCGTGTCGAGCCGAGAATCTCCCGAGCCTTATCAGCCCAAACCGGGCTCGACAGATTAACCGGCACCGGCTCCTTACTTCTCCTCTTCTTCTTCTTCTTGCTATAAAAAGCATCACCAAGCAGCGAAGGAAGCCGGGCGGCTATTTTACGATCAGCGAGGAACAAATCGAAGGAGTTGGAGAGGTCGACAAGCGACTCGCGCGACGAGTAGAGAGATCGGAGGTCGGCGAGAGAGAGGATTGTAGGGGAAGGGTGTAGGGATTGGGTTTGGATTGGGGGATTGTTGGTGAAGATGCAAATGGAGGAGAAGAGGGAATGGGGAAGGGGGAGGCGGAAGGAGAGGGGCCGGCCGTTGTGAGGCGTAGTCACGAGGGAGAGAATGAGGTAGATGAAGTTGTCGGAAGGTGGCGCCGGGTGGCGCCGGTGCCATTTGAGGAGAGCGCCGACAGCTCGGTCGATTGTTTCAGGCGGGAGAGGAGACATGGCGATTAGGGTTTTAGCAACGATACGAGAACAAGGTCAAGCTGTGACGTTGTTAATGGCTTCATGGCACCAGCATCCTCTACAGCCATAAAAAGAACTGCTCCAAGCAGTCCTTTTTATTTTTTTAAATTTGTTTAAATTTTAAAATTCAAATGGAGAATCCAAACCGTTGATCTTGTTAAGTTTTATCGGCGATGCATTTTCATATAAGTTTTATAAAATTTGAAGTTGATTTGATACTTAATTAAGTGACCAAATTATGAACGTATTAGAATTAATCAAACCAGGTTCGTTCATTTGTTGACCACTTAATCAAGTATCAAATCAACTTCAAATTTTATAAAACTTATATGAAAATGTATCGCCGATAAAACTTAACAAGATCAACGGTTTGGATTCTCCATTTGAATTTTAAAATTTAAACAAATTAAAAAAAGTAAAAAAGGACTGCTTGGAGCAGTCCTTTTTATGGCTGTAGAGGATGCTGGTGCTGGCTTCATGATGCTATTTCTGAGCTATTGTGAGATTCAAGGCTAGTAATTTTGGGCCTTGGATCAGAATTTGGGCCGAGATATGCGCGTTAAAAAGTGAATAGTGAGGTATGTAACTTTAGAAAACATTAGAAGCGAATTAAGGCCCTACAAGAAGCAATTTCTATTCTTCGCTAACACAGTAACACTGTGAGTTGTGAACTTGTGACATGTGATTTGTGAATATGTGATGTGACAACGACAAGAATTCAAGATACAAAATAGACGGTGAGGGAGAGGTGAGCCCCATTGGAACGTGCATGTGCCACATATATGTCCAATGCACGGTGCATTGATGTATTATTCTGCATATAGTGCCAAATTATACACTGTTCAGTTACTCTTAACCACTCAAAATGAAGGCAAGTGTTTAGCAAGCGGATAATTATGGCTTTATTTATGACTGTAGAAGGAAGATATCAATTTCCTTTGAACTGTTAGAAAGTCTCCCAATATCATCACTCTGGCTTATCTTTATCTTGACTTTATTAATTTACTTCTGATCTATTTTACTTGACCTCTTTGCGAATATGGAAACTAGGAAATTCCTAGCTCACTTTGTATCATTGTATGAAGAGAGACGAATGACAAATTGACGATTTTAATGTTTGTATCATAGCAGGCAGGCTGTCTGATATTTTCCAATAGGTAGAAAGGAAATAACTAAAAATGAATAACTAACCTAGCTATACGTCAATTCTGAAATTGACTTCCTTTATTAGATGAATTTCTCTACAAATACATTATGCACAAACAATACATTCAACTCGTTGCCTTCACCAACTTGGTTATGGCTGTGGAACTCTCGTCGCACTCGAAGTCGTCGTATCTTCTGAACACCTCTGCTAAAAACAAGCATGCTGTCCAGACCACATAATCCTTTGCAGCACACTGCTTATTGTCAGGCGACGGTGACCCGGTCTGAGGACCATTCGACCAGTAAACATAATTGAGAAGCTCTTTCCCTTGGTCGCCCATAAAACGGGTTGGTACGAATGACTCCGGATCCTGGAACACTGTTGGGTCGCGCATTACCAGTGGCTGATATCCACATAGGAGCTCCCCTTTGGTTACCTGAAATCACAATGAGCAATTACTTAGGCACATTAATTTAATATTGATTATTATTTCGTGTCAAGTTGAACACCAACTGTAAATTTTGACAATCCTCCAAAACTACATAATCCGAAAAAAATGATTATCCTTCTAACAGTTAGTCTAACTTTAATATATTAACATTTCGAGATAAAATGAACATAATATTCTCGATAGATTCCTTCTTATCCTAATACTTTCATGAATTAATTCTAGCACGTCACAATTTTTTATAACAAATATTATTCAGGTGCAAATTAAAATAATTATGTCAATGTTAATTGTGTATAAAGCTTTTCCCATATAAAGCAATAAATTGTGAACATCTTGAATTTTGTACTATAAACATTGATAAATTTCTAGCCACTTGTTTTTTCAATTGAGTAAATCTCTGTTTAATTAGTAGAACTGTAATTATCGAAAGAAGTTTTAATTTTCGAAGTTTAGTTTCTTACAACCAAAATTTTACTATTAAAGCAGCTGCTCCTTTCTTTCAGGAAAGTCTAGTTACTATTTTTGCGTGTTAAACTGAAAGTGCTAATTCCACAATCCATACCTTGAATGCGGCATCATTTGAATTTAGGACAAAATCATTCCTTGCCCTGCCATATTGAAGCGGGACCGGTGGATTCAATCTTAAAATCTCATACACCGTCGATTTAACAAGCTCCATCTGCTTCACAGCTTCAAACCCCAATTCACCGTTTGTGCTTTTCAGTACTCTTCTCACCTCGTCTCGTAAATTTTCTCGCAATTTATTCTTATCCCTTCCAACTGTGGTTATCAAGCTCGGGAAAAACACTGTGAAGCCTCCAAAGGCATTGAACCCAAGCACAAAGAGTATGTTATTGATTGCCTCGTCCTTCGTCATGCCGTACTCGCTTGTGGCTCTTCCTAAAACTTCTTGTCCTTGCTTCTCTACAAAGTTGTAGAGCTTCTTGTATGGGCCACTGACGAGTATAGATGGGTAGGCAAATGAGTGCAGAAATATCTCCTCCAATGGTTGAAGGACGCCTATGTTTGCAATGGGCAGCAATTGCAATGCAAGCCATGTATCTAGGAAAGCAAAACCATTTTCTCCAATAACTGTATCTGTTGATGGATCCGCTCCGACAATGCTTTTGGTTAGAAAATTGAATATACATTTCTGGAGCGGGACCAAAAAATTCGATGAGGCAGCACCTATATTATAAAATCATAGATATGTAAGGATTCATGATAATTTTGCAAAATTTTAGAGCATGTCTCAACAAATATCCTAGAACAATTACCGTATGTACCAAATTAATTAAGTGCACTACGGTAATACCACTCAAACTATCAAATTAAGTACATTACCCTTGGAGAGTTCCCCTTCAATTGTTGAAAGCATGATTCCAAGACTGCCAATGAATTCATCAACCCAAACCTTGGCACTGCGGCGAAGCAGATCAAGACAAAAGGACTTGATGCGGCCATGCGTCTCCTCAGAGGTGTCTTGGTACACAACAACACGAGTTCCACCGGTAAATGACACATCAGGCATGAAATCACCAACTAGCACGTCACGCTTGTCAACAAGTGCCGGGTCAAAGAGGGCACTGAAGGATGTGCAATCGAGCACCGCCACTACACGTGGATCAACACTTGTGAAGAAAGGAAATGTCGGGGGCATGTTCACCCGAAAGATGGTGCTTTTAAGATTGGCCATGCGACTCCGGAAAAATGTGTCTTGACCCTGGAACCAGAAGTAGTCAAGTCGATCCTTTAATGGGCCCAGCACCGGGAGGCCGTAATTGCCCGGTATTGGCCTTGTTGGCAGTGAAGTCACAGTGGACATGGATATGATTGATCTCATGAAGTTGTGATAACTTCTTTCCTTATGTTCCCCTAATATCTATGTATATAAACTGTTGATAAGAATGGAGTATGTGTGACCAGTGACCTATAGCAATGGCTTGATTGAAGTATATTTACCATGTGCTTTAATTGATGTGTTTGAGAGATATTTCGTTGATTCATCGAGTCTTAGCTTTTGAAATGCATGGCGTGTTCTCTTTGAAAGAGACAGTGCCTTGGTCGATTGCTCGTGATACATATGATCAAACGCCGAGTAAATAGTACCGTTCAAGGACCATTCGTAATCAATTGGGATCACTCAATAGATATGTAAGATAAGGTAGATTTGTCTTTTCCTATTTTGAGCTAATATGAGGTCCCTTGACATAGAATATGTGCAAGAAAAAAGCTTTTCAACAGTGCTGAAGAAAGAAAATAAATCTGTTAGTAAATTATGATCACAATGAGACAAATTTAAAACTGTTTGAAAATTAATATTTAATATTTTAAAATTTTGTTCGTTCATCAATTTCATTTTTCGATGGTGTTTTTCTTTTCCAAAGTAAAATATACTGGTAGCCTCTGAAATTTCGATTTTGAAATTTATACCAACTATGCATGAGCCATTAATAAGCATTGAAAGGTTAACTAATTTTAATTATATATAGTCCCCTGAGATGAAATCATAGCTCCGCCCCTACGAGTTAATATGTTCAACGTGATGTGTCGTATCGTGTTAAGTGAAAAAATTAGTTATTATAATTTAGTTTAATTTTTTTTACTGAAAATTCATTAAAAATTACTTAAATAGTTTTTAAAATAGAAAAATATAATAAATGGTTGAAATATATTTTAACTTAATATATAAAATTAAAATTAATGATTGAATAAAAGTTATTAATTTATAATATAAACTCAATATAATTTAATAAATTTTAAATAATATTATTATTTTTTCTATCAACTCATGTCACATGTTGTGTCGTATCGAGTCACGTGTCAACTCATGTCGTGTTAAGATGAGTCAATGTATAGAAATTTTCAACATGACATGACTTCGATACGGCAGGCCGACATACACTTGTCGTGCTAATTCTGTAAACGTGTCATTTCATTTTAGAAAATAATACATTAAGAAATAATTGAAACGTTTTAGAAAAAATAAGCTTGCTTAATCAAATTAGAAGGCCTCAGATCCGACCCGTCCCGTTGAAAGATGAGTTCAGAAATTTTGCATTTAGTAAAAAAGGCAAATGATTGAAATAAGTAAAATCTGAACGCACGAATCTCAAAATACTGGTTTACTATAAACAGCCCAGATCATGCTCCAATTTTCGTACAATTGAACTGGAGGCTAGATAGGAATAGGTTGGAGCTGGATAGCACGCCGTGTTGCGGGTCAGAAACGCTGCATCAAATCATGCGCCGATCTTTCGGGAGAAAATGGAAGAGTCGTCTACTTTGGCTTGTTTCATTTTGTATTAATAATTAAATGAAATTGGGTTCCTTAGTTCCTTTGCGTCGGATTCAATTTGGATCTTGCTCGTCAATGATATATTTATTGGTCAAATCTCCAACGCGAGAGATTTAACAAAGAAAGTTGAAAGAGAGGTTCTCCTTTTAGTGAGCGTTTGTCATGTTATTATCGAATCTCTTCCTTACACCAGGTACTAGTTTACTACTCTATTCAAATGCTTGTCTTTCCTTATTTGGGTGGTGCATATTGTTTGATACTTTGATTCTTCTTCAATGAGAGTACAACGTTGGAAAAAAAAAAAAGAACAGAAGAAGGCTATGCATGGTGGGTGTTTGATGTAAAGCTTCAATGAGCTTTGGCAGAAGTAGCACCTGTCGTTTAGGCCCTGTTATTCAATATACAAGTGAACTGTACACAATGTGAATTCTTAGATGGATATGTCCATTCATTAGGAGAGAAATTTTACAACATATACAAATTAATCTCTCTACTAACAAGATAGAGGATTTGTTAGAAATAAGGCAACAATAAAAAAAAATATGCTAATTGGTTTTAATCATTGTGAATGTTGCTCTATATGTTCCAGAATTTGGATATGAAGAAATCATGTATGCTTTTAGAGAAAAGCAGACATAGATCTTTGAGAGCTATTGGTGCTCAAATTATTGCTTTAGTATCTTGTTGGGCACAAAATGTGAAGGTAGGGGGTGAAAGAGCAAATTTACGAATTGTTGCCCTCTACTGTTCAAGTTACCTTTAGTGAATTCACGACCGATCAAGGATAATTTTGCACTTATCTGACGAGTGCAAATGCAGATATTTGCCGTTTTGCTTTTAAATGGTTGTTTGCTGCAATTGGTGCATAAAGGCCAGTGTATGGTCTTTGTTAGCTTGTTTGTTTGTTGGATTTCTGTGAGGAAACCCTTAAGTTAGTGGGTGGGTTAAACAGTTAGTACCGATACCAGTGATACTGGTGTTTTAGGCACCTAATCTGTATAATTTGTGTTCATTGCATCTACAGTAGCATTGAATTCTGTTTGCTTATTGCGCATTATGCTTCTTTTTCTCTATTTATGCTGGCATGGGAATGCAACAGGCTTTTCATTTTAGGGTGGTAATGGTGATTTTTTGTGATTATTGTAACCGTTGTTAACAAAAGCTGGCAATAGATGCTGGCAACATCTGTTGCTTTTTATTACAAAAATTATATATATTCATTCATTTATTTTCCAATGATGCTGCTCTTTGTTGGCCTATAAGCCTATTAACTCAGACTAGCATACTTGACATTTTAACAGGTGCTAAGCTTCCATTGTACACTTTTAGCAAGGGTAATGCTGGTTATGCCTTGAATTCTTTTGCTGAGAAACAACCTTGCTCTCCATTCCTCGATGCACTTTTCAAAGCGGTAAATGGCAAGGCCTCTTATTGATGTGATTGTTAAACCATTCAGTTAAAGAAATTAATTTTCTTTATTATTTTTTTTTTATCAGTGGGAGGAACGGAAGACCAGAGGCTTGTTCCACCATGACATTACCAATTGTCCAATGGAGGTGTAAAGTTTGTTTTATGTAAACTTGATTCATACTATGCATGCCATGCCTTGCAGTGCACAGCATGAGATCTTTTTGGTAAAGTGCCAAGGACATGTCCTATCCGAACTAGATTAACTTACCATGTTTCTTTTGAATCAAAATTTTAGTTTTGTCAAACCTCAATTTCTGCCTCATGTTTTGTGCTTATGCAAATTGACAGTACTGTCCTTTGTGGTGTATTGATTATTAATCTCTCTATAATACATTGTGCTTGAGCAAAATTTACTCTTTGCAGATTCTACAAGGAGAGTTTGGATTTATCACAACACTAATAGAAGGGCGTGACCAAAAGAAAAGGCCTACTGAATTCAAAATCGACCAAGTGCTTCAACCATTTAACAATGAAAAATTTAACTTCACAAAAGTGGCAGAAAAGGAAGTTATCTTCCTGTTTGAACAGGGCAAGACAAGTGGGACTGGGTATTTTGAATGCAGCAGCACCACTGATGGCTGCTATTCTCCAAATGCTATTCTAATCAATGTGCGTATGAACTGGATCACTTGGGATTTTACTTTTGAGAAATCATTTATCAGTTTTCTGCAATTGCATAGTTCCTTGTAATTTAGATTGTAAACTTACTGGCCCAGCGCATGTGTTGTCCTCTTGTTGGAGTCAAGGGCTCCCGCTTCCTACAGAGTCTTGCCCTGGAAAATTTTGTTCTAGGATTTTAGTCATTTCTAGTTGCCCTTGATTCGTTCCTGGTCAATTTGGGGTTCAGGTTGGCAAGTGTTGATAAATTTTTTGTTGGTTTATTTGAGTTTTTAGTCATTTAAGGTTGTTAGCATGTGAACATTGCTTTTCAATCACAGTCAATTATTTCCTAGTTGGTTTATTTTTAGTCTGAGCTTGGTTTGGTCTTTAGTTAAGTTGAGTTGGGTTTAGTAGTTTTAATTGCAGGTATTGAGTCCATTGGCTATTAGATTGCTCAGATTCTGTTTGTATGGTTCTGGAAAAAAGAAAATATATTGTCATGTTTTGTTAAAATTAAAAAGAAAAAGAAGTCCTTGAAAGAAATATTTGGGTTGAATTTAGGATGTTCTGGGAGGCTTTTGGATTTCTATAAAAGAGTTGACAGCTCTAATTGATGTCTTACCATAGCAATAAGGGCATGAAACTATTTAGCTCATACAGTGTTGTGGTGCTATTATGCCTTTACTCTGTTGTAACTTCAAAATCAAACTGAAAAAACTTACAACTACTCATAGTTCTTTTGTAGGTTAGCCCAATTTGTTATGGTCATGTGCTTTTAATCCCTCACCTGCTAGACTGCTTGCCACAAAGAATAGATCATGACAGCTTCTATCTGGCTGTTTGTGTGGCAAAGGAAGCAGGAAGTCGCTATTTTAGAGTTGGTTACAACAGCCTTGGTGGTTTTGCCACCATAAATCATCTCCACTTCCAGGTTTATTCTCTGCGCCTTTAACTTGGCAATCATTACAATATACTTATATCATTAGCAGAAGAAATGAAATGTGAGATATAAATAAGTTATATGTGTATCTTTCACATATAGATTGCGAACCTATCAAATTTTATGCAATCTGATTCCTGAGTAATATTTGATATTTCATCGAAGGTTGTCAAAATTAAGGCTTGCAAATTCCAAATCATTTGATGAATGGTAAAACATGCAATGCCATCTTTTCTCATAGTACTTGTGTTTATAGAGGCATATGTAATGTTAGATTCCATTTGTAGAATTGGTTGTATTGATTATCAGTATAGTCAAGTTAGATTCATTGTCAATTCATTATGACCCTAAAGTTGGTATATTGGATATCTGTTTTATTGACACTTTTCATGGCGACTCCTTTTTTTTTTTTGTTCTCCTTTTGGTTATTTATACTTGGAAATATGGATCTGTATTCTGTGGTGGCTGTAATAAATAAGGAAAAATCCGATATGAACCCCTCAAATCTTCTTCAATCGGAATTTGAAGATTTGAGGGGTTTATTTCCAATTGGAGAAAATTCGACAGGTTTATATCCAATTTTGCCATGCTAAAATTTGAGTATTTGACCAAAAAATTAATCATGAATTCCAAGAGAGTGTTTTGATTTTCTTACTGTACTAATTTTGTATATTTGGCACCAAAACTGTACCTTCTGGGTTTGGTGAGTCGTGCTATCCTATGATTCAAATGTATGAAACATATGAAAATATTATACAAATTTACTTCCAATACAGGCCTATTACTTGGAGGCAGAGTTCCCAGTTGAAAAGGCTGAGACTAAAGAAATCCATACTTTAGAAAGCAAAGTAAAAATCTCTGAACTGACAAGTTATCCTATCAGAGGCCTTGTCTTTGAAGGAGAAGCTAGCCTTGATGACTTGTGTGCTGTTGTTTCCTTATCTACTGTTTTGTTGCAAAAGGAGAACACACCTTTCAATGTTCTTATATCTGAGTCAGGAAAAAGAATCTTTCTTCTATTACAGGTTTAACTTCACTTTTCATCTGTTAATGCATTTTTTTCCCTTTTGTTCTTCTTTCATTATAACTTTTCATTCTATTTTTGGTTTCTAGGATTGTTTATTGATTACACTTCATGTTCTGACCAATAGTATTCTTGCAACTGGTGCCCTGTAGACCTGTACTATGTCAGCATGATTATTTCTAATTGAGATATAATTTGTGTTTATTTTTTGACTACTGCAGTGCTATGCCAAAAAGCTGGCATTAGGACAAGTGAGGCAAGAATTGGTAGAAACACAAATTAATCCAGCTGTATGGGAGCTAAGTGGCCATTTGGTACTAAAACGAAGAAAAGACTACGAGGAAGCAACGGAGATGACCATATCTAATTTTCTGGCTGAAGCTGCTTTGTCCGAAAACCAATTCCAGGAGGTGAAGAAACACATTTTGAGTTCAGTTGTGCAAAGGATTTGCAAATCATAAACTTTTGTAATTAGTGGCCAAGGAAGATCTTGCCATTGAGGAGCTGCTGAAATTAATTCTGAAAATTCTACTGCATCTAGCTGATATCATAAAGAAAGATTGACATAATATTCATTTTGACATTAATTGCTCGACTAATGAATTTTTCCCTATTTATTCTAGATAGTTGCTGTAGTTGATTTCCAAAAATAGCTAAGCAAATCTTATGACTCTAGACCATGGGGTCTTAAGTAAAATTATACTTTCTTATCCTTTGATTGTTTGAAGAATCATGCTTTGTTGACTTGGAATGGAAACTTGTGCATGCAGTTAGTCCACTGAGATGCAACTTTAGCATTCAAGCCCAAGCAATATTTGTTAATTATTTTACCAATTAGTCCCTGTTTTTACTTCCTTTTACAGCTATGAAAACCGAACGAGTGGCATAGTGGGGTGCAATCATATCATCTGTTCCCAATTAATTGGAGTGCAGTTGCAGTTAAATACACCTCTCTATAATTTAATGCTGCTTTGATAAATAGATTTTATAGGTACTTAGAGGGATATTTTTGAAGTGCGCAAAAAAAAAAATTTTAGTCTATGGACTCTGGCCACTGTTTTTGTGCATTTTGCTTCCGATATCGTATGTGCCTCTCAAATTTTTTTTTCCCTTATTCAATTTCGAAATAAAACGAAAGACAAATTGCAATAACTTTCATAGAGTTTGGACATGTAAATACACCCCATATCCCACTGTTTTTTTGTGTGCATTTTGCAAAAATCTTAATTAGAATATATTTCTTATTTTCTTCAGATTAATATTACAGTTTTTTTCACAAGTAAAAAAAAAAAAGTAACTGTCATAGAGTTGATTTGACAAGAAAGTCTATGGAAGTCAGTGTCTTGCGCGATATGTATGGTTCAAAATTTCGATTGGGAATATCTTATTGAAACCTTTTTTATAAATAAAAACAGGAGTAACTGTCATCGAGTTTAGATTAAAAAAAAATTATATATATAGTGTGAATCTATATAGTAAAAAATCACATTGCAAACTCTACACTTCAAACTTAAAAATTATTTGTAATAAATAACCGTCATCAAACTTTTCTTATCATAGACTTTTTGTTTTTTTTTTTTGGGTCTTATGTCATAAAAATGCCCCACACAGTATTGTATGTATCTCGCCTCGGCAAAATCTGGATCACCTCAAACCAAAGGATACGTAAGACGACTTGTGATGTGGTCTTTGTCGATTGATTATTCTGCCTATATCATTTCTAGTGCTGCCAGAGGAATGATGCAACTTGTTAGTCTTTTTGTTGACTTGGACTGGAAAAAATGGTGTCACAGACTCGCAATAATAAGTCCACACTCCACAATGGTTCGCATTAGCATCCATGCCCAACAAAACATTATCAATTTCCTATTTTATTACAACAACCCTACCTTTTTTTTTTCTCTTTTTGTTGATTAATTGTACGTTGGAGACCAAAAATGATATTTGATTTTATACTTCTTTTGGCAACAAACAAATAGAGTCTCAAGTGCCTTTTATTTCTTAATTATTTGGTTTTATGTGTAAGAAAAAACTCTTTTTGTTGTTATACTTGCCTTGAACAGTTGAACTGATGAATTATATTTGGAGTCTAAATAAGCACCGCAGCAAATCGCAAATTCACTGAGGATAGAAAACTAAGATCCTTCCAATACATGATAACGACCTCTGAATCCCCAACTATTGACTAGTTTCAATTTTCTTTTTTTCTGTTGTTGGGAATAAATTAAAATATAATTCATTCTCTATATATGTACTATGACAGAAGACTGAAGAATGTGCAGGGAAAATAGAAAAAATAAAAAAACCAACATTGCCTCCATGCCTTTCTTCCTTCAGCAAACCTTGCTAATTTCTCTCATTTTTCTCATATTCTATCTCGATACCTCTTTGGCTGAGCCTTTTAGTGCGACCTTCTACAGTAAACATTGCGATGCCAATGTATCACTGTCAACTAAGCTATTATTCGGTGCTTCAAATTCCTTCAGTATTTCCAATGGCATTTTTTTCGGCGGTGGCGGTCGACTCAACAACTTCCTGTTCCCTCTAACTAGCAGAGGCTTCAAGCGATCCTTTAACACCACCGGGCGGTCCAGGCCCAACACCTTTTACTTTGAGCCTACTCAAGTGCACCTAACCCGCGACAGGGGTATCCTTAAACTTGAAGGAACTCTTGTGCTTAAAGGAGCATATGCACGCATAGAAAGCAAAAGTCATCCTCGACAATATTACCATGAGCACCGCAAAGTTATTTTCAGGTTTTCGGGTTTCTGGTCTCAAGAAACCGGGAAACTTTGCATGGTAGGGCTTGGTGATTATCAATCATCTGATGAAGATCACATCGCTGATGCTCGGTCTGCAGTCTTAAAACTCGAATTTCCAAAGACATCAAACATAACAACAAGTGTAATTAATGGTACGATTACGAGCACAGCCTTGGGATCCTCTCCAGCCTACTTTGATCCAATCTCTCTTCAGGCCTACGAGCAAAAGGCTTATGAGTATACTATCGCCGTGCATGCACAAGAGTCCTGCTCTGACCTTCCTGAGGCCGGATCTGTAGCCACAGAGGGTGATTCGATTTGTGCCAATTTGGAGAGCTTCATGCGTGGTGAGTCTTTTTCATCGAGGAAGCTTGTAGCTCTTCTCGGCTTTGAATATATTACCATAAGCCAACTGAAGTGCTCTAGCAATGGAAGAGTGCATATGCTAATGGTGCTCTCAAATCAAGGTGCATACTTCCATAGCAATACACCTCTTCAACCTGGGAAATCCCTGGTTGCTGAGGGGGTTTGGGACCACCAAAAGCACAGGCTCTCCCTCTTAGCTTGTAAAGTTATTTGGGAAGAGAACCATTCCTCTGCTGGACCGAAGATTGGAGATTGCAATCTTGGTCTAGTTATCTGGTTTAGTGCTACTTTTTCATTGAGGAATCGTAGTGCCATAATTGGCCGGATTTGGAACACAAGCAATGGGGGCAACAACCATGCCAACAGAAAGGTTGTTCCTATATACAGCACAAACAATTTAAATTTAGTAGTTCCAGGATCGAAGTATGTATATACACAACTAGACACTGCTAAAATGCACTGTAATATAATTAGAAATCCTGACCATAAAATAAAGAAAAGGTATGCCGATGCATCGTTGCATAGGGATATGAGTTTCCAACTCAACGTTCATGATTCGAATGGTAAATCTACATGGGGGAGCTTAGAACAAGTGTCAGTTGATGAGACCTATCATGGTAACCGAAATGGAGGTTTTTTTCAAAGCGATTATATCGACACCTACAATATAAACACAACCTCCTCGTCAAGGCAGGCCGATCAGAATCGAACAATTTGGAATGTAGGGTATGTTCTTAGTTACACTTTTTGGAGTAAACAGTTCAGGGAGTCGGTGCAGATCTCAGCTGAAGGGATCTACCACTCCACAACGGGTACACTCTGTTTGGTGGGTTGTAGGTTACCAACTTTCAAACACATGACAAACGGTACAATTGTGGAGGATGGAAATTCAACGATAGACGATGAAAATTTGGATTGCAAAATCTTCATTCAGATACAACTTCCTCCACTGGATGCAGAGAATGAAAAAGGTACAGGAACAATCAAGAGCATGAGGGAGCCCTACTCAGATCCATTGTACTTCAAGCCTCTCAAGGTTGAGTTTTCTGTTTTTGGTGGATTTGTATCAACCAAAACATTTGCAAGGATGGATGCTGAAATAGTCATGGTAATAATCTCTCTCACCCTCCTTTGTGCCTGTACATATTTGCAGCTTCGCCATGTGGGAAATCATAGTAAAATTCTTCCCATGATGTCGATAACAATGCTTGTAGTATTAACTACGGGCTGTATGGTTTCCCTCATTTTAAACATCGAAGCTGTGTCACGGAAGCGGCAGTCTCTTTTTGAAAGTGAAGGTTCGTTTGACATTAGCAATACGGTCAATACTATTGTGAGATTAATCACCTTGGTAGCGCTCCTCATTCATGTTCGTTTGCTTCAATTGGCATGGGGCTCAAGATCAAAGGAAGAAAAAACAAAGGATATATCACATGATGCTGAAAAGAAATCGCTCATGTTGTGTGTACCTTTGTATTTTTCGGGAGTTGTAATTATTTGGTTTGTCCATTCATGGTTCTCTGAATTTGATCATACAATCATGGAGGATCTAGCATGCTATGTCGGTTTGATGGTAGATAGCTTCCTGCTCCCTCAGATCATTTTCAACATTTTTTCCCAATCAAAAGATAAGGTATTAACTCCCTTCTTTTATGTTGGAGCAACTTTGGTGCGTGCTGTGCCACACATCTACAACACATACAGATCATGGCGATACATGATAAATTTTAGGTTGTTAGACATTTATGCTAATCCTAGTGAGGATTATTATTCGAGATTCCTTGATGTAGCTGTTCCTGTTATTGGATTAGTATTTGTGGTTCTGGTATATATGCAACAGAGGTTTGGGGGAAGGTGCTTTCTTCCTAAAAGGTTTAAACGGGATGTAGGTTATGAGCTTGTTGCTGCTTCTAATACTTAATTTTCAGTTTTCTTAGTATCCAATGTAATAGCAGTGAAGTTAAATAAGTTTTTATGTATTGTTGTAACAAATTAAGAATGTCAATTTCTATATGTAGAATATTTATATATATAATAATTGTGTGTTCAAATATTTTCATTTGAATCGCGCATTATATTATGTTTGAGAATTACTTGAGATACCATAAATAAATGAATTACTCTACATTTATTTTAATTTTGGTTAAACTGGAGGGACGCTTTTGTTCCAGAAGCCAGTGTTTCAGTAGCAATTATATAAATTAAGAAGGCGAAGAACGATTAATAATAAATTAAAAAGGCGAAGGAAAAAAATCTGATGACATGTATACCATCAACCATTATTAAACAGAGCAATCAACCATTATTAAAATTAAGTAGTAGGACGAAATAGTGAAGCAATCAACCATTATTAAACAGAGCATATAACTTGACTTCATGGCCAGATATATTGAAGTTACCAAGAACAAGATGTGACATGTATTAGAATAAATCTGATGACTTGAATATACCATCATTTTTTTGCTTGTTACAGTAATTGAATATAAGTCTATTTTATATGAAGACCCTAAAAAAAAGTCCATTTAATATGAAATGAGAAAAGCATATTAATTGAATTATAACAAGTTCTATGAAATTAACTACAATCTTGTACCAGAATTACAGGTAGGCGAACCAGCACAAACAAGCAGTCTCCATTTATATGTTCTGTCTGAGAGAGAAGAAAAAAAAAAAAAAGGGAAAAGGCTAGCATCTGATTGGGTTAAAAAAAGGCTACCTCATAAACCAACTTTCTTTACATTTTTTTCCTTTCTTTATTATTATTATTTTTTTTATTTTGTGAGGTGACCTCTAATGAAAACCTGAAAATTCCACTGAGAAATCAAGTAGGAAATTTTCCTCTCTCGTGTTGGACTAATGGGTAGAGAAAAATCAAACAGACGGATAACGTTCTAAACTAGTTTAAAATTATGTGGCAGCGCTTTATATAGATGCCTGGTGTACTTTTGTAGATCGGTGAGTAAACGAAAGTTTGGAGACACTCAGGCTCAGTTTGGATGAGGTGTGGGAAGAAGGAAAGAAGGAAAAAAATGAAAAGAAATATTGAAAAGTGTGTAATTTTGTGATGAGTTTGGATTATTTATAATAAATTTTTTTTTCTTTCCTTCTTCCCACACGGTATCCAAACCGGAATTGCTTTCCTTCATCCGCCTCTTTTATCATCCCTCGTCATCCCCATTTAAAACGCGTTAATAACTAATTCTCCTCTTCTCACCCCATCTCATCCCCTCTTCGCTAATCCTTTCCTCTGTCGCTGATTCTCATCCAATCTCCTCTGGCTCCATAACTATTAGTCCGTATTATATAACTAGAACTAAATAAAATATGCTATTAGTAGAACATTTAGTATATTAAGTAGAGGCACAGAGGAAAGGGATATACAATTGTAACAGTTCTAGTTAATATATTTAACAATTCTAGTAATATACATAACAGTTCTACTTAATATATATATAGGTTATACTTATATACATAACAGTTCTACTTAATATATATAAATGTTCTACTTATATACATAACAGTTCTACTTAATATATATAAATGTTCTACTTATATACATAACAGTTCTACTTAGTATATATAAAGGTTCTACTTAGTATATATGATATTAAGTAGAACTATTATGTATACAAGTAGAACTTTTATATACATTAAGTGGAATCTTTATGTATATAAGTAGAACCTTTGTATATATTAACTAGAACCTGTATATATTTTCAAGTAGAGCTATTATGTATATAAGTAGAATCTTAACTAGAACTGTTAGAATATTTATGTTTTTTAATCAGAACAGTTATACCTTTTAACTAAAACAATTATATGGTTTCGCTCATTTTCAGAGGAAGAGGAAAAGTGAGCGAAACAGAGAGGGAGAGAACGGATCAATGCTGGGAGAGAAGGGATGAGCGCTGGGTGAAAGGAGATGAGCACTGGGAGAGACATTTCCAAAAATAGTTACAATAAATTTCCAAAAATAAAAACGCGTTTTCAGGAATGACGAGGGGATGATGGAATCGGGGATGATCTTTATCAGTCCCGTATCCAAACGGAGCCCCAAATATTTATGTTGATAATGAGGATGCTTCCTAAGGCGTCTAAGTTTAGAGAAGCTTCAAGCTAGTATGTTAAAATCCCATGCACATATTAGGTTGTTTTGTATCGGCCTCAGAAATTCTTTGTCAAGACAAAAAGAAAGTAGGAGCGATGACTTCATTGACTTGACTCAGGTCAACGATCACACTCTTATTATTTCTTATCCTTTTTGACTGGTCAAAGAAAACGAATCCTCTAGACTCTAGTCAGCGGTCATTGCCCGCTTTTAAAGATTGTAACTTTTCTTTGGCTGGAATTACTGTATTTTTGTGCTGCCAAGTGGTAAGGAGTTGGCCACTTAGTCTAATAGTACATTTCAATCTATGTTGTTCATGTATTTATAGCTCTTTGAGATTGGGATCAGCGGTGTCAAATGCGCGAAATGGAAGCGGAACTGTGGTATGTTCCATGTTCGTTTCATTTCAGGTAATGAAACATAAATCGTGTTTCGTTTCTGTTCAGCTTTAATGGAATAGAATGGAATTATCGTTCATTTCAGTTACGCGCTCATTTTTCTTTGTAAATTTCTTCTTTTGAGTGTTCCATTCCCTGAACGTTGTTTTGTTTTCGTTCCATTTCTGAAAACAAAACCATTTTTCTCTCTATTTTTGTTCTGTTTCGAATGGAACGAAACGGAAATATGCGAAACGGTATGGTATTGACAGTCCTAATTGGAATGATAATGAAATCTGATATGAAGTATATATGTGGAGTCGGAATTGTGTTAAGTTTGAACCTCTTTTTTTCTATTTTAAATTTTTAGACTTGGTTTGATTGGATTTTGTTGAAAGATAATAAATTTATATTCGCAACTATTTTTTATTTTTCAGAGAAAACTCCCTTTTTTTTAATATAGTTTTCAGTGAGAACTCATCCAGCGTGTGGTTTTAATACAAATTAAATTCTTACATTTTTTTTTGGTGGCTATCGATAACACCATATCCCTTATAGAACAGAGCTATTGGTGCGAATGGCTATCGATAACACCATCCCTTACAAATTAAATTTTTACTCTTTTTTTTTTTACCAGTCTGTTTATGTTATGTGTTAGATCCAATTAATATTCCTAGCCAATCCAGTCGTATCTCGCTCAGCTTTTGATTTTTAGTGAATTAGTAACATTATTTTTTAAAATAATATTTAAATATTATATAGGACACCACAATGCAGTTTTTGCAGATAAAAATATTAATGTCATATATTAATTTGTAAAATAGCTTTAAATTTTAACTAACTTTAGATTTAAAAGTGCCTGTCGATTTTAATTAGCTGCCAATGCCAAAATAGGCCTTCCCCAATTAAATATAGGTACTTCGAGAATTTTTGTTCCAGCAAATTTTTTAGGGCCGTTTGGATCGCTTAGAAATAAGATGAATAGTTTATTCTTATGCGGAAAATATTGGGAAGTGTGTAACTTTGTGAAGAGTTTGAATGGTTAGGAATAAATTTTCGTCTAAAAAGAAACTATTCCTCTTATTCCTAAGAAATCCAAACGACCCTAAAAATTGTAACGGCATAGAATGTTGTTTGACTAATTGCGTCATCCCAGCCGGACGAATAAATCTTATACGATCCGACCCTTTCCTTGGGAAAATTTATCGTTGGTCGTTTTGTTGATTTGGATTGGAACTATCAAATATTAGTGCGGATAAATAGTTTCTGTGACTTAGAGTAGAAAAGGCGAGCAAGTCCTCGGAAAAATAACTTTTGGATATCGACGCCTAAGAAAAAAAAAAAAGAACATATTATTGAGTTCTAAAAATATATATATATATAATACTAGTGTTTGTTAGTGGAATAATAAGAAAGTTGCTAACTATTATTTTAAGCTCGTCTGCAAAACATGTGAGTATGTGACACTTGCCTTGTAAAAAGGTTCATATTCTCTATCAGTTCTTATTGCAAAAAATTGCAATTTTTTCACAATTATATTATTATTATTGTGCAAAAATTTCCATGTTACTAAATTACTTTTTTCTACTATTAGTGCACTAAAAGATAGAATTCTCAAGTTCCGCATAGAAAGTTACGAAAACAAGATGATTAACATAGAAGAAATAACTAATTACTTTTGCCATGTAATATAATATAAGGTCGGCGTCATGGTTCGAAATTTCCAAAGTTTTGCAGCATATGACAAGCATACATTGTAATAATTGATCCACTAAAAATCGTCCGGTAGCGACCACTAGTGCCTTTTGTTGACTCGTCCCAACCAATGACCAATTAGAGAACACTCGTTTAGTCGTTTTGAATCTTTTGGCCTGGTTGAGAAACTCACGGAGTCACGACTCACGGACTTCATTAATAATTCAATAGACCAATTAATAGCCTTTATTCTGAAAATAGAACTAAAAGATGAAAAGAAAGGTAGGAAAACTTTGATAGCAAGCAGAGACTCAGAATTAATTCAATTGCTCTCTCCATCTATAAAAGATTCTAAGTGATACTCTTATCATTAGTGTAACAGAAAGCATGACAACTTCTCTAACCTTATCACGGCAACTCCTGCCATATTTTCTTGCAATCTTCTTTGCCTCTCTACATACTTGTTTAGCTAAGCCTGCTATTGCTTCCTTGTACGCACAACACTGTGAATCCATTGCACCTGAATCCTCACCAACAAAATTACTTTTTGGTGCTTCCAATTCCTTCCTCATATCTGATGGCTTCTTTTCAGCTGGAAATAGTACCAACCATTATCTCTTCCCCTCTCCAAGCACTGATCACCCCTTCATCCATGACTCCCCACCTCCTAGCATTTTTCATTTCAAGCCTGGTCCAGTTCACCTCACTCATGATGACGGCACGCTGCAGCTTGAAGGATCACTTGTGCTTGTCGGAGCAATGCTTCCAATAACCCGTAGCGGAGGTATCAGTTGGAGTAGTAACAACCGTAGGAGAGTTATTTTCAAGCTCTCAGGTTTCTGGTCTGAAGCAAAGGGAAAACTTTGCATGGTCGGTACCGGAGAATTTCAGCCTCCACAACACGATCCTATTGCCTCCACACTCTCTGCTGTCTTAAAACTTGAATTCCCGAAGGTCTCAAAAATCAGAACAAGCATAATTAAGGGCTCCATCGAGAGTTTAGATATAGAAACTTCATCGACACACTTCGAGTCTATATCCCTTCTAGCCTATGCTCAAAGAAGGTACAATTACACCGTGACAGAGCAAGCAGAGGAGTCCTGCTCTAATCTTCCTAATGAGGAAACCGCAGCATCTGATAGCATGTCTGTCTGTTCCAATATCCAAAACATCATGCAGTACGAGTCGTTTACCTCTAGCGACCTTATTAACTTTTTAGGATTTAGATTCTTATCAACTAGCCAATTAGTGTGCTCAGATGATGGAAAAGTGCATATGTCGATGTTACTCTCAAATAAAACAACTCGTCGTTGGTATGGTATTCCCATCTTGCCGGGAAAGTCCCTGGTGGCTGAGGGGGTTTGGGACCACCATAACAATAAGCTTTGCCTTATAGCTTGTAGTATAATTGGTAAAGCAAACAACCTGTCAGTTGTCGAAGATTGCTCTCTCGGTATTACTTTTTGGTTTCCTTCCTATTTTTCTCTGAAGCAGCGTAGTTCCATGGTTGGTCGTATGTGGAACATGAGCAATAAGGGTACTGACAATGATGGACATAGGATATTTTCTCTGTACAGCACAGAGAATTATATAAGCTCTTCTGTCCCCGGTTTGAAATACAATTACACAGAATTAGAGAGGGCTAGAAAATATTGTGAAATTAAGAATACAAATCCCAAGAAGACAGGGAAGTACCCGGATGTCCAGTCATATATGGACATGAGGTTTGATCTTTCCGTTAATGATGGAAAAGGTAGATCTGAATGGGGAAATGCACAACTGATTTCAGTTGGTGAAACTTACCTAGGGAACCAATACGGAGGTGCTACGGATAGCATGTACGTCACTGGAGGCACAACAATTCCATCAGGCTCGAGCATGGTTGATCAAAGCAATACCACTTGGGATGTCGGATATACACTCAGTTACTCATTTTGGGATGGGAACAATAGCGACTCAGTACAGATCTCTGCCGAGGGCATATACAACTCTACAACAGGTACACTCTGCTTGATAGGTTGTAGGAAACCAAACTTTCGGCACACAATACATGGTGAAATTTTGAACAGCAGTGCAAGAATAGATGATAGAAATTTGGATTGTGGATACTTCATCCGATTACAGTTCCCTCCAATTGATTCAAAAAATGTGAAAGGTAAAGGCACAATCAAGAGCACAAGGGCCAAATCAGATCCCTTGTACTTTAAGCAACTTGAGGTCACTTTTTCCCTCATGTACAGATCATATTCAATGCAAGAATATGATAGGATGGATGCAGAAATGATCATGGTTATAATATCCCTCACTCTCCTCTGTGCTTGTACATATTTGCAGCTCCGACATTCGAGAAGGCATAGTACAATATGTCATCTAATGTCAATTACAATGCTTGTGGTGCTAACTCTAGGTTGTATGGTTTCAATTATTTTAAATACCGAGGCAATGATTGTTCGTGCTCGTAAGGATCACCCCTTTCTACGAAGCGGAGGGTGGTTCGAGACAACCAATGCTATCGCAAGGTTGTTCAACATGATTGCACTCCTCATCAACATTCGTATTCTTCAATTAGCATGGAGCGCGAGATCAAAGGAAGAAGCCACAGGAGCTATCACTCGGGGTGCTGAGAAGAAATCTCTGGTAGTTTGTGCGCCTTTGTATATTATAGGAGCTCTAATTGCCTGGTTTGTTCACTCGCGCTCCTCCAAAACTCGCCGTGCAATATTGGAGGATCTTGCACGCTATGTGGGGTTGATGGTTGATAGCTTCCTGCTCCCTCAAATCATCTTCAATGTGTTTTCACAATCTAATGAGAAGGTATTAAGTCCATTCTTCTATTTTGGAGCAACTTTGAACCGTGTTGTACCACACATCTATAATATATACAGAGCATGGTGGTACCCAGGAAATTTTTACAATCCTTCCAACATTTATGCTGGTCATGCTGATGACTACTATTCTACACTATTTGATGTAATCATCCCTTTAGAAGGAATGTTGTTTGTGTTTCTTGTACACCTTCAACAGAAGTTCGGTGGGAGATGCTTCCTTCCGAAGAGATTCAAACACGGTGCTGATCATGAGCCAGTTTATGGTTCTAATATTTAGATTTTTATGCAAATAAATTGGTCTTCGGAATAAAAATTAATATTTGTTGTTGTAGCGGTATCAGATACTTTCATGTAGGATATCTGTATTTGACTTTTTTTTTTCTTTTAATACATTAGTAATTTTGTGTGTTTGTATTAAACTTGCTAGAACTTTTTCTTCCACCTTAAATTTGCAAGCAACTTCAAGCATGATCTGTATTTATATTATCTAGTTTCATAAAGCCAGAGCATGAATAAGTCTTTTATTGATTTTATGGTTAGTCAAGGTACGCACTAATTAACACTTGATGTAGTCGCTTTGATGCGACTTGGTTTAATTTGACACCATTTTTTCATAATACTAGTTTGGTCTTTACATTGCATTTTCACAATTTCTTCTTTCTAGTGTTCAAACTAAACATTTGTCGTCTTTCAAATCGACGGCAACCAACCAAGCGTAGAGTCAGTTAAAGTAAAATAGATAACTTTTGGTTCCGTTTTTTATCCTTACTCTAAGAGATTATAATATTTTTGAAGCAATAAGCCAATAATAGCGCTAATACTAGTTATTATATATAGACAATATTTGAACGTGGAAGTCACTCCGCCGTTATCCTACAAGTAACAGGTTCAATTTCCGTTAGGCGCGAAAGAGAATCAAATTATATTTTCCAGAGTTGACTATGCCTCTATAAATAAACGATCTCTTATTTCAAAAAAAAACATATATATATAGACAATATTTTAGCAATAATAACAAATTAAGTCTAGATGCTTAGGTTGCTATGCGAATGAGATCACCATTCACCAAGGCCCAAAAGGAGGCCCTGTATACGCCCTTGGAATTACTAAGATGGTCTTGGACAAATTTATTTTTGAAAGAAGACAGAAGACTGTTACTTTCAGGTAAACAGAAAAAGGCCTAAAATGATACAACATATGCATGGGCTCAATAGAAGAATGGACTTTATAACTGAAATTTCTAAAGCAGAATTATTGATGTTGACCGTAGGCCTGAAAACGACGACCGTTTCGACCGTCTTTTCGTTTCGTTTCGTCTAAAACGAAACAAAACGGTTAAAAATTTTGGTTGCGTTTTAAAAACGAAACGGTTAACGCAAGTATGAAATAGTTTCGTCCATGTGTATTTTCGTGGTATTTTTCGTGATTTCGATCGTTTCGTTCAAAACGAAACGATTAACGCAAATGATAATCAGTTTCGTATCCAAAACGCAACGATCAACGCAACAGTCCAGTTGCGTGATCGTTTTACATGTTATGCACCCCTAGTTGACCGTTCTAGAATTGTTTAAATTAATAATTTTTTTATAACAGGAAAAGAAATGATTCCTTTTTTATTGTACTACAATATCATTTTATAAGATTTTGATGTGTAGCTATCTCAAGTTGATTGCCTTAATAAAATTGTTTGAAATATGAAAAAAAATAAAGAACGTGTCGATCGATCTCTGTGTACTATTGTAACATTACTCTTTAAAAAAAAAAAAAAAAGAAGAAGAACGTGTCGATCGACGGAAGGAAGAGCAATTCGCAAGAGTTAGGGTGTGTTTGGTATAATGTTAGAATAAGCCTTATTTCGAATAAGACTTATTCGGGATGAAACTAAACGCGTCCGGAATAAGTCTTATTCCGAATAAGAGTTTATTCAAGACCTTATTCTAATTCCACCATAATAAGGCTTATTCAATAATGATACCAACCACAACCTTAATCGCCTAGCGGAGAATGATAGGGTCAAGTGCTCTTAAAATTTATACCATTATCTCACTTTAATAATTACAATATCAAAATTTGACGTGGAAGTTTGCCCCGATAAATTTGTGTACCTTTAGCTCTCAAAATCATTATTTTACAGTAAAATTTTCAATCTTAAAATCTTATTACCACGTGTGAAATTTTGATATTATCTTGTTCTATACGGCACATCTGTATAAAATTATACAATGTTTTTTACGTCCGTTAAATAAAATAATTTGCCAAGTTAATATATTGAACTAATATTTAGACAGTTTTGTATTTGGCATCATGAAGTTGCATTGATATCATGGAAACCTCATTTAAATAGATTAGGCCAGCCAAAAGTTCTTTATTATCCACTATAAATAAATAACATACACTCCCAGACTAACCAATTAACCATGCAGTTGGTGGAAAATAAAAAAAGGTAGTGCCCCACTTGTCAGAGAAATGGAAAGTCGCTTTTGATTTTTGATGAAAGAGACAGGCTATAGCCAGAAACTGGTCAGTGGGACGGATACATAAAGATTTACAAAGAGCGACATTCCCCTTGGAATTTTCCTTTCTTGCCCTTGCAACTTTTTCCAATTCGATTTCCGCCCTCGACGCTTGATTTCTTCTTTCTCCTTCTCTCAGGTGCGATCTCGATCGATTAATGGTGATTTCGTACTTTTCCTTGAACCTTGATTCAACGAATGTTGTCGATTAATGGTGATTTCGTTGGATTCGGAGATCCTCTTTTAGTTTAGTTTATGTATGGTTTTGGTAACTTGGATCTTTCGAACTATCTGAGCGAGCTAGCTCGGAATCCATATCGAAGTCGTTTCATTTAAGGTCGTAATTTGTTGTTGTTTATCTGGGGAAAAGATGATGTTGATTTGATAAAATTGATGGCAAGAGGCGAATAAATCTGTCTTTTAAGCTTTCTTTTAGGTCAAATGATCTGATCATCCAATTTTTCATTTGAGGCCCCTTAAGCAAGGACCAGGCTCCTAGTATTAGTATTTTGTGAAAACATTACTCATATTTTAGTTCCAATTGTAACCATCCTCTGGTGACAGGCTAAATCAGTATTAACTTAACCAGCACTGACTCTTTTAAGAAATCTGATACATTCTTTCCATTGGTGTACAATACTGATTCAAGCCATTTAAATGCTTCAGTAAATAATCCAGTCCATATACAGTAGCCTTCAGTTGCAATCAATGTTATTAAAAAAAATATTAATTTGTTGCCGAAATTACTGGTACCAAACTATTAGAAATCTTCATTGTGGTCTTTGTTCCCGTTTTTGGCAGATTTGCTAAATGGATTCAAAACCAAAAGCAAAATCAAACCTGAATCCGAATGCTGCTCCCTTTGTGCCATCTTCAAAAAGTCTGTCAATCAGACCCTCGTACACAACAAACCCAAATCCACCTCTAGTAGAAGACAAGAAGCATCAGAATGTACCCAAGGAAAAGCAAGAGAGCTCTTTGTCAGCTGCTGAGGACATGCTTCCCAACTCCATTTCCTTTGACTACGAGGGAGAGATGAGTGATGAGCAGAGAGTGGTGGAGAACATCTCCAATATGTACCCGGAGATCCCCATGGACTTCATAATCGAGTTTGCTGGGGCGCATGGTTATGATTTTGATCTGACTGTTGATATGCTCGAGCAGTTCTATGTTTCTCAGGTTTTGTTTTCTTCATTTCAGTGAATTATGAATTAGTCCTTTATGTACCTTGCATTGTCGTCTTTGGTCCAAAAAGATTTGAAGTTTCTCTTTACATTGTTAAACTTTTCTAGAGTTGAGCTAGGGCATATGGTACTTTCGAAAAAAGGCACCTCACATTTCTAAACTGTTAATGCATATCAAGTTCATGAATTTCCAAATGTACACAAATCTAGGTGTAAATTCAACTGCTTGGAAGCCTCAAGCACATTCTTTGCAAAGCACCAGAGCACAAATCAACTTAGAATTTTCTGTCATTTCAGTTACATTGTTATGCCTTTTTTTCCCCCTTTTACCTATGAAAACAAATGGTCATTAACATTTCCTGTTTTGAAGGGGCAAAAAGCCATCTGGGCCCAATTCTTATTTGTGTGTAAAATTGAGGGAAATCATGTTTTAACATATGCAATTGATCTTTTTCTTTTACTCTTTACCAGCTATTTAAGTGCTACCTTTATTAAATAAATAATTTTTTTTTTATCCTTTGAATGACAGATGAAGCGAAGGAGAAAATTTTGTGTTGACATTTTATCCCTGAATGAAAAGTTTGAAACCTTTATATTTGTGGGAAGAGAAGTTTTAAGTTTGAGGGACTAAACAGGAAATTGACAATTCTTTAGGGACTGTTTTGTATACTCTTAGTCTGTCAGTCACTTGGTCTTTTGAAAAAGAAAATTATTGACCAAGACAAGCTAGATGTTTAACTTTATGCACCTTAATATAACAACATGAACACACATAATGTTTACAGAACTGCTTAATTTTAATGCATTGAGATACATACATTTTTTTCCCTTGGTACGTACTTACATATCTAAAATATTTGCACATGTGAGATTTGCTTGTATATAATGGACCTACATTGGACACCAAGTGCCTGAACCTGGATAAGTTTTTTCTTTTCTGATCTCTCATATTGAAGAAGGAAAGTAATTTGGGTTATTGTTGCAGGGTGAAGCTTCGGAGAGCCAGGATGATGTGGGCCCAGATCCACAGAAATCAAGACCTGGTGGTAGTACATAGGCTCCATTATCATGTGGCGTGCAAGTCAGACAGAATTCTATATTGAAGTACTTTCTTAGATCTGACAGAATGGAAGTAGTGTTTTTTCCTCTTATTTTCCTGGTCCTGAAAAATTCGTGTTCAGGCTTTGCTTAACCAATTTGTTATTGGTTATTTGTATAGTTGCTATGCATTTTCTATTTTCTCAAAAGTGTGTAAATCATCAAATCTAGTTTGTAAGTTCTGCTCCGGCATGGCAGAGTAGATGAAATTTGGGTCGATTTAGGCATTACTTGTATTTTTCAATTGAAATTAGGTCAGCTTATGGCTTTATGCTCAATTCGCTTAACTTGTACCTAGTATGCTTCCGGTATTCAAAAAAAAATTTACTTTGCGCGCCATCGTAGCATTAGAATATCAAATATGCAAATGGGCCTAAATTTCATGTCTTATATAGGTAGCTCAATGAGGCTATTTCAGATTCTATTATAGGATATGAGAATTGACTGGAATAAATCGATGTTTTAGAGGAAGCTGATTTCGCAAAAGAGAAGGTTGATGTTGAATGAGTCCGATTGGTAGTTTAATTGAACAACGAAAAGCAAAGGATAATTAAATTAAAAATGTTTTTGAAAAATGTATGCCAGCTAAACGATGACCTTGCTAGTTGCTACACATTTACACAAACCTGACCTGTAAATTTGAGATTTACGAAGGGACAGTGTTTTTCATATTTACAATTAAGTTCAAGATAAACCCGCCAGTTTAACCATATAATGATTTATATAATTGCATTGCATAAAAATTGTCTACTAGCGTATCTTCAAAGAATTCCAAATGTATGATAAACTACAAAATACGACTTAGCCATCTCAATTTAGACATTGTTAAATAGTTGTCTCATTTTTTGATATCTACCAGTAGTTTTCTTGACCTTCTAGAATTGTCATTCGAACACAAAATACACTCAGAAATATATGATATCCTTTTGAAATTCCAGATTTATACGAATAACATCTAGCAAAAAAACATTTAGTTTTTGTCTTTTTGCACAGTGCTCACCTATTATAGATATATATATTACAAACTCATAATTTAGAATGCACGAGTGTCACTTTTTTTTTTTTTTAAGAAAGAGAGATGTCTTTACCATTTTTTTTAAAGTGCATACAAGATGTTGAACTTTTGATGTTTTTGAGGCCAACCTAATATTCTTATGAATCACTGCGATACATGCACAAATGTCACTTCTATTTTTTTTCCTTTGAAAATAAGGTTTTTTAAAAGAAAATAGAAAAATAGTACGTTGTGCGCCTTCCTGGAAATTTGATGCCTGACCTAGGATGCTGATTTGGCATTTTTTTTTCTCCTTATTATCTCACCATTTTGTTTAAAATAAACGGAGAACTCCCAAGAGGCCAAGACAGCATAATAGAGACTTTAATTTCACGGAACGCTACATTCGGCGCAAGTGGGCTTTAAGTGTGGAATCCACGAGTTAAATTTTTAATATATTTTCCAACAAATGGCAACGTGTCAATGATTGCTAGGCCTGTCAAAACGGAAAACAAAAACGTGATGCCGTTCCGTTTTCAGAACCGGAATGGAATGTGGCACCAATTTTCGCTGTCGTTTTAAAAAACGAAACGAAAACAGAACATATAATTATATCGTTTTACTGAAATGGGACGGGAAAACAGAAACGAAATGGAATGTGGCACCAATTTTCGCTACCGTTTCAAAAACCAAACGGAAACGAAACATGTATTTTGATTATGTTTCTGAAACGGCACGAAAATGAAAATGTGGTTTTCCGTGATCGTTTGGCATGTTTGTCAGGCCTAATGATTGCAAATATGCATCTATTCAACGTATATTGAGCTGCATAAGTCAAAATAGAAGGAGATATAGCATATGCATGCATGAACAATTGAACAGTTTATATTAGCTAGATTAATCAACCACTTCCACCAATTCCCCTGATTAGGTATCAGTCTTATCTGTGATGGAACGAATAATACTTCTTTAGGTCTTATTTTGAGGACAGTAGACATACAGCTATGAAATGTGTATAGCTAGCTACTCCACCAACCGACGGGAAGTTCAGATATTGATACAAAATTAACCTACATGACCGTAACATCAACATTTTATTGTAAAAGGATTAAAAAATTTTTCCAAAAATAATGTGCACAGAATTGATGAACTAATTTCAAAAGTACTGAAACATAAGTTTAAAAATAGCACCAGATAATTTAATTCAGATGTTGTATTATATTATAGT
Source organism: Rhynchospora pubera (assembly GCA_028095005.1). Classification (NCBI taxonomy): domain Eukaryota; kingdom Viridiplantae; phylum Streptophyta; class Magnoliopsida; order Poales; family Cyperaceae; genus Rhynchospora; species Rhynchospora pubera. Next base: position 283,266,142 of record CM051460.1, read on the forward strand.
TGCTGATGATTAAAGAATTTGCAACATTGTGGAATTAATTTTTAAGTGTACTAGAAAAGTCTACAGTGACCACTTGTCATGTCGTTAATTTCGTCTCCCCAACTAATCAACTGTGTTCATTTAATTTGTTTATAAACTATTTTGCGAAAGTGATGATGTCGGCAGGACTAGCGAGGAATGCGTATCAATTCTATCCTTAATTTTAAAGTTTAAACTGTAAAATAAGTTCATTTTGTATCAAGCGACAGGTTTTAAGCAAGACATGCATTTATTTTGTACTTTATTACAATATAATAGTAATTTTTTTATTTATAGTATTCCATAATGATAAGTACCAAAAAGGATTTTTTTTAAAGCTTATCATATAAGAATAAGGGTAAAAGTAATTTTATACATTTTATCTTATTGGTTAATTAATAAAATTTTACATATGTTAAATTTTCAATTATTTATTTAGCTACATACTGTTTTACAATTATAAATAAAATTATTGTGTAGAATATTTTATATGGATCAGTCTCCATTAGTAAATTACATTTCTTTTTTTTTCAAAATAACGAGGTCAACAGATACATAATCTAGATTTAATTTTATGGTGTTACGTATATGTTATAATTTCTAATTTGTTTGACATCATTTAATACAGGTAAATTGTAGGAGAAATTATTTTGTTCGATAACTATCCGTTATTTATTTAGTTCAACAATTAATTAATTAAGGATATAATACCGTAAATTAAATTGTTGTGGATGTGTGCAGGATAAATAAACTTCACAAAATGTAGGTATAAAGAAAATCCTTCGTTGATCCACACCGTATCTCTTCACAGTTCACACCGCCCTTAAACCCAGTCATGTGTGTTTAGGCTGGACCGCTGGATCAATATAAATCTGTTTGGACAACTTAATTAGGATATATTTGTGATGAAGTATTGAAGCAAATAATGACATATTGCAGCTACATTATTGTTTTTAACTATCAAAAGCTCAACCTACGGTTATTGTTATGTTGTATAGACTTCTAGTACAATAGATTTTAATTTAATTGTATATCAAGTAGTTTTAGCTTCCGCAATCGATTAAATTAGAGACTGAGAACTATTAATTATGTTAGATGATAAAAATAATTACATAAAAAAAAATCTGAGAAATAAAAATGTTAAACCAATCATTTATGCAAATCATGCACAGAAACGCCGCTTGTCATTGCCTGGTTGGTGCACCTTCCTATCCCTATAAAATATTATAAAAGAAGCAATTCTAGAAAACATGAAATGCTCATTAACTACTTGGTCAACTGGTCCAACTAAACACGTCTTGGAACTGTGTATAGTTGACCTGTTTATCTCTGCCTAATTTAGAAGAAAAAAACACTAGTATATTCGGCTAAGAATGTTTATTATCATTATATATGCCTCAGCTTGTGATGCATGTTGCTCTTTCTGTTCTTTGTGGTCACATACATAGACAGCATATTCATGGCCACAATCAGTTGTGCATTGGTACGTTTTCCTTAAAACAATGGACAGTTTCAAACTTCTACTAACTCGATATGTGATATGTCATGCCAAAATCAGATTTCTTAGTATTAACTAACTATTTAAGTCCATAAATTAGGTAAGCTTTGCAAATCGCCTTTGAATTTTTTGGCTTAGTAGGACAATGGCTGAGAGACAAAAAACATATATAATAATAAAAATAAAATGAAAGCAATGATAAAGCTAGGATTATTAATGTAAAATCCTACTAAAGGAAACTGACTGTCCAAATAATTAAGAATCTTTAAAAGAATTTATATTATTCCAGTCCAAATATATAAATAGTACATTGTACCTAAAACCTGTATGTTTAAACAAATATAAAAGTCTTATGTCAGATCGAATGATTAATTTGTACTTTTCTAGGCTTTCTCAGATGAAGGTATGTAATGATGTCATCTTAGCAAGAATTGTCATAAATTTCATTTTTTTTGTCCCAACCATTTCCTTGCCTTCTTTTTTCTGCACAAGCTCATAGAATTAATAGGACTTAGTTAAAACTCGGATAAACTAGTTCGAACACAAGTATTGTCTACATTTCATGCATAGGCCGTCAATCCTACCGTTTACCATATTCTGTCGTTCCGCATAATCGAAACGGAACGAATAATGGTACAAGTTTTCATTTAGTTTTAATAACAAAACAGCAAACAGAACAAGGAATAGTGCCGTTTCGAACAGTTTCACATCTTTTCAAACTGTTTTATGTGTAATTTTTTAAGTGGAACAAACAACGAAACGAAATTCTATACCGTTTCGAAAACATAATGATAAACGAAATGAAATATTGTACCGTATTCCTTAACGGAACGGTAAACGAAATGACATGTTCCGCTGTCACTTACCACGTTTGACAGCTTTACTCATGCATGTAGAGGTAGAGGAGAAAAGTTATTATTAAAAAAATAGAGTAACGAGAAATAAAGAGAAATAAATGAAATATCCTGCCACTGGGCAATTAATAAATTATGTATAAACACATAACAACTTATGTTTGGGTGTCAAAATGTTAGATATCCCGGAAGGAGTACATTAAAAGAATTCCTCAAATAAAGAGAAATATTTCACAATTTTGGTTCATTTTGATAGGGTACTCAAGTGGTGATTTTATGTCTTACTTAATTTGTAGCTCTATATATCATATACTTTCCACTATCTCAGTTGCATTTTTTTTTCCTCTCTCTCTAACTTTTATATGACGTATAAGTAAAATTGTCTTTATTTTTAATAAAAATATCGATAAGTAATTTCTAAATAACTATTAGGAAAAAATAAAAATATTATTAATTATGACGTGGGCTGAGTTTTCTTGACAACTATGACAAGGAATTATTGGATTTGTGAGTTTGTGGAGTGAAAGCTTATCCGCGGGACTGGCCAACCAACTGCCATTCGAATTCAATTTCAACATATAATAAATAAAAAAAATGTGAATTCCAATAAACCACCAAAATGTCATTTGGATCGATCCCAACCTGAAGGAGAGTTTTGAATTCTGTGCAAAATATTCTGAATATATATAATTTGCCGAATATTATATTATATGTAATTAATTTGAAATTGCCATTTGCCACACATCGTTTTCAAAAACTTTTTTTTTTAAAGAAAAAACTCAATAGCAAGGTATGTGTATACTTGGATTTAACGATCTCCATATCGATCACTAAATTAGCGCAAAAATCTAGTACTTGTTTTTTTAACTAATGAAAACTTTTACGAACTGCCCGTTATATATGGTGTCACTGTTATAAATTGCTAGCTATATGAGAAAAATATTTAATAACTACCTATCAAAATTGTACGCTAAAGTAAGGCTAAAGTGGCCACTATATATAGATGGTTGCTTACGAATTTAAGTTTGCATGGGGACATAAAATCCGTGAACTCTAGTGTTCTTTAAGCAACACACAACTGACAATTATCATGTCAATTTCTCTATGAATTTATATTGGACTCACTAGGAACACAAATATTTAGTACGCATAAACTTCATAATGGGTTAAGAATGCATGCAGTTGGATCTTGGATGTATTAAGTCCATATTCATTTATTGAGATTCATATAATAATTAATGCATATTAAATTAGTTCCCAAATACAAAATGCATGTGATTTGTTGACGTGTGTATATGCATCAAGTTGTTATATAGAATTATTATACAATTTATGACAGCTCAGTTTTTTTCTTTGTCCATGACCCCGCATGCATGTTGTTTGTCTATATAAACGGTTTGTGCATGCAACAAGCAATATCCATCAATTCTTCTGCATACCCCTTCCAAGCCTGTTTTCTAAGGTCTCTCTCTCTCTCTCTTCCTCTCTTGTATATATATATATATTAATTTATTTCAGCAGCATGATATATATGAGCATGTATCTTATTTATATTGATTTCCATTGGATAAGAAACACTCTAGCTAGATTGTGTGGTATTTGTATCTTGTATGCCATTTTGTTCAGTATACCTTGTTTTAATTTAGTTTTACATTATACTTTTTGCGCGCGGCTGGGAAAAGCTCCTGCCGGCTAATTCATGACATTTTAAAGGTCTCTATGACAAATGTTTTCATTTTAATAGGGAGTAATTATTATATCGTCTGTGTTTGTCCTGATTAGGTTAATGAACTGAACTTCGTGAATAATATTTGCCATTGCAAAGCGACCTTACAGTTTGGTGTCCGAAGTATTAGACCTTTGATACTAATATAATGTTGTGTCCAAACTTTATACTTTTAGAAATTGAAATAGCATAGCGCATCACCCGTAAAAGCATTTGTTCCCAAGTCTTACATCAGGAAGCCAAAATAATGTTAACTTGTCATAATTTAATTACATAATTTTGAAGTTAAAAACCTAACAAGTGACCATTGTAAAATACTTGAATTAATATGAATTAAAAAGAATGCGTGCTTTTGTATAAGATTTATTAGTTGGAGTCCTATAATTAATGTACGAGAAGCTAAATGTACACAAGGTGAAAACTGTGCTCAATCTTAAAAATTCTTACATTTAAAAATTCGAGATTCTTCGTACCATGTTGACGGTTTGGTCCACCTTAAATATAAATAATTAAATATACATGCATGAAGAATAATTATTTATAATGGTGCATGTGGTGTAAGTTGACTATTGTTTTCATTGATTATATGCCAATGACTTCAAAACCAAACCTTACCTAAACTAACCGCTCTCCAGCAATTGGATCATAAACTAGTAAAAACTGAGATTTGAAACTTAGCTAGCTATGTAAAAATGTGATTCTTTCCCCCATTCTGGTAATACATTTATCAATATATGAAGAGTTCTGACATGTACAATTTGCAGAAATTACAAAAATGACATCCCAGATGAAACTACATCTGATGCTGCTTTTAGTGGCAGCAGTCATGACTGTCATGGAGGCACAGCAGTTTACTTTCAGCTCTCCAACTCCAACACCAATGACACAACAGACATTACAACAAGTTGCAGCTACATTACAGCTTTATGTGGATCCACTACCGCAGATGCCTATCGTCTATGGTTTCTCTACAGAGGGAGGAAATCCAGTCTCAACCAACCTCACTATCGGCATGTACCCGACCAACTGGGTACTCTTTATATCCTTTCATTTTTCCCAATTTATGCCCCAGGAAAATTTCGACCAACATGTCTCACCACGTAGTGCACTAATTATTTTGTAAGGTATATCTTAATTGTTGCTTGTGAAAACTTGGGTTAGCGACAATGATCATTTCCTAATCTACTTTTCTTCTCTTAGAAATTTCACCGAGACCTCCCTGCAACACCAGTCTTTGTCTATGGCACATCGGCTGAAACAGCCACCTTTCCTGGCCCCACCATCATTGCCCGGCATGGTATCCCGTTATATGTCAAGTGGGAAAATCATCTTCCCGACCTACACGTCCTTCCGACAGATAACACAATCTCAGTAGCCAACTCGACCATGGGAGGCGTGCCAACCGTTGTCCACTTGCATGGCAGTGTCCATCCCCCACAATCTGATGGAAGTGCTTTTGCATGGTTCACTCGTGATTACAAGGAGGTGGGTCCTAAGTGGACCCAGACGACCTACATGTACCCTAACATACAGCCTGCGGGCAATCTCTGGTACATTATTTATTATTAATTAGTTACATTCTTCAAATTTTTTTTTTAAATCCTGAAAGCCTCTTTAGAGGTTTTCAAGCAATGCTTTATTATAAATTAGGTTAGTTATATCTAGAAAATGGGAAAAAAAAAGGGGGTGGTTTAGGCTTTAATTAGTCTTTATCACTTTGACCTGTTTAACTTCAGTCAATACCTTTAATCCTCACCTCATAACAGGTGAACAAGTCAATCCAAATGCATCTTTGTTCTCTGAAAGAATATCCAAAAGGACAGGTCAACCCAAGTTAATCCTGCTTAACAGACACTTCTTCCTCCAATTAAATCGGGTTCCACTCCCCCTTAATACCATTTTTTTTATTAGAGAAAAGTTTTTAATAATATATGAATATTTTTTATAACAGGTACCATGACCATGCTCTGGGACTCACTCGTGTCAATCTCTTGGCTGGCCTCCTTGGTGCCTACATCATCGAGAAACCTGAGGTTGATGATCCCATGGACCTTCCCTCGGGTGAAGATGACGATCTCCACCTCATCATTGCAGATCGTAGTTTCAACACTGACGGTACCCTTTACATGAACTCCACTGGTAATGTCCCCTCAATCCATCCCCAGTGGCAGCCTGAGTACTTTGGTGAGGTCATAACTGTTAATGGAAAGACCTGGCCATTTTTAAATGTAGCACGTCGACGGTACCGCTTCCTCATCTTAAATGCTAGTAACGCACGATACCTCAACCTCTCCCTCTCAAATGGCCTCCCATTCTATGTTATTGGATCTGATGCTTCCTATCTGGCAGCTCCTGTTGAAACTCAGACCATACTGTTAAGCCCAGCTGAGCTTGCTGATGTTGTTATTGACTTCAGCAACTCAACAACACCTTGTGCAGAGATTCTCAACTCAGCACCATATCCTTATCCTACTGGTTCTGCTACCACTGGTACACTGCTTAGCAAAGTCATGATTTTTCATATTAATGACACAAAAGTGTTTGACAATTCAACAATACCTGACAAAGAGGTTAATTATGCCAATGTCACTATGCCTGAACCAAGCACGACAACTAGGTACATTGTAATGTATGAATACACAACCCCATCAGGTGGAGTGACTCACCTCTATATCAATGGGTTGCGACTTGAGGATCCAGTGACAGAGACTCCCAAGGCTGGCGCCACTGAATTGTGGCATGTCGTAAACCTAACACCTGACAATCACCCATTACATGTCCATTTGGGAATGATGCAAGCCATAAATGTTACTGAGATTGTGGGTTATCAACAATTTTTCGACTGCATGACACAATTGAATGATGCCATAAAGTGTAATGTTACGGATCATGCAATAGGAAAGACTTTGCCTATACCAGAGTATGAAAAAACATGGAAAAATGTGGTGAAGATTGAGCCTCATTACATGACAAGCGTCGTAGTGGCATTCAAGATTGTTGATACGAACCAGTCATACCCTTTTGATTCAACGGCAGAGCCAGGATATGTCTATCATTGCCATGTTAGTTCTTCTGTTCTAAATATTCTCTGTTATATATAAGGCCTTCTACTTTACATAGGTCCAGCCTGACTAGTAGAATTTGAACTCATTTCTGTTAAAAAAAAAAAGGCAAAGTTATTGACCATCTGTGCTGGAATAGACTCCTTTACTCAGTATATTACTCCCTTTATTTACACAAAAAGTTCATCTAATTAGCTTATTTTATTATTATCATTTTAATTTAATTTCTTCCCTTTCTAAATCGTATCAGTATCATTCAGTCAATCATACATATCTTACTACTCTTCCAGGGTTATTAGATCTAGTTAATGAGGATAGGTTTTGGAGCTTGGTATTAAGCAAATTCAGTTTAGGTTCTTCCAGGTTGAATCTTAACTAAAATTTTTCTATATCAATAGTGAACTAATAAATAAAAAATTACTTTGCAGATATTGGATCACGAGGACAATGCAATGATTCGGCCACTGAAGTTTTTGTCTTGAAAACCATTGAGGTTAAGGTCTAAAGTATCATATTAGAATAATTGCATCTCATATTCTGTTCAAGTGAACCTGAAGGTTCATTTTCACATAGATCCATTTTTTCAATTGATTTTTGTATTCAAATATTGTTTGTAATTTGTATGTATTTTTTTGTTCACTTCACATTTATCTGGTGGACATCACTATTGTAGTATTGTGGTCACTGCATTATCTCAATTACTACAATCATTTGTCACTTTTTAAGCATTGAGATAAATTTTGAGTGTACTGCATTAATAATTTATCTATACGATCATCCATGCAATTATTGCTATTATTTGACTTTATATGATAAGTGTTTGCCGCGACATTCTTCTCTAAAACTATATGATTGACTACATCTGGATTAATTTAGGACATCTTCTCGTGAGAAACTAATTATGACAGAGAAAATAATTGCCAACTACAACAATTATGACAGCAGAGAAAAAGTAACCACTTAATTCGAAAGCATTGACACTTTGCCAATTCCCCGAAAATGTACTATATATCAAACTATTACCAGAAAATAAGTTTATACTCACTGTCATAACATTCTTGCAGAGTTTCCTGTGATGGAACAATAAACAATGCCATGATAAGTTGCTACGATAAATTAAAACAAATGTTCAGTTCAGAGCCTTTTATTTATCCCAAAAAAGTTGGGGTAGGCTAGAAATGACATCCCGACTCTAGTCATTTCTTGTATATATGGCTAAGTTTTTACGCTAGTACGTCAAGCCTATCGCAAGCATGCGGGCTTGAATCCTGAACCTCTTAGAAGCCAATCCAGCGCTTTTACCACTTGAGCTACTAGACTACATGCAAATTTAAAAAAAAAAATGAGGAAACCTAATTCAGGGCGAACACAATAGCAATATGACAACCTATAGGATCAATAACCAATGCTAAAACCATGTACTGCTGTATACATCTTCAAATAATAAATTTTAAAATATAGAAACTAAAGATGTATGTTACACACCTCAGAGCTGGTTTATTTGCTTCCTTTTTCTTCTTCTTCGATGCACTATTCTGTGCACTGCCTGTAAAAGACGAAAAATCAGAAGTTGACCTTGAAGATATGCTTGCAGACGTTCCTTCTATGAACCACCAAGAGTAACACAGGGAGAATTTTGAGCCTGAGATGAACAAATTGTGGTGGATTGAGAACCAACTTTAAATCTAGTTGCTGAGAGCAACATTCCTTAAGTGGAGGATGCAAGTTCAAAACCTGCAACAACCCTTTCTGGATATTGATAAGCTGGGAGCCTTAACCCTCTTTTATCTAAAAAAATAAAGCATGGCGGGTCATTCCGTCATCCTTTAGGTTCTATAATATGCAATATAGTGCTCAAATATATGCATCTCAGTATGTATACCAGCAGAGACCCAAATAAAAATGTCTGGTAATAGCAATTAGCTAATAACTTGGAAGCATTAGTATCCCTACTGTCAAACACTATTCAAATGCCCTGTGGAGCCAACTGCACTATAAAGGGCTGCAGCATATGCCAACTTGCCTGGCATAACCCCACCAAAACCAACTCATCATAACTCTGAAATGCCTAGTAACACGCAAGACGAAACCTTGAAAAGATTGACATCAAATTTGTACCCTTGCATTTACCAAACAATTTCAGTGCAACAGTGATTTCTAGCATACTCTTTAATTTATGTATAAATGTTTTAATTTTGTAATAGTTTGCTACTATATTTCAGGACAAAAGGATGTACCAGTACCAAGTGAAGACTATATTAACACAAACCAGGATGTACTGTTAGTGTTACATAAATTTTAAACCCTTTCTAGTTTTCTTTCATCAGAAATAATAAAATTGTAATCACTATAAACGTGAATTTATTCCAGAAGTTTTCCCTGCTAAGGGTAAATTGGGTAAAATTAAATGTTCATAAGATAAATATACAGAACTTAATAATTAAGAAGTCATGTGCATTTTATTCTTGACGAGTGACGACCCATCTGTGACGAAATTCCAATTGAACAAAACCAAATTGCATACCTGCACGCTCTTGCTCCTTATTATGGGCCACACTGGTTGACACATGAGGCATGAGGCCCCAGCTTCAGTGGCAACATCTTAATTTTGTACGGACTGACTGACAGTGACAGAGAGATTGGCGTGAAAAAGATTGAAGGAGAGTTTTCTTTCTCATTGTATATCAGATGAATCGAATGGTGCGGGCTCTCTACACGACTACACCTTCATCTTCATCTACTTTGATTTGATGGAACCAATTAAGAATTAACCAAACCTTGGCGCGCTCTATTCGCAATTCGCAAATCGCAGCAGAGATTTGCCCCCAAATAACGGACGGTCCTGATTCATTGGTCCCTACAATTTAACCCTAGCGCTCCTCTATATCGCATGTATCTATCTATCGCCAAACATTTGTTTTACAAAAATTGCATAAAACCCCTGTAATCTTTTTCAATTGAAATAAATCACTCAAATCTTAATATGAAAATTTGAAGGTAAGTATTTGAAGAAGTTATATTTTGCCTAATTTTTAAAGATCTGGGGGGTGATATTTAATAGTGAAAATTATAAGGGTCATATTTTTTTATAAGGGTCATACCCAATTTACGAAAAGCACCTTGAAGTTACCGAAAAAGAACAAAAAGCACCTGGTCACTTGTCAGAGTCTCTCTCTTTCTCTCTCTCTCTCACGGGCCGCCAATTTGTGCTCGTTGCGTCCTGTCCGGCTGTCCCCCACTGCACAAGTTCCAGCTGAGCTGAGTCTCTGAGACTGAGAGGGTAATAATAGCTCTCACTCTCTTCCAGTCTTCCAGTTGTATTTAGTTGATCAAATTGCAGAATTCGCTGTGATGGATCCTACCAGAGCCTTCGTCAGGGACGTCAAGCGCCTCATTGTTAAGGTTTTTATCCTTTCTCTTTCATCCTCTCTAATTCTTCTCCTCTTCTCCCTCAATTTCTTATATTAATGTTCCGGTACCTGGTAAGCAAGTTAGCACTGCTATGATGCAAAATGGTATGGTATGGTATGGTATGGTATGCTTTAAGTGTGTTTCCACCATTAGTAAATTGTCACCTTAATTGCAACTGCTAAGGAGGTTAATTTTTGTGTTTTTCCATATTTCTTCATTTGGTTTTCCATTTTGAAGTGCATTGTTCCTTCAGCTGTCTCAATTGGAAGAATTTCAGTGTTTTCAGTTGGCGCTGACCACTCAGTGATAACATGCTTGCAGAAATAAACTGTTTTCTTGGCAAATTTAATAGGTTGGAACTGCAGTCGTGACGAGGTCAGATGGGAGATTGGCAGTTGGTCGATTGGGTTCTTTAGTTGAACAGGTAATACTGAGTCTACAACTATTTCCATTTTAATACCAATCATAATCATGCAACTTGCTATGACTATTTTTCTAAACCAATTTTATGTTTATGTAAATGCAGCTTCAGGAACTCAATGTCCAGGGGTATGAGGTGATCTTGGTAACTTCAGGCGCTGTTGGTGTGGGACGCCAGCGCCTAAGATATAGAAAACTTCTCAATAGCAGGTGCTTTTCCTGATTTAGTTCTTCCAGTGTTTAGTTTCTTTGATTTTCTGTTTTTTTTTTATATTCTAATTGTATGGCTAATCTTTCTTTTTCTCTTTGTTTTCTTCACTACCAGCTTTGCTGATCTCCAGAAACCACAAGTTGAGCTTGATGGCAAGGCGTGTGCAGCAGTTGGGCAAAGTGGCCTAATGGCTCTTTATGATGCCTTGTTTACCCAGGTGAGTTTTTCTTTTCTCTAATCACTTTTACTTTGAATTTCAATCTTATTTATTTATTAATTTTCTGTTCATCCCGTATTTTATGTTGTATACAAATTGAAGCGCAGCTTGACGTAGCATCATCTCAGCTTCTTGTGACTGATAATGATTTCAAGGATCCTGAATTTCGAAATCAACTTTCCCATACTGTGAATTCCCTTCTGGCACTTAGAGTGATACCAGTATTCAATGAAAATGATGCTGTTAGTACCAGAAAGGCTCCTTATGAGGTTCTATTCTTTTCTCATCCATATACTGCAATTTATATATATAGTTGTACCTGAACCTCCAGAGTTGCTATTTGGTATGAGGCCATCAGCCACATTATGATTGGCATCGCCTGTAAGGAACTCACATCCCAATATCAGAGCAAGCAACAAAGCATTCCATCTTTACCATCACTACAAATCTCTAAATCACTCTGAAAATGCACATCTCGCCATTCTTGTTTGGTGTGAACTCAGACAGATAGGATGCATGCTGTAGTTTCTCTGCCATCACAATCATGGCGGTAGATGCAAACTCACCTGTAAAAGCCCATACATTAGGAGACTTCCTCAGAATTCCTTGTTTTCGAATTAGGACAATTAGCCATATTTAAGCCCCATTGATGTAATCATGCCTTAATGCTTCTATCCTCGAGCATTATTCACTTTATTTTTAATTAATTTTCATTTAAACCAACGGTAATGTGTTAAGTTGTACTTTTAGACAATAACTAAGTTATTATATTTAATCTCAGGATTCTTCTGGAATTTTCTGGGATAATGACAGTTTAGCTGCACTATTAGCTTTAGAATTAAAGGCTGATCTCCTTGTATTATTGAGTGATGTCGAAGGCTTGTACAATGGACCACCTAGTGATAGTAAGTCAGAGCTTATTGACACCTACATAAAAGAAAAGCACGACGAGCAGATCACATTTGGAGACAAATCAAGGGTTGGCCGAGGGGGTATGCAAGCCAAAGTCAAGGCAGCAGTCTGTGCTGCTACTCAAATTCCTGTTGTAATAACTAGGTATTGCTTTGTTATATTGCCTTCTTTCTGTTATTTTTGTATTACAGAGAGGGGCAGCTAAATGATTATAATGCTGCATAATTGCAACATACCAGTCAGATTCAACACTGGATTGGTTCTGTACCAGTAAGGTCACATTTGACCGATAAATGAGATGGATTTTGAATTTTATGTCTGGTTCACTAGTTCATTGTTGTAAAATATAATCTAGTTTAGTACTTCCTGTCTGGCTCCCTAGTTATTTTGTTGTAAAGTACAAATAGTTAAGTAGTATTAAAGAAAACTACAGGGCTGATCTGGTATTGTATGTTGAAGTGGTTTTACAAGAGATAATATTCTGAAAGTCCTAGAAGGGAAGAAGGTGGGAACCCTTTTCCCTACAAAAGGCATGCTGAAGGAGATTGTGGCATCTACTAGAGAAATCAGCCCCCGTGACATGGCAGTTTCAGCAAGAGATTGCTCCCGCCGTCTCCAGGTAAGGTCTTAGTCTTATCAACCCTGTGGTGCTTACTCATGGCATACATTTTTTTTCAATTATCCCAAAGGATGAGGCATTTGTGGTGCATTCAGTTTCAATATTTTTGGCATGGTGCACTTAACCCTATTTGAAGGCCTGACTTGTATGTTATGTATGTTATTTGAAATTTAAAAAAAATAATCCGTCGGATAGGAGCACGGGGAAGTTAGCGAATATAAGGGGTGACACTGGTGTCATAGGTTTTAGGTCATAGTTTTAGCTCACAGGTGAGGATGTAGGTTATTGTTGTTCCTATTTTATTCGTTGCTCACCTTCATCTTGCAGGGTTTCTATAATCTTTAGATTGTTGCTTGGGATATAGCGAAAAAATGAAATAATCTTTAGATTGTTGTTTCTATATTTATGTATAATCTTTCTTGAGAGAACCCTGTGTGTTAAATATTTTTCGTTGTTGTCTAAGAGTAATCTTATTTGCACTTTTTGTTTATAAATAGAGCATTTCATCAGAGGAGAGAAAGAAGATATTGCTTGATATAGCGAATGCATTAGAAACAAATGAAGCTAAAATCAGGGCAGAAAATGAGGCTGATGTAGCAGCTGCACAGCAAGCTGGGTATGAGAAGGCTTTAGTTTCTAGGTTGACACTTAAGCCTGGAAAGGTAATTGTAGTTACATGTTTCAAAACATTAATTTCAAAAGTTTTTTGTTGCATTCTTGAAAGGGATAATCCTGTATTATCTTCTTTTACAAATAAGGTTATGTCCCCATTGTTCTTGAACCCAACCAGAATTATTAGACTATTTATTTATTGATTTTTCTTGTTTTGCAACTTTCTGTACAGATATCTAGCCTAGCAAAATCGATCAGGGTACTTGCTAACATGGATGATCCAATTGGCCAAATACTGAAAAGAACAGAGGTCAGTTGCTATGTGTATTCAATTTCAGTTCAGTTACAATGTATCAAACAATATTAGTTGTGGTTTGTGGCTGTGCCACAAGACTTACTGACAACCAGCATGTACTTTTGCCACATAAACTATATGATTGGTGTTCCCATACTGTCCCTTTGTCATTCTTTTACTAAAAAGGCAAAAAAATAAAAATAAAAAAGTATACTTTTTTGTGATTCATGAAATTTCTTAAATAAAATGTTGAGGCATGAATTTCTTCCATATTGTCCAGGTTGCTGATGGGCTGGTTCTTGAGAAGACATCAAGCCCTTTGGGGGTTCTTCTCATTGTGTTTGAGTCCCGGCCTGATGCTTTAGTTCAGGTATAATATCATGAATCATGACTTCAATAAATTCAGAAATTGAAACAACTTGTTTTTGTTAAACATGGAAGCCGAGAAGCTTTTGTTACAATCCAATGCAACTGTATGTTGATTATTTAACTGTATCTAATAAAAAATAATTTATTTAATTTTTTGGCTTGGAACCACAGATAGCATCTTTGGCAATTCGAAGCGGTAATGGTCTTCTTCTCAAAGGAGGTAAGGAGGCAATGAGATCCAATACTATTTTGCACAAGGTATGAATTAAATTATTTGTTAGTTTTCATTGGAAAAATGACTGCAAATTCCGAATAGAAAAGAAAAGGATGATAAATGGCATCTTTTCCTTGGTCCTTTCTTACCTGTAAAAAGGTTATTACTGGAGCCATTCCGGCCTCTGTCGGGGAAGGACTCATTGGACTTGTAACGTCAAGAGATGAGATTGCTGATTTGCTAAAGGTGAGCAAATGCTTATAGGTTTGTACACAACACCTCAATCTGTGAGTTAAGAGTTGTGAACTAAATGTTTGTTATTTTTTTAAAAAAAAAATTGTAGCTTGATGATGTGATCGATCTTGTCATCCCAAGAGGCAGCAATAAGCTTGTGTCTCAAATCAAGGCATCAACAAAGATTCCTGTTTTAGGACATGCTGGTAAGATTTTGAAGCAAAATTTGATTATGTAAGTAACTTTAACCAAATGCAAGACTTACTATCTTAGATGTCCAATGTAATTGAGTAGACTGACCAATTTGTAATTTGTAAATGTGGTCAATGATATGAGCTAGAGCTAAAATGTTAGACTCATTCTCCAGATGGCATATGTCATGTGTATATTGACAAATCAGCTGACATGAGTATGGCGAAAAAGATTGTTTTGGATGCAAAAATTGACTATCCAGCAGCCTGCAATGCTATGGTACTTTTATTTTGTATTTCTTTTCTTTATTTGATCTGATACTGAATGCACCTTTTTCCTTTTCCTTTTCCTTGCTTTATGTTTAGAATTTTTTTTTCCGTTCCAGGAAACTTTGCTTGTGCACAGGAACTTGTTAAAATCAGCTGGCATACAGGACATTATTTTTGAGCTGGAAACAAAAGGTTTTTGATCTTCACTATTATCAAGTTTGTATTGAAGTATATATCTATTGTTAGAAGATTGACATTTGGGCAACTTGTGATAGGAGTGAGGATTTTTGGGGGATCAGTAGCAAGTGAAGAATTGAACCTTCCAAAGGCAGAGTCGTTCCATCATGAATATAGCTCAATGGCATGTACCATCGAATTTGTTGATGATGTTCATGCAGCCATTGATCATATTCACTGCTATGGGAGGTATTATTAACTCCAGCTTTTACAACCTGATAGATGGTTTGTTTAACTTTTGTTCCATTTTTTAATTATATTCAATATTTTCAGTGCTCATACTGATTGTATAGTCACTTCGGATGATGAGGTTGCTGATATCTTCCTCAAACAAGTTGATAGGTATTATCTTTTTGTGCATTAAATGCTGGCTCTTAATGGTTGCAAATTTGGATACTTATACTTTCCTCTTAAAATCTGCTTTTCAGCGCTGCGGTATTCCATAATGCAAGCACAAGATTCTCTGATGGGGCCCGATTTGGACTAGGAGCAGAGGTAAAGATTAAGACACTGTACTTGATGTCTTTTATGATTCACTATTGCATAGCTATTCATTTTGTGATTAATTATGGTGGTTTCTGGAGTATACAGGTTGGAATTAGTACAGGTAGGATTCATGCCCGGGGACCAGTTGGTGTTGAGGGGCTTTTAACTACAAGATGGTAATCTCATTTCTATATTGATTAGTCTCATTTACTATATCTTTCTGCATTTATGTCAACAAAGCAATATGGAACAATTAGAGTTGAAAGCAAATAAAACCTTATTGATTAGGCAACAAAGTCTCTTCTTACTATTGCATTCAAGGTTTTGAAGAATTATACTTCTGCTAAAATTTGTGCAGGATTTTGAAAGGAAATGGGCAAGTAGTGAATGGTGATGATGGTGTTGTGTACACCCACAAGAATCTTCCTTTGTAATTTCATTTGGTATGCTCGCTCCCAGTCTTATCATACCTGTTGTTACCTGTTTTTTTCTTCAAAATTGATATGTTTCTATGTGAGGACTTAACATTCTTTTATAATTCTTTGTCAGGTTAAGGTTGTAGGACTACTGCTGAGGATGGGAGCAAAGCATATAAGCTGTGTTTTGTTCCAGTTATGTAGAAACTTTGATGAGGCTGTTTTGTAACTTATTATGATGATTAGGGTAGTTCTGTTGTGAAATAATTAATGTAATAGTAGAATAGTAATTCTATTGTTGCATGAATGAATAATACTAGTAATAAGGCTAATAATGGTAATTATCTCAGTTTGATTCAATTGGTACATGAACAACCAATTTTGAAGTTCGGCTTGGAAAGATAACCTCCGTAATGCACCTACACTGCCTCCTTAAACAACCTGCTCAAGCTCACTACCTTGACGACAAATAAACCAACCTAAAGAAACCAAGCAAGTCAAATACTCGACGCATGGGTTAAATTTTGAAACTCCATAGCAACATTTATTTCCTCCTCCCTGATTTATCCACTGGGATAATCAATTCTATCACTGATGGAATTGTGTAATACGAAAGCTCCAAAGATTATGATTTTCCTCTGACAGACGGTAAGGTAAATTTTATCGACTAACGAAATTCTACTCAAGCCTGGATGTCCCCATGACGGCTCCTGCATTTTCCGGAACCAATAGGTCACCGGCACGGCGGAGTCTGGCAGGAGCTCCCTAACTGCTCGTTCATAGAATGAGCAAGTAATAGTTTAGGATAACATGCAACTAAACATAATAAGATTATTTTTCAAGTTGGCACTTCTACTTTCTAAATTCTCTTCAAATTTTGTCATTGAACAAAATCTGTTGGTACCTGACAATTTTTGTCATTTCTTTAATTTAGTTGCTTAACATGTAACAAACATTTAACTTGTCTCTAATATGCATCTAATCTAGAAATATGTTATATTGAAGGCAAGTCTCGGATTTAGTTCGGTGGGATTGGACTTGATTTTGAGTCGTCCAGTTTTGAATCAAGTTCGAATTACTTTGACTTTCTTTAACACTCAAGTTGGATCGGATTTAATCTAGTCGTTATTATGTTGTAGTGCAAACTATTAATTAATAGAAAGAAATGTTATTTACCAAAACAATCATTTTGAACCATACACCATTTCTAAAAGGTCGTATGTTCTGGCCTGATCGCACCACCTTCTATTCCAAAATAAAAATAATAAACAAGCGTATTTCTAGAACACATGTGAGATGCCATTTTGCATGGTCAACAGGTCCAACTGTGCCCATTTGTGAAAACTACGTACGTACCATTGGTACTTAAATGGTACGTACGACTTAACCCAGTTTCCGACGTGTCACGTGTCTATCTCTGCCTTTCGAATAAATTACACTAGTGTATTCGGTTAAATATTATATCAAAAATGTGCATCAAGTTATGACTTGTATTGTTGCAGATTTTTAATTATCTTTACGGCCATACATTAGAACGCGTACAAAAATGACTGTTTCTGAGCAGGTAAAAAGTAAAAACCACGCCGGTCTGAGCCGGGTTTTTATTGAACCGGTTTCTTTTTGGATTCCATCCAAAATCCGTGTAATATGCTTGTTTTTCCCCTCAATTTGCACCCAGTTTATGATAATATTTTTATTGTCAATTCTTTCTGACAACTTATGAGCTTCTCTAATAAGAACTTGAACAATAAAATCATTCTTAAATTAATATCATTTAAAACAAAAGTTGTAGTAGCTTTTGATTAAAAATGAGGACCATTATTGCTTTTAATATGACGTTTTATAAAGTTATAACTTGAGTAAATATATTGTGAATAATGATGCATAGAGCACTCCGTGTACCACGATCGTTTGATCGGTGATTTTGCAAATTGACAAATCTAAATTAACCAATCCAATCTATATATTGAAATCTCATAGCAAACAAAATTTTACAATTTTTTAAATTTTTCTACTAGTTTTTCGAATTTTTAAAAACTTTCCATTTTTGGCTTACAAATTAGTGTATTTATAGCCAAAAATGGTAAGGTTTAAAAAATTCGAAAAAAGTAGTAAAAAAATTTAAAAAATTGAAAATTTTTGTTTGTTATGAGATTTCAATATATAAATTGGGTTGGTTAAATTAGATTTGATAATTTGTGAAACTACCGATCAAAATGGTCATGGTGCACAAAAACTTATATAAACAATGGTTCACAATAGATTTACTCTCAAGTTATAAATTCATTCAATCTTCGAACTAAACATAGTTTTTATTTTTTTTAATGCAGTTCTATATATTAAAAATAACTATACGGAATTATGACGTTGTCCGGTTATAACAATTAGATCGACTAATTAACCCGGTAATTAAATCTATCAAACCGGTGGAGCTACTGGTTCAATGGACGCTTCGGTTTTTTTTTAAAAATTGGACAGGTCAAAAATTTCGATAATGAGGATGTTTTCAGGCTTACTTATGGAATAGATAAAAGTTGACTAGAAGTATTTGTGTTTTTTCTTGAAAAGGATGAACAGGTAAAAAATTTTGCTAACCAAGTGGCAAGTCATATCACATGTCATGGTTTCTTCTATGGTCTAAGGCCAAATTAATGGCATGTGGTGTTCTATTTTCTTAGTACAAAGTGCATATATTTTATTTTCCTACTATTGTATTGAAGTCAACTAATTAGGTATCTTTTGACTCGATCTCATGCACAAATGAAAAGATGATGATCTCTAGAAGAAAATAATGTCAAAGAAATGCAATATTTACTCATTTGCAAGTTGTCTAGGATTATAAAAATGTCCAACTCTACTATTGATATAGTTGACTTTCTATATAAGAAATTGCGATATATGTATTTTGCCGACTAATTTTTTGCTTAACGTTTATGGACTTAGTTAGACAAAATAAATCAAAAAAGAAATGTAGTACTGTTCGTCCGTCATTATATTGATTAGATCAGATGAATGATTAATTATTGAATTGAAATTGGCCTGCTTATAACTTGTAACCAAATGCAAACTTCCAGGGGTGTCAATTGGGAACCAACTCTTCAAATTGAAACCCACAATAATTCAGCGGATATATAACTCCACCAATACCACTTAAAAAGGTGATTTAATTGGCATCCCAATATGTTTAGAGGATTTTGTAATTATGTCAAAATTCTTAAAAACATCGTCTATTTGTACATAAGCAAGAAAAATGTTATGCTAGATTTACGAAAATTAAAAGTATCCAAGATTCCAAATTAATTTTACGTACCAGTTAAATGAAACATCACTTAGTTAAATTCCCGTGTCTCCTTTAAAATCATAAATTTACATGAAGATTTAAACCCATGAACTCTTTGGTGTTACCCTGGCTATCAACATATGAGTATCATGTCAATTGCTCTACAATACTTTTTAAGTATCACGACTTTATTTTCGGCTTACAAGAACTATATATATTTATGAAGTAAATCTCTAAGTTCAAATGATTAATTAATGATCTTTTGTATAGATTCATAATATCTCAGCTCAATAAATAATATCAACGCACAATTAAGATCCACATGGTCACGTTATGTGGATCATATGGATCTGCGTTAGTTATTATTGGACTATCTATTATGATATATTCTTGACAGCTCAATTTGTTCTCTCCCTGGACTCCGCACGGTTGCCTATATAAAGGGGCTTGTGCTCGCCACAAGCATTCATCAAAACATTAATAACTTCTTCTACATCACTTCACTTCTTGTGCATGCCCCTTCCAACTACTCTATTTGTAAGTCCCCTCTCTCTCTCTCTTTCTAGTCACCTTTAACATTACGAGTCTTTTAGTACTTCATGTGGTTTGCATGACACAATTGTTGATCTACCGAACTCCATATATGATACATATATATATGCACGAAAACTATGTTTTGCCTATAGTAATTATTGCCCGTTAAAAAAAAATAACATTCCAGTTTGTGTTTCAGTTAATCACGTACGTCACGGGTGCAATTTAATATTTCCTTATTTTAGCTTAATAATAGTTTGGTGTAGCATGAAATATATTATGAGGCCATCCGCCCATCCCTGTATACAGGGGCGGAGCCAAGGTGGGGGCCCTGGTGGGCTTGGCCTCCCCACATTTTTAAATTTGATTAATATTTATAAGCTAAATTTAGTGAAAGTATGAGTAATTATGTAGATTGGCCCCTTTAAAAAAGTAAAATTTACATATTGGTCCTACTTAAGTTATTTTTCTGGCTTCGCCCCTGCCTGTATATATATATGCTGTAATGAGTAGATCCGTGATATGGTAATGTGAACTAAAGAAAAACATATTTCTCTTTTCAAAACAACATCATAGTTTGGTTTAGACATTAGCAGCTGTGTTGCATTAATTGATAAATATTACGGTGTTGCAAGTGTTGATTTTGCATGTAAAGCTGCATTTTTACAAATCAAACTTCTTCATGATATAGTGCATGTGTTTTCATCTTTAACTAATTTAATGCATACTGAAGAATTATATCCATGCATGTAGAACGAGTAAGCTAACAATCGAGTTCATTGGTTATGCCTTCAATGAACTTCTGAATGCCAAATCCAGCGTAACCAGACAAACCGGTTCACCTTATTATGGGGACAAAATAATTGCATCCAAACACACTTGAAATAAGCCAGCAATGTTATTAGCAAAAGATTGACCAATAAATGGTGTACTGAGTCTTCTAATATTCAAAAAAATTTGCAGAGAAAAATGAGGTCCCAGCTGAAACTGCATCTGATGCTGCTTTACATGGCAGCAGTCATGACTGTCATGGAGGCACAGACAACTACTTACAGTGCCACTCCAATCAGTACTCCAGTGATACAACAGACATTACAACAAGTGGCGGCATCATTACAGATGTATGTGGATGCCCTGCCTCAGATGCCCATCATCTATGGCTACTCTGTGAGGGGAAACACTCTACTCTCAGTCAACCTCACTATCGGCATGTATCAGACCAAATGGGTAATCTCTTAGATCCGTTATTGTTTCCTAATTTATGGCCCCTATCCAATAAAAGACAGGAACACTCACAGAAGAAACTACCACCATGAAATTCTTATTCAGAATGTTCCACCAGCAAGTACGTAGTTGCTCTAGATTAGAAGTAAATTAATAAAGTGGAAACTGAAAGGACAGTACTGTATTCAATCTAAATGAAAACACACCATTAGGTAAATCTTGGTAGTTCACCTGTGATGCTTAGATCAACTTGTGGCAATGATTATTTCCCTAACATTCATTTTCTCTCATTTATAGAAATTTCACCGAGATCTCCCTCCAACACCTGTTTTTGTTTATGGCACATCAGCCCTAACAGCCACCTTTCCTGGCCCTACCATCATTGCTCGGCAAGGTATCCCATTATTTGTAAAATGGGAAAATCATCTTCCTGACCAACACATTCTACCTACAGATAACACTGTCCCTACTGCCATCCCGACCAGGGGAGGTGTGCCAGCCGTCGTCCATCTTCATGGCAGTGTCCACCCACCACAATCTGATGGAAGTGCCTTCGCATGGTTTACTCGTGATTACAATGAGGTTGGTCCCATGTGGACCCAAACTACCTACCAGTACCCTAACATTCAGCCTCCTGGAAATCTCTGGTATGTTATATATTATTAGGCAAACCTCTTCAAAATAATTTAATAATCCATATATGTAGCCCGACTTCTGTTCATCAAATATTACTCCGTAATAAAATAACGTCAGTGTATGTCCATAATTAATGGAAGGTGGAACGAAAAGAATGATAGTTTTTCATCAAATATTTCTTGGTTAATTTCAGTCATTCAGTCAAAATGTAGTTCTCAATTTCAGTCATTTTGGCTATTTGATTAACATGTTTAATTTCGGTGTAAGCATCTAATAAATGGTAATGAAGGAACGAAAGAAAATATAGCTCACGATTATCTATTCCTTACCTAAATAATTTCAATCAAAGTTTTTTGTACATCCTCACCTCAGAACAAAGGATGACTTTTTAAAATAGTGTTAATCTTTTATGCCCTTCCATGACTACTATAAGGATATTCTTATATAGGATTTATGGTTTCAGTTCTAATAACATATATAACAGGTACCATGACCATGCTCTGGGCCTCACTCGTGTCAATCTCCTAGCTGGCCTCCTCGGTGCCTACATCATCGAGAAACCTGAAATCGATCGCCCTATGGCCCTCCCTTCAGGTGATGTGGAGGATCTCCACCTCATCATTGCAGATCGTAGTTTCAATACTGATGGCACCCTGTACATGAACTCCACTGGTAACGTCCCCTCAATCCATCCACAGTGGCAGCCTGAATACTTTGGTGAGGCTATCACTGTTAATGGCAAGGTCTGGCCATTTCTAAATGTAGCACGTAAGCGGTATCGATTCCGTATTTTAAATGCTAGCAACGCACGGTACCTCAACCTCTCCCTCTCGAACGGTCTTCCTTTCTATGTCGTCGGAGCTGATGGTTCATACTTATCTGCTCCTGTTCGAACTTCAACCATAGTATTAAGCCCAGCTGAGATTGCTGATGTTGTTATCGACTTTAGCACTTCAACTACATCCTTTTCTGAGCTTCTCAATTCAGCGCCATACCCTTTCCCTACCGGCACTCCTACTGTTGGGACACTTCTCGGCAAAGTCATGGCATTTAATATAAATGGGGTGCAAGTATTTGACAATTCAACAATACCAATAAAAGAGGTCAACTATGCCAATGTCACGATGCCTGAACCAAGCACCAAAACCAGATATATTGTATTATATGAGTACACCACCCCATCAGGGCAATCAACCCACCTATATATCAATGGTTTGAGACTTGAGGATCCAGCAACAGAAACTCCCAAATCGGGTACCACTGAATTGTGGCATGTGATTAACCTAACGCCTGACAACCACCCATTGCATATGCACTTGGGAATGATGCAAGCCATAAATATTACTGAGCTTGTGGGGTATCAACAATTTTTCGATTGTATGACACAATTGAATGATGCTGTCCTGTGTAATGTGACGGATCATGCGGTCGGAAAGACTTTGCCAATTCCAGAGTACGAGAAAACATGGAAAAATAATGTGAAGATTGAGCCAGGTTACATGACAAGCATTGTGGTCGCATTCAAGATTGTTGATACGAACCAGAGTTACCCTTTTGATGCAACAGCACAACCAGGATATGTCTACCACTGCCATGTGAGTATATCATTTTTTCCACTGAAAGGGTTTCCCTTTAATAAGTTCATCTATTTTTATTGACATGTTAATTTACTTGTCTACCCTGATCATAGTTTTAACAGATCCATAGTTTTAACAGATCCTTTCAATCGACCATTCATCTCTTAGTGGAACACACAGTTCTTTTGAACAGAAAAACCAGCATTTTGACTTAGATATATGGATGTTGGTGCATTCAAAAGTTTGGTATTGAGCAAATCGGGGTTAGGTTTCCAGGGTGATACCTAAAAAAATCTGTGATCACTGAAGCTGATTATTTTTCTTTTTTCGTTTTTTTATGGCAGATATTAGATCATGAGGACAATGCTATGATTCGGCCACTTAAGCTCTTGCCTTAGAGCTACTGGAATTATGGTTCTAATTTCAGTTGAATGCTACGATTGCTGTATCCTAAGAAAAATCCCACGCTATATTTTGTTGAAGTATCTTGAAAGTTTATTTCCATCTTTTTTTTTTCTCTCCTAGTATTTGTTTCTGGTAGTATATTATTTGTTATTTGCATTTTATGTATCTTTTGTTCCCTTCATACCCTGTCAGGTACACATCATTGTATTATCTCAATCAATCTAATATTTTGTTATTTTTAAAGGCATTGAGCCAACTTTTAATATTTGTATAACAGCAATATACAGTATGTCTAGTTATTATCAGGCATCGAACCATAATATCATTGGATCTCTTCATGTGATAATTTTTGTCAAAAAATTCAATCTACAATTGAGTTTTAGTCTGAAACAAATTAGGACATTAAACATATCATGAGAACTGAACATTTTAATAATGGCATACATAACATTATAGACCATTACAAGAAGTATGCCAGCAGACAAAATCTTCCAGTTTCATAAAACTGGCATGGAATGTACTGTTGGAAGAAGTAAAAAGGAGATTTTGAAAGGGAAGGTGCAACAGCTGCAATAGAAGCGTTCAAAAGGTTGCATCAGCCGGCAAAATTGAAGACCACTTACGTTTAATCCATGAAGTTGTACGTCCAAATGTGCTTTAGAAACTGTGAGAGAAAGAGAAGTTTATATTCGCTCTTAGCGAATAAGCTAAACAAATTGTCCAAAAAATATGTAATGATTGAACAGGAAATAATGACATGACAAGTAAATTAAGAAAAAGTTAACTATGCATGAGTTAAGACAGTACTAAATAAGTAATTTAAAATTAAAAATATTGAAAACTTAAAGGATCAAGAAACAACAACAACTATATAATGCTATATCCACCTCCAAATAAGAAATTGTAAACAATGTTGCAAAATGAGAAGGTATATTACAGACCTCTAAGCCAATAAAATTCGCCTTCTTTCTCTTTCTTCTGAGACCCACCACTCCTCTGTGCACTGCCTATCGAAGGAAGAAAATTTGCACCATCAGAAGGCTTGCGGCTTTCCCAAAAGTAACCTCCCTTCTCAAACATTTAATCAGCAAACCATCACCCACCTCAGCTGAGATAGCAAATTCAGCCATCCTGACCACTTATCCTGTGCCTGTGCTACCCAGACCACGGCCTGATTGTGCGAAACCGAGTCATCCAGTGGCTCCCTCAAAATCTCTTCTATGACCCTTAAAAAGAAAAAGAAAAAAAATAAAAAATAAAAAACTGGCATGACAATGAACTCACCACCCCCTTTTTCTACTGGCAAGCTAAATTGACCTTTATGACATATTTCCAGAGGTTTCCCTCCATGGAACACTCACAGTAACAAGGGTAGAATCTGAGCCTAGATTTCATACAGAGTGGTGGCTATTTCCATGATCATTATATGAGTTTTTACTCAACTCCATTGTAATATCGTGCACAAATACTAGAGCTCTGCAGGCACTTCTACTGTCCGGAACCAACATTATAAATTGACAACCTTTTTTGACCTGAAGAAAAATAGCATCTTTCATCAGAGCCAGTAAATCAAGTGGAACTCAGGTAGTTTGGAAAGAACCAAATATGATTATGCATTTGATTATCTGGTCAGAACTTGGTAATTGAAATTCTTCCACGAGAATAAGAAAAAAATGAACAAATTGAGATCGAAAATGACAGAAAGCAGAGGCCTACTAACCTAGTTTAATATAATACAAGAACCTGGCGTAACAGGAATATCAGTAATAAAACTTCATATTTATTGTATAGAGGATACCGCCTATGAAGCACAATCAGACTCAACCAAGATAAATGTTATGCACAAGGGTTTCTTTGAGGCATATCGTCGAACACCTTATGTGCACACGTAAATCAGAAAAAAAAATTTTAATTCGAATCAGAACTTAGCATTAGGTTCGCCACAGCAGTCAGCAGCAATGAACAAAAAGAAATAAAATAAAATAAAAATGAAAAGCCAGGAAAACATGGTGACCCAATCTCATGTGGCCTGTAAAATGATCTAAAGAAATGGGCTTTGTTAGGCATCATATGGCCTACAAAGACTTAAGAGTCAAAAGCAACCGAAAAAATTAATAATAGTCTTACTGTTCATCATAATTTTGATAATATATGAAATAAAATTCGAAAATTTAAAAATGGTGTTGTATGATCGCAATCCGGGAAAGCGATGTAAGAAATCGATCCTAGGCCTGCCACTCAATTTTGGTTTTCTCCTCTGCTTTCTCTCCGCTAAATATTGTTTTCACTCAACGTTTGTTTGTTTATGCTTAAACCCTCTGTATAAACTCACTTCTCGTCAATTATTTTTCGCATTCACACTTCTTGTAAAGTTTGAAATTCATAAACTCTCTCGTCATCATATTTTTCCGCAATATTACTTCTTCTTAGGTAATAAATTTAAATTAATTATTAATGTATTTAATTTAATTTATTTAATTTATTATTATTTATATTTTTTAAAATTTTAAAGCAAATGGGTCCTAAACCAAGGTGCTTCTCTTCGGGTGTTATTCTCGTCGGTGATGAGCGTACAAGCAAAAGACGGTTACTTTCTGCATTGATGTTTAAATACCATGGGGAAAATTTTAAAGTTAAGAAATTAGAAGGAAATGAGTATTATGTTAGGGGCCCAAACTTATCATAGCACGCCTGTCATTTTTCAGTCTTTTATCAATAAACTAAAATATATATAAATGTAATATAAGTTAACATATATATAAATAAAAATTTAGTTTATTAAATTAAAATTTTAATAAGTTAAAATACATAAATTATAATTTTGAATAAGTTAACATATATATAAATAAACATGTTATTTAATTAAGAATATGAATGCATTAATTAAAATATAATTATAATTATAACATTATTTAATAATTGACTAATTTTTCGAAATATTATCTTCGAAAATTAATACACTCACTCTATAATTGAAAATATTAATGCACTCAATTCATTCAATCATTGAATCCATACAAAATGCAAATTTGGCAGAGTCGACAATCTCATAGGCAACACTATTTGATTTGATATTATCAAAAGTAGCTTTGATAAATAGTGTGACTTGATATAATGAAAAGTAGCTTTTATTTACTATTAAAAATAGTGTGATTTTATAATTGATTCTTTCATGTACAATAAGTGTTAGGTAATAAAGAAAAGTCGTTAGTATTTTGCATAAAAATCAATATCACATAATTAACAAATAATGTTTAACGAGTCACAAACCGTAAGAAGTAATAATATTATTACTATTATTACTAATATTATATTTTAGTAACTGTAATAATAAAATTGTAATAATATTAGTAATATTTATTTTGGTGCCGAAAGGTAAAAAGTGATAGGATCGTTTTTCAGGAAACCTATCCTAGCTAAGATTGTGATCTGAGAAGGCTATCGATCCTAGTTAGGGTCGGTTTCCTGGAAATCGATCTTAGGTTTCCCGCATTTCTTCCGTAATGTCGCATCTTAGCTATTCTAGCTAATTAACTGATGCATGACACGATCTACGTGGTGCCACATCACGACTCAATAATGAATGCATGGGATGCGTAAAAGAAACATCTTTTGATAAACTTGGGCACAACAAGGGATGAGTCTTCTCTTGTCATTGTAAGGCATCCACACAACGTGCTCAGGCCTCATTTCCATGCATACGTCCCTTGCATAGTCTAACCCGCTACGAGTAGGTCCGGTCACCTTCTTCGATCTCTGTCTCGTTGTCCATTTCTTGCATTTAGTGACATAAAAGTAATTTGTCATTTACTAATGGCATTTTGTTATTTTTTAATTTACAAATGGTCATAAATCTAATTAATAAACCTTAATTTAAATATTGTTATTCAAATCAAATGAACATACCTCCCGTAAGGAGGACATGAGTCAATAGATGGTAGCCCCCAGCCCTCGAAATCCTTCGTGATTTTCGGCTGAGACAGTGGCAATCTCGCATACGACCACAATTGCAATAGCAACCACGGAACACCAACAATGATATTGTTTGCAATGACGGCAGTGTCCAAGCCTCGATATAACATGGCAAGAGTGACACCACCCCAATTGTATGGCATGTTACTAGAATCAATATCCTGCAAATATTTACAAATTTCATTGCTAAGACCATAAAATCAGTTTAGCCTGTTTATAGTTAAGTATGTAATCAGTTTTGAAGGGTTTTCCTTTTTTTAATTGTTTATTTTTATTGGTTCACCTGTTTTAAAATTCAACCTCAATTACTAACCCAGTTTAGCCGATTTTTTTTTCAATAAATGCAAAATTTTAATTAAATCTTTAACTAAATAACAAATAAATTATTAAATTTGGATAGGCCGACATTTTGAATAAGAAATAAGAAGTAATGAAGATCCGAAATTACAGCAGTTAAAGAAAATTCTATAAAAAAATTTTAATGGATGACCAATTTTGTCGGCCCCATTTGCAAGTAGGGAAAAAAATTCTATCACATTTTAATTTATTAACTTTTTTCGGGATTCCAGCATTCTTTAATTTCAAATTTTATTTACTGTATATTTAAAAATTAAATTTAAAATTTTTATGGTCTTTGACATTAATATATATATATATATATTATGAATTGATGGAAATATCTTTTTTTATCACAATTTAGACTTTATATTTTGTTTAGTACAAGTTTAAAAAAAAAAATTGATGCCTGGATCATATATTTTCACTTAGATTTCTTAAATTCCTAAATATTTCATTTATTTCAAATACTAACCTCTACCAACTGGAGATAGAAACACGGAACTGAGTCACTCGTGCCGTCTGGAAATAACTCGCATTCGAGAATCTCTAGCACCAAAGCGCGCGTGTACCTATCGATCCTCGCTGCATTATCCGTGTCAGCCCCCCCCCCCCAATCTCATCCCAAACCTTATGTAGTTTCGTGAACATAACAGAATGACGTCTCCTGCATTACGTTAGCAATGTAATTTGATTGTAAGAACTATATATATATATAGAGAGAGAGTTTAGCTACGGTGAGTCGCGACTCACGGACCCTCCGGTGAGTCGCGACCAAAACTCCTAGATCTAGATCAAAATGACCGATCAAAACCGTCCAATATGATCTCCCTATTGAAATCTCCGTGCAAATCAAATTTTTTATTTTTTCGAAATTTTTAAGTATTTTTTTCGGATTTTTAAAAACTGATGTTTTTGAATGGTTCAGAACCAATTAGATTAAAGATTTTCTAAAATTTCAAAAAAATACTTAAAAATTTCGAAAAAAATGAAAAATTCGGCCTACATGGAGATTTCAATAGGGAGATCATATTGGACGGTTTGGATCGGTCATTTTGATCTAGATCTAGGAGTTTTGGTCGCGACTCACCGGAGGGTCAGTGAGTCACGACTCACCGTAGCTAAACTATATATATATATATATATATATATATATAATTAACCTAAAAATATATATAAAAAAATTTCTTACTTTTGTCCCTTTTTCCGGAAGCACTTCTCAACTATCTCGATGTCCGTATCCTCCGACAATGCCAAGTCCCGGAGTAACTATACGCCGTCGTAATCAGTCCGTCCAGTCACAACTCGACTAGTGGTAGGTAAGCCATACAAGAAGGCCACGTCCTACAAGATAGTTCAAATTTTATATGTAGACATTTTTTTTATAAAAAATTGAAATTAGTCATTGATCCGTACCTCTAGAGTGACCGTCATCTCGCCAACGTGCGGAAAAAAAAAAGGTGTGGGTCTCTAGCCTCCAAAACATAGTCAGACCATGCAAAAGCGAGTGGTCAAGTGGCATATGACCCAACTGAACATAGTGGATCAAACCAAGTCTACTCAAATGCTCATCCACCTCATAGGTTCGTGACATCACCGACTTGTGCAATATTGGATGCAATATTGGCTTCCAATATTGCATATATTTCTATTTTTATTATTTTATTATTTTTAAATATATAATAAAACTAAAAATAAAAATATATAAGTAAAAATTAAAAGAACTAAATGACTTACATCGCTGCCACAAAGCTTGGACTGATCCAAATGCAAGAGACGATCTCCATCAATAGGATCAGGGGGGACATCAATGCCGCCTGAGGTGGATGGAGAAGCGCCTGCATCTCCAGTATATGTAGAAGCGCCCGCATCAAAGCGAAACCTCGTACTTCTACGAACTGGTGATTGTGGTACTCTTTTTCTCGGTGGCATTATGTCTACACTGCAATAAAAATTTCAATGTAAAAAATCTAACAAAATTTCGACAGCATCTCCCCTATACCGGGAGTGTTTCAAAAAAAAAATACACCCAAATATCCCCTCATTACAAACCCAACTCTCCACAACTGCAATAACAAAGCCAGTACCATTCTCATACAACCACATTTCTTATTTTCTATTTTCTACATTTTTTAAAAATATTTTTTCAATAATTATTGAAATTTTTCATTTAATTATCTAAATTAAAAAATAAAATAGATATACAAATATGTATATACATACATATATATATATATATATATATATAATAACCTCAACTAAAAGTGCTGCTTGTCTCCTTTGAAAATTTTTCCTACATTTAAAAAATATTTGTATCAATTTTTAATTAATTTATTACTTTTTTTTTAAACTTATCCATAATTATAAATGGTAGAAAATAATTCTAAAAAAATTTCATATTACATATTATAATTATTATATTTATTCTGAACTTTTACAAAATTTTTAATTATTTTTTCAACATTTATTCTATTTTTTCTATTAATTACTTACTTAAACTAAATAAATAAAATAAATATGAAAACATAAAAAAAAACATACCTGAGAGCAGTCTCTAGTGTCCTCGCGCTAGAGAAGAGAGGAGTGAGGCGGAAATGAGATGGGAGAGAGATCATTGCTTATATAGGAGTGGGATAGATAGGGTCGGTTTCCTCGAAACAATTGGTTGCCATTTATAACCTTTTGCACTAGTTAAGTACAAATAACACCTATATTTCTTCCTCTTCTTTCCTCTGCCGTGGTTTTCATTAGTAAGAGCTGTAAGCGTTGGGTTACACCATATTGTCATGAGGACAAGTTCTGTCGCAGAAAATAAGGTCGGCGCCTAAGTATCCATATGACCCTGACCTTTTTTGGGAATCTTGCCTGGATGTGGTGTAATTTAATGGCTGTTGGCTGAAGAGGAAACTATCGCATTCTTTTCTTATCTTAATGCAATGCATACTGGCTTGTATGATTGCATCTCTCTTATGGTCTCCTTTGAATATTTTGTTACTTACCAAACCAAATTATTTAAGGTTTGACAATTTGTATGTATGTCACAAGATTCATTACAAAAGTTACCTTCAGGTTTTGCAACCGAGTTTAAGTTAAATCATCTTAGGTCAGATTTGTTAAACTTTTCAAACAAGTTAAATGTGCATATTGAAAAGTTTATTTATTTATTGGGTATACTTTAAATCCAAAATAAAGATATTAAATTATATATATTTGAGTTTTTGGGCCAGCCTTGTTGTCATCCCACCAAAGTGGACTCTCACATTATAGTTATCTTAAACTCAAAATATAAAAAAGGCTCTGTGCATGTAATAAGTACAGATATTGGATCGGCCCAAAGGAAGACCAATGTTTGTTCATATTACATATACATTGTAGTAGTAAATGGGTCATAATTATTAAGTTTTACATGAAATCAATTAATCGGCCCAAAGGAAGGTTTGTTGATTGGCATGTTATGAATTGTTACATTTGATTACTACACCTAGTTGATTGAAGTTTGTAAGAAGACTCCAAAGAGCACTTGCAAATGAATAAAGACTAGTTGATGGATATGGATCTTTATTTTGTGAATTATTGTTATACAATTAAGTTTGATATAAGTGCATTAAGTTTAGTTCTTGATATAATATTCTGACTAATATTAATAGCATTTTCATGTTATTAAGTTCCAACATTAAAATTAAAAGAATATCAATTTGGTTTCATCTCGACCTTATGATAGATACTCTCGATAAGGTTATAAATCAGAGTTTCACAACTCAGATTAAGGAGGGAGCATCAAGTCACATGTGTCTTATGATCAGTTTAAGAAAATCATTTATGAGACATTCAGGGGCATAATTCTAATTCCATAAGTACTATAAAAAAATTTGAGAAAAATTTTGCCAAGAATGAAAAGTTAGTTATCTGAGTCTGTCAGGAGACTCCAAAGAGCACTTGCAGATGAAAAGTGACTAAATGTGTACATTTCATGGCATACCATTAGAGAAACCTCAATAAAGTTAAGAAATTCTTCAAGAAAATTTAGGAAATATAGTTGCTAAGAATGAAAAGTTAGTTATTTGAATTCTGTCAGGAGACTTCAAAAAGCACTCACAGACGGATAGTGACTATATTTATACGTTCATGGTAATATACTCAATTCTCCTAAATAAAGTATAAAGTCAACATAAAAATGGATACATTTGGAAATATCATATCATACAATAAGCACTAAAATATATTGTATGATAACAAGTTTTAACTAGTGCTTAAATTTTTTCATATTTAGTTCAATCAAGATGAATTGCATGATGCTTCATAAATTCATCTCGAATATGGTACATGAGGAAAATATGTTGAAGATAAGATATAAAGTACTCAAGTTTTTTATAACTATAAGAATAAAAATGAAATCTGAAACATAAGTTGAGAATAAAATTGCTAATTTAGAATAAAAGATGAGGACATTAAAAAAAATATTATATTAGGCTTGTCAAGAAAAGAATAATTCTCTTTATTATGGTCTTTGCAGAAGTCAAATTAATTGACACATGACATATAGATTTGTATGAAACTTTAAGCATTAGTATTTGTCCATACAAAGATTACTTATATAGTCAAATGTCAAGTGATGGTGAAAGAAACATCCTTGTTGGCAGAACAACAAAGAAGCTATAAAGAATTTAGATTGTTATTAAGTAGTGGATCATATTTGGACTTACATTAGACATTTATAGTTTCATTCTTTAAATGAAATTTAAATTCTATCTCTATTGACAAATAAGAATTTAACTGTTATTTGAGAATAGAAATTGAGTTTTCTCAAATAAGGTTCAAAATAAAAGTGGATCCATGTTTTCTTTAGTATATGACAATCATTTTTTTTTTAGATAATTGCTTCTTCAAGAAAAAATCTGCATAAATTGACTTATGAGAACTCAATAATAATTTGGCACAAAAGTTGAGTCATATCTCTTACAAATAAAATAATTTGTGTAAAATTAAGATTTTAAAATTTTCAGAAATAGCGGTTTATTTTCTAAATAAAGTATCAACTAAGATAATGACAAATAAAATTCGGTCTTATAGGCCGAATTAGAAAATATTTCAATGGAAATTCGGTCTTATAGGCAACATGAGAAGAAGTTAAATATAAAGATAATTAATTAATTTCTAGTTGACTGTGTTGAAAAAAAAATCTAGGGGTTATATATTTTAATAGATCTCACAAAGTTAAGTTCTTTGAAGGCTATATAAAGTTAAATTCTTTGAAGGTGTTTTAGTTGCAGGGGGTGATATGATACATAAGGATATTATCTTCTAACAAGTTTATGTCAAGATACTATAGACTCAAATCCAAACAATTAAAAGGATCAAATAAGAAATATACCATTTTATATATACTAAAATAGATTTCAATATAGATATGGATCCT
This sequence comes from Rhynchospora pubera, assembly GCA_028095005.1. Taxonomy (NCBI): domain Eukaryota; kingdom Viridiplantae; phylum Streptophyta; class Magnoliopsida; order Poales; family Cyperaceae; genus Rhynchospora; species Rhynchospora pubera. The sequence continues at coordinate 283,299,794 of CM051460.1, forward strand.
AGTCAGACTATTTTAGACATTGATCTTGGTAATAGTTATATTGAAGATAATAATATCATTGAACAACTGCAAACCCCTCAAGAACATAAGCTAAATATATCCAGAATAAGAGATTGACAATACTAGATGGTAATGTTGTCTCTAAAACCATGAGTTTGACATTACGGATAATGGATGATTTTTTTTAAATCTCCATCAAGTTTAAAAAGTATAGACTCATAAAGTGGATTGATGTCATGAATAAGGAAATGAAGTATAAAGCACGTCTTGTTGCTAAATATTTCATATAAGAAGGCTTTCTCTAAGGTTTCATTGAAAGACTTATTTAAGTTAATCATGACATGAGTAGCACATTTAGATCTTAAAGCTTATTAAATTGATGAAAATAGTATTTCTAAATGGTAACATTGATGAAACAATATATATAGAAATTGATGATTCAAGAGAAAAATAGCTTACAAATAAGAAATTCATTTAAGAACTCAAAGCAAGCATCTCTAACAATGATATTACAAATATGTCTATTAATCATCTCATTTAGTTTTGAGATGAACTTTGTAGATACTTGTGTATCATAATTCAGTGGGAGTAAGTTTATAGTATTGCATAAGGTTGACATATTGTTTGAAATGGTGCATGAAATTAAGATATTTCTATGAAAGATCTTGGTGACGCATCATGTGTTAAAACTCAAGTAATCTTGGATCTTTTACTGAAAGTCCTATACCAATCATGTTGTAAAGTAATATGAAAATCGTAAACTATTGTATACCCCTATGACATCCAGTTTTGATAAATGCCCCAATATATATAAATCAAGTAAAGTTGGAATAAGGAATAATATATTTTGATTTTAAGGAATCTCACTAAATTTGTATACACTTGAATATTGTATACGTTATTAGAGTTTTTTTTCCTACACAATCTAAGTGAAGAACTTTATAATGCAGCTAAATTATCTCTTTTAGTATCAAGAACTATGCACTAAAATTTCGGATATCAGAAAAGTTTGAGGTTATTTTTGGTATACTGATGCCGATTTTGGTGAATGTTAAGATAACATGTAAAAGTGTAATTTCATTCCTAGAAAGAATGCTAAACAAGTCAACTATATAGCATCTTTCATAATGAAAATAAAGTATATAGCATGTCATAAAACATTCAAATTTTGGAGTATAATCATAAAACTTTGTCACTACGCTACATATGATGGATGTTATTTAAGCATCGCTTTGGACAATAATCTTATACTCCTACAATAGAAACTCAAAATAGTTGAGGCACATAAAAGTAAGTTTCTAGTTGTAAATGAAATAATTCAGAATGGTTGGATGTTAATCTAACACCTTAAGACAAACTCCGTATTTTGCAGATCTGCTCACAAAAGTTTTAAACACCCAAACAGTTTCAAGAGTATGTTGCTCATATGGGTGCTACTTCAGTTAAGGGCTTAAACCTTCAGTGGGAGTTTGTATTTAGTGGGAGTGTTTGATTGGACATATATTTAGTTTATTCAGTGAAAATTGAATAAATGTTTGACTTTACATTCTGAATCTTATTTAAGTTGACCTCACTTATGTTCGAGTGACCAATAAAGTTGAATGTAGACACGTTACAGTCATACTTCCGTGCATTTTCATGCTACCTATACACATAAAAAATTCAATGTCATTCATTCATGGTAGTAATGTGATTATCGTGGGTTGAGTGGCGACAACATTGCAAGAATTTATTCTAGTAATTGTTACAATGCTACAAAAGCCTCCTTGGTCTTTTATTATTGTGGTTGATGGATGATATCTCATATTTATACTGATATTTTGGCCATTACATCGAAATTGTGACTAAAACCGTGATATTTTCTTATTTTTCTGTTTGTTTGGCAAGATTGGATACTGCCGTGGAATTTGACTTGTCTTGTAGGAATTTGGTGGATCATGCACAATCATCACATAAAATAGTGGATTTAAGAGAATCAAATGGCTAAATAGAAACAATAGCATTGTAGAGCTCATCCTAAGCTTTTCAAAGATCTTTGAATCAGCTCAATCGGAGACCGAACGATGAAATTATGCTCAAAATGCTATTGGTGCGCAATGCTGGCACAGGAATTCGAACCGAATTGGCATCAATTCGGACCGAATTGCGTCACAGAAAATTACAGAGAAGCTAATTCGGACCGAATTTTCTGAAATTCGGTCCGAATTGTGATATCGTCATTATTTGTAGGCATTTGGACCGTACTTGGCACTCAAATAACACTCAAACCATTGAATTATTCAATAGATTGCTATGATTTCCATGGAATTGGCTCTACCGTCGTTTCTTCTCTCATTTTACAGGACTTTGATGATTTCTGATGATTTTGGAGCATATAGATGGATTCCCGACGTAGCACGCACGCTAGACGACTCATTCCTAGCATTGGAGGCTCTTTTCTCTCTCCTGGTCGACCCGAACAATCATCTGTTCGATCCGACCAGCACCTATGGCAGCCAGGCGTCATTTTCTCTCTCCTGGTCGACCCGACCACAAGCCTGTTCGATCCGACCAGCACCTATGGCAGCCAAGCGTCATTTTCTCTCTCCTGTTCGGTTCGAACAAGGATCTGTTCGGTTTGACCAGGGTGCCGCCATATCACATAAGGCATTATTTTTTACATAGAAACTGATGGAAATGGCAATTTCTTGCGCCCTGGTGCCCTAGCCTTCCATCCTTGCGACCTGGGACATCCATATATACACCTCTAGACCTGAAGGAAAGAAGACAACCTTCCATACCACAAATTCCACTTTCCATAGGCGTTTCTCTCTCTTCCACCATGGGAGATCATCAAAGCTTGGTTCTTTGAAGCGACGGCAGCAAGGAGACGAGTTTGATGACCATCTTGCAACACACCACTGCCTAGAGATCGTAGTTTGAAAGCATAAAGGAGTATTCGGTTTATTCTTCTATGTTTTCTTCTCTATTTTCAATGGGCTTGTATCTTGTTATTTCTATGTTATTTGTTGTGTGTTTTAGTACTATGTTAGGCTAAATTTATGTAGTCTTAGGGGTAAGGTAGTAACTTAGGTTTGGATGTTGTGATTTGACTCGTTATGTTATGATATGTTCTGTTGATTTGTTTCGTTGAGAATTATTATAATTGCTTGTTTAAATTGCTTGGTTAAGTCTAATTAACTTCTAGATGAATGGCCACATTTAGTTAAGTTCTAAAGTTAGGTTAATCAAGATAATTTAGATAAAGTATTTCGGATAAATCGTAGATCCGAAAGGGGAGATTAGTTGACACCAAAAGTGTAACTTTTAGACAAGTCCAAAAGACCTCTAGATATCCTTATGAACTCCAACAAACAAGTTTAAGTTGATTGAATTCTATACCAAAAGTTGTGAACCAATCGAGTTAATTAGGTTAGGTTGAGATTAAACCAGTTTCTAGTCCAACAAGCGACAGCTGAGGTTTAGAATATCTAGGTTTGACCAACAAACCCTAGCACAAAGCATAAAATATCATAAAAGTTCAAAATCACGCACTTATACCATCTGTTCGGATCGAACAGACTCCTGTTCGGATTGAACAGAGTCCTGTTCGGATTGAACAGACTCCTGTTCGGATTGAACAGATTCTTGTTCGGACCGAACAGAGCGGTATATGCTTGAAAAACACCGTTTGATGCACGAAAGTGATAAGTTCTGTGTTCTAGAGTCCAAACCAATGTGAAACCTGAACCTAAGACGACTTTTATATTGTTAAAACACCCAAAAATATTTATTTACTTGCACCTTTAGATTTAATCAACCAAAAACTCCATAAAAATATAATTGTCTAGCTTTCGTGAGGAAGTAAAGTCCGGTACTCATTAATCCGTCCCTTGGGTTCGACCCTAAAGCTGTACTCCAAAAGACTAGTGAGGTTAGCTCTAGGTCTATAAATTTATTTGATTCCTAGGTTATAAGCCTTCATCAAATTGGCGCCGTTGTCGGGGACGGTGTTGATATTAGAATTTATTTTAGTAGCGAAAGACTAGATATTGTATCTTTTATTTATTTATTATTATTATTATTATTTTTAAAAAAGAACAAAAAATTTCACTTGTATCGCCATGTTTTATTCTTTTCAGGACCGTGAAAAAGAGGACAATTGGAGGCGTCGCTTGTATTACCAACTCGATGATGTGAACAACCACATAAGAAAAGCATGCGATGGAGGATGGAGTGAAAATCGAAAGGATGCATGCGTGCAACAAATGTACCACCAACTCGATGTTGACAACAACACCATAAGAAAAGCAAGCGGAGGAGCATGGAGCAAGCACCAGGACCCATATGCCCACTACATGGACCATACACCACGCAACATGGAGAAATCTATCTCTTCTATGGATCGAATCAAGTATCAACTCAATGTGGTGAACAACACTATAAGGAAAGCATGTGGGGAAGGACATCATGATGCAAAACCCGTACATAATGCATACAATTCTGGTTTGACAAATAACTCTTGTTTTTCTTGTTATAATTCATGTTCAATGTCTCAAGATGAATCTAGATCGAATTTCATGGCCAAAACTTCTAATCCTCAATTACTTTCACAAATGTCGAATGATAAACTAATGTATAAAGATTTCATTGATAACCAAAGGAAACAAAATGAGGAACTTCTTGAAAAATTGAATTCTCTATCATCTAAGTTCAAAGTTATTGCCACACAACAAGAAAAGATATTTGAGACTACAATTTTTCAAGAAACTTGTTCCTCATATAGATCACAAGTTGAACAAAATGATACAATGACGTTGCAAAGTAATGAGAAATTAGAAAGTTTTAGTTCTTTGAAAGAAATTGCGATTTGTTTTGAGACCGACCGTGATGATGACACACAATTTGAAATAAATGAACAACAAGAGAAAATTGAAGAACCAAAGATTGTAGCACCTCCACCCAATATCTTTTCAATTTTCATTCCACTTAGATTAACATATATTGACAAATCTAATGAGTTGGAATTGAAGGATCCTCCAATAGCTTCTATTATCGATGAAACTGAGAAGAAAGAAGATGGTAGTATACCTCTCCAAGTCGAGGCATCCGACATGACAAATGAAAAGATCACCAAAATCGACTTGAGCTCTCAACTTGAAAAATGCTTGAATAATCATGATGTGATGAAAGACGACAAACCACAAATCAAGTATCACATAAAAATCGAGCGAAGGAAGATGACATCAAAACTAGAAAATTTCAAGCATATTTCAAGAGTCTTTCTCAAGTACTTTTGGGTGAATTATGATGCGTTAAATGGGCGTAAAGCGAAGATAAGATGAACATGAGAGGTGGTCAAGCTCGTGACCTAAAACTAGCGCTTCTTGGGAGGCAACCCAAGGATTTCTCAACTCTTCTCTCTTTTATTTTAATTAAAAAGAATAGAAAATCACAAAAAATATAAAAACAGAAAATAACAAAAATAGAATTTGATGTTTGTGTTTGTTTGTTTGTAGGGAAATTTTGAGGAACAAACGAAAGAAGATGTGATTCGTGCTAGAGCACCATGGGTTACGTGAACCAACTAACCCCGATCGACCTCATACGGATTGCATCAAAAGATCTAGAAAAAATGATAGAGCTGTCTTGGACAACGAGAGAACAAACTAGAAGCAAATCAACATATGGAAAGCAAAAATTGTCTAAGTTCTCTTTTCCCTCCTATTTACTTTTTTTATTCGATTGCATGCATTGAGGACAATGCTTGATCTAAGTTTGGGGGGAGGGAATAGGAGAAAAATCGAACTTTTGGTGAATTTTGGTAAATTTTTGCATTTTTTTCGAACTTTTTGCTTCTCTGGTTAGCTCGAACAGACTTCTGGTCAATCCGACCAAAGCCTTGGAAACTTCTGTTTTTAACTTTCTCCTTGGTCGGTTCGAACATACTTCTGGTCAATCCGACCAGAACATAGAAATTGCACGATTTGGTTTGATTTTGGCTTGGAAATTAGTTGGTTTTGCCTATTCTCTCTCGATTTGAATTTTAAATGTTAAATCTCACACTGCTTAAACTTGTTTTTTAGTCAAACAAAAATTTTCTCAAAGAACCCTAGAATGTTTTGATATCACACTTGATCTTGCACTAATGGACTGAATTGGAGTATTTTCTTTAAAATTTGAACTTGATCTTGGATGCTTAGAATTGTTATGACAATCTTAGTCGATTCTCACAAGTTTTTGCCGAGTGAACTGATTCATATTTGACAAACTTTTGAAAAGGAATTTATCGACTTTGGAAATTGAAAAATGAATTTTGTCTTGTTGAAATTGCTTTTTAATCGCTCGAATCACCAACGAGCAAAATTAATGGGAAATTAAATCAAAATAGCTGTGAAAACGAGGACGCACTGAGGCCTTTCTCCACCAACTTAGCCACAAATTGGAGGGTATCGGGTTAGGTATGAATTGTTAGGAATTACAACTCAAAGAAACCGAGAAATAATTGGACAACTCATGCTTAATTCTACCGGACCCGGTGCGAAAGCATTGGTAAAGGAGTTGTTGAGTATTATGGCCCAAGTGTACCGTGGCCATAGTCGAGCAACACCCGTCTAACCTCCCTAGCGCGACATGTGCTAGTAGCAAACTCAAGGCCAATGATACCGCATTATCCTCTAGGGTGTAAAGCCCCACGGCTCGACTTGCACGAAAAAAAAAAAGAAAAAAAAACATTGGTGAAAAATTGAAATTGTTTTTGAGAAAAGTTCATTATAAAATTTCTGAAGTTGATAAAGGTGTCGCGCACTTTTTCGGTCCGACCACGGAAGATCAGATAGTCCTCTATGGGGCGAAGAAAATGCGGATCAGATACCCCTCGAGCATCTTGAGACCCGTCGTCACTGCCCATTCCGAACGAGCGAAGGGCACTAATGCGGTTCTAAGTACCTCGAGAGTTGATTGTTTGTCGTAGGTCCTTTTTTTCCAGTAGGCGCAAGCCCCTACTGTTAATTACCTCCGGACTCAGTTACGAACTGAGCTAAGAGCACCTCTAGATCGGGATAATCAAAGTTTAGACGTTGTAAGCGGATGAAGTCCATTTTTAATAAAAAGGATGGTGTCTTGATAGGGAGTTTCGGGGTGAAAAGCACTGCAGAAGGGCAGCTATTTTAACAGAACCATGCAAACATGAATGATGCGATTTAATTCTTTAGTTTCACATTTTAAGACATTTAGGTTATTTTTACTTTACTGGATCAGGCTCAGTGCTGTCGCAGAGATTTTTGAGTTTGATACTAGGAAATTTGGTATCCTAGATCAATCCTCAATCGTTTGGGGGCTTAGAGATTTTTGGATTTCGTTCAAGTCGCGAGTACAGATGTGCTGTGCCTTCTCTTGACAGGAACTTGGGTGATAGCCACTGATTGACTTTTCTTCTGGTCATCTGGGCATCAGGTTTCAGTCTGCTTCTGGCCAAACGTGCTGTGAACTTGTAGAAACAGACCGTTAAATTTGAGTCCAACGCTAGAAAATAGGGTATTCTAGGTCAGTTCTCAATCGTTTGGGGAACTTAGGGATTTTTGAGATTTTCGTTCAAGTCGCGAGTACAGATGCGCTATGCCTTCTCTTGACCAGAACTCCAGCGATAATTCAGAATTGACTTTTCCTTTTTCTCAATCTGAACATCGGGAGGGTGTCTCCTTCAGGGCGAAACGCGATGCAGTCTTGAAGGGACGAACTTTTGACTTTTAAGACTTTATGTCACTTTAGACTTTGTGTCTTTTGGGTCACTTTTAGGCTTTGTGTTATTTTGACTTTGTGTCACTTTGACTTTGTGTCACTTTGACTTTGTGTCACTTTCGGGTTTGGGCTTTTAATTTTTACTTTAGGATTTTGGACTTTTGAGTTTAGACTTTTAAACTTGCACTCTTGAGTTAGCACTTTTGGATTCTATCTTTTGAGTTTAACTTTTAGTTCTTGATATTTTTGGGTTTGGTTTAAAGTTTGAGCTTCTGCACTTTGGCATTCTGGACTTTGAGTTGGACTTTTAGTTGTGACTCTTGAGTTTTAGATTTTCAATGTTTGTTTGGAATTTTGAGTTTGGACTTTTAAATTTGTACTTTTAACTTTCTATTATTATTTTTTTTTTTTACCTTCTTAGTGATATATATATACTTAGTTTATTTCGATTTTGTTTGCGAGTCTTAATGCTTGACTGTGCCTGTTGTTCAGAACAAGGAATGTCAGGTGTACCTGCTGTCCAGAACATAAAATGTTCAAACGTACCTGCCGTCCAGAACATGAATGTACCTGCTGTCAAGAACATAAACTGTTCAAATGTACCTGCTGTCCAGAACACAGAATATTCAAAATGGTTTTCTTTTGCTTTATTATTATTTTTTTTTTTTAACCATATAAATATAAGTTTATTATTATTATTATTGTTATTATTATTATTTATCTATATATTTTTTTGTTTATGGTCATCCCTTCATCCTTTTAATTTTGAAATATTTGATACTTTGGTGTTTTATCATGATATGACACATCAAAATATTCTCCATATTTTTCTTGACATTTTGATACTTTATGAGAGTTTTTTTGATAATCTAGCTATTTTTAGTGCATTTTTGAAATTTTCTGCCTCACGGGATTTTCTGACTGGTTGAGATTTTGGTGCTTCGTGTTATGTCTGTCAGGGATTCGTTTCATGTTGGACGTCGCAGAGGATCAGGAGGAAACATTAGGAGGCGGGACTTGATCAAGCCGTTCGGTTCATGTTCGAGCCTGTGCACCGAATGAGTCGGGGTTAAGCCTGAACTCGATCTGCTGGTTTCGCGTGTTGGTGTTGGCTTCTCAGACACAACTGGTTTACGCAAAATCTCAATGCGTCTTCTCCCTTTCTTTGTGGGTATGGGTCCCGATAATTTCCCGTTGGACTGGACATTTCCATTGATGACACCAGCAGCGGACTTCGTCGGCCATAACGCCTGCTATCAGGTTGGTAGGCAACGTAAAGGGACCCTAACGTTACTCCCACCATCCATCGTTGTTGCGTTGATTGATTTGAGGAGCTCTGCTATCGGCTTGATTTGGGCATGTAATCACAGTTGGGGATATCTGACTGTCGGAGTATAACAGAGAATTATCCTCTCCACGAAGCTGTAATCACCTCGAGAGCATTTCCAAGTTATCTGTGAGTTCAATTTTATACAGCATTCTCCAATTTCCGGAGCCACCGTGTTTTGATTTTTTTTGCCTTTGGTCTGACAGACTCATGGAGTGAAATATACTTCACCTTATGTGCCTTCTTCATACCTTTTGTTTACTATGTTTTCTTAGACAATTGACATATGAAACTTGGGTATTTTATCCTTCTCCTATCCACTAGCCATACATGCATGTGACTTGATGTTTTTTACAACATTCATCTGTTCAGATAATAGGACTTGGACTGGTAATGCTAAATTCTCGCTAACACTAACCAATAACCACCCGTAAGATCATCTTTTCATTTTAAACCTTAACATTTCTTTATTTTGCATGACCTTCCTGACTTATATTCTTCCTTTTGATGTCGTTTACAACTTGACAAGTCCTATGTAGCTCAATTCTCATCACATTCGCATATATAAGACTTTTATGCTAAGTTTGACTTTCACAGTTTCACATATTTATTGATTTCTTTTGAATTCCATTAGTGCCTTCTACATGTTCACCTCAAAACAAAACAAATTTGTTGAGCTCAGACCATCAATGCCTTGACTCAAAGGATGAAAGTTTACACAGTTTGTTTTTTTTTTTTTTGCATGCAATCAATGAAGGGGGCATATCAGTCAAACCAACTCTAAAACTTACAAGCTTTACTGTTTTCTCTCTTTTTTTTTTTCAAGTGTAAACTCACTATATCTTTATATTATTATGTGCCCCTTTTTTTTAGCAAAACATAGCCTGAAGTATTAAACCCCTTTTTTGGTCAACGAGCTTTTGCAATTAAACATAGAATTACATATTATTATTTTATTTTTATCTGGTTCTAAAAAAACATCACTTCTTACTACCCTGTACATATATATGTATTTTTGTAAGAGGCATTTCACCATCATATGTGTTATATTTTCAGTTGGGTCCCTGATGTTTATATTATTGTGCACCACTTTCTTTCACAACCCTAAACTTAATTCATATTGTTACTATTAGAAGTTTTCTTTTTTTTTTCTATCAAAAGAGGAAAAGCCAGGGTCCAAGACATGTTACTATTTCCAAGTGTACGCTCTCAGGCAGGTACCCCTCGGTTATAATTACATATCTCAGACTGTAAACTTAACTAAATATGTTTTTAGCAAAATAGACTTTGATCATTGCAGTGTTGAAACCCATTTTTAGTTCTGGATACAAATTTCTTGACACATATACCCCTAGTTTCTCATTTGGTCATATCTTAGTTAAATTCAGATCCAATTACTATTATGTTTTTTACTTTATACATGACACTCAATATAGCTACCATTAGAGTCGAAGCATGGCTAATCAGCATGAGTGTGCGCTCTCAGGCAAGCACCCCTCATGTGATAAACCATACTCCATCACAGAACTTCATCATTATTTTATTTTTATCATTTTTTTTATTAATTGACTCATTGACATGGGTGAGTGTGCGCTCTCAGGCAAGCACCCCTCACCTATGTCTTTGAGCCCCAAAACTATGCTAATCGATGTTCTACATGAAGACCTTTCTAGAATTAACACTTGACTTCAAAGAAAAGATCGACAAAATAAAAAAAAAACTGAAGATGGAAACAAGATAGACAAAGGAACTTTCTTAGGAATTGGGTTTTTAGTATGGAACTGAATACAGTGAAGCTTTTACCTTCTCCTAAGACTGCCTCTCTTTTTTTTTTTAACTTGTTTTTACAAATATCAGTAAGTAAACTAGCAGAGTTTTCGCTTCTCAAATCTATCTCTCCTCTTTTTTTTTTTGCTCATGATCTTCTTTTATAGCTGAAATCCCTAGGGCTTTGCTCCATCCTTTTGACACATGGCAGTATCTTCTGCATTGGATTTGTGATGAAGGGGTTGGATGTAAGGCGAGGTTGCCGCCATACTTTTACAATTCCAACATCACTTCTCTTCCTTTACTTCCTTTTACTGGCCAATAATGGCATGACATTTGGCACTTGGGTTTTTTACTTCTTTTTACAGTGTGCTTGGCAGAGGAGTTATGTTTGTTTTGGTACCACCTGATGCGTTGTCTCTCATCCAATGATCCATATGTTGGTGAGGGGCTGTGATTTGCATAGAAGAGGGATCCCTTCTGATGTGTAGCTGTTGCTCATAGGGGTATAGGTCTGATGCATCAATAATCATATCATTCACTTTCTCCAGCCATTCTTTTCATCAATCCTATTTTCAATCAATTTTTTACTCCTGGATTGTTTTTTTTTTCCTTCTTTCTTGTGTTTGAAATTTATCATCCTTTCTTTGAGTTTCAATTTTGGTCCATCATTGCCCCTTTAATTTCAACTTATGATGTTTAACTATTTTGAAGCTTCATTGGTTTCTGATTTTGAACATTGCATTTTAATTTTTCTTTGATGTAAATCATATTTCTTTTAATCACTACACAGGGATATTCCAGGGGCAGTATAGGTATGTGTACTCTTCAAATTCCCTCTTTATACATTCCATTCTCTTGTCATTTTCCTATTAATTACTGATTTGCCCATGGTCAGAGGAGTCACGCATGAGTCACTTATCCTCCAGGCATGACATGGTGTATTTGTATCCTATGTTCATTGGAGAATACATAGTTCTATCTCAGACCGTTCATCTACATTCAATCTTATCCTGAGATGTGAACATACGGTAGGATGTGCTATTCTTTTTCTTATCCAACATACTCCATTTGTACGCGACATAGGTGAGTGAATGATTGTACTGTCGTGATTAAAGCATGGAGAGCTTTTCAGCCTTTGTTTAAATCCCATCTTAAATCCAACGGTCCCAATTGGAGTGGTGAGTTCACCTCTTATTGTTACACCCTCTGGCGCCAAGGACTATTGCAGGGCTACTCCCTCCTTTTCTAGGTTGTAGGCTGTAGGGAAATAATACTCTCCATTTGTGCCCGTTGCACTTTTCTTTGCCATTCATACACTGGAGGTATCCCATTCTGCGTGAATACAAATCTATCACACCTCCTGCACTTCTTTTAGCATGAACTTGCACCAATTTGAAGAGGAAAGGAGTGATTTTCAGTAGTAATTCAAGCCTATTCATCTTCACCTTTTCCCATCCTATCTGCATTTGTTCCAACACCACAGCTGGTGGTACCCCCTTTCTCCTTCATTAAAATTGACGTTCTCTGGCATACTACAACTCTTCTCAAATCTCCCAAGAGTCTTTTAAAGTAACTATTTCCATCATTTATCCATTATTTTCCAGAACTTCCTTTCGTGTCACTTCCGTCACTGTAACTTGTTGCTAGGATAGTGAACTTCTCAATACGCCGCTTACATTTCAAAATTGGTTCATGGGGCATAGAATGGGTGCCTTCCCGATGTCCCTCAGATGCTCACCCGTTTAATTCCATACTTCCTTAGGCCTAATTGCATGAATTCCCATTTTTCAGGAGACAGACTCACCTTCCATCTCCATCGATTCTCCTTTTGTTTGTTGTCGAGTTGGGTGTCACCAGGGTCGCGAAGGTGTCCTCGACGCAGCGGCGGGGTTAATTTGGGCTGAGGCGGTACGGAACGGCGACGAATCCCTCTCTTCCGCTGGCGTGCGACGCCTGTGTCAGAGACAGTACTGTTCCATCTTTCTTTTTCTTCTCTTTTTATTTGTTTAAAACAGAAATGGGTGGGGCCCACTGTATCGGCCAATCGGAAAATTGCGTCCGAAATTTTGAATTTTAGGTTACGATCTGTCCGTTGATATTAGATAATATTTCAGGGATTTATCATGGCCGTTAGATCAAGGGAAATTTTAGAATGATGATTGTTGAATTGGGTTTAAATACAATTCGGATGGGCCTCGGTTTTGGCCCAAGGCAGATTTTATTATTTTCTTAAAAGCCCATCCGAAATTGCCTCCATCTATGTTTGGTCTGGTGGGGCTCATCTCCATTTGTTCCAATAATGGAGGTGTCCATTTGACTAAATTTTGAGGTTAATTGAGCTGCTTTATTCTTAGAAAAATTGTTTGGTGCCCATCCATTGGTCAATTTGACATGAAATTTTGCATGGCTCCTCACAAAAATATGAAGAATTTAGCTGCCACAAATTTTCTATTTTTAGGACTCCGGTAATTAATTAAAAGGATATCACGGGCACATAATGGCATTCCTCGTAATTAATTAATTTACTGTCCATTTTTTTTAGAATTTCTGTGTTTTCCTTTCATGCATTATGACCAATTATCAGGGCTATTTTGTTGGGTCATTGGTTATGTGGATGGGGTTTTGGATTTTGGTGATAAGATAGTAAATTGTTTAGGATTTTGTGCAGCAGAATTTAGAGGCAAACAAAAGGCCTTTACAAATTTTAGTGGAATGTGAAAAGGAACGGGTAATTGAAATTGAGATCGCTTTTGAAATATCAAAGGGAAGTTAGAGTTCTAATTTTTGGGAAAAGACTTTACTTAGGGCCAAGAGTTGCATTAATTAAGTTGTGAACACTTAACTTGGTTTTTGATTTTGATTCTTGTTTGACTCATTTGATGAAAGTGTGAGAAATTTTAGGCATAGCAATTGATTTCACGACATTTCTTGGTTTGAGATACAACTTGATGTTTAAGGTTTAAGTACAGTCCAAAACTCTAAGCTTAGGGTGTTGCTTGAGGACAAGCAAAGTTTAAGTTTGGGGGGATTTGATATCGTCATTATTTGTAGGCATTTGGACCGTACTTGGCACTCAAATAACACTCAAACCATTGAATTATTCAATAGATTGCTATGATTTCCATGGAATTGGCTCTACCGTCGTTTCTTCTCTCATTTTACAGGACTTTGATGATTTCTGAAGATTTTGGAGCATATAGATGGATTCCCGACGTAGCACGCACGCTAGATGACTCATTCCTAGCATTGGAGGCTCTTTTCTCTCTCCTGGTCGACCCGAACAATCATCTGTTCGATCCGACCAGCACCTATGGCAGCCAGGCGTCATTTTCTCTCTCCTGGTCGACCCGACCACAAGCCTGTTCGATCCGACCAGCACCTATGGCAGCCAAGCGTCATTTTCTCTCTCCTGTTCGGTTCGAACAAGGATCTGTTCGGTTTGACCAGGGTGCCGCCATATCACATAAGGCATTATTTTTTACATAGAAACTGATGGAAATGGCAATTTCTTGCGCCCTGGTGCCCTAGCCTTCCATCCTTGCGACCTGGGACATCCATATATACACCTCTAGACCTGAAGGAAAGAAGACAACCTTCCATACCACAAATTCCACTTTCCATAGGCGTTTCTCTCTCTTCCACCATGGGAGATCATCAAAGCTTGGTTCTTTGAAGCGACGGCAGCAAGGAGACGAGTTTGATGACCATCTTGCAACACACCACTGCCTAGAGATCGTAGTTTGAAAGCATAAAGGAGTATTCGGTTTATTCTTCTATGTTTTCTTCTCTATTTTCAATGGGCTTGTATCTTGTTATTTCTATGTTATTTGTTGTGTGTTTTAGTACTATGTTAGGCTAAATTTATGTAGTCTTAGGGGTAAGGTAGTAACTTAGGTTTGGATGTTGTGATTTGACTCGTTATGTTATGATATGTTCTGTTGATTTGTTTCGTTGAGAATTATTATAATTGCTTGTTTAAATTGCTTTGTTAAGTCTAATTAACTTCTAGATGAATGGCCACATTTAGTTAAGTTCTAAAGTTAGGTTAATCAAGATAATTTAGATAAAGTATTTCGGATAAATCGTAGATCCGAAAGGGGAGATTAGTTGACACCAAAAATGTAACTTTTAGACAAGTCCAAAAGACCTCTAGATATCCTTATGAACTCCAACAAACAAGTTTAAGTTGATTGAATTCTATACCAAAAGTTGTGAACCAATCGAGTTAATTAGGTTAGGTTGAGATTAAACCAGTTTCTAGTCCAACAAGCGACAGCTGAGGTTTAGAATATCTAGGTTTGACCAACAAACCCTAGCACAAAGCATAAAATATCATAAAAGTTCAAAATCACGCACTTATACCATCTGTTCGGATCGAACAGACTCCTGTTCGGATTGAACAGAGTCCTGTTCGGATTGAACAGAGTCCTGTTCGGATTGAACAGACTCCTGTTCGGATTGAACAGACTCCTGTTCGGACCGAACAGAGCGGTATATGCTTGAAAAACACCGTTTGATGCACGAAAGTGATAAGTTCTGTGTTCTAGAGTCCAAACCAATGTGAAACCTGAACCTAAGACGACTTTTATATTGTTAAAACACCCAAAAATATTTATTTACTTGCACCTTTAGATTTAATCAACCAAAAACTCCATAAAAATATAATTGTCTAGCTTTCGTGAGGAAGTAAAGTCCGGTACTCATTAATCCGTCCCTTGGGTTCGACCCTAAAGCTGTACTCCAAAAGACTAGTGAGGTTAGCTCTAGGTCTATAAATTTATTTGATTCCTAGGTTATAAGCCTTCATCAAATTGCTATACAGGGAAGGTTTCCAGCTGTATTCCTGAGGCGTTTTCTCTTATGGAAAGGCCCCAATTTCGGCCTAAATGAGGGGGAAACGTTCCCAACCTGTCAAGGGGCCAGAGAGGAGTCTATATTAGGTTTATTCTTGCTTGAGAAAGGGGAATCCACCATTATCCATCAGCAGCCACCAATCTTCCACCACTCAGCACCATTCTCACGTCGAAAGGCGTGGGATTTCCACCACCTCTCCACCGTCACTCGACCACGGCAGCGATTTGGGAGCAGTTCTAGGCGCGACAACGTTAGATTCAACCCAACCACGGTTTCGAACTTGATTCAAATAGGAGTAAACCTGGATATTGTTGTATCTCTTCCTTTTCTCTTATTTATTCTTGTCATGGAGTTTGTATCTTGTTTTATTAGCATGATAGGTTAGATCTTTGTTGCTTTAGGGATAGATGTAGCCTAGAATTTGGTTTGCTTGGTTTGCTTGTCTTGTTGATGGACGAAGCAAATTACCTTTGGGATTTTTATTGATTTCCTTGTGTTTGAGTCTTTTATTACTTGTGTTGCTCGGCATTTGTACGGCCGCATTTGTTGGGAACTTCAACCCATTATAATAACTGAACCTTTCACAAGTACTTCGAGGTAGGTCAAGGGCGAAAGTCGACCAGTTAGTAACCAAAAGTAAACACTTCTAGTTAGGCGAAAGTCTAGGTTAGATATCTCGCAGAAAATCATTGGTAAACTCGAATAAGTCCACCGGACAACGAAAGTTGGGGGTGCAATACACTCGATGAAGGTTATTCAACACTAGATCCTATTCCAAATACCGTACCCAATAGACGAAAGCGGAGGGTTAGGGAGTTAGGTTTGGCTAGATGGACCTTTGGCTTGAATAAATCAACAAAAGAGTAAACCACAACATTTACGCAGTGGAATTCGGACCGAATTAGCAAGGCTGAATACGACAGTGCTAAGTCTTGTGACTCTGTGACTAGATTTAGGTGAAATCGAACCCTAAGGCAGTTTTCTCATCATATTTTAAACCCTTAAAAATTCCAAAAAATATTCTTTTAAATTGTTTTGCATCACTTTCATTATTGCACTTGCATCTTTTTCATTTCACCTTTTAGTTTGTAGCACCAATCATTTTCTAAACTTTCATTGTCTAGCTTTAGCGAACAAATAGGATTAGTATCCATCACCATCTCTGTGGGATCGACACCTTTGCTTTACTACGAACGTCTAGTCGAGTAAACAAGGTTATTTTTGTTTGACCTAGGTTTATACCTCGATCAATGGACGGAATTAAAGACACAAAATTAAGTACCATAAAAATATGAGCTCATTAAGTTAAAAACAATACATAATCATTAAGCATATTGTCCTAGTGGGAGATTGTTGGAATATTTAGAAAATCTTGCAAGAAATATTTCATCATTTGTAGACATATATTGCTTGATGAATAAGGATTGTTGAATATGGTAATATCCCAAGAATAAATATGGCTATTAAGTATAATATCTTGGAGATTTGTGTAAAAGATTGTGATGCCTAATATTGGTGGATTTGTAATTAAATATTGTCATATGTTGATGGACCATTATGGTAGTACTTGGAGAGCACTCTTGGTGTCTCCACTATAAATAGGGATTGGTCCCCAAGAGACAAGACAAGCACAAATATATACGTTACACCCCTCTTTAATACTCTCCATCAGTTTTAGAGAGAGAGAACAGTCGAGTTTAGGCACACTGCTCTCAAGGGTTGTCTTGCTCTCTTGGAAGATCATTTCTCCAACATTCGTGCGTGTACAGACGTTGCTGAGGTGCAGTTGGAGCATATAAGACATATTCAAGATCACAGAATAACCAGATGGATCCAGGTAACGCTTCTGCTTAGTTCATGTTAAAGTTTCACATGAGTCGTTCCTTGGATTGCAAAACCTCACATATTGGAGAAAGATCTACTAAAGTGTTTAAGTGTTATACACTTATACTTAAAAAATAATTAATGACGTCGAGAACCAACTCTTGATCTAGTGGCAAAGAACAATGCATTTTGAGTGAAATGTCGTAAATTCGAAACTCAGCTGGAGGTCTTTCATAAAATTTAATTTAAAAAAATAAGTTGGTTGACTTAGATCTCCAATTGATCTTCAAAAAAATTAATGACGTCGACCCTTACTATCAAAGATCAGTCCTTAAGCTGTTAAATATCAACTTTTAAAAAAAATAATAATAAATATGCATCATCAACAGAGTGAACCAAATTTATGTAAAAGAATATGGCCTATCTACAAATACATAATAAAACAATGAAGTTATGTGCTCATCCAGTATATGTAGATCATCTGAAGGTAATGAATTCGATAGCAGAATTTTATGCGAGAATAAATTTTAAAAATTGTGGATTAAAATTTAAATTTTGATATCTGTAATTTTGCTTATTTTGAAACTTATTTTATAATGTAATTGTCAAACAAAATACGGTTGTTAGTATATTATTTTTTATAAAACCGTCTTAACTAATTTTATTAACCATAGTTATTGTTACAACTTATATATGTTGCAGCATAGTCAGATTCTTAATTCTATAACAATAATGTTAGTTTTCTCCATACGTCTAAGACTCTAATAACAAACTATTAGTTTAATTGATAAACAGTACTGTTTGTTACCAAACCAATAATTTGGAACAAATCATACATGCTTGCACCCTTAATTATTTTGTATGCCTGCAGGTTGGTGCACCTTAATTATAATCCTAATTAAAAATCTTAAGAGACGCAAAGTTAGAAAATTAAGTCAACAGAGTACACGTCTTGGAAATTCACCCTATATACTTACAAATCCCAGTTTTAGTTTCGACCTATATCTGCTTTTTGAAGAAAACAGTACAATAGTATATCTGTGGTTAAAAACTTATACCAAGAGTCCAAGACTATATATGTCAGAGCTTCGTGACCCTTGTTTCACAATTTTGACCGTGTACGCTCTATAACACCAGTAGATTTTCGGGCATACTTTTGAAAAAAAATAAAAAAGATAGTTAAAATGACCAGAAGTATTGGTGTGCTTTTGTGAAAAGGGTATACGAGTAAAGAAAAAAAAAACAGAAACTCTGTTAATCTAGTTGTCATACGGCACGTGACTTGTTCATTAGCTTAGTATATATTTAAGTTATAACTACTGTATTTACAGTCAACAAGTTTAGGTACGTAGCAATTTGAAGCTTTTGCATAGAAGACAGATGATGAATGCCAGAGGAAAAGGAATGTAAAAGCTATATATTTCTAAACCCATTTTATAAGTTAGTTAGGATTAACGATGTACAACTCAATTACAGATAGCTGACTTATAAATTATCAAAGGAAAAATTACATATAGCTCCTTTTTTGTTTCTTTTTTGAGTAAAAAATGGGGGTAATGCCCGCATCTTTTTAAATTAATAAAGAGATTTACAAAAATTAGCCAGCGGCTAAAGTTACAAAAAAAAGGAAAGAAAAAAAAGAAAAGGAAAAATTGAAACGAAAAACTAGTCTATAAAATACATCCTGAATTTTCGATCGTTAATAAAATATATATTAATTATCGGACGTTAATAATATATATATATATATATATATTGAGGTTCGTACAAATGAAAACATATATAAAAGTCTGTCCCTTCTCATGCTAGAGTAAAAAATTTCTAGAAAAATAAAATTACATAGATGTTGAGAACCAGTCTTTGCGCTCCATCACTCCCACAACGTGCAAGCTTATAAGCAAATTAATAGGCACCTTTTATTTAGGAACATCAGCTGGCCCTACAAGTACTTCTCATCAAATTCAGACACTAAAGTTAAAAGTCATGGCCCTATTCTTTTTTGAAAGTTTGACAGCGACTGTCAAACAAAAAGGAAAAAAGTGAAAGAAAAAATCAGCAAAACTGACATCCTTAGTCATGGCCCTGTTCATCATCCAATAAAACCACTCCAAATCTCTTCAGTTCCCAATTATTTTGGCAAAACACCTCTATTCTTACATAAACAATATTTTAGTATATTATCGAGCAAAGAAATATCTTCGAAGGATATTGTTGAAAATAAAGATGATTAGTAATTGGTTAGCCTCAGATTAATTTCTCATCATTGGTTTTTTTGTAAAATAGCCCTCCAACCTTTTTAAATTAAAAGGGTTGCTATTTCTAGAAATTAACGTTAGAATCCAACGGTCAAATTTGTAGCCGTTAGAGATTGGCCTTATATAAAGGCATGTATATATCTCTGTGAAAAATAGATCGAGAGAAATAAGAAAATAGCTTTCATCATTCTGTTCTCAAATTTAACATGGTATCAGAGCGGGTTTAATCCGCAACAAAAATCCAACAGCAACAATCAGTCTCAAATCCATACTCTCAAATTTTTGTCCTTATTTCGATTCAACTAGAACCCCAGAAAAATCCAACTAAAAAACTTTTCTAAATTCTGTTTTCAGAAACTTGTTCCATCTGTTCTCAAATTCTGATTTCTGCTATTACCAGTGAAAATAGAAACCAAGCTTCTATCCTTACAAAAAATCAAAAGCCAACTGCACCAGAAAAACGCTCAACTCAGAATTAGAATCGGCAACAGGAAAAATCCCAAATCGAAAAAAAAAAACAAGTTACCTCAATTTAAGCCAAAATCAGTCCATGAGTGAGCAACTCCAGTGCATCGGCCATCCTAATCTGACTCTAGCCGAAAAACCCTCAAAACCTAACCTGGATCAGAGAGAAGGAAGAAGGGGGAGCGACAACAATGAATTTGATCGCTGTGGATACTGCGAGAAGTTAGGCCACACAACAGATTCTTGTTGGAATCTCCACCCTGAGCTCTGTCCATTCTTCGGGAGAGGGAGATCGAGGTCCGACGCAGCTCAGACTTGGCGAAAGGGGGAGAAGGGAATGGCGTCGAGTAGATCAAACGCGCTGAGTTCGGACTCATGTCGAGAAAGAATCGACAAAATCGAAGCTGTGCTAGAAAAGTTAATCATCTCCCTGACCGAGGAAGGTTCAGACTCTCTAAATTCTTTTGGGCCGGGTAAAGCCCAGTTATTAAATTCTGTTATTATTAATTCAATAAACCAAACTAGCCCAGCTTGTGTCGAGCCCATATTGAAAACCAGAAATTTGAATTCTGTAACAAAATCAGAAATTGTTAAACCTATGGAAAATAAATGTTTGACTATAGGTTGTACCTTTATTAATGCACCGAATAATTGTACCAAATGGGTTCTTGATTCCGGAGCAACAGATCATATGACGGGAAACCAAAATTTGTTAAAAAATTATAGTCCAATTAGTGGTGACCATTTTTTTACCGTAGCAAATAATGAAAAAATTAAAATTAAAGGTTGGGGTATGATTAGTATTTTGTCTAAAAATTTTTTACAAGATGTCTTTTATGTTGAAAATTGCTCGGTTAATTTATTATCTATTAGTAAACTTTCTAAAGATTTGAATTGCGAAATTATTTTTAAAGAAAATGGTGTTGTTTTCCAAGATTTAATTACAAAGGAAATAATTGGTCAAGGATATCATGAAAATGGTCTTTATTTTTTAAATAGCAATAAATTTATTTTCAAAACTACTAAAGATGAAGATTTGAGTAAACTTTGGCACAAGCGCGTTGGGCATCCTTCCGATAGAATTTTAAACAAAATTTTTAATTTTTCTAATTTAGATTGTAGCAAGTGTGAAACTTGCAAACTTGCAAAACACACTAGAGCTCCTTTTCCTAACTCTAATTCTAAAAGTAATGATTTTTTTGAACTTATTCATTCCGATGTTTGGGGTCCGGCTCCTTTAACTTCTTACAATGATTATAAATATTTTGTTATTTTTATTGATGATTTTTCAAAAACCACATGGTCGTATTTGATGAAAAATAAAAATGAAGTTTTTTCGCATTTTCAAACTTTTGTGAATTTTATTGAAAATCAATTTGGTAAAAAAATTAAAATTTTGAGAACGGACAATGGTACTGAATATGTTAATCAAACTTTTTCTATTTTTCTTAAACAAAAAGGAATTTTGCATCAAACGACTTGTGTTTATACCCCTCAACAAAACGGTGTTTCCGAAAGGAAAAATCGTCATCTTCTAGAAGTAACTAGGGCTCTTTTATTTCAAAATAATGTTCCAAAAAGTTTTTGGTCGGATGCCGTTTTAACCGCGACTTATTTAATAAATAGGTTGCCAAGTGCCATATTGGATTTTAAAAGCCCTTTAGAGATTCTTTATGGTAGAAAATTAGATATTAGTCATTTAAAAGTTTTTGGTTGCAAATGTTTTGTGCACAATCAAAGAATTGACAAACTTGATTTTACTTCAATTAAAACTATATTTGTTGGGTATTCTTCCGAAAAAAAGGGGTATAAGTGTTATGACCCTAAAAATAAAAAACTTTATATTTCTAGAGATGTTAGTTTTTTCGAAAATGAACCCTTTTATGAAAATTGTAATGAAAATAATGTTGAAAAAATTCCTCCAAACGACTTTATATATCCCTGTATTACTAGTGTGTTTCAAAGAGAATCAAGAAATATTGTAGGTGAAGAATCACAAGAAGAAAGTGAAGGAATCCTACAAAATGAAGAAACCGATCAAGAAGTTGAAGGAGATGAAGAAAATGAAGAAATTCAAGAGATTCAATTAAGAAGATCAAGTCGACAACCTCAACCGTCCACGAGATTAAGGGATTTTATCACTTATTCGGTACAATACCCTATCCAAAATTATATTTCTTATAATAATATTTCTAATGAGCATTGTGCTTTCGTAAATTGCTTATCCAAAATTGAGGAACCAACCAAATATGAGGTAGCAAAAATGGATCCAAAATGGTGCAAGGCAATGGAAGAAGAACTTCATGCCTTAGAAAAAAATCAAACATGGGAATTGTGCGCTTTACCAAAAAATAAAAAACCGGTTGGTTGCAAATGGGTATACAAAATTAAATATCATAGCGATGGTACCATAGAACGGTACAAGGCTAGACTAGTTGCCAAAGGGTATACCCAAACTTATGGTATAGACTACCATGAAACCTTTGCACCGGTGGCTAAAATGAATACCGTTAGGATACTTTTTTCCATAGCGGTAAATAACAATTGGACCCTTCACCAAATGGATGTAAAAAACGCTTTCCTTCAAGGAACACTTGAAGAAGAAGTATATATGACTTTACCTCCGGGCCACAAAAAGGAAAATATTTTTAACCTTGTGTGTAGGTTGAAAAAATCCATTTATGGATTAAAGCAATCTCCAAGGGCATGGTATGGAAAACTTTCTCATTTTTTATTATCTTGTGATTTTAAAATAAGTGGAGCCGATTATTCATTATTTGTTAAGCATAATGTCAATGGTACCACCGTGATTTTAGTTTATGTCGATGACATAATCATAACCGGTAATGACCTAACCGAAATTGATAACATAAAAAAGAACTTAAAACAAAAATTTGACATTAAAGATTTAGGCAAATTAAAATATTTTCTTGGAATAGAAATAGCTCATTCTTCGAAAGGGCTATTTATATCTCAAAGAAAATATGTTCTTGATTTGCTTAAGGAAACCGGTAAGTTAGGTTGTAAGCCGGCCAAAACGCCAATTGACATAAATGAAAAACTTGATAGTGAAAAAGGTGAACCATTAAAAGACGTAAGTCAATTTCAAAGACTAGTAGGTAAATTGATTTACCTAACCGTTACAA
Organism: Rhynchospora pubera; assembly: GCA_028095005.1. NCBI lineage: Eukaryota > Viridiplantae > Streptophyta > Magnoliopsida > Poales > Cyperaceae > Rhynchospora > Rhynchospora pubera. Next base: position 283,323,154 of record CM051460.1, read on the forward strand.
GACCGGATTTATCATTTGCCGTAAGCCAAATTAGTCAATTCATGCATGCACCAAGAACGCCTCATTTAGATGCCATTAATAGAATATTAAGATATCTAAAAGGTTCTCCTGGAAAGGGAATTTGGATGAAAAAAAATGGTACTAATGCAATATGTGGCTATTCCGATGCAGACTGGGCCGGGAGCTTCGATAGAAGATCGACAACCGGTTTTTGCACGTTTGTAGGCGGTAACATAGTCACATGGAAAAGCAAGAAGCAAAATGTCGTGGCACGATCAAGTGCGGAGGCGGAATATCGAGCCATGGCATCCACCGCAAGCGAATTGACTTGGATTAAACAATTACTAGCCGACTTGAATATTAAGCATGAAGCACCAATGAAGATGTTTTGTGATAATCAAGCGGCGAGACACATTGCGGCAAATCCCGTCTTTCATGAGCGGACCAAACACATAGAGGTGGATTGCCACTTCATTAGAGAAAGAATCCAAGCCAAAGAGATCGAGACTCCATACGTCAAGAGTAAAGATCAATTGGCGGATATCTTTACGAAGGGATTAAGCATTAAGACTTTTGAAGATATATCATGCAAGCTAGGATTGTACGATATCTACAAACCTAGCTTGAGGGGGAGTGTTGAAAATAAAGATGATTAGTAATTGGTTAGCCTCAGATTAATTTCTCATCATTGGTTTTTTTGTAAAATAGCCCTCCAACCTTTTTAAATTAAAAGGGTTGCTATTTCTAGAAATTAACGTTAGAATCCAACGGTCAAATTTGTAGCCGTTAGAGATTGGCCTTATATAAAGGCATGTATATATCTCTGTGAAAAATAGATCGAGAGAAATAAGAAAATAGCTTTCATCATTCTGTTCTCAAATTTAACAGATATCCGCACCAAATTATGAACTTTCGGCCTCGTGAAATTGTTTTGAGATCACAAACTTGTAACTATGCTAAATCAGTAACCGAGTCTTCTACATATCACAACTGCATGTACATTTAAATTCATAAATACTTCAGGTGTTATTCCAAAACAATGTATGCAACTGAAATTCAATTGGGCGCTCTACAATACTTCAAATATCTCAAGAATTTAATTTTGGCTCGCAAGCAATATAAACAGTATATACAATTTTTATTTTCATCATTATCATAAACTTTATTCTTTTGTTAAGATTATTCTTTTGTTAAAATCGTTCCTAATTTCATCATTACCATAAGACTATGATCGGTTATATAAGAAGCTGAATCTTCTAATAAATCTTAGTCTACGCGATTATTCTTTGTTAAGATTCATACTTCACTCAATAAAATAATCAACCAATAATTAGGATCCTCATGGGTCACGTTATATGTTGAAGTGGATCCGCATGAAGTTATTATTGGATTATGATATTATTGACAGATCATATTCATTCTGTCTCCACACTCCGCATGTTTAATTGTCTATATAAAAGGACTCGTGCCGCCACAAGAAATTCATCCCGCCTTACTTCTGCATGCCCCTTCTAGTGCCCCTAGATGTAAGTCCCCCTTTCTCTAAGCCACTTTTAGTTCTTCATCTGATTTGCATGAGATAATTATTGATCTGATGGTCTTCATATATAAGATATGCATGTTCAGTTTTCGCTTATATTTAGTTGCATTTGGCAAAACAACTCTTTAGCCTTGTTTTAGTAATGTATTGCGCATGCAATTTTGTGAGGTTCTCTTTCTTTATTTTGAGGAAGAAGCTCTTATTCTCGCTATTTATAAGTGTATTCTTTATGTTCGTATATTATATAACAATAAGTTATTTTTATTTATTGTGGTGGCCTGCCAAGTAGACAAGGAATATACTTGTACATTTTTTATAGCTTGATAATACAGCAAACCGAAAATTATAGGCACGAGCAAAACTACAGAAAGCATAAGTTAGAACACCAGCAAGGCAAGTTTATAATGTTTAACCAAGAGGAACATTATTGTAAGTGTCAGTGGGTGGGGCCATGAGGATGTGGGGTATAGGTGTATAGTGTGTGTCTGGGTCTGCTTCCTATTAGTTGGTGTCTTTATGATGCTTCCTGCTGGGAAGCTAAATTGTTATTTCAGTCGTCGTGATAAACAATATTAAGAGTCTTCGTATAACATGGTGGCAGTGTCTCCATTTTTAGTTAGTAATAATGCACACTGTAAAATTATACTCATGCTGGTACATGAGTAGTACAATAATAAGACTCGAACTAACCTAACAATGTAGAAAATGTGATTTCTTCCCCATTGTAGTAAAACTAAAATTAAAGTCAACATTTGAAGGGGACAAGAAAGAAATAGATGAATCCTTAATGGAGCTATGATCATGCAGTTAGTAAACCAACAATACACTTCAAGTCCTAAATATCGCCCTGACATTCAAACACGATGCAGAGAAAAATGACTTCCCAGATAAAACTACAATTGATGCTGCTATTCATAGCAGCCATGGTAACTGTTATGGAAGCACAGATGTACATAACACGGATGTCTACACCAGTGACACAACAGACACTACAACGAGTTGCAGCTTCACTGCAGCTGTATGTGGATCCACTGCCTCAGATGTCCACCATCAAAGGCTTTTCTATGAAGGGAGGAAATCCAAGCTCAGTCAACCTCACTATTGGCATGTACCAGACCACATGGGTAACCTTTCATATGCTCTCCTTTTTACTAATTATTATGCCTCCAAGCCCAATGATTTAATATTATAAAAACAAAAACGAAATTACGACCTAAAGCAGAGGCAGAGATTCCTGATTCCTGATACTATTGATCAAAAGGTTCCGCCAAATAATGCATTACAATAATTATTCAAATAATAAAAGAAAATAAAAAAAGGAAATGCTTAGATTCGAGGCTGCAGGGCTCCTTTTCATCCTTCTTTTCCCTCTTATTTGTAGAAATTTCACCGAGATCTCCCGCCAACACCAGTCTTTGTCTATGGCACATCAGCTGAGAAAGCCACCTTTCCTGGTCCCACCATCATTGCTCGGCACGGTGTTCCATTATATGTCAAGTGGGAAAATCATCTCCCCGACCAACACATTCTCCCCACAGATAACACTATCCCCACTGCAATCCCGGCCAAGGGAGGTGTGCCAACGGTCGTCCACCTGCACGGAGGTGTCCATCCCCCACAATCCGATGGCAGTGCCTTCGCATGGTTTACTCGTGATTATAAAGAGGTGGGTCCTAAGTGGATCCAAACTACCTACAAGTACCCTAATGTTCAGCCTCCTGGCAATCTCTGGTACGTCATTTATTATTAGGTAACCTTTTCAAGGTCATTTTTATATCACGATAGCATGTCTTAGATTTTATCAAGCAACTTAATTGTAAATAAGAACGGTGTATATCTAAAATGGAAGCAGAAGAGAGGAAAAGAAGGTCGTATGTGATTTTATCTATTCCTTAACCTAATGCATTTCAGTCAAAGTATATGTAATTCTAATTTATAAACAAAGGAAAAAAGCTAACATATATCCAAAACAATAATAATAATAATAATGGTAACAAAGTCAAAAGAGAGCATAACAAATTGACTTTTAAACCAACGCAAGCCCCACCCCATGAATATTATAAAGATTCCTATAATGGTAAAGAACTAATAGATTATGTTAACAGGTACCATGACCATGCTCTAGGTCTTACTCGTGCAAACCTCCTGGCCGGCCTCCTCGGTGCCTACATCATTGAGAAACCTGAAATCGATGACCCAATGGACCTCCCCTGTGACAATGATGATCTGCACCTCATTATTGCAGATCGTAGTTTCAATACTGATGGCACCCTTTACATGAATTCCACAGGTAATGTCCCCTCCATCCATCCTGAGTGGCAACCTGAATACTTCGGTGGGGCCATCACTGTCAACGGCAAGGCCTGGCCATTTTTAAATGTAGCACGTCGTCGGTACCGATTCCGGATCTTAAACTCTAGTAATGCAAGATACCTTAACCTCTCTCTATCGAACGGTCTCCCTTTCTATGTGATTGGATCCGATAGTTCCTATTTAGCGGCTCCTGTCACAACCCCAACCATAGTATTAAGCCCAGCAGAGATTGCTGATGTTGTTATCGACTTTAGCAACTCACCTACACCATGTGTTGAACTTCTCAATTCGGCGCCATACCCTTACCCTAATGGCACTTCCACCAATGGCACGCTGCTTGGCAAAGTCATGATATTTCACATAAATGGCGAGAAAGTGTTTGACAATTCAACAATACCAGAGAAAGAGGTTGCCTACGCAAATGTCACAATGCCTGAACCAACCACAAAAACTAGGTATATTGTATTGTACGAGTACACGACCCCATCAGGGGAACCAACTCACCTATATATCAATGGGTTGCGACTTGAGGATCCAGCGACAGAAACTCCCAAATCAGGTACCACTGAATTGTGGCATGTGATTAATCTAACACCTGACAACCACCCATTGCATATGCACTTGGGAATGATGCAAGCCATAAATATTACTGAGCTAGTGGGATATCAACAATTTTTCGATTGTATGACACAATTGAATGATGCCATCAAGTGTAATGTGACGGATCATGCGGTAGGAAAGAATTTACCTGTACCAGAGTATGAAAAAACATGGAAAAATGTGGTGAAGATTGAGCCAGGTTACATGACAAGCATCGTAGTCGCATTTAAGCTTGTTGATACGAACCAGACGTACCCTTTTGATGCAACAGCAGACCCAGGATATGTCTACCACTGCCATGTTAGTTTATCACTTTTCTCCTAAATTTTCCTCTTTTTTGTGAAACAGGATTCATTTCAAATTTTCAATAACTTCATTCTTTTATAAATCATACATTCATCAGATCCATTCATTTAAATCTTAGTAAACTTCTGGGTTGATGAACGATTAAAAAAAATGTGGAAATGTTTCATTCTTTTACCAGAAAAAAAAAATTTGACATAGATGGATAGATTTTGGTGTATCTGGCAGTTTGGTATTGAGCAAAGACTGGGTAGTTCCAAGTGACATTTAACTAATGATTGTGCTATGATTTGCAAAGCTGATGAAAATATTATATTCATCTTGCAGATACTCGACCACGAAGACAATGCTATGATTCGGCCATTGATCCTCCAACCTTGAAACTGTTGGGTTATGGTTGAAAGTATCATCTAAGTGTCATTTCATTCTTTTCTATATGATATTATTTAAATATTGTTTCTGTTCATATATTGCTTTCAATTTGTATGTACTTTTTTGTTCTTTTCCTTTTCTAGTGCATATGTTAATTATCAATTTATCATAGTGATTTGTTGTTTTTAGAAGTGGCATTAAGCCAAATTCCTTTGTACAACAGTAATAACATTATCTTTTTTTCTTGTCATCATATGATAAAGTTTTATCACGACATTCTTTGGATCACAAATTAGGTCAGCGAAGTTAGAACTCGCGGGCTTTTGAAATGGTCACTAACCTAACTTTTGGTTGTATAAAATAGCTGAACAATAGAGTTGGCAACTATTTCAAACAGCCACACACCCAATCAAATGCTGGATAGTGCTTCCGAAAAATTACTAACACAGATTGACTATATTCATTTTCAATCTTAAACATAGCCTATAATTCTACCACTAGTTTGAAACCATGACAATTGAACTTTACTCATGAGAGAAAATAATTGACAGACTACAACAATTATGCCAGCCAACAACAAAACTACATGGTTCCTTGACATTGGCAACTCTTGTTAGTTCCCACGATGGTATCTGCCCAAATATGTTTTTGAACTCTTACCGGAATACAAGTTTAAAGTCCCTAGTTGTACAAGGCAAACTCATCACCTAAAAATACCCCCCTCATTGAAAAGAAAACAAAGGCATGACAAGTTGCCAGAAAAATGATATATAAAGCAAAAGATAACTATGCATGATTTAAGACAGCACCCAACATATCCAAAAGAAAAAATACTTAAACAATTATAAATATTATTGAAATTATAGACAATTCAAAGGATTGAGAAGCAACACTAAAACTATATATTCCTACATTCACCTCCAAAAACAAAATTATAAAAATGTATGAAAAGGGTACTTTACACACCTGTAAGTGTAAGCCAGGTGATTCGCCTCCTTTCTATTCTTCTTCTTAGACCCCCCCCCACCCTTTTGAGCGCTCCTTTTTGAGGGAAGAAAAATTGCACCATCAGAATGCATGGTTTCCCCTAAATTTCACCCCCTCTTACTCCCAGATTTCATCAGAAAACCATGAGCCACACTAGCCACATCAGCTGAGATAGCCACACTACTCAGGCCATGACCAAATGGAGTGGAACCAAGTCACTCGGTAGCTTCCTTAAAGATCTCATCTATGACCCCCAAACAACAGGTATGACAATGCTTGGAGAGGATCCCCTGCGAAAAGAACTCACAATCACATGGATAGCATTCTAAGCGTACCTTTCATACAGTATGGTGGCTTTTCCATGATCCTTGTTACTCAAAACACTTATGTAATAGAATGCACAAATATGACTAGAACGAAGGTAGTCTGGGAAGTACCAAATATTATAACTTTTTACAAGTGCATATATATGGTCCTCAGGTCGCAATTTGGTAGTTGAAATTCTTCCACAACAATAAGTAGAATGAACAAATTGAGATCTACAACGCTTTGTGAAGCACGATAGATTCTAGCAAGGTATTTTTATATAACAAAAGGCTCTTTGAGGCAAATCGTCGAACACCCTATGTGCACTTTTAGTGCGTTTGATGCACCGCAACAGCAATCGACAAAAGAGGAATATTTGGTATGAAAATAAGACGTAAGAAAGCATAAACGCCATGGTTTAACGTGTATCGGATTATTTGGTATGAATTTTGATTGCGAGATTAAAACACAGTCTTCTCTTTTCCTGTGTTTGGTTGTCACCTCAAAAAAGAAGTAGAGAACTAACTAAATTACTGAAATGAGTTATTTCCGGGCCTTAACCCAATCTCTCAAGAAAAATGGACCTAATTTGATACAATTTAGGCCCATTATTATTGTATTGTAGAGAGCTCGCCTTTCCGATTAGAGATAAGATGAGCTGATTATGGACATGATAACTATAGAGATATCATTAATTAAAATATTTAATTAACCACTCATGCGTGCACCTAACTACCTAAGCACAACAGAGCAAAATAGTATAGACAAAGAATAGAATGGATCGATAAACATAACGAGGAAGTCTGAGCTAATTAAATAGCAATCCCGTCTCAATTTTGTTATCTCGTGCACTTGGGGATGAGATTTGATTCATTTGAACCGTTCTCTCTCGAAATCATATATACATCCTATTGTATTCGGGGCTGATAGTATCAGCCCCATCATCCTCCCAGCAATTAGATTAATTGCATTCTGAAAAATGAAAGAGGAGGTGAGGATGAGAGGATGATAACGTGTTTTTTCTTTTTTTAGATGAGGGGATGAGGGAGGACAGGATGAGCGAAACAGAGGTGAGAGATTAACGTCTCACAGAGGGAAGGAAGACAGCGACATAGAGGGGAGGGAGCGAACATAGCGAAACAGAGGGAGCGAACACAGTTATAGTTAATATATTTAACAGTTCTACTTAATATATATAAAGGTTTTACTTATATATATAACAGTTTTACTTAATATATATAAAGGTTCTACTTATATACATAACAATTCTACTTAATATATATAAATATTCTACTTATATATATAAAGGTTCTACTTATATTCATAACAGTTCTACTTATATATTTAAAGGTTCTAGTTAAATGTATAATTGTTCTAGTAAATATAATCCCATCTGTGACTTATCTCTTTTTTCTCATCCCTCATCCCTCCCTCTCTCCTGCCTTCCATGTCATTTCCGTTATTTCTCCATTTTTCGTTCCCTCCCCTCTCCTCTCTTTCCTGTCGTTCATCCTCTCCGTACTCCATCATCCCCTTTCATCCCTAAACTTTCGAAAATAGAAAACACGTTTTTTTTTTAAAAAATGGAAAGGAATGACGAAGATGATAAAAGAAAGAGGATGATGGAAAACAATTCCGTATTATATTATACGACTTTTAATTTGTCGCTCACAAAACAATATAATTTTATATTTAACAATCTGCACTGAGTTCTTATTTTAGGCACAAGAATGTTGCATAAGAGTAGGTGCATGAACTCAAGAAGTGAAATGGAATAAAAATAACGATTCAAGAACAAGTCAAACAAAGATCAAAAGTTTAAATTTAACTCATCTTGTTTTATTTTAGATTCAAAATTAATTTAGTTTGATGTAAAATCTAGAATCTTGTTCCGTATAAATAAACACAATTTTTTCTAGTAGATCTGTGTCGTTATTTTAATTACTGGGCTTTATCTGTAAAACTTTATATTATTATTTTTTTCCCTTCACAATTAGATTTTTGAAGTTACATCATGCATAAACCCAAGCAAGAAATCAAAAAGTGAAAACTTCTAATTTGCATAAACCATAATGAAAATTGAGAACTGTTGTGTTTAGCCCTCACGTACGGCAATTACATCCTAGACGTACTCGTCCATCAACAGATGTACATTATGTATCCCTAGAAGAAAGACCTACCAAAGTGCTAAGTGGTATATTTAAAAATAAATAAATAATTGTCTAACTCTTACTGTTATATAACAACACAAGGATCCGTTCTTCAGCTATTAATATCAACTTTTCAAAAAAAAATTAAAAATGTTTTAACAGAGTGTTAAATTTATGTAAAATGTGAACTGTATATCTTCAAATGCATACTAAGCAAACAAAGATCTTTGCTCATCCAGCCAAATAGATCATCTCAAAATAATATATGAATTGAGTTCTGTAATTTGGTACATTTTGATACTTATTTTATTAATGTGGTTGTCAAATAAAATACGGTTGTTAATATATTATTTTTTTTCTAAATTTCGTATTCTTTAATTATAGTTAATTATATTGTTATATATGTTGTGGTACAATCAGATTCTTAATTATGTATATAACAATATTGTTAGTTCTCATCTATACGTCCAAGAAACTTAGAATAAAAATTAATTGATGAAGGGAACTGTGCATTACCAAACCAATAATTTGGAACAAATGATACATCCTTATGTGGTATGTACTTGCCTGGTTGGTGCACATTATATTCCCAATTTAAAATTATAAAAGACGCAATATTAGAAATCATAAAAGTTTTGAAGGTCAACAGAACCAACTACACACGTCTTGGAAAGCCGCCATTCCGCCAACGGTTTAATCCCTGTTTTTGACCTGTCTGTCTTCCTTTAAAACTTTGCGCGCGTTAAAAAAATTGCACCAAAAATTTGGCAGAGCTTTGTGACCTTTGTTTTTGTGCTTTTGACCGTGTCATAACAAGTAAACCTGTCAAACTTTAATGGTGGAAGCGGAAATGAGGTGTTTCGTTTTCTGTTTTATTTCAGTAACGGAACGAAAATGTTGTTTCATTTCTTTTCTGTTTTGTCAAACGAAACAAATTTTTTCTCCGTTTAACATTCCGTCATCTATTTTCTATTGATTTCAGCCCATTTCTGTCTATTTTCGTGTTTCGTTTACGTTCCGTTCATTTTCTTCATTTCCGTTTCCGTTTCGTTTTCAAAAACAAAATTGATTTTCTGTTTCGTTTAACATTCCGTTCGAACGGAATGGAATGGAAATGTTCAAAACGGCGGAACACTGACAGGCCTAAACATGAGGGAGAGTTAAGCAGTTAAATTGACCAGAAGTATTGGTGTGTTTGTATGAGAAGGATAGACAGGTGAAAAATTAAGCAAAAACTATATTAAACCTAGTGCTCAGATGGACATATGGCATGTGACATTTTCATTGGCTTAGTACAACGTATTCGTATTATAAAGTTATAACTACTATTTTAAAGTCAACAAATTAGGTAGCATTTTGAACGTTCTGCACATAGAAGACAGATGATGAACGCCAGAGGAAAAGAATGTCAAAGCTATATATCCTACACTCATTTTACAAGTTGTCTACGTTTTAGTAATATATAAAGTACAACTCAACTATAGATAGCTGGCGTTCTTCGATATCAAAAGAAAAATTGCATGGTTCTTTTCTTTCCCTTAACTTCGATGGAATTCGTTGGAATTAATTGGAATTAATATTGACATGGATAAGCTTATTTTATTTGTACTTTTTAGAAAACAATATAATTTTAATTAGAAAGAGAGGCTAATTTTACGAGCCAATATTGAATTGTAACGTGCAAGCTAATTAATAACCAAATAGCACTTTTTTTAGAGAACGTCAGCTGGCCGTTAAAGCTTCGTCAAATTCAAGCCCCCACATGTGTTTATATGATAATGATACATATGAATTCAAATCCAATAAAACCACCCAAAAAACGATGCAGATCCAATAATTTTTAATGAACTTTAGGGTTAAACAAATTTTACAGAGAATATTATACCAATAGTTCTCTTAGTTCTACGCACTATAATTAGACATAGTATAACAATATTTTCGAAAAAAATATTCTATTGTTTGTTCGCAACACACCTTCAAAAATTATTTTTCAAAAATTTGCCAAATTGTATGAATAACAAAAAATAAATTTAGTATTATATACATTATTGAAAAGTGAAACGATTCTCTAATATATCCATTTTTAGTCGGATTATGACCTTAATGGAATTATTTTCAAATCACAAACTTGTTGCCATGCTATATTGAACCATCACTACAGTAACCAAGTCTCTTTTTTTTAATATCATAAAATTGCATGTACATCTAAATGTATGAATTATTTTTCTGTTATTTCAAACAAATAAACAACGCGTACTGGCTAATAATGTCGATTGCTCTACAAACTACAATACTTCAAATATCGCAGACTTTATTTTCGGCTCGCAAACAATACATGCTCTAATTTCATTACCATGAACTGTATGATGGATAATGAAGTTGAATTTATTGAAATCTAAGTCGACGTAATTATTGTTAAGATTCATACGTCGCTCAATAAATAATTAACCAATATATAATTAGGATCCACATGTGTCACGTTATACGTTGAAGTGGATCCCCATGAACTTCTAATTGGATTATGATATTATTGACAGCTCAGTTTCGTTCTGTCACCACACTCCGAATGTTTGTCTATATAAAAGGACTTGTGCATGCCACAAGCAATTCATCCCACATTAGTCACTACGCGAAATTTTGGCTTCTGTAACGGTTAATAAAAGACTTCTGTAACGGTACACGAAACGTTACTGTAGCCCCCGTTACAGAATGTCTAATAACCGTTACAGATCTATAACGGTTATTAGACAATAACCGTTACAGTAGCCACTCTTCTGTAACGGTTATTATCTAATAACCGTTATAGTATTATGCAAGGAAAATCTGGTACAACTTTTTGGAGAACATGTGTAACGGTTATTCTCTAATAACCGTTACAGAAGATTGGCTTCTGTAACGGTTATTAGAGAATAACCGTTATGGTATTGTAGAACGGTACATTTGGAGAACATATAACGGTTATTAGATAATAACCGTTACAGAAGCCAATCTTCTGTAACGGTTATTAGAGAATAACCGTTACAGATAATGTTTATAATAAAAAAAAATGAAATTATAATATTCTGTAACGGTTATTCCTTAATAACCGTTACAGAAGATCCTTTTTTTTTGTTTCGTTTTTTTGATTGGCTAGCCCAATTTGCTAGCCGAATTGGTACCAAATTGGTACCCAATTTACATTAGATAACACATGCAGCATACTGTTACAATCCAGTATTCCAAGAGATGCTTATCTGAACACTCATTAAAGCACGCAACTCTTCATATGATTAACAATTCAAAAATTAAAGCACGTAACTCTTCATATTTTCAGTTTCAAACTCATTTGTACTATAAATGACCAAACTGTAGAACCCCACGCCTTTTCAGTTTCAAACTAATTTCTCACTTCTCCCTCATATCTCTCTACTCAAAAACCAACCATGGAAAACCTTGATCCCATCAGAGTTGATGAAGACGACATCACTGCTCCGGCCAGTGCAGAGATCACCAAATCCATTGTCATCCAAACCATGGAAGGTGTAACTTTGCTTGATGTCATGATAGAGATGAGAAGACGCCTCCCTGCAGGACAACACAGAGTGACAACACTCCTAGAAAACCGATTTCTCATAATCGGCCCCTCTGAGCAATGGCGCGATGAGATGTTTAGAAAAGGCACTATTGAAATCACATATGGAAACAACATGAGGCGGCCATTTCCCATCCTCATTGATCCTCCAAGGGAACTAGACCCCAGAGCAGACAGTGTGAGGCTATGGGTAAGAATTGCTGATCTTCCATTTGGATGGTGCTCATGGTATGGAGCAAACATCTTTTTCCCTTTTGGTACAGTTTTACATGCTGATGCACCAACATACATGGGTATAGATGCCAGATTTGCCAGAGTTGAAGTATTGGTTGAACATAGGGATAGAATACCAGCCTCTCGTGCATTTGAATTACACAGAAGAAATGGAAAAATTGACCTACTTCGGGTTCAGTACGTAGTTGAGGAACCACAAATCAGAAACCCACGTCATGAATACATCAAAGCTTTGCCTAGGATTGAATGGTCCCCTGCTGATAAGGCAAGACTGCAAAGTATCAATCCACCTGTTAGGGTTGATTCTGGCAGTACTACAACCATGCGACAGAGCAAGAGAAAAGCAAAGAAAAAGGCTGCAAAAACCACAACCCCCAATAATACTCAAGCAAAAAAAAGGAAGATAGATGAGGTCATCCCCTCAATGATTACTAGATCACAAACCAAGGGAGGAAGCAGAACTAAGGAGACAGGAGTTCTCATTGGAGACACCAGGGTAATCAAACCTACAAGCTCTAGTTCTAAAGGAAAAGGAGTACAAGAAGATCTTGAGGCACAGTTCAGGAAGGAGATGAAACAGGCTAGGAAAGAGAGCCACAGAGCTCAACATGAGGGCCCAGGGCACACCAGTGGGCCCAGTGTACCCCCTGGGTTCAACCTAAGCTCTCAGGAGACTGATACTGAGGATGAAAAAACTGACACAGAGAGTGACAATACAACCCCTACTGAGGACCAATCAGTCGATGAACTCATGAAGACACCCTCAGAGGAGCCCAGCAAGATGTCATTCTCCACAGAAGGTAACTCTACATTTCTTTCTAGTAACAATATGTGCAGAAGTCCTAAATAGCTTAGAGAATAGTTTCTTTCTAGACAATATGTTCAAAAGCCCTAAATAACTTCTTTAGTTTAGAGAATACATAAATCCTAGTTTAGAGAATAGCTCTACATAAGATCCTTATTTTGTTTATCCTTGTATAATCTTTACATAAATATACATTTAACTTTTTCAATAATTGCACTGACTTGAAAACAGACATGGAAAAAACCTTCATGGATCTGGCAAAGAAGCAGGAAGCAGCAAAGAAGAGCAATGGCTCCACTGATGACACATCCTCTACCTAGATGCTACCCTTTTTTTTTAACTTCTCAGTTATTTATTTATTTTAAATTCTACAAGCTCTAGTATGTTTGTTGTACTGTTAATATTACTGTTAATGGCAAGAATTGTGTGAATTGTGTGATGTTTAGATGTATGTTTGTGATGTTTAGATATAAAATCAAGCTTGAAACAATATAAATTGCTCTTGAGTAGAAAAGTTTCTATTGACATTTGACATTTGTGGCCAACAGGCAATTTTTTTTTTTTTTTTGTAATTTGGTTCATGCGCAATTATTTAGCTCAATTATTTGTCAATTACAACTTAAAAGCAAAAGAAAAAAAAGCAGTTAACAAAAATCGCATATATATGAAAAAAGAGGAGTTTATGAAAGTACCGAAGAAATATAAAATTATCCAGTCGAAGCATGACTTTCGATCGATCGATCCGTTGAATCTGCTCTCCTTCTCCTTGTCGTTCTTTCGATCGATCCGTTGAATATGCTCTCCTTCTCCTTGTCGTTCTTTCGATCGATCCGTTGAATCTGCTCTCCTTCTCGTTAAAAAAACCGAAATAAATAAGAAAAAAATATGAAAAAATACGGTTCAAATTTTTTATTTTTTACCTCAAATCTGCTCTCCTTCTTGTTCTCTTTTTTTCAGAATTTTTATAAATTTTTTGCTATTTTTTGGAGTGAAACAGAAGGGATAAGAGAGGTATTTCTTTGAATAAAATGAAAAGAAGAGAGAAAGGAATGCGGCTGGGAAGACTTAACCTAAATACATAATCTTTCTGTAACGGTTATTTAAACATACCGTTACAGAAGACTGGCTTCTGTAACGGTTATTAGGTAATAACCGATACAGATAATTTTTATAATAAAAAAAAATGAAATTATAATATTCTGTAACGGTTATTAGGTAATAACCGATACAGATAATGTTTATAATAAAAAAAATTAAATTATAATATTCTGTAACGGTTATTAGGTAATAACCGATACAGATAATGTTTATAATAAAAAAAATTAAATTATAATATTCTGTAACGGTTATTCCTTAATAACCGTTACAAAAGGTCCTTTTTTGTGTTTCGCCTGTTTGATTGGCTAGCCCAATTTGCTAGCCGAATTGGTACCAGATTGGTACCCAATTTACATTAAACACATGCAGCATATCACACATATATCAAACATATATATAATCATGCATATCACACAAACAATAAACAAAGTATTTAGTTTGCCTCACAAGTATCAATCAAATCAGAATCTCAATATCAGAATCGTACAATATCAGAATCTCAATATCATTAATAGCTTAGATAGAAGTGCTTGGTTTGTCTTAAATTTGGTCAGAACGTACATGAATCATCAATATCAGAATCTCAATATCAGAATACCTGAATCAAGTTGTAGTCTTCCGAAGAGGTGCTTGGTTTGTCTTAAATTTGGTCATAATTGTCAGAGAACTTCTTCAATTCTTCCTTTAATCTCTTTGCCTTCTCCTCTCCCTCCCCCATCTATTAATACTCAATCCCCTCT
The DNA here is from genome assembly GCA_028095005.1 of Rhynchospora pubera. NCBI lineage: Eukaryota > Viridiplantae > Streptophyta > Magnoliopsida > Poales > Cyperaceae > Rhynchospora > Rhynchospora pubera. The sequence continues at coordinate 283,338,173 of CM051460.1, forward strand.
TGCTGCCTCTTCCACTTCTCCTCCTTTTTAGTTCTTTCTTCAGATATGGCAAACCTTCATGATTGGCAATTTGTGCCTATGAACAGTGCTGCTGAGTTTGAAGATCTCAGACCTGATCATTTAAATGTGTTTTACTCTCCTATACAAGATCTTGACCCTGAAAATGAAGTTCTGCACAGAGCGGCGATTGTTACATTCCAAGCAGAAGGATTACTTCCGCCTGATCTTGAGCACCGCTTGGGATTCAGACTTGCACGTCAGTTTGGTTTTGCAGTTCACCAGTATCGTCTCTCTCCAATGCACCCAACCTCTGGAGATTTTCTTCTGGTTTGCCCAAATCAAGGGGTCAGGAATGAAATTTGCAGCCTAGGTGTCATTTACCTGCAGAATGTTAGATTGGTCCTAACAAGGTGGACTGAGCGTGCTGGTACAGTTTATTAACCTCCTCTTTATCGTACCAGAATCAGAATTACCGGTCCCCCTCTTCATCTCTGGAATAGAAGTGCCATTAACATGCTGGTGTCTGGGTTTGGTTATCCAATTTTCACTGCTCCTCACTTCTCTGATGGGATCTTCCTTCATTTGCGTTTGCTTATTAAAGGAGCTCATCCCTCAGAGATCCCTCATCATTTGGTTATCTCTGCAGACCCTCGAGCTGCAAGAGCTAGGGTACATATTGAAGGTTTTGAACAAGTTGGAGGGCCCACTGAACCACCTTTTGTAGGCCCCGGCAGGCCTTGGGTGCCTCCTCCACCTCCTCCACCACCTCCTCCACCACCATCGACTGACACCGATTCAACTTCTACTGAATCAGCTTCTGTTGCTCCTCCTACTAGATCAGCTTCTGATGTTTCCTTGCCAGTACATTGTGCTACTGGTGATCCCTTTTTAGCTATTGCCTCTTCAAGTTTTCTGCCTTGGTTCTTTAATGCTATTAATGCCTCCTTTAATGTACAGCAGTTCTAAGTGCTTCTTCTCTAATCCTTAAATTTTTTGTTTAGCTCTGTATGCTTTATGGTTGTAATCCTTAAATTTTCTTCTTGGAATATCAACAAAGAGCATTCTTCTTTACTTTGCCTTCACTCTCTTCCTTTTCTCACCTGATCTGTGTATTATTGCTAGCTACTACTTGATGACGTTTACTATATGACAACACGAAATTCATGCCTATATATATGCAAATTATTAACGAAATGCAAAATAATTTAAATAAAGAGGAGTTCATGAAAATATACTTTGAACTTCTGATCCGTTTGAATGTTGAAAAGTGCGCGCGACTGAGAGTTAGATGAGTGAGGATGATATTTTATTTATACATAACCATTCTGTAACGGTTATTTCCTAATAACCGTTACAGAATCACTAAAAAAATAAAAACAAAATTATTTGCCTCTATGTAACGGTTGTTGGATAATAACTGTTACAGAATATAAGAAATCTGTAACGGTTATTATCCAACAACCGTTACAGACGGTTGATGCATTTTTTTCCCTGACCATGACGGAAATGTTATTACGGTTGTTTCATAATAACCGTTACAGATTTGTGGCGCCAATTTTCCCGCCTAATGCCTCACTATTCTGTAACGGTTATTTCAATAACCGTTACAGAAGTGCCGTTACAGAAGGCCCTTTTTCCCGTAGTGAGTGCATTACTTCTGCATGCCCCTTCAAGTGCCTCTCTACTCGTAAGTCTCCCTCTCCCTCTAAGCCCCTTTTAGATCTTTGGTTTGCATGAGCTTATATTTATTTAATTATTTACATTGGCAAATACAACACTCTAGATTTGATTTAGTTGTATTGTGCATATAATTTGTGGGTTTATCTTTCTGTTTGTTATTTTGATGGGCAAGAAGAAGCCCCTATTCTCGCTATATATCCATAACATGTGTTTGATATTCATATTTCATATGACAATCAATTTATTCTATTTATGTTTGTCGTGATTACGTTACCTGAAATCACGAATAGTACCTGTAAAATGACTAGAGAGTTTGGTATTTACATTAGAAGCTTTCTTGCATTAATCAATGTACATGCATGGTTCACCGCCGAGAAGATAATAAATGAACTTACCTTGACAACAGTACTAAAACGAAATAACATATTTATTTATAGCTACTGCATGCAAAGGAGATTATAGGCATGAGAAAACAATAGAAAGTTGATGTTAAAAGTCTGATGACAAGGCTTGTTTATTATATATGTTTTACCAAAAACGAAGGAATATATATATAGTATGTGTGGGTGTTGTCAGTTTGCGTCTTAAAATGCTTCCTCGGAAGCTAAATATGCTGAATTCCATTCGTCGCTTTAAACAATCAAGATTCTTCGTAACATGCATGGTGACAGAGTTTTCCATCTTTAATTGCACGCTGGAAATTTATACTCATACATATACTACGTGCGCGATAAGTATGGTTTATGAATGCAATTTCCAAAAACAATATCCCACCTGACGCTCTTCATTTACGGGAACATTACTAAATAATACCAATAATAATAAGACTTGAAACTTAGCTATATAGTAATGTGATTTCTTCTCCCCATTGTAGTAAACTCAGCAAACCAACGATCCATATAAGAATATAGTCTTAAAATCCTGACATTCACATAAATTACAGAAAGATGGCTTCTCAGATGAAAATACATTTGATGCTGCTAGTCATAGCAGCAGCTGCATCTGTTATGAAGGCACAGGTATCTACACTAGTGACACAACAGACACTACAACAAGTTGCAGCTTCACTGCAGTTGTATGTGGATCCACTGCCTCAGATGTCCACCATCAAAGGCTTCGCTATGGAGAAAGGAAACCCAGTCTCAGTCAACCTCACTATTGGCATGTACCAGACCACATGGGTAATCTTTTATATCATTTCCTTTTTCCTAATTTATGCCACTGAATCCAACCCAATGAAAATTTTAAAATAAAAACAAATATGCCTAAAGCTGAAAGCAGAAGCATCCTGATGCTAATCAAAATGTTTCAACAAATGACAATAAAAATTAACAATCTTAGTAGTTTGTCAGCCAGTGCTTAGATTGTGGCATGGATACTTTTCCTCATTATTTTCCCACCTCTCATTGTAGAAATTTCATCGAGACCTCCCTCCAACACCAATCTTTGCCTATGGCACGTCAGCCGAAAAAGCCACCTTTCCTGGTCCCACCATCATTGCTAGGCACGATGTTCCGTTATATGTCAAATGGGAAAATCATCTCCCCGACAAACACATTCTCCCTACAGATAACACTATCCCTACTGCTATACCGGCCAAGGGAGGCGTGCCAGCAGTCGTCCACCTGCACGGAGGTGTCCATCCCCCACAATCCGATGGCAGTGCCTTTGCATGGTTTACTCGTGATTATAAAGAGGTGGGTCCCAAGTGGACCCAAACTACCTACAAGTACCCTAATGTGCAACCTCCCGGCAATCTCTGGTACGTCATATGTATATGTTGCCTTAGCATAATCATTTATCAAGCAATTATTGTAAAATAAGATCAGTCTATACTATGGACTGAAACAATAGAGAAAAACATGGTTCACTTATGACGTTGTCTAATCCTCAACTTGATTCATTTCAGTAAAACTATAATTCTCATAACAAAACTACAGGAACAAGTTAACAATTTCAAATGAGAGAGAGAGAGAGAGAGGGGTGACAAATTAGTAGAGAGAACATTCAAGTCCTGTCCTCATCCAACCCCAGTTCGCCCCCCCCCCCCCCCCCACTATTAATAAATTGTAAAAATTCTTATTTTTGTGATAAAGATCTGCTAACATATGTTAACAGGTACCACGACCATGCTCTGGGTCTCACTCGTGCAAACCTCCTGGCCGGCCTCCTCGGAGCCTACATCATCGAAAAACCAGAAATCGACAACCCCATGGACCTCCCCTGCGACAATGACGATCTGCACCTCATTATTGCAGACCGTAGTTTCAATACTGATGGCACCATCTACATGAACTCTACCGGTAACATCCCCTCAGTCCATCCGGAGTGGCAGCCAGAATACTTTGGTGAGGCCATCACTGTCAACGGCAAGGCCTGGCCATTTCTAAATGTAGCACGTCGTCGGTACCGATTCCGGATCTTAAATTCTAGTAATGCACGATACCTCAATCTCTCCCTCTCGAACGGTCTCCCTTTCTATGTGATTGGATCCGATAGTTCCTACTTAGCAGCTCCAGTCACAACTCCAACCATAGTGTTAAGCCCAGCCGAGATTGCTGATGTTGTTATCGACTTTAGCAACTCAAATACACCATGTGTTGAGCTTCTCAATTCAGCCCCATACCCTTACCCTACCGGCACTTCTACCATTGGCACACTGCTTGGCAAAGTAATGATATTTCACATAACTGGCGAGAAAGTGTCTGACAATTCAACAATACCAGAGAAAGAGGTTGCCTATGCAAATGTCACAATGCCTGAACCAACCACAAAAACTAGGTACATTGTATTATACGAGTACACAACCCCATCTGGGGAACCAACTCACCTATACATCAATGGATTGCGACTTGAGGATCCAGCAACAGAAACTCCCAAATCGGGTACCACTGAATTGTGGCATGTGATTAATCTAACACCTGACAACCATCCATTGCATATGCACTTGGGAATGATGCAAGCCATAAATATTACTGAGCTTGCGGGATATCAACAATTTTTCGATTGTATGACACAATTGAATGATGCCGTCAAGTGTAACGTGACAGATCATGCAGTGGGAAAGACTTTGCCTGTACCAGAGTATGAAAAAACATGGAAAAATGTGGTGAAGATTGAGCCAGGCTACATGACAAGCATCGTAGTCGCATTTAAGCTTGTTGATACAAACCAGACATACCCTTTTGATGCAACAGCAGACCCAGGATATGTCTACCACTGTCATGTTAGTATATTACTTTCCTTTTTCTTTTGTGAAACTGAAATGAGAGTCATTTCAATCCTTCATTCTTTTATTATCATGCTAGTTGCATGTTTCTAAATACATAAATCATAGTTTCAACAGATCCAATCATTCACATCTTAATACACTTTTGGTTAGATGAAACATTTAGTTCTACCAACAAAGAAAAATATTTGACATACATGGATAGGTTTTGGCATGTCAGCGGTTTTGTATTGAACCAGGGCTGGGTACTTCAGAGTGACATTTTGACTAATGATTGTGCTGTGATTAGCAAAGCTGATGAAAATAATATATTTATTTTGCAGATACTAGACCACGAAGACAATGCTATGATTCGACCATTAATCCTCCAACCTTAAACTGTTAGAGTTAAGGTTGAAACTATTATTTAAGTGTCATTTTATTCTTTTATGATGATATTGTTTTATTATTGTTTCTATTCAAATATTGTTTTCAATTTGTATGTAATTTTTTGCTCTTTTTTAGTTTTCCAATGCATATCTTAATCATCATAGTAACTTTCTGTCTTTAAACGAGGCATTGAGCCAATTTCGTTTGTACAACAGTATAATAAATCTGCCTAATTAATTTTGTTTCTTGTCTTCATATGATAAAGTTTTGTCACAACATACGTTGGATCAAATAGGTCAGCGAGGTCACCACCCTAACCCTGGGCTTTCAGAATGGTCCCTAATCCAACTTACTGACTGTTTTTAACAGCCACGTACCATACACATACAGAATACTGTTTCAGAAAAATCACTAACCCAGTTTAGTGCTATTCCTTCTCAATCCAAACATAGCTATTCTACCACAAGTCTGAAACCATGAGAACTGAGCTTAACTCAAAAATGAGATTTAAGTAATTGACAAACTACAACAATTATGGCAGCCAAGAATAAAACTTCATGGTTCCATGACCCTTGCTGCTCTTGTTATTTCTGACAATATTAGCTGGCCAAATATGTTTTTAAAACTCATACAGGAAGACAAATTTTAAAGTCTATCACTGTAAAAGACAAAACTCGTTGCCTCAAAATACCCCTAACTGACCAATCTACAATAGCATAACAATTTGCCAGGAAAAAAACACTAAAGCTGATAATTATGCATAATTTAAGATTGCACCCACAAAATTTAAAAAAAAATAAATAAATTCTTAAAATAATTATAAATATTCTTGAAAAAAGATTGCAATATTGACAATCTAAATCTAAAGGATCAAGAAGCAACACCAAAACTATCTACGACTGCTATATCCACCTCCAAATAAGAAATTATAAACATGTAGAAATCTGGAAAAGGTATGTTACACACCTGTAAGACGGGTAATTCGCCTTCTTTTTCTATTCTTCTTCTTAGACCCACCACCCCTCTGTGCACTGCCTATGGAAGGAAGAAAAATCGCACCATCAGAAGGCTTGCCAACAAATGACCTCCCCTTCTTACCGCCCCATTTCATTAACAAACCATCAGCTACACTAGCCACATCACCCGAAGTAGCAAACTCAGTCATCCTGACCACTTTCTCCTGCACCTGGGCCACCCAGGCCATGGCCAAATCAAGAGAAACAGAGTTATCAACTGGCTTCTTCAAAATCTCATCTATGACCCTCTGAAATGACTGGTATGACAATGAACTTGAAGCCTCCATTTTCTCCTGGAAAACCATGTTGACCTTAATGACATGCTTGCAGAGGTTCCCCTGCAGGGCCCACTTGCAGTCGCAAATGGAGAATTCTGAGCCCGGGTTCCATATAGTGTGGTAGCTTGTTCCATCATCCTTTTGGCTCAGCACTTTTGCAATATCATGCTCAAATACAACAGAGCTGTTTGATATGTTTAATGCCCGGGACCATGAGGTTGAGTTGACATAAGCTTCTTTGACCTCAGGGAAAGATCCACTCTCGTCAGAGTAGAGATCAAGCCAGAAACTCGAGTGCAGCTCAGTTGTTAGCTTGTGGACCAGCCAGTCAACTCGCTGGAGAGAGTTAAGGCTGGAATCATTGTACGTTTTTAATTTTAGTTTTAAGTGGTAGCCTTCAATTGCAGCCCAAGACTCCTGGCTTGATAGAGGGAGGTTCTTGATGGACTCGAGCCACATACCTAGTGGAGAGAAAAGATGGATCATTAGAACTTGATAAAATAACTGAGATATTGTTTTCTTTTAAATTTTACACTCAAGATATATCATGTACACAGTAATTTTGGAAAGTACTACAGATCAGGGGCTCGGGAATTGCTGAAGACACGCCCTGTTTACTCATCCACTCCCCCAATTTTTTAAAAATGACCAAAATATCCTGTATCTAACGCTAAAATCTGAGAAAACGAGAGAGGAGAGGGAGGGTATTTTAGTAAATTTGGGAGTGTTTGAGCAACTTTAGCGTGGCCTGAGCAATTCCCAACCTTTTAGATAGTCATAGTATGGTCCACCATTCTATTGTTATACAAGATTGCTACTTGCAAGCGTATAAAATACATACCATAAAAGTTAGTTCTGTAATAGTTCAACATAAAGCTGGTTCTTAAGCAAGACCAGTAGATTATTCAGTTATTTATAATTTTCTTCACAGATGTAATGCTCTTTTGTTATTTTTATCTGGTCAGAACATGATGGTTCAAATTCTTCCACATGAATAAGAAAAGTGAGATCTGGAATGACACAAAGCAGGGAACGCTACCACCTAACATAACAGACTACCATACATGAGCCTAACCTGATAAGTAAATTGTTTGGTAACCTAGCTTCAATAATTAGCAAACACAATACCTATTTTTGGGACCCAAAATGACTTGAAATATTGCACAAAAACAGTCTGGTCAATAAAGTCTTGAAACATTTCTTCTAAAATTGCCATTGGATCAGCCTTCTCGCTCCAGATACTGTACATAACTTCACCGAGGCGTCTAAAGGTTTCACACTGAACCTCTCTATTGACACATCTTTTCAGTACATTCTTTAGCCACGACCGACGAATGCGCCACAAAGAAAACAATATAGGGCATGCAAATAATTCCCTAAAAAAATGATTAGATTGTCACCTAATGACAAGTTCTCAATGATGACTAAAAATATCAATTAACAAATGCAGGAACAAAAAAGAGTAATAAGGTTCACAAGTCTTTTGCAATTGACTAGCTAGTAATAAAATTAGCTAACAGCTTCACCCTATCCATATGTTTTTCTCCTCAACTCCAACATGAATCACAATCAAGCTAACACATGTCATAGGCAGTACAGCTGTTGGTTTTCTTATCCAGTACTGGTGCAATAGGTTTAATGCTATTAAAGTAACACATAATTCTAAAGATCAGATTATTAATGAGGCAAATTTGGTGTATGGTAATAAAAAAGCAAAAAATGATACATTACCTGATAGGGTCCAGTTCTGAGGCAGGATCATCAATTATAAAGCTGCCAGCTCTCCAGCTTGCATCAGATGCTTGGACTCTATCAACAAGTGCTTTCATCCATTTAATAACATCATGCTTAGCAATAGATCTAGTTATAATCCATGCAACTGGAAGCGCATGATTCCTCGAATCAAATACAAGTAGCGTGTAAAGTGGATACTGCATAAAAAGCACAATCAGAGTACAGCAGGGTATGGAAGAATAAAAAAGCTCACCATACGATAGTTTGTTATGTATTTCCTGTGCAAATGAAAACACTAAACAAGTATGCTCACAGTACAATAAGAGATTACACCAGCTACAAATCAAGATGCAACCTCAAACTTTAGGTTACACCTAAAAAAGCATAAACTGAAAGCATGTTAAAAAAAATAAATAAATTTTTTAGGTCTTCTTTTCTTTGAAGGATTAACACCATACATCTGCCAACGGTTATATAATCATCAAGTCAAGGGCAACAATACATGAAGAAATTGGCAGTGCGTTGGACTCGAAGCCTACCAAAATAGGAAAAGCCCTTACAGCAACTTTTCTCCCAGTAATTTCTTGTGTTGATAACAGAAAGTAATATACCTTTAGCTTGCTAATCCCGAAGGAAGAGTCGCACGCCAAAAGACTCTGATGTCCGAACCGAATCATTTGTTGTAACTGCCATTCAGTTTGGATCCCAAGAATAAAAGGATCCGACTCAGTTGAGTCCTGGTAGAAGAATACTGACTTCTTGTTCCTCTCAACCCACATCCTGATGCTTGCCAGGTCGTCCAGGTCCAGCTCATGTGTTGACCGCTTTATGATCATACCCAGCTTCTGTACATATTGCGATGCAAGTAAATCTACTCTCTCATCAAGTCCACAGTACCTATAATTGCATGGTTTCATATGAATGAATGGTAATATGGTAATCCTCATTAGTCATGATACATGATGATATCACATATGACCAATCATGATAATAATCAGATATACCAAACAAGTCTTAGTTTGGTTTACTTGATTTAGATATGGAAAAGGTTTTTCAGAATCAGAACAAAGCATTCCTTTAGCTCAATCTAGGGCTTATTAACTTACAAAAACTAGATAAATACCGCAATTATTTTGTCGCTGTCCTGGCGATATAATATATTCGTGAAGTTGCCAAGTATCTAAGAAAGTAGAAACATAATGCCACTAATCTAAAATGCATTGTTGAGTTGGTGCGACTAAGCGCATATGTGGAATTCGACTAACTTTTTACTACAAAACAAATACCGTTGTATCCCTTCAATATGTGTCTGCAACACATTCTCTTCAGGAATCCCAAGATACATCAATGACATGGTCTGTTGCTGAATCTCACTGCATACATAAGGGAGCTTCTTTGCACCCGGACCAATGGCATCTCTGTCAAGCGGGCCATGACACACGAAGCCAGACTTGTTGACATGTTGCCTCTCATGATATATTATGAGAGCGACAGAGGGTTGTGCATAAAGACGCTTGACTGTGAAATGGCATGTGCATCCACGCATTGACTGGGGTCGAGCTGCGCGGTTTCTTGTATTAAGCCTGTATCGCCGGCTTGGGAGGGGGCTGCCTCCTTCGCCATAGTTCTCAGGACCAAATGAGCACCAATACCTATAAGACAGAACTTTGGGTTTAAATCAAGTAGCGTAAGCCAGAGCACCACCAGTATTTAAAGCTATCAGTATCACTATTCATGGTGATACCAGAACATACTGATACTAAACATGATACTGGTAGTCTGGTACTGGACCTATTCATGGTGATAGACAAATAAATTTGCACTTCCAGTACTATTTTGCATAGAAAATACTCGTAGACTAAATAAGCCCTCAAATTGGAAATCAAAGTAAAAGTAAAGAGGGACAAATGTTCTATGAGTGAAGCCTTACATCCGGTACAGGAGAAAATCATCACTCTTATACTCTTTCAAGCTTCCCCTTTCCCTCTTCCTCCCTCTCTCGATATGAAACCGTGTCGGAAACTCCGGATTGTTGCACTCTCCGCTAATAAAGGCTTCGACACGGCCATAGGGGATGAGCGCCACGTCATCGGCATGGTCCTCCGAAGTGGAAAACTTGGTCCACGTCAGATCGGCGGCGGAGAACTCCTCGCCGGGAGGATTCTGGAGCGGAATGTCAGAGACGGAGGTTTTAATCTCCATTAAATTAAAACTAGGGTTTTAGACAGAGGGAGTGAGGTATGGACGGAGAGAGGGATTAGGAAGGCGCGAGGCGAGACATGGCATTTTTTTGTCTCCTCTGAAGGAAGGACATGAGTTTGATCCAACGACTGCTGGAGCTGTTAGATTTTGATCGGATGTTGTTTGCAAGTACTTCTGCTGTCAGAGTTGAACTGGGTCTGTTTTTGAAAAAAAAATTTCCTTCATCTTAAAAGGGAATTGTTGATTTGGTGCAAGCATAATTTAACGCCGCAAAAAAAAATATTGGGAAGTTTAATTGAAAACAATTTAAATGAACATATCGTTTGCTTAAACTTTATTGACATGAACCAAAATACAAACAAAGTGACTTGTCGAAGTTTTTACGAGACGAGGCCTACCGAGGTAGACTAATCGGAATTGAATTTAGTGTTAATTTTATTAAGATTGATAGCCAATCATGCTCTGTTTATATGAGACGAGATTTCAACGAAAGTCGCAATTCAAAATCCAACTACAAAGTTCTTTGACATTTAATTTGAAATAAGTTGAGGGACTAACCCTATCTTTATCTTTATCTTCAAAAAAGCAGCTGTCAAGAGAGATACCGAGCCCGCCAACCAGAATTCGGAATGAAAAGCAGAGTCTTGGTACTTCCGTGTACATCTTAAAAAAATTGATACCGAGCCGCAAAGTCTTGGTACTTCCGTGTACATCTTAAAAAAATTGATCCACTACTACTGACATTAAATTTTACCATATTCTGACACAGCAAGCAACTTCCATGAAAAAGTTTATTTTTCACGGTAACAAGACCCAACAGATGATAAAATAAAAAAATAAAAAAAGAGAAATGCCTCGATACTTTATAATTTCACCTAAAACAAGGATCAAGACTAGAAAACACACTAAGCAAGTGCCATCGCAGGACACCTTCAGATATGATGGTAATTAGCGTTAAACATTGATATTCAGCCACATGGAATTCAGTGTTAAACATGTGATATTCAGCTAGAAATAAATCATCGTAGCATGTCCTGGAGTTGAAGCACTTGCTGTCTCTGATCAGGGGGCAACATGTTAATCTGCTCAGGCGTGAGGCTCCTAACCTGCTCTAACAAGGCCTTGTGCATCTCCTGTGTCAACTGGATAAAACAATAAGAAGTAAAAATTAGCACAAAATATATTTCAATGAGAAATTTGCAGATGAACCCCTGCTTTTATACATAAATTGCAAGTACTTGGAATCTAGTATTTTCTCAGCATTTGCTCAAAATAGCTGTGGATTGTTGGAGGATTCTCAAGTAGAAAAGGACCTAAAGCTAGTTGAGCCATTCACTCTGTCATCCTCCCATTACATAAATACAAATCCCTAGTCTATAAATAAAGTCTTCAAGTAAATTGGATTCAGTATAAACTTGGAGAAACTAGTTTGTCATTGCACCATAATAGACTGTTCTCAAGTACAATAGTAATAATAACTGTTATAGAACCAAATGATATATCTCACATTCATTATCTCTCCAACAATAGTAATAATAACTGTTATAAATTGTAATCTTTAAACATTATTGATTGTATAGACTTCGTCAATGCAAATTCCTCCATCTTTGATCTTTTTGGTCTCTGAAACTTGAAACTTACCGATGGGGGTTGAGAGGCTTGCCCGGCCATTGGTTGGCCTATCTGGTTGGACATGAATGGTGGCGGACCTTGCATTTGTGGCCTAGCGGAAGGCATTTCAGGATGGCCTGCTGCGCCCCATGGGCCCGGTCTGTCAGAAGGGATGGCCATTCCAGAACGCGAACCATATTCGACATTCATGTGAGAAGCAGCACCCTAAAAACGAAAAATGCATTCATGTTTAAGGCATCAAGGCTAACAAACTGTGGAACACGGACATACATGAAACGATTTAAAAAAGAAATAAGACGAGATGGAACTAGAATTACAGATTATAAGATAAGTAAAGAAAATGAAACCTGGTAGATTTGCTGTGGGGGTGGCTGGCTAGGTAGCGGTGGTTGTACCTGGGGGAAGGAGGACGATGGCATCCCACTCAGCTGTGCAATAAATTAGAACCCCAATTTATCAACAGAACATGTGAATAAATAAACTTTGTCATAAGCCAACATTTCATTCTATCCAATATCAATGAAGTATCCAAATATGAACAAGAAAACAAACACAGTGTTGATCAGGCAGTTAGAGCTCAGATGATTCTTACAGATAAAATCCTGGCTAGAAAACCATTGGTGCAGAAAAGATATTTATATGTTAAAACTTCAAGAGGGGGAAAAAATAGCCTAAATCATACCAGTACAAGCTAGTCAGGTCAGCACCAGTAGGGAACCAGAAAAGTACCATAGCACAAAAGAAAGCAATAACCAACCCAGTGAACCCACCATCATTGAAATAATAAAGCATGGAGTCAAGGAAGCTTACAAGAAACGAGTGTTGTGAAGGCATCATCTGCTGAGGCCCAGGCCCAGACCCAGCACCGGCCTGAAACCCGATCCCACTGTTAGGCATCATCACCATTGGATTTGCGAACTGTTGCTGCATGGGGGGCACCTGCATCCTTGGTTGTTGAGACATAGGAGGCTGCAGCGGTGGCTGATTAAAGTTCCCACCCGGTGGCATTGCAAAATGGGATGGTAGATTGAATTGTGGAGGAGGGACAGCAGAGGGCACTGGTAAAAAGTTACCAGTTTTCTGTGGTTGTTGGAGGGATGGAGGTTGTTGAGTTAATGGGTTCGGATGTGCTGGTACAGGTTGTGTATGGAGATTCAAAGAAGGTATCGAAGTGGATGGTTGTTGCGGAGGTAAGCCAGATGTGGGTAGAGGTGGAGCAGGTTCGGGTTCGGGTTTAATTGGTTTTGGTGCTTCAGGCTGAGATGTTACTTGCTGGATGTTGGGCATCTGTTTGGAATAGTAAAAGATGTTACTACAACGTCTTTACAATTAATATTAGGAGATACAATACATGTCAATTCACATAAAGAAAGTGAGGTAAGCTGAAAAACAAAAAGTGCTGTACCACTTTAGGAGGCTGGACCATTCCAAGCATAATTTGAGCCTGCACATCCGGGGGAAAAATTAAGGGTTCATTTAAAATTATCAAGTGAACATGAAATATTGTGGCAACTACAACCAAGGAATAGTAATTACAGATAATGCATAACAGTACCCAGCTTACCAGTACAGCAATGCCTTGCTAAGAACTCAACTGAGATATAAAGGTGTGAGTGTGCCCTCAATTAAGTATAAATTCCCAAATACAACCAAAATCAAACCAATAAAAGCTCATTTGGATAGTTGAAGCTGGACTCACCATAGAAAAGTGAAAGTATAAAATTTGATCCACGGTAAGTAAAGATTTTAGTTCTGTGTTGGATCCAAAAGAGTAACTGTTATACTATCTTATTCTTAAATTATAATTACCGACACCTTTGCAACAAGTCAAAATTAGGTAGCTCAAACTCAAAATACAATAAAAAGGCAGACGCACGGCAAACCACAATAGCTTAGCTTCTCAAAGAACTATAACTATAAAAAGGCAGACGCACGGCAAACCACAATACTAATTGAGTTAGCCTAAAAATAGCTGACAATTACACCAGTTATAGGGTTACAAACAGCCCAAAGATGAAAATTACCGACTGAACTAGTTCAGGGTCGATGACAAGAACAATGCTTGACTGCGTCAGTTAAATTTATAAAAGTTATTTCAGTGCATGGGTTATTAGGTAGGAGATAACATACCTGGAATAAGGTCCGAGTCAAAATAGGATTGTCAATAAGAACCTGTCGTGCTTGGTTCTGGTTTTGCTCGATCATGACCTGCATGCCACATTACACTTAGTCAGCACAAAATATATTTTTTTTTCTCTCTTTTTTTTCAGAGAACAAATCTAATAATCAGTATTCCAAATATCTTATGTACTTTACGCAAGCACTTATGTGTTGGTTTAAAAAGTGAGGTAATCACTTTTCCTGTTTTACCCAACAATTGTAGTTGAATTCCAACCTCAAAATTTTGGTTTAAAAAAAGGATTTATAAAAATTGTCCAAAGCCTTAGTAGAACAGCTAAACAACATCTGGTGTATTGTAGTTCCTGTTAGATAAAATATATCAAACAAGATTAAAAGCAATAATAGGAACCATACATTGATTTCTTTCCAGAATAGTTTTCAATCTAGACAAAAATAAAAAAAGGAACATCATGCATAAACCCTGGAAACCCAAATTCAATACACGACTAGATTTAATTAAAACCCAGAAGAACTTGCTTTTCAATTGGGAGAAGAGCGCTTACCTTAACCTGACACATGAGATCGTAAAGCTGAGATTTGGACATGGTGGAGATATGCGCCGCGAAGCCATCGCCGGATTGCTGAGGCCTCGCTGCCATCGCCGACGATGACGAACTCGAGCGGTTTTTTCGAATTCGAGCGGTTTTCTTTGGGTATTTCCGAAATCAAAGAGTGATAAGAGAGGAGGAGAAAAGGAGAAGAAAGTGGAGAAAAGCAGCAGCGTTCTATAGCTAACAATTAACACGTTTCTTTGTACTGGGCCTCAAATAGTACAATAAAGCTTTACGTAGAAATGGCCCAATGGACCGGTGGTCTATATTGTGGGCTGTGTTTCCATCAAATGGGCCTCTTTTCTGAAATGTGAGTTTTTAACTATCATTAATTCATTGTCCGTTTAAGTCGAAGCTATTCTTTTTTTCACGACGGAGCCCAAACACTTTACGTAGCAATGGCCTAGTTTTACTTTGTACGAAATAAATATTCTAATTAAATGAAATAGAAATTAATATATCATTACTGTCATTCTCCTGTTACCCAGCACAGCAGCTTTACATTGTATTATTCTTTAGTTAAGATATCATCAATTCCAGGTTATTCAAAATTTTGTTGTAAATATAATATGACTAAATTCTATATTTCGAAACACCCATCTAATTAATTACAATTGACACATAATTGGCTTGTTAACACATCAAAATCATTTTAAGGATAAAAGTTGTGAATATTTTTTTTTTTTTGAAACAAGTAGGTCAAAGACCTACCACTCTCATTTACCGAAAGCAAATTTGATTACAACAAGACTAACTACTACTAACGGCACTGGTACCAGTTAAGCCGGTACCAGTGCTCCCTCATTATTGCATCCAACAAGGACCCAAATCGACAAACAACATCCAACATCCAATCCAATAAAACAATATATACAAATCCACAAACCCAGTAAACCCCTTATACCCAATCCCTTCTTTTACATTGAAATCAAATTATCACACATTAAACTCTATTAAGCCCCAGCAATGCTCGTCTTCCATTGGAGCTCCAGATGTGATTTGAAGCATTCTGCACAATCCTGCTCCCGCCTCCAGACCTGCCTACGTATTGGATTAAATCTTTACTACTTATAAAAGCACCAGTTCAAAGGTCTATCCAAATTTGAGTCCAAAGGTGTAAACAATTGTTTACCCAATGCAATATAGACCATAGATTGATTATGATCTAATCAGATCAGTGGTCTGGATTGAATAACGAGTTAAAAGGTTTAAACTTTTCATATAGACATGTTAACTTCGCTGGCGGAGCGATTGTGCGCTGGTTTTAAATCGTGCAATACGAGAGTTCGATTCTCCGTATTTTAGCTTTTCAAGTTCCTTTTTTTTATGCTTTTCAGTTCCGATGTCAGGCCCCTTTGGCCCATTCTCCTCTCTTCCCCTTCCACTATTTTTTCCCATCAAAAGTTAAGCCTCCGTTCCGTCTTAATCAAAAATGATCTCTATCTAGCCTCAATGCCGACCCCTCTTCGCACCATCTCTTCTCCTTCGCCCCAACCCTGCCTTTCCAAGCCCAACTCTCCCTTCGCCACATCTCTATTCCATTCACCCCTGCTACCTCACTTCTGTTCGGTAGATGTAGAGATCGTTAATCTTTTATTGAGCCGAGAGAGACAGATGCAATAGGGAAGCATCTCATAGGTGCGAGTTTTGTTTTTCCACAATTCTAATCTCACTTTGCTTCTTGTTTGTTGCCCTTATTTCATTTTTTTTAAACTTTCTTAATTTTTCTTCTTTATTCGATTTATTCTTTTTTGCTCTTGTCGTTTCTTATTTTTGGCAGGGAACATAAGTGAATAGTGTTTTTGTAGCTTTTTTCTTCCTGATCGGTTGATTCAACTCAAAACCCTCCTGGAAAATAGGGCATACAAGACAACGGCACAGATCGTCGATGTCAAGCCTTTAATCAACCAACTGTTCGCGAAACCCTTTCTAACCGGAGGCGTACAACTGTCACAACAATATCTTCTAGAATCAGTAAAAATACAGATTTTGGATTATAATCGTCAAATTGTCGATCGCTGCTTTTGGTCATGTTGCTGATAGATTCTTCTCCTCCAGTGCAGCAACCTCCTCGCACAAGGTTTCTCCTCTTCTATTTTGCGCTCAGTTTTAGCTTTTGCTTTTTGTTAAGAGCAGTATACATAATTTCTGAGGCTCCGTTTGGATAGGTGTGGGAAGAAGGGAAGAAGGGAAGAAGTATTGGGAAGTGTGTAACTTTGTGAAGAGTTTGGATTGTTTATAATTTTTTTTCTTCCCTTCTTCTTTCTTCATCTTCTTCTTCTTGCATCCAAACGGAGCCTGAAATTAAAAGTTCCATATTGATAGCAATATACATAATTTCTGAAATTAGAAGTTCCAAATTGATAGCTGTATACACAATTTCTGACTTTCATCAAATCCAATCTCCTCATGCATCCAAGGTCAATGCAACTGTTTGTTTATTCTTTACAATCAAATTGGTTGAGGCTTGCAATTCAATTTCAATGTTTATTTCAATTAAGTGTTTTAGGAAATGCCTTCAGTGTTGTATAATGCCACTAACTGACCTGGCTAAGATCAAGTGCTTTGATGAGTTTTTCATTTGTTTTCTTTATTCTGATTTTTGGTTTTTTTTTATATAAGGGATAAATGAATGGCATCATGAAATTATTTATTGGTGACTGGTACAGAAGTAATTGGATTTAGAGGAACATTTGGATTCTACAACTTGATGTTTGATGTTGTGTATGCACCAATGGCAACAAGGCTTCTAAAGAAGATACAAGGGTCCTGGGTCAGTGGTACAAAGACATTTATACGTCAGGCATTTTGTCAATTTGAACATTTCACTGCCATTGGTATAATTCATTTTCACTCATTTGGACGATTAGTAATATCTGAAATTCCAGGCTCTAACTAGCAAAAATAAAAAATGTTTTAATTACTATTTCAAAAAAGTTAAATTGCTTGTAAATATTAAATTAAGACCTAATGTTTTAATTACTATTTCACTGGTTAGCCATCAAATTTACCTCTGTATTTTATTTCTTTTGCAAAAAAAAATATACTTCCAGTACAAATACTACTTATATTGAACTAGATTTTCCTTTGTTAAAATATATCATTATTTTTCATAGCCATCATATGGTCAGAACTAGATTGAATTTTTTTCTTGATATGGGATTTTGCCCTATTTTATTTACATTTTGGTCTTGAATTAAGAAAAAATAATAAAGATTTTATTTTGAACATTTAATGACTATAATTACAGATCATTTAATTATTTTATAATTTTCATAGATGCTTTTTATCATCTATGCTTACTGCCTAAAAGTTCATCTGGCTTTCTTTTTGCAGGATCCCATTTTCTGTATGCTCAAGCCCTTGTTGTAATCAACCTAAAAATTCATTTCTTGAACTTTTTTTTGGTTTGTAAGTTATTCAAATCTCAATTCAGACGTGTACAGTTTGATATTAAGCTCTTTATGGTATTTAATTGAACTTCCGTTTTATTTATTTATTGTCCGGTCTCAATTCTAAATCTTTTTTTTATAATATAATAAAATATTTTAGGATGTGAACAAAATGGAACAATTTCATATCCGGCACAACAACTGACATTAGGGAAAGAATGAAGGTACTTTTATTCTTTTCTTCTATTACTTGCCCTATGGAATGATTGTGAGAATTTTTTAAAAAAAAGAAATCCATTTCTCTAAAACCTTTGTATTTCTAGAATTGGATGCTATTTTTATGCCAGAGATATGACTATGGTCGAGTTCTGTATTGGATGTATTTCATCTGATGGGCCCCACTTCCCTTCTGAGGTAGCCAGGGCCAAGGAAGTTGCTCAGACAGTACCTAGCACTCAAAATATTGATAAATACCATCATATTATGGAAGGTAGTGAAAAGAGGAATTAGCATGTTCCATCTGAGGTTTTGGCAAATCAAACCAGAATATTGTTAATGCATTTTTTTTAATCGATTGTCTTGGCAGCGGCTGCCAAGTTTCTATCAGATGCAAAGTTAACACAAACTTTAAGATGTGATGGAAAGATATTTGCCAATATGAGTTGACTATATTGTCTCGTCGTTAAATGTGGGACCCTTTTTGCTAAGCCCAGAGTGACCTTCAATCAAGCCATCTTTAAACATACCTGGGACAGCTTAGTTCAGATATTTGGTTCTGAAACGGCTAAATCAAGTAGATAGGAACAGTGAAGGGCATCTTTATTTTGATTAATCTTGGGAGTTAGAAAAAATGTTGGGTGACATTTGCAATGAACCCAAACATCACGGGTTTCAGTTGTGACTATGGTTTGGATTTTCCTGCAAAAGAAACATATTGATTTCAGTTTGCAGAAATAATTTATACTATTTTTTTTGTCAATTTACTCAAATCCAAATTCTCATTTTCTGCTGAACATGTTGTGCAATTCATTGCTTTTAATTACTATTTCAGTGTTTATAAAAAAAAATTATTGAGATTTGATGAACTAATACTTTATGAATAAAATAGAGGAGAGATGATATGGGGTTTGCAAAGAGTAAGCTAGAAAAAAGTGGATGTCAGCTTTCATGATGCACCATGGCCTTTCTTTGCTCATAACAACATTCATATATGTATGCATCATTTTTCATTTTTGTTTTATGCTTTTGACCGCTGAGGTTCTGAATTTGCCCTTACAAGAGGACTAGAGGAGCATTGTTAAGTTAATTGGTATTCATGTTAGATTGCTTTTAGTTAGCCTCTTGAATTTTCTTTTAAAATTTATGTGGTTTTTATTGCTTTGAAGTAGTCCCTAAAATTCACCGTATTTAGAACTTGTTCTGACTTCTTTAGTATCTACAATGAGATGGCAAGCATGTTAGCTAGATAAAGTCCATTAAGTGCGTAAATTATTAGAATAAATTATTAGAATTTACCATAGTAACCATCAATGTGAACACATTTTTGTTTAAGTTCCTGATTATCTTATCATTCAAATTTCTTATTTTTGATCAAGTTTTTAATTTCATTTAGGTGAAGAATGAGTGGCTGCATAATGTGTTCACAAATGAACGAACCTGGTTTGATTATTTCTAATACGTTCATAATTTGGTCACTTAATCAAGTATCAAATCAACTTCAAATTTTATAAAACTTATATGAAAATGCATCGCTGATAAAACTTAACAAGATCAACGGTTTGGATTCTCCATTTGAGTTTTAAAATTTAAAAAAATTAAGAAAAATGAAAAGGACTGCTTGGAGCAGTCCTTTTTTTTTACTGCTGAGGATGCTGGTGCTCCCACCTACCACCATAAGTGGCTGCCACGAAATGGGCCTTTATGGGCCATTTAACCCCTTCATTTGGACCATTAATTCATATAATTAAGGTCCCTCAACTTTGCTCTTTAATTGGGCTATATATTTGCTATTTAAATAACGGCCCAATTAATCAATATAACCATTTATATTAATAAGTGTTGAACTAAATTAATTATTAACTCATTAATAATTATTTTAGGATTAGTTAATGCATTAATTTATTTCTATATGATCCATTGACTTAATTAATTATAACGGTTCGCAACGGTATATAATTAATTAATCAATCTTATCATATTTCCACAGAACTTACTGCTGTGAATAAATAAATAATGCACTGTGTGATTAATGTTCTATTTGTGTGACCCTTTGAGGATTTATGCTATGTTGGCCATGGAATTAAATCGTTATTTAATTCCAACAATCATAAGCGGTATCTAGCAACACGTTATGATTCCCAATTCGCATAAATAGTGTACTGCTACAATATTTCAATCCTGTATAAGAGAATAAATATGTTTCTCTATTTTGATTCTTATGTCTCACGATATCACCGTTGTTTGCCTCTAAATTCTGTTGCGTAAAACCCTGAACGATTCCCTATTTTATCACCAAAACCCAAAACCATATAATCAAAATTCCATCCACATAACCAATGACCCAACAAAATAGCCCTGATAATTGGTCATACTGCATGAAAGGGAAACACAGAAATTCTTAAAAATGGACAGTAAATTAATTAATTACGAGGAATGCCATTATGCGCCTGTGATATCCTTATAATTAATTACCAAAGTCCTAAAAAAATAGAAAATTTGTGGCAGCTAAATTCTTCATATTTTTATGAGAAACCATGCAAAATCTCATGTCAAATTGACCTATGGAAGGGCACCAAACAATTTTTCTAAGAACAAAGCAGCTTAATTATCCTCAAAATTCAGTTAAATGGACAGCTCCATTTTGAAACAAATGGAGGTAAACTCCACATAAATGGAGAAAATCCCGGATGGGCCCTTAAGGGAAATAATAAAATTCGTTCTGGGCTGAGATTGAGGCCCATCTGAGTTATACACTGGCCCGGTTCGATTAATAAAATCCCATCAATCCGACGGCCTTGATAAATTCCCATAATACTATCCAAAATCAACGGACAGATCGCGACCTTAATTCAAAATATTGGATATGATTTTCTGATTGGCTAAGACAGAGGGACCCACCTATTCTCGTTAAAAAAAAGAAAAGAAAAGGAGAAAGGAGAAAGGATGGAACAGTACTATCTGACAGCCTTCGTACGCCGGCGTGGGAGGGGATTCGCCGTCGTTCTGCGCCGCCCCAGCTCCAATTGACCTCACCAATAGAAAGGCAATGATCTCGTCAACACAATGGTGCCAGACTCGACAGCAAATGGTGACCAAGTCTTTCAATGACTGAAAAGGAATAGAATAGCAGTTAAAGTGAATTCGCTCGGAATTTTGCGAAACAGACGAGAAATTGCTGGGGATACATACCTAAAAAGCTTTGTGGGGTCTGCAAGGAAAGAGTGAGGAAGCAATTTTGAGTCAATTTGGATTATTGGAAGTACCAACACTCATGGCCATGGCGAAAGCTTCGGAGGTAGGAGGGGTAGGCAATAGAAGTCGATATTGCACTAATTACTGAGTTGGGATAACCCTCTACTACCTTGCCACTATCATATTCATATAATGGTAAGTGAGAGAACACCAAGGAGGATGATTGGCGTTTGCACTGGAGATGGCCAGTAGAACGAAATAGAGTAAAAAAGAGATGAATGGAGAAGAGAAATTCCCTCTCTGACCTGTGCACTGAAAAGGAGGTTCTAGGCTCGTCAGAATAGCGTACCATGCGTACAGAAAAGTAATTGAAGAAGGGAGAATTTCCCCAGTCACTCCAAATTCCAACCGTTGATGTTTAGGTGATCATTCCTCCTTTCTGCAGATGGTACAATGCATTAATTGACACGATGCAGCACTAGGGGTCCCCTTACCTTTAACAAATGCATCACTAGCCGTCCATCTATACATAAGAAAGAAAAAAGAATGTGATGGATGGTCGGATGAAATTAGTTGAAATGAGAATGTACATCATGGGTATGGATACGGCTGACAAACATCAATTGTCACCTGAAAAGCATTCCATGTGTGATGAATAAGGGCAAATCAGGAAATTAAGGGAAAAGACAAAAGGGGGAGGTCTGTAAAGCATATACATAAGAATGCTAAATTCCAATTATACCCCCTACACTCTCCCTGGAATTAACATGCATGAAATAACCCAAATAACAAAGCTCAACTGTTCGAATGAACATCAAAAGAAGGGAAGTGCTATAAGGATAATATTGTCTCGCACTTTTTCCAGTCCGACCACGGAAGATCAGATAGTCCTCTATGGGGCGAAGAAAATGCGGATCAGATACCCCTCGAGCATCTTGAGACCCGTCGTTACTGCCCATTCCAAACGAGTGAAGGGCATTAATGCGGCTCTAAGTACCTCGAGAGTTGATTGTTTGTCGTAGGTCCTTTTTTTCCAGCAGGCGCAAGCCCCTACTGTTAATTACCTCCGAACTCAGTTACGGCCTGAGTCAAGAGCACCTCTAGATCGGGATAATCAAAGTTTAAATGTCGTAGGTGGATGAAGTCCATTTTAAATAAAAAGGATTGTGTCTTGATAGGGAGTTTCAGGGTGAAAAGCAATGCAGAAGGGCAGCTATTTTAAAGAGCCATGCAAACATGAATGGTGCAATTTTTAATTCTTTAATTTCACATTTTAAGACATTTAGGTTGCTTTTACTTTGCTGTGTCAGACTTAGTACCGTTACAGAGATTTTTTTGAGTTCGATACTAGGAAATTTAGTATCCTAGATCAATCCTCAATCGTTTGGGGATTTAGAGATTTTGGGATTTCGTTCAAGTCTTGAGTACAGATGCGATATGCCTTCTCTTGACATGAACTTGGGTGATGGCCACTGATTGACTTTTCCTTCTGGTCATCTGGGCATCAGATTTCAGTCTGCCTCTGGTCAAACATGCTGTGAACTTGTAGAAACAGGCTGTTAGATTTGAGTCCAACGCTAGAAAATAGGGTATTCTAGGTCTGTTCTCAATCGTTTTGAGGAACTTAGGGATTTTTAGGGTTTTCGTTCAAGTCGCGAGTACAGATGCGCTATGCCTTCTCTTGACAGGAACTTTAGTGATAATTCAGAATTGACTTTTCCTTTTTCTCAATCTGAACATCAAGAGGGTGTCTCCTTCAGGGTGAAACGCGATGCAGTCTTGAAGGGACGAACTTTTGACTTTTAAGACTTTATGTCACTTTAGACTTTGTGTCTTTTGAGTCACTTTTAGGCTTTGTGCCATTTTGACTTTGTGTCACTTTTAGACTTTGTGTCATTTTTTGGACTTTGTGTCGTTTCTGGACTTTGTGTTGCTTTTGGGCTTTGTGTCATTTTTGACTTTGTGTCACTTTTGGACTTTGTGTCACTGAGACTTTGTGTCACTTTTAGACCTTGTGTCATTTTCAGATTTGGACTTCTAATTTTCACTTTAGGATTTTGGACTTTTAAATTTGGCTTTTAAGTTTTGCACTTCTAAGTTAGCACTTTTGACTTTTGCATTTTGACATTCTGGACCTTGAGTTGGACTTTTTAATTGTGACTTTTGAGTTTTAGATTTTCGGTGTTTGGTTGGAATTTCGAGTTTGGACTTTTAAATTTGTATTTCTATTTTTGACCTTTATTTATTTCAATTTTGTTTGCAAGTCTTAACGCTTGACTGTGCCTGTTGAATGTCAAGTGTTCCGGCTGTCCAGAACATAATATGTTCAAATGTACCTGCCGTCCAGAACATAATCTGTTCAAATGTACCTGCTGTCCAGAACATAAAATGTTCAAGATGATTCCCTTTTGTTTTATTTCTTTTGCTTCTTTTTTTTTATTTAACCATATAAATATAAATTTATCATTATTATTATTATCATGATTATATATTTTTTTACTTATGGTTATCCCTTAAACCTATTAATTTTAAAATATTTTGTGCTTTGGTGTTTTAGCTTAACATAACACATCAAAATATTCCTCATATTTTTCTTGACATTTTGATATTTTATGAGAATTTTTCTGATAATCCAGCTATTTTTAATGCATTTTTTGAAGTCACGGAATTTTCTGATTGGCTGTAGTTGTGCTGTTTGCTGTTTGCTTGTCAGGGACCCGCTGTGTGCGGGGTGCCACAGGAGATCATGAAGGGGCCAGGTCTGGGGCTGGCTTAGTCGATTGGTTCATGCTCGGGACCATGCACCCGGTTCATTTCGTTCCCTCTTCTAAACTCCTCCCTTCTCCCCCAGTTCTTTCCGATTTTTGTTGACCTCCGCAACGGTCATCGTTGACTCCGGCGTTCCGACCATCATTTCGATCAGAAACAAGCTTCATGGGATCGTCTCTTTCTCCTTCCTTCAGTTCTACTGTCAATTTTATCATCATCCTCTTACTGAGAATGTATTTCCCCAATTGCACTTATCATCCGTAGAGGAATCGGGGTGGCAATTCGGGACAATGGTGGTAATTCTTTACTGGAGACTGCTTGTCGAGCACCAGGGTGACTCCACACGGTTGTTAGTGGCATCAATTTGGGTGTGAGTATTTCAATTTTAGTCTCAATTTGGTTCATAGGTCTGGTTGGAACTTTCACAAAAAGAGCTTTCAATTATCAGTTGTTGTTGACCAATAGTGTTTATTTCTCTCCGCATGTACTTTTATCACTGGCACCCAATACTTGAGACGGCCTGGTATGTCACTGCCAGTCAATTTTGACTTTTAGCACTTTTACTTGGCCTTAGTTCTGACTTTGGCTTTTGGTACATGTAACCAATTCTATCATGGTGAATGTTTCATCCTAGCCCCCATTACATTCGTTCACATTTCATAAACAGTAAGCCTCAGACCCTGGAAACATCTCATTGAACATCCAAGTTTTGAAGTCTATCTTTGGTAATTGACCTTACATTACTCAACCGTGTGACCTTCCTATTATCATGCTGGGCCTTTATCATTTTGACAGGTTGTTACATAGGATGGTACTTGACTTCTCTCTTTTCTTTTTTTTTTTTTTGCAATTGCACTCATTGAACTTCAAATAGTCATGACAGAAGTGTCAACCACTGTACATTCTTATTTCTTTGCAAAAGAGCTCATGAACTAGAATTAAATTTATGCAAGAGAACTCTATTTAATGGAGATGCAGTGCCTATGTATATTTTTACCAAAACCTAACAAAGTTTGTTCTTATTAAAGCATGTTGAGAGTTTTCTTTTCTTTGTTGTTTTTTCTTTTTGTTATGTTTCTGATTGAGGCCCCCCCCCCTTTCACATTAGACACAAATTTTAGGTGCATGCCCTTAGCTTTTTGCTGCATTATGTGTTTTTTTTATTTCAGGCCTATTCATTTTGTTTTATGCTCTTTTTAAGTGCCACTTCTTCAGTTCTTGCATAGTTGCTGTTTGATATTTTTTTATTTCAAGTTTCCCTTTTAATGCACATTCATTCATTATTTATATGAGCTATCCTTTTATCTAGTCTCCTCAGATACTTGAGGATTGATGCAGGCATTACGCACAAACCCTCAACCTATTTGTATATAGTAACACACCTTGGGACATAATATTTTTAAATCTATAGGGACATGATTTGCATTTGTTAATTTCCTCTTTCCATGCGACAGTTGAGTTACTAAAGTCCAATTTATGACTGGGGACTCAATGCTCAGAGAACATCATCTCATACTAATGGTTTTCTCAGAGTTTATTTAGATTTTGATTTAAAACCTCAGACAATGCTGGAATTGGACAGTATATGCACCTTAATTGACTATGCCTTTGCAGGGCCTATTCACTTTAATATTTATGCATATATATATATATATATATATATATATATATATATATATATATATATATATATATATATATATATATGTATATATATAGATATTTTTTAGACAGAATCCATCTCTTAGAACATTTTCTTGTACATAAACCTTCAATACTAAGTGTATGTTTTCTACATGCACATTCTTTATGCTGGTGAAAGACAATATTACATTTTTAACCCTGAATTTATCTATTATCACTGTACCCCTTTTATTTCAAAGATGAACCTCTTATGACATGCAGATGAACTATTACCCCTCATTCTGTTGAGGGGGAACATTATATTTTTGACCCTGAACTTACCTATTATTATTATATTCTTTTTTTTTCAAGACCAAACATTTCATTAGTGTGACAGAAACATGAGTTGTTAGAATTGAGCCATGAACTGTGTACCTACCAAACTTCAACTGGGACATGATATCAATTTCGACATAAACATTGAGACAAGCTAAAGCCAGAAGCTAGCATGGTACCCATGGAGGTGGAATCTAGGTCACACTCTCCATAATACCAGCAGCTACTAACCACACATATCCTGACAATGAACAAAGTAAAAGAACATTTATGCCAATATAAATGATTCCTACATGCATGATCTCATGGAGAGATAACTGATGTTCATGAGTGTGGAATCTATGTCACACTCCTCACTAGCATCAGTTTGAACTCCAAGAACAAGACCAGGAAGATAAAAAAAGACAGAAAAAAAAAACATGATAAATGCATTCACAACCCTTTTTTTTATTCATGTATTTTTTTTTGGAGGCCATTACAGGTTACATCTTTACCTTGATTGTAAGAAAAATAGACTTGACTTCTTAAAACAACAGAATTTCGACTAGCTAAAAACAATTGGCCTCTTCTTCTTCTTCAAGAGGAGCTTCTTTTATAGGGGATTTCCAGGGTTTGGTGACTTCATCATCTGGACATGTGGCATCATCTCCATTCTTCTATCTTTGATTAATGGTTGTGATGGTGAGATAGTCTGCCGCCTTACTTTTATAATTCTTTCTTCACTTCTTCTTTTCTTACTACTCAATTACTCTCCAACCCCCTTTTGACACCTGGTACTTACAGGCTGGGATGAGATAATTGCTTTGTGATTTACTTCTCTTCACTTGCCATGTAGGATATCTTATGATGGATGGGCCCTCATGCCATTTGGCATTTGGTGGGGTCAGGCCATGTTTGCCTCTTCCTTACCCACTGGCTTTCCTTGGAGGGAGTATTTGGCGCCAGTTGTGGAGTAGGGACAGGTGGCACTCATCCATGCATTCCTAGGCAGTGGATGGTTTTGATGTTCTTGTGGGGGTATCAAGCTTTGAGTTCATAGCTGTGACTAGGTGACAGGCTCCCTTTTCTCTCTCCATTCCTTTTTTGCTTGAGTTTCTCATGAACTTTGAACTGGAATTATCCATAATTTTCATTCAATTCCATTAATACCCTTTGAATCACATGTATTTGGTCCCAATTTTGAGGGGTAAAAGTGGAACTGGGGTTTTACTCATCTGTAGTTTTATCACCTGGTTTCATTCTGTGGACTGGTTTTGGTATTTACTGTTTTATCTTTAGGGAAAAGGTATTTCCCTTTGTCAGTTTTGAGGGGTGTTGTCGATTCCTTATTGGTTGGAGAGGGACTAAGCAGCTTAATGCATGTGAAGGGGATATTGTAGTTTTTTTTTTTTGCTATTTGCTTTATGCTCATGATCACACTTAATGTTGTTTGATCATGTATCCTGGGTTTGTTTTCTTCTTTCCTTTTTTTTTTACCATGCTTATCAATCCATAAACTGACATTGCTTATCTATTAATTGGCTCTCAGATTCATCCCTTGAGTGTCAAAAGGACACTAATACATTCTTATGTCCTTAACTACATCTCTAATTTAGTTTTAATTTTGCATAAGTACTCTGGTCATTGGATCATATGATACACTGGAGGGGCAAAGTTGGGATATCATGCCTTTTCTTGGGTTATATGTGTACTGTGTTCTTTTGTCCTTTGCATTCGTTACTGATTTGCCCCTGGGTCCACCAGGGAAGGTTCATGCGCTGCATTTGGTGACTCACATTCCCCAAATTCACTTTATCCTTTCATGACAGTGGCTTGATTTCATCCCATACTGAAGAGAAGCATCTTTGGTGCATCATCCATCCGTCTAATACACAATGTGTGGTAAGATGTAAATCAATCATAACAAGCACACTTCAGTTGTTTCATTTCACCTCACTTTCTTTTATCATTCCCTGTGGGCACTCATTATTATGTACTATGCCTTAATCCATCTAACGGCTATGGTTGAAGGGGTAAGCTCACCTTCCTCTGTGAAAAGAATCGCTACAGCACTAGGCTCTCTTTATTCAGGTTATAGGCTGCAGGGAGAGGGATTATGCTCTCCAGTGTTTTACTTTCTATGCCTTTTTCATTCCTTCCTCTACTGGCCCTCTCCAGTGATGGGAATTTCGAATTTCTATTAACTTGTGCATGCGTTTACCTTCTCCTGAGGTTCCATTACATCACCTGTAAGCTCTGTAAAGCGTTCCCATCTTCTATAAACACTAAAAACATCGTCTGGTGCGAGTTTCGCCAGGTCTTGAGCTTTCGTCAGTCAGTACCCCAGTAACCTCCTTCTCCTCTTGCAATTGATCCAATTGGCATATAATTTCTCCATTCACGAAGCCACTGCGACGCTCCAAGTGCTTCAATTGGTTGTTTCACCGAGTAATTTTGCATTTCTATTTTTTCCTAATTTTAACGTTGTACTTGCCATTTGTCAAATCCGCTGCCTGACATCTCCCGTGTTTGATGTCGATAGGTTCGTGATGGAGTCCTCTATACAGCGGTGCACTTCATTGAAGTTGCGGCGACGTGCAGCGCCGGAGGGAGGCGAAACCTTGGTCGACTGTCGCGTTCCCTTTTCAGGTTTGTACTGTTTTTTTTTGTCATCAACAGAAAGGACAGGGCCCACCGTGATGGACCAATGGGCGAACACCACCTGTCTCCCCCTTTTTTAGCAGAACGGGTTTGGGTTCGGGTTCACCCGTTAGCGGGTTCGGGTCTGGTCCTGTCTCGACCCGTCATAGGGAATTTGAGTGATTTTGGGCCTATTTGTAAGCTGGCCCATTTTTCCTTTTTTTGTTGGACCGAAGCAAAATTCCATTGGGCCCTTTTTTTTTAATATTGGGTAGAATTGGGCCAGAAGGTGATAATGCGAATTTCAGCGATTGTATAGACGGTGTTGAGTTTAATGCATGGGTTTCTCTGTGTTCTGTTTTGATTACGGTGTCATATTATCACCGAATCATTGTAATATGCTTATGTTTCATAATCATTCACAAAATAAATTTCTCTCTTCTCTCTTTTTTTTTTGTAGCATTTTTTAGAGGTAAACAAATATAGCCCCTAGTTAAAATTGAAAAGGTACAAAAATTATGATCAACAATGGAGGATGGGATAATTGAACATCTCCTGTAATCACAATTGATGAGAGAGTGACAACACATACTGGGCCCACCTGTCATGCAAAGGGAAGGAGGCCAGCAAAGGTCAGAGATGAGTTGTTAATCACACAATAGATGTAATACATGACCAACAGATTCATGCCAAGTGGCAAATGCTGCCAAATGAAGCCACAATTCCAATTTTACCCATGTAAACCTGAGGGAACATACACATGATGGAAGGGCATTAAAAGAAGATCACCTTGCACTAAAAGAGTCTCCAGTCAAACCCCACAAGAGAGTGGATAAAGGCAGTATCAGACCTATACCCCCTAGGAGCAACAGCTATGTCCCAAAGGAGATACCTCATTTATGCAATCACAGCCATCCATAGCCTATGAACCATTGGATGAGTAACAACACATCTGGCGCCAAAATAAACATAGCCCCTCCCCCAAATACACAGTGAAAAGTAGTAAAATTACAAATGCCATGTGCCATGCTACCACTGGTTGGTAAAAGCAAGTAGAAAGAAAGAAGGTGAAGTAGGAATTGCAGGAGCAAGGCGGCAGCCTCATGTCACATCCAGTCCCTTCATCACAAGATCAAGAGGAGAGATGTTGCCATGTGTCAAGAGAATGGAGCTGAACCCTAAGGGTTTCAACTATAAAAGAAGACCAAGAGTGAAGCAAAAGGGGAGAGATTTGACAAGCAAAAACTCTGCTAGTTTATTTACTGATATTTGTAAAAACAAGTTTAAGAAAAAGGAGAGGCAGTCTTAGGAGAAGGTAAAAGCTTCACTGTATTCAGTTCCATACTTAAATCCAATTCCTGAGAAAGTTCCTTTGTCTATCTTGTTTCCATCTTTAGTTCTTGCGTTTTTTTTTTTTTTTTTGTCGATCTTTTCTTTGAAGTTAAGTGTCAATTCTAGAAAGGTCTTCATGTAGAACATCCATCAGCATAGTTTTGGGGCTCAAAGACATAGGTGAGGGGTGCTTGCCTGAGAGCGCACACTCACCCATGTCAATGAGTCACTTAATAAAAAAATGATAAAAATGAAATAATGATGAAGTTCTGTGATGGAGTATGGTTTATTACATGAGGGGTGCTTGCCTGAGAGCGCACACTCATGCTGTTAGCCATGCTTCGACTCTGATGGTAGCTATACTGAGTGTTATGTATAAAGTAAAAAAAATATAATAGTAATTGGATCTGAATTTAATTAAGATATGATCAAATGAGAAGCTAGGGGCATATGTGTCAAAAAATTTGTGTCCAGAACTAAAAATGGGTTTCAACACTGCAATGATTAAAGTCTATTTTGCTAAAAACATATTTAATTAAGCTTACAGTCTGAGATATGTAATTATAACCGAGGGGTACTTGCCTGAGAGCGTACACTTGGAAATAGTAACATGTCTTGGACCCTGGCTTTTCCTTTTTTTTAAAAAAAAAAAGAGAAAACTTCTAATAGTAACAATATGAATTAAGTTTAGGGTTGTAAAAGAAAGTGGTGCACAATAATATAAACATTAGGGATCAAACTGAAAATATAACACATATGATGGTAAAATGTCTCTTACAAAAATACATATGTATATACAGGGTAGTAAGAAGTGATGTTTCTTCTAAAATCAGATAAAAATAAAATAATAATATATAATTTTATGTTTAATTGCAAAAGTTCGTTGACTAAAAAGGGGTTTAATACTTCTGGCCATGTTTTGTTAAAAAGGGGCATATAATAATATAATGATATAGTGAGTTTACACTTGAATAAAAAAAAGAAAATAGTAAAGCTAGTAAGTTTCAGAGTTCGTTTGACTGATATGCCCTCTTCATCGATTGCATGCAAAAAAAAAAAACAAACAAACTATGTAGACTCTCATTCTCTGAGTCAAGGCATTGATGGCCTGAGTGCAACAAATTTGTTTTGCTTTGAGATGACCATGTAGAAGGCACTAATGGAAATCAAAAGAAACCAATAAATATGTGAAACTGTGAGAGTCAAACTTAGCATAAAAGTTTTTATATATGTGAATGTGATGGGAATTGAGCTACATAGGACTGGTCAAGTTGTAAACGACATCAAAAGGGGAAAATATAAGTCAGGAAGGTTATGCGAAATAAAGAAATATTAAGGTTTAAAATGAAAAAGATGATCCTACGGGTGGTTATTGGTTAATGTTAACGAGAATTTAGCGTTACCAGTCCAAGCTTCATTATCTGAATAGATGAATGTTGTAATTTCAATTCGAAACTTCAAGTCACATGCATGTATGGCCAGTGGATAGGAGAAGGATAAAATACCCAAGTTGCATATGTCAATTGTTTAAGAAAACACAGTAAACAAGAGGTATGAAGAAGGCACATAAGATGAATTATATTTCACTCCATGAGTCTGTCAGACCAAAGGCAAAATCAAAGCATGGTGGCTCAAGAAATTGGAGAGTGCCATATAAAATTGAACTCACAGATAACTTGGAAATGCTCTAGAGGTGATCTACAGCTTCGTTTGAGAGGATAATTCTCTGCTACACTCCGACAGTCAGATATCCCCAACTGTGATTACATGCCCAAATCAAGTCGATAGCAGAGCTCCTCAAATCAATCAACGCGATAACAATGGATAGTGGGAACAACGTTAAGATCCCTCTACGACGCCTATCAACCTGATAGCAGGCGTTATGGCTGACGGAATCCGCTGCTGGCGTCATCAATGGAAATGTCCAGTCCAACGGGAAATTATCGGAATTCATGCCCACGAAGGAAGGGGGAAGACGCATTGAGATTTCGCGTAAACCAGTTGTGTCTGGGAAGCCAACGCCAACACGCGAAACCAGCAGATCGAGTTCAGGCCTAACCTCGACTCATTCGGTGCACAGATGCGAACATGAACCGAGCGGCTTGATCAAATTCCGACTCCTAATGTCTCCTCCTGATCCTCTGCGACGTTCAACATGAAACGAATCTCTGACCAAGCAAACAGCAAACAGCACCGCTACAACCAATCAGAAAATTTCTGCGAAACATAAAACTTCAAAAATGTATTAAAAATAGCTAGGTTGTCAGAAAAATTCCCATAAAATATCAAAATGTCAAGAAAAATGTGAGGAATATTTTGATGTGTTATGTTATATTAAAACACTAAAGTACAAAATATTTTTAATAGGTTTAAGGGATAACCATAAGTAAAAAAAATAATAATAATCATAATGATAATAATAATAATAAATTTATATGGTTAAATAAAAAAAAGAAAAGGGAACAAAGCAAAAGAAAATCATTTTTAATATTTTATGTTCTGGACAGCAGGTACGTTTGAACATTTCATGTTCTGGACAGCAGGTACATCTGACATTTCTTGTTCTGAACAACAGGTACAGTCAAACATTAAAATCTGCAAACAAATAAAAAAGAGAGCATCACCGAGAAGGTCAAAGACAGAAGTTTAAAAGCGCAAATTTAAACGCCTAAACTCAAAAGTCCAACCAAATACTGAAAATCTAAAACTCAAAAGTCACAACTAAAAAGTCCAACTCAAAGCCCAGAATGCCAAAATGCAAAGGTTCAAACTTTAAACCAAGACCGAAAATGTCAAGAACTAAAAGTTAAACTCAAAAGTTAAAATCCAAGAGTGCTAACTTAAAAGTGTAAAACTCAAAAGCCGAATTTAAAAATCCAAAACCCCAAAGTGAAAATTAAAAGTCCAAATCTGAAAATGACACAAAGTCTAAAAGTGACACAAAGTCTAAAAGTGACTCAAAGTCTAAATGACACAAAGTCCAAAAATGACACAAAGTCTAAATGACACAAAGTCTGAAAGTGACACAAAGTCCAAATGACACAAAGTCTAAATGACATAAAATCTAAAAGTGACATAAAGTCTGAAAAGTCAAAAGTTTGTCCCTTCAAGACTGCATCGCGTTTCGCCTTGAAGGAGACACCCTCTTGATATTCAGATTGAGAAAAAGAAAAAGTCAATTCTGAATTATCACTGAAGTTCCTGTCAAGAGAAGGCATAGCGCATCTGTACTCGCGACTTGAACGAAAATCCCAAAAATCCTTCAATTCCCCAAACGATTGGGAACTGACCTAGAATACCCTATTTTCTAGCGTTGGACTCAAATCTAACAGCCTGTTTCTACAAGTTCACAGCATGTTTGACCAGAAGCAGACTGAAACCTGATGCCCAGATGACCAGAAGAAAAGTCAATCAATGGCCATCATCCAAGTTCCTGTCAAGAGAAGGCATAGCGTGTATGTACTCAAGACTTGAACGAAATCCCAAAATCTCTAAATCCCCAAACGATTGAGGATTGATCTAGGATACTAAATTTCCTAGCATCGAACTCAAAAATCTCTGTAACAGCACTAAGCCTGACACAGCAAAGTAAAAGCAACCTAAATGTCTTAAAATGTGAAATTAAAGAATTAAATTGCACCATTCATGTTTGCATAGCACTGTTCAAAAGACTGCCCTTCTGTTTAGTCTTCACCCTGAAATTCTCTACCAAGACACAATCCTTTTTATTAAGATGGACTTCATCCACTTACGACGTTTAAACTTTGATTATCCCGATCTAGAGGTGCTCTTGGCTCAGGTCGTAACTGAGTTCGGAGGTAATTAACAGTAGGGGCTTGCGCCTACTGGAAAAAAAGGACCTACGACAAACAATCAACTCTCGAGGTACTTAGAACCGCATTAGTGCCCTTCGCCCGTTTGGAATGGGCAGTAACGACAGGTCTCAAGATGCTCGAGGGGTATCTGATCCGCATTTTCTTCGCCCCATAGAGGACTATCTGATCTTCCGTGGTCGGACTGAAAAAGTGCGAGACAATCGTATAATCCAAGATAGGAATGTGTCATTCTTGCAGATTATACGTTTCTTGATCTAGAGTTGATCGCTTAGTTGCGCGCATACGATCCAACTCCATCAAGGGGCCCAAACAGATATCGTCACTCACTAAGTGAATTAATGAGGGACATACGGTTTTCTTGATGATTAGCTTTTCCCCGCACAATTCAAGAGAACATAAATAAAGTCCGTATAGCAGCCCTTATCGGGAATCAGCGGTAGACAATATTTATTGAACCTATCCTCATGTGGAAAAGATAAACATCTCAAACTTAGAACCAAAATCATAACGAAATAAACAATGACACGTAACACAATCCATATGTTTATTTCGTTGGGTCAAGTCCTGTACTATGTTCCATAACATACACATATGCAATTAAGTTGGTAACTCTTTACCTATGATTTGTAGAACTTAATCATCACTTAACTTGCATACTAATCTTATATGATAATTAATGTTTCTTGTTAATTATCAAGATTATGGACCGTTTAGATTTATTATTGTCATTCTAAAGAATGATCCACAGAGATCTACAATTCAGATCCTCAACCTGAATGATCTGTTAATAATAAACCTAGGAACATATGATAAAATATCATCCAAAACATAAACTAATAATTAAGTCATTAAATTATTGACTTCTAGGACATAACTCTAACAATAAGCCCGTACAAGGACTATGGCCTTGTTAATAGTTTTCACATATGTGAAGAAGGCTTGTACAGTAGGTTGAGTAGAAAGCTATAATAATAGAATATTTGTAAATAGATATCTTAGCAACCAATGATGATGTAGAAATAGGACAAAATAGTAGTAGACGTCTGTTCATTATAACAGAGTTTACTAAATTATGTTGTATTTTGTTCCAATGATATTTGTTAAATAAAACAATAAAAAGAGTACAAAATGGTGCTTTTGTTTATTTGAAAGTGGCAATTTTTGTTGATTTATCTATGTTATTCGATTAAGTGCCAATTCGATCTCGTATTTTTGTTCGACCATTTTAAAGGGCGAATAAGGGTTTGTTCGAATAAGGCTTATTCCTTATTCGCTGAGGCATCGAAAT
Organism: Rhynchospora pubera; assembly: GCA_028095005.1. Taxonomy (NCBI): domain Eukaryota; kingdom Viridiplantae; phylum Streptophyta; class Magnoliopsida; order Poales; family Cyperaceae; genus Rhynchospora; species Rhynchospora pubera. The sequence continues at coordinate 283,373,651 of CM051460.1, forward strand.
GCACCCCTAGCTTAAGTAGTTTGTAATCGAACTTCATATAATATTGTAATTATTTTAATTATAACTTGATTTACATTTTTTTTAATTATAACACCAGTGTGTTCATTGTTTGATGTTGTAGTATTGATTAAGCAAGATTTTTGTTTTAAACTCATGCGTTTGAAAGTATCTTAATTTTTTTGAAATATATCAAATAAATAAATAATTGCCCGCACATTGAGCGGGCAATGCTGCTAGTAGTTTATAAATGAGATGCTACATATATCGATTTTGCCAAAGCAAAAATTTGATTATCACAAAAGAAGCAGATGCTACTTTCGGTTCTTTATAATACATAGGATCACCCATAATTATTTTAAACAGGTATTTGAACACTCAAAATTTTAATACAAAATATAATTTATTTTTTATTTTAATAAGAAGCAAGCAATTACCCGTTTATAAAACGCGTTATTCTCTCTCATCTAATAGCGCGTTTTATAAACGGGTAATAAGGTTAGTTACCCGTTTTATGAGCGCGCTACTGTCTCTGCACAAAATATTTTACGAAAACACATTCATCTTATCATTCTATTTTGTCTTTTAGTGCGTTACTTCTATTTTGATTGTTCACACTCATATAAAGTGTTGTTTTTAGCTGTGCCGCCTTGAATGTTTTAGACTTTCCATGCACTTTGTTGAAATAGTCAAAAAGGTAAACAAAAATTAATTAAAAATATCATCATCCCTCCCAACCCAAATTGTTTATACACATGAGCAACTTTCAAACCTCCATGAAGAACTGCTCTGACGTCCTTTGATGTTTGACTTTTGTTATTAATTTTCTATATAGCTGAGTTCCGTTCTTTAAGCATTCATGCGCCTTCCATTTTTTTTTTGTTTTTATGACTGTACTTAGTAAGTTCCTAACTTCATAATTCATTTCGGTTGTTATAATTAATATTTTTTTACAATAATTCTTCATTCGATATGATAAATTTACGTTTTTCTTGCAAAAGAATATCAATATGGTTATGAGCACTATTATTTTATAAATGAATTCTAGTAAAGGTTTCATTCAAAAAGAAAAAAAGTTATGATTTAAGCAACTGAGAAAATTCTTGTGTTCAATTCACACAAACTTTTCTCAATGAAATCTTAAAACAATATAAGTTTATTGGACTGTGACACTCTTTAACTCTGGACTTTCATTTTTTTCTTTTTGATAAATCTTTACTTTTCATGACTGCAATTCAAATTTCAGTTTTCAATAATTGAGCACAATAATATCGTTCAATGGGCATACAAAGATGAAGGGCCAATTAATTAACGCGCTTTCCTAAAAGTATGAATGTCCAATTATTTCACTAAAAGACAAAATAGAATGATGAGATGAATGTGTTTTCATAAAATATTTTTTGCGGAGACAGTAACGCGTTCGTAAAACGGGTAAGTAGCCTTATTACCCGTTTATAAAACGCGCTATTCCTATTTACTCGTTTTATAAACGGGTAATTGGTGAGAGAGAATAACGCGTTTTATGACCGGGTAATTGCTTGCTTCTTATTAAAATAAAAAATAAATCATGGTTTATATTAAAATTTTGAGTGTCCAAATTCCTGTTTAAAATAATTTCGCTAGGATCACTGAGCTGAATAAACCAATTCAAAAGCACCAATGTCCTCGAGAGGACCAAATTTTAGAATAATAATCACATAAACACAGGTTGCCATATCATATGTGGCTTATTTTACCCAAAAAAAATCATATGTGGCTTATTTTACCCAAAAAAAAATCATATGTGGATTTTTTTTTGTAATATTTTTTAAAACAATATATCACAAAAGGAAAGCAACTTGTTCTTTTTTTTTTTGGTGATATCTTTTTAAATGTTTTTATCTTCTTTTTTTTTTTTTGGGGTGATATGCGCTCAGTCTCGGGTACAGCAACATGATAAGGGACAAGAAGTCAAGAAGGTACGTACCGCAGTCTACACATTTATGATTCGGTAAGGCTCCGTTTGGATAGGTGTGGGAAGAAGGAAAAAAAGTATTGGGAAGTATGTAATTTTGTGAAGAGTTTAGATTGTTTATAATTTTTTTTCTTCCCTTCTTCTTTCTTCCTACTTCTTCTCAGAATCTCAACGCATTCAAACGGAGGCTAAGAGAGGTCAAGTCACAAGTCACAAGATGGTAAGAAGTAAGCGTCAAAAGCATATATTGAAATATCGTTCGGTGTTTAAATGCTGCTTAGTTAGAATTTAGAAACGGAGACAGCGTTTTGTTTCTTTTTCCTTTAATCGAGTTCCAATCCAGTATGTATTCCAGTATCTGGCATTCAGGCATCAGCATGTCGAAGTGGACCTGAGGCATGACAGAATTCCATCTTAACTTTGTTCTGTTTAATTTGTTTGCTGTGAGGAATCCTATTTACACGTTTTATTAGTGAGTAATTTGACATTACTGGTTTAATTGATTACCTTGCACAGATCATCTAGCTCGTTGTTTTGCGCCTATTTCTGCGAGTCTAAGACAAGGTTGTTTGATTTTGATTTTCAAGTACCCAAATTGAGATATCTGTTATAATTAATAATATTAATTATTTATTAAGTGGCCTATATGATTTAATCTGAACCAAGTTCATTTATGAAATATAATTAAAGGGTGCATTGATTTTGATGGAAAATCAATGGACCAAATTCATTCTGATTTGATCCCTTCAATTACCTTAGTTTTTATTCTGAAATTTTATTAAGAGTGGCACCTTTTCCATTTTATTTTCGCACACAAAAGAAAACCTGCTTTTTCAGAAAAATGACATTATTTTCTGCCATCATTTTGGACTAAGGGAAATTGGAGAAGATCAAATTTTCGCATCAAGATGTCTTCTCTACAAAATTGTAAGTTCTAACTTATGAAATTTATTTAATTTTATATGAATTACGTGATCCTTTATTAAGTAATTTCTGAAGTATTATTACGAATTAAATATTTCGTTTTCTATCATTTGGTATCGGAGCGGTACGTAATTTCATATAAATTTACTACAAATATCTTGATTTACTTACTGAAATTTAATGATATTTTCGTACTTAAATCATTAATTAATAGTAATTTCTAAATATGTTTTTGATTGGATTTTTACAGAATTATTTTTCTGGAATATACAGTATGTAATTTCATATCAAATACAATATACATAATTAATTTCGTAATTTTCCTCTGTTCAATTTCCTGTAGTTATTTCTGTGTGCAAACTTTGGATATGTATAACTTTATCCCCTTTATTCATTTACTCCATTAAAAAAGCAGTCACGTGCGCACAAATTCAAACGGGAAAGGAAGAGATGTAATTTACATGTAGTTTTTTCTCAATAAGAATTGGATACAACTACGTTGTACAATAGTATGGTCCAACTACTATCCTTAAAAGGCTCAAATATAATAAGGACCAAATATTTTATGGCTGGTTTGTATAGGATCAAGACTATTAAATGTTGCCTCTCCTTTTACGCGTTATTCCTTTGTTTTCCTGGTCCCACGAATCTCGTCCAATTATAGCAAAAGAAAAATACAGAAAAGAATGTTGCCTCTTCTTTTCTTTTTTTTTGCATGTATATTCTTTTATTTAGTACAGGCCTTGGTCTCTTGATCCGTACAAAATACAGAAAAGAAAAATTAATTCTTTTCTAGAATGTTTCTTATTTGAATATTATATATATTTCAATAAACCGTATATAAATTTTCTATGGTTATTGTTATATGATATTCTTAACACATATGTACTTATATATATTAAACGACCCAACGGCAGTTTATTATATATAAATTATTTTCATATGAATTTTACTTTTAATATTTGGTCGTTATCAATTTTATCAACTTTAATTGTGACTACCATTTTATTAAAGGGATCTATGTTTTACAATATGTCTATTGTATTACGCTTATGTTTTACATTTATTAAATTATAAATGTCAATTTTACCAACTTTAATTGTCAAGTATAATTTATTAAATGAATTCCGTCTTATATTTTCAATTTGTTTCTGCCCAACGGTGATATGAATTGATTTTAGTGGATCAACTATCAAACCTGAAATATTAATTGGCGTTTATTATTTCAGACTAATTAATTATTAGTCCCCTAATTATAGTTGATCTAATTTATTTAATTTTATATGTCTGTGGATTTTAGTTAATAGTAAGTATTTTATTTGTCATGATGAATTTGCAGCATTGAGCAATATTAGTACCCAAATGTCTGGAATACCATTGTTGAATGGAACTAATTTTTCAACTTGGAAAGAGCAACTTGAGATTTGTCTTGGTGTTCTTGAAATAGACCAAGCATTACGTATAGATAAACCTGAGAAACCAAAGGATGATGCTGCAGATGAAGCAAAAACTGCTTATGCAAAATGGGAGCGTTCTAATCGCATGTCTCTCATGATTATGAAAAGCACCATTTCTTTGGCGATTCGGGGAGGCATTCCTGAAAAGACTATTACTGGTGAACATTTTACTGCTAAAGAATTTTTAGCCTCTGTTGAGGAGCAATTTAAGAGTACATCAAAGGCAAATGCAAGTGCTCTCATAATGAAAATGCTCACTACCAAGTATAATGGGACTAGCAGTGTACGTGAACATATTATGATGATGAATGATATGGCCGCAAAATTAAATGGCATGGACATGGCAATTTCTGAAGGATTTTTGGTTCATTTCATTATGACTTCTCTTTCTGCTCAGTTTGGTCCTTTCAAGATCAATTATAACACACAGAAAGAGAAGTGGAAAATGAGCGAATTGATTGCCATGTGTGTTGAAGAAGAAAAAAGGCTTAAGACTGAAAACCTGACTTTGCACATGCTGCCATTGAAAGTCCAAAACAGAAAAAGAACAATGGTAAAGGAAAGAATAAGAATGATGCTGGTCTTGGTGTTAACAAAGCAAGTACATCTGGTACAAAACGTGCTTTTAAGTGCAATCACTGTAAGAAACCTGGACACGTAAGGAAGGAGTGTACCAAGTTCAGAGCGTGGCTTGCCAAGAAGGGTAATGATTTAATTATATGATTTGTGAGTCTCTTTTAATTGATGTTCCCTTAAATACATGGTGGGTTGACACTAGTGCCTCTGTACACATTACGAACTCATTGCAAGGATTCCTTTCCGTGAGGATGCTGGAAAAGGGAAAAAGGAAGCTTAAAGTAGCCAATGGATTAGAGGCTGAAGTGGAGGTCGTAGGAACTCTTCGTTTAGTCTTGAAGAGTGGCTTTATTCTCTATTTGCATGATGTAGTTTATATTCCTAGTGTTATTAGGAATTTAATTTATGTTTCTAGATTCGATGCTTGTGGTTTTATGTTTCAGTTTGGAAATAATGAGTTGAGACTATATCATAACTCTGAGTTTGTTGGTTCTGGATTATTTTGTGACAATCTATATAAATTATGTTTGGATTCTTCCTTTTCTGAATCTTTATTATCCCTGAATGTTAATTGTGTTGATCACAAACGTGGCGCAAAGAGAAATCGTGATGTTGGATATTCTTCCAAATTATGGCATCGCAGATTGGGTCATATTTCAAGAGATAGAATGCAACGTCTCATTAAAAATGAAATTCTTCCAACATTAGATTTTTCTGATTTTGAAAATTGTGTTGAATGTGTTAAGGGAAAATTTATTAAGAAAAATAAGAAAGGAGCCACTCGAAGTGGGGGACTATTGGAATTAATTCACACAAATATATGCGGTCCTTTTCCCACTCCGAGTCTCAACGGACACAAATCATTCATTACTTTTATTGATGATTACTCACGCTATGCTTATGTGTTCTTAATTTCTAAAAAATCAGAGGCATTGGACAAATTTAAGATTTTTAAGGTTGAAGTTGAAAATCAACATAATCTTAAAATTAAAGTAGTGCGATCAGATAGAGGCGGTGAGTATTATGGTAGGCACACTGACTTGGGTCAAAGTCCAGGTCCATTTACTTTGTTTCTTCAAGAAAGTGGTATTATTCATCAATTCTCTATGCCAGGTGATCCTCGGCAAAATGGAGTGGCTGAAAGGCGTAATCGTACATTAATGGATATGGTACGAAGTATGATATGCAATACCACTTTACCAGAATTTTTGTGGTCCGAGGCTTTAAAAATAGCAACACATGTTCTCAATCGAGTTCCTAGTAAATCTGTTCTAGCAACACCTTATGAATTGTGGACTGGAAGAAAGCCACAACTAGGATACTTACGTGTGTAGGGCTGTCCTGCTGAAGCAAAAGTCTGCAATCCACAAATTAAAAAACTGGATTCCAAAACCGTTAGTTGTTCTTTCATAGGTTATCCAGAGAGATCCAAAGGTTTTAGATTTTATTGTCCCTTGCATACCACTAGAATAGTTGAGACAAGGCATGCAGTATTTTTTTTTTAAATGGCAACATTAGTGGGAGTAATGAAAAACGAACTATAAACCTCGATGAAGAAGATCGAATTTATGTTCCAACTTCGGTCATTTCAGAGGTTACAAGTTTTGTTCCTCCTTTATTACTAAATGAAGGAACTAATGTTAGTAATGTTCCTAACAATGAAGAAGTACCTTTGCTGCCACAAGAACCTTTACGCAAGTCGCAAAGAGAACAAAAATCTGCAATACCTGATGATTATGTTGTATACCTTACGGAACAAGGTGGCGATATAAGTCATGGAGATGATCCTATCTCTTTCAAGGACGCCATGAAAAGTGATAAGTCATCTCAGTGGCTTGAAACCATGAATGATGAGATGAACTCAATGCAACAAAATGATGTTTGGGATCTTGTTGAGTTACCTAAAGGTGTTAAACCCGTAGGATATAAATGGGTTTACAAAACTAAAACCGATTCTCATGGTAACATCGAAAGATACATTATGATAATAATTTTTCTCCTGTCTCAAAGAAAGATTCATTAAGAATTGTTTTAGCTCTTGTAGCTCATTATGATCTCGAGTTGCATCAAATGGACGTGAAAACTGCATTCCTTAATGGTGACTTACATGAAGAAATTTTCATGAAACAACCTGAAGGTTTTGTTGTTAAAGGCAAGTAACATATGGGCTGCCGGTTGAAGCGATCAATTTATGGGTTAAAGCAAGCTTCAAGACAGTGGTATCTCAAGTTTGATGAGGTCATAACAGAATTTGGATTTCAAGAAAACACTTTTGATCAATGCATATATCTCAAGGTTAGTGGTAGCAGATTTTTCATTCTTGTTTTGTATGTGGATGACATTTTGTTAGCAAGCAGTGATTTAGACATGTTGTACGAGACAAAAGGCTTTCTTTCAAAGAAATTTGAAATGAAGGATCTTGGTGAAGCCTCTTATGTCATAGGCATTGAAATCCACCGTGATCGGTCTCGTGGTCTCTTAGGTTTATCACAAAAGGCATATATCGAGAAAATGTTTAAGCGCTATACCATGCAAAATTGTTCTCCAAGTGTTGCTCCCATTTTCAAAGATGACAAATTCAGCAAGGCTCAATGTCCCAAAACTGAATCAGAACGTAAGCAAATGGAAAAGAATGAGTATGCTTCGGTTGTTGGAAGCTTAATGTATGCTCAAATTTGCACACGTCCTGATATTACGTTTATAGTTGGCATGCTTGGCCGATATCAATCAAATCCAGGTTTGGATCATTGGCGAGCTGCTAAGAAAGTCTTGCGCTATTTGCAAGGGACTAAAGACTACATGCTTACTTACAGAAAGTCCGATAATCTTGAGGTCATTGGTTATTCAGATTCGGACTTTGCTGGATGTGTAGACACGAAGAAATCCACATCAGGATACATATTCATGCTTGCAGGGGGACCAATTTCATGGAAGAGTGCCAAACAGTCCTTAGTTGCATCTTCCACAATGCAAGCAGAATTTGTGGCGTGTTTTGAAGCTATTAGTCAAGCAGTTTGGTTGAAGAATTTCATACCTGAACTTCAAGTAATTGAAAGTATTGCAAGACCACTCACGCTATTTTGTGATAATGAGGCTGCTGTTTTCTTCTCTAAAAACAACAAGTCCAGCGGTGCTACTAAATGGATTGACATCAAATATCTTGTTGTTAGACACAAAATTAAGGATAATGTTATTGTCATACAACACATCAATACAAGAGCTATGTTAGCTGATTCTCTAACAAAGACACTACCACTTACTCTTTCCAAAGAGCATGTAGCCGGCATGGGTTTGGTTAGTGACTTGTGATGTTGTAATGAACAATGATGTAATAATTAAGTTATGTATTAAAGCTTCATTTATGTATTGACTGAATTTATAATGTTTGCTTATTTCTTATATTGCGCATTAATGTAATTTATATAAGCAAATATACTGTGTGGATCGAATGAATTTAATTAACCATATGTTGGAAAGAATGTAATTTCTATAATTAATAGGGATCAAATAACAGTTTTAGTTATTTTGATTATATTAGTTTAGTTTGGTATTTCTAATTGAACAAGGTTTATGTTTTTATTGACCAATTCTGAATTTGTGTTTCATTATGACATTTATATGCCAAGTGGGAGAATGTTATAATTAATAATATTAATTATTTATTAAGTGACCTATATGATTTAATTTGAACCAAGTTCATTTATGAAATATAATTAAAGGGTGCATTGATTTTGATGGAAAATCAATGGATCAGATTCATTCTGATTTGATTCCTTCAATTACCTTAGTTTTTATTCTGAAATTTTATTAAGAGTGGCACCTTTTTCCCATTTTATTTTCGCACACAAAAGAAAACCAAAAATTTCAGAAAAACGCCATTATTTTCTGCCATCATTTTGGACTAAGGAAAATTGGAGAAGATCAAATTTCCTCATCAAGATATCTTCTCTACAAAATTATAAGTTCTAACTTATGAAATTTATTTAATTTTATATGAATTACGTGATCCTTTATTAAGTAATTTCTGAAGTATTGTTACGAATTAAATATTTCGTTTTCTATCAATATCACCTAGCAAGTACTTTTGTTGATGAATCAGCTCGACAAGCGAAAAAAGATAATTAAGCTTTTATAAAAAATATAATTTAAATTTCATTGATGATTTTTTAAAAAACATATTTATCGAGCCAACTTAATTGATATTATCATGACATGTTAGAAAATTACTGTTCAATTGATTCATTTTTCTAATCTTGAATTGACGGGCTATTTTTTTATTTTTAAATATAGAAAACTAATATGACATTTCCTTTTTACCTATAAAAAAAACAAATTGATTATTTCATACTAGTGTCGTGTTCGATGCCTCTATCAAAAATCCAACAAAAGTAATTCCAAGTTCCAAAATAAAAAAAAAAGTATATTTCAACTTTAGTTTTTTTTAAAAAAAAAATAATCATGTTTCGAAATAGTTCAATAGTTCATATTTTATACAATAAAATAGCAAAATTTACTTGCTTAAAAAATAGTCTTAACAATCAAATGCGACTCTCAATTCGGACCAATATCCTTTGTAATGGCTACACGGTAACGGACGAATTTTCAGTCTGTCTAATCTCAATACTCAATAGGCAATGTTTTACGGGCCGCATGAATCTTGACTGGTCTAATATGAATCACGGTGCATCCATCACCAATTGGATGGACAAAAATTGGTCCGCTGCAATGCAGCCGCTACAGATCCTCCCAACTCGGCCAAGTTAGAACGCTGCAACACACATAACTTCAGAGTAATGCCGCAGGAAACCCAAATTTTATTTTATTCCTTCAACCATCCCCAGTCCTTTTGTTTTCACGAGTAATCTTGGTACAGAGCTCATTATGACAAATAATTATGAGGGAATTTGAAGTTCGTTGGAAGAGCAGCAGCTGAGCAGCCTAGCAGCTCATGATGCCTCCATCACAGCTTTGTCCAGCCTTAAATTAAACTCACACTATTAAACTCTTCTACACTTCATTATTGATTTCTCTTTTTTTTTTGCAACTAGACCCTGAGAATTTCAGATTCACAGTTTACTACTTTTTGGTAAAGTATAAACAAAGAGATTAGTTTTGAGTGGATGATGCGTGGATTAATATATCTACCTACCTTTTAATCCAAGTCGCTGAAAATGGTAAAGAATTTATTTGATAAATAAAAAATGAAAGAGTATTGCTCCACTTCATGTGAGATAATTATTCATCAATATTGATTCAACTTGTGGGCACCTCGCCGGACACCATGCATGCATAATAAATAATAGAAGACCTTAATTGAAGATAATAATATATGGATGGCATCTGTTACCATTGCGGGTCCCAGTTAATTGACGAAAGATCATACCTCAATTGATCATAATGGAATAATATGATTTGCACAAAATTGTCATTACTTGATTCCGCTGAATAAAAAAATCGAACGGTTTAATTTACACACCTTGATTTTAGAAATCTAATTTTAAAACTGATTTAATGCACGATTGGATTCGCACGGCCCGCGTACGAGAATGACAACACACAGCCAACGGTATGGAGCAATGGAGGTGTAGGTAAAATAAATTATGATAATTAAATAAATTGATATTAGGTGGGGACTGAACGGAATTGCTTAGGACCATCCTTCAGATTCTATCATCTCCATCATCCTCACGCGTACGTAACTAACTCCTCCCTCACGCATACACTCTCTCCCCTTCCCCTCCTCCGTACACTATCTCCCGCCCCTGTCCCCTCCTCCCTCCCACGTACGCCGTCCCCCCTCCCCCCTCCTCCCTCCTACATACGCCGTTCCCCCTCCCCCTCCTCCCTCCCATGTACATCGTCCCCCCCCCCTTTCTCCTCTTCCTCCTACACACTTCATAACTGTTGAAGTTAATATATTTAAATGTTGAAGGCAATATCGTAATTGTTGAAGTTAATATATGTAATTGTTAAAGTTAATATGTTATATATGTAACTGTTGAAGTTAATATATATAACTGTTGAAATTAATATATATAACTGTTGAAGTTAATATGTGTAACTGCTGAAGTTATATATGTAGTTATTGAAGTTATATATGTAAGTAATATGTTATATATGTAACTGTTGAAGTTAATATGTGTAACTGCTGAAGTTATATATGTAAGTAATATGTTATATATGTAACTCTTGAAGTTAATATATATAATTGTTGAACTTGGTATATTTAAATGTTGAAGGTAATATTTGAAGTGAGCATATTTAAATTGTTGAAGTTGGTATATATATTAACTTCAACAGTTAAATATGTTAACCTCAACATTTATAATCAATATATATTGTGTGTGTGAGAGTATGATATTACCAGAGGGTAAGGGGGGAGGGGGGCGTACGCGGAAGGGTGGGGGTTGGGGAGCGTACGCGGGAAGGTGGGAGGGGGGCGAGCGTACGCTGCAGGGGGAGCGTACGTGGGAGGGCTGGGAGGGGGGACGAGCGTACACGGCAGGGAGAGAAACAGAGCAATTTCCAGAAATAGAAAACGCGTAGAGCCAAAAATAAAGAAAACGCGTGGGGATGATGGGGATGATGAATATCGGGGATGATCCTTATCACCCCGGGACTGAATAATAGATAATTTAATTGAATATCGGCAATAAGGATCACTCATCATCTTGCCCGTAAATTAGCAAAAAAGGAAAATTTTGGACCAGCGATGTTACTAAACAGTATGGAGGAAAAGAAGGGGTCATTTCAACGGCACACTTTTACTATTCTCGGTTTTATGGAATGCTTGATATTTTACTAAAAAAAAAAACGAATATGCTTGATATTTTTACTTATAAAAAAGAATTAAATTATTCCACTTCTAGTATTGGTGGATCCGTGGATGCATCATAAGAACGTAACCCTTCTTTGGAGTGCTTTCCATTATTAAAAAAAAAAAATTTCTTCCACTTCTATTATTCACTAAATCTTTTTGGTCGAATTTTAAAGACATGTTTCCTAAACTCTAAAGAGAACTCGATGTACTAAAAATCTTTAGACATTCTCAAAATTCGTTTTGGTCGAACTTTAAATACAGGTTTCCTACTATATAAAAGAGCATTGAATCTACTAAAAATCTTTAGATATCAGATGTGGCCCCTTCTTAAGAGCTCGTTTGGATGGTATAAGAATAAAGAAGGAATAAAAATTTTAGAAAGAAAACATTAGAAAGAGTGTAACTTTGGGAAAAGTAAGAAAAGTGTTATTTCGGAAAAAAAGAAATATTGTTTGGATGGCGAGTTAGGAATAAGCAGATTAATATTGATTTAAATAAATTATTAAAAAAATACTAATTAAAGAAGTTAGGAATATTATTTAAACAAGTTAGGAATATTATTTTAATATTAAATAAAGTACTAATTAAAGAGAGTATAGAATTTCATTTAGCTGTTAGTATTTAGCTAATTGTGTTGAAATTATGTATATATAATTGTTGGGAGAAGCTATTCTTAAAAAAAGTTATTTTTCTTCTTATTTCTAACTTGTTTGGATGTTTAGAAAAAAAAAACTATTTTTCTTTATTCTCATACCACCCAAACCCCACCGAGATAGGAAAGTTAAGTTAGCTCGAAAATCTACGCTTATTACAAAACCATCGTAGCAATGTGATTTGTTACCCAAATCATCATAAGAATTTGATTTTGAATCGTTGTCCTTATCGGGCAAAAGGTGACGCATTAGCAAAAATTGTTATAGCCATTATTTTTAACCGTCGAAATGAAATAAGTAAACTACTTTTCTATATACCCGTCAAAGCAATTTTTTTTTTTTTTTGAGAATCATAACTCATAAGACAATTAACCGTCTTAATAGCTAATCAATAATTTTGAAATTCAACAGCTAAAAATTAGTAAGAGGTCTTATTTATCAAAAGAAGTTCGTCATTAGATTGCTTGGAATTTTATGCACAAGTCTTAATCCTATATATAAAACACATTATCTTCCAATATATATAGAGAAATTTTAATATGCACCATAGTACATAGGGCATTCCGTGCACTATGGACTTTTTCGAAAATATTTTTCAAAATTGACAAATTTAATTTAACCAATCTAATCTACGTATTGAAACCACATACCAAATCAAAATTTACAATTTTTGAGATTTTATTACTATTTTTTTTTCAAATTTTTTAAAACATGTCATTTTTGGAATGTTGTATTATTTACAATTTTCGAAAAATGACATGTCTTAAAAAATTCGAAAAAAATAGTAATAAAATCTAAAAAATTGTAAAATTTAGTTTTCTATGAGATTTCAATATGTAGATTAGATTAGTTAAATCAGATTTGTCAATTTATAAAAATACCCCCGAAAAAGTCCGCGGTGCACGGAATACCCATGCACTATAGTGCATATTAAACTTTCTCATACATATATATATCCTTGGAGTCGTTTTTCGAGATCCAAAATTCAAATGCTCAATTTGAACCATTCAAGTTATTCACCACATTAAAATATCCTTGGAGACCAAATTTTACATTTTTTTTCAAATTTTTTTGCTATTTATTACGATATTTTTAAAAAACGTTATAATTGGAGTATTTCAGACCCTCCAATTTGAACATATCAAAATAAATACCAAAAAAATTTAAAAAATTTAAAATTTGGTCTCCAATGGTATTTCAATATGCTGATCAATTTGAACGGTTTGGATTGACTGATTGAATTTCGGATCTTAAAAAAATGTCTAAAAAAAAAAACATCTATGGCACTTTAGCCCACCTCTATATATATATATATTGGCTAAAGTAGACTCCAACACACGGATCAAATCCGTATGTTTGAGTTGTTTTCGAAAACTAAAATTCATACAGTCGATCCGAATCGTTTAAATTATTCTCCATAATGCGGAGCCACTGGCCATCTGCGTTAGAGTCCTGCATTCATTTTACACTTCATATGTAATGTGCAAATTTCGAGAGAATTGTATTCCTTATACACACTCTATCGAGTTTGAATAGCTTTTACACTTCTAATGCATCAAAAATTTGTATGGTGCAATAATTTTGTCAGAACATATCAAAAAGCAAGATGATGAGAAATATAAAATAATGCTAGAATCAAACATGTTTGATACCAAAACAAAATTCAAACATTGACTGTCAAAAATTCAAAAAGTCAATATGCATCGCTCAATGTAATGTCTGTATTAATTTTTTTTTGAAAAATAAAATTTACATATTTTTTTCAAATTTTTAAACTATATTTTTAGATTTTTAAAATTAGAGAGTCAATAGCTAATTAGATTGAGGATTCTCTAAAATTTTAAAAAATAGTGAAAAAGTTCAGAAAAAATATTAAAATTGGTATCTATAAAGATTTCAATACGAAAATTATACATAAGCAGTTCTGATTAATCGTTGTAATCTCATAAATTAAAATTTGGTCATGTTCAACGAGTGTACACATAAAAAATATTTGACTTTACCCACTGGACCCCACTGTTCGGACTCTCCCCCTTCGCTAACTGATGTTTCGATTGGTCGATCTGGCTCGATCCCACCTGTCAATGAGAGAATCACCACCCAAATGGCACCCGTGACCGTGATAGACTGTCCCGGGGCCCCGCACTAGACCAAATAAATCAAAGGCTCCGTTTGGATGCGTTAAGAATAAAGTAGGAAGAAGGAAGAAGGGAATGTGTAAATTTATTGGGAAGTGTGTAACTTTTGTGAAGAGTTTGGATGGTTAGAAATAAATTTATTGGTAAAAAGTGATTATTCCTTATTCCTTATTCCGGGAAGAAGCCATCCAAACGGAGCTAAAAAGAAGAAAAATCGATGAGATAAAAGAAAAGGAACAAAAACTGGAAGAGACAAAGCTTGGGAAAATTTTTATCAAAGACAAAAATTCTCTCCAGATTTTTAAAAAGAACAAAAAAGCACAAACATTTTTAAAATGAGCATAACTATAGAGACATTGCTATTGCCGTTATAATCCAGCCTATAAAGAATGGCTGAAATGACTAAAATAATAAAAAAATTTCCTTAGAGCGGCAATGAATTTCCCCTATAGGACTTTCGAACTTTTTTTTTTTAGCGGCGAGTTACTTTCATTTTTTTTGTTTTTTTTTTCTTTTTGCTTTTATTTTTTTTTCATTATAGCATAATTATTACAAATAAATTTTCGATTCTTCACTATAGCATCTATAAATTTGCATTGAAATAAATTCAATAAATTGGAGGTTAAATTAACGAATAACTTTTAAATTTATCACAAAATAGCATCTATATATTGTATATAGGCTTTTCCAATCGCGCGTCTCTAGTAGTGTCAAACACGATCGTCGTGTTAGAGTCTCGTGTTGTGTCTTGTTGACACGAATTACTTTTTTAATCGTGTCGTATCGTGCTAAATGATAAAAGAAGCGAACACGACACGTAATTTAGTATGACACGACTAACACGTCGTGTTGGCTCATCGTGCTAGCCATGACGGATTATTTTATTATTTTTAAAATAAAAATAAAAATAATTCTTGTGGTGTCATAATCGTGTCGTGTTGGACGTTTTAAAAAATTGACATGATTTAACACAATACGATTAGACACATAACATAACATAACACGAACACGAACTGATACGACATATCAACACAAATTTAATTATTAATGTTGATCATATAAACAAAATTAATAATTTAAATCCAATTTATAATACTACATATTATTTACCATTTAGGACTCATATTGTTCTTATCTAATTTATAGATGCTATAGTGAAAAATAAAAAATTTGTTTGTAATAATTGTGCTATAATGAAAAAAGAAAAAATGAAAGCAAAAATAAAATAAAAGTAACATGCCCCTAAAAAAAATTTGAAAGTCCTATAGCGACAAAAATTTGTTTGTAATAATTGTGCTATATTATTTACCATTTTTTACATTTTAGTCATTTCACCCGTTGTATACAGGCTGGGCAGCATTGCCGCTATAGGACTTTTAATTTTTTTTAAAAAAAATGGACTATTAAGTTGGGCTATAATTGTGCTCTTTTTTAAAAATGTTTGTACTCTGTTCTTTTTAAAAATCCGAAGGGTATTTTTGTCTTTTATAAAAATTTTCCCAAAGCACATCTCTGACACAATGTTCCGGCGATCTGCTCCATCGTAACTTTAAGTTCTTGGTACCGCTGGAAAGCTAGAGTCGAAGAGAGCGTAGCGGTACCAGCCTTGACCACTGTTGTGGTCTATTTTAGCTCCAATTTTGAAAAGAGGTGGTCTGGCTGTTGCAATAAGCAATGCAAAATTAGCACAATTTAACCCATGGACATCAAATTGATTGCTTACACAGTTCCTTAATGATATAAGAAGCAAACTGAAGTTGGTATTTGGGTCTGAAATGAGGCAGGTACATGAGAGCATCAATAGGAATTGCACACCGAGTCTTGTTAGACACTGACTAACAGTGATGTGCATGATTAGTTTGTGATTCTAGAGTGTTAATCATAGCACTTAAAGGCTCCAATGGCAATCCACATGTTCTAAAAAATCAACTGAAGGACTAACAATCAAGCCTCAGTAAAAAAAAAGAGCAATAGAAATTTGTAATAAAAAAAAAGGAAGTCATGGATTAGTTACAACATGGTGCCAGGAGCACAGGCAGCAACAGAACAAATGGAGAAGTTCAAATTTGATGCTCTCCAATACAAAAATTAAACCCTGCAATCAACATGAGTGCATGTTAATCAAAGGTTAACATCAACAGACCCAATTAAAATTATCATTGTCTAAAAGAAAAAAAATGGTGCAGCCTGCAAGAACCAACTGGCTTGGAAACTCCATCAAAATGATGTGTTTAGGCCCAGTCCATCACTGATTAGGGAATAACAGTGAATTGAAAAAAAAAATATCAAAGAAATTCCCATTGACCATTAAATGCACACTGAAAGGGAATCTGATACAATACTGTATCTCTCTCTCATCAAAGTTGTATTATATTGAATACCCAAGTGTATACTGATCCAATATTCAGATCCCTTAAGAGGGAGAGAGAGAGAGAGATACAGTCATACTTGAGAGTTGAGAGTTGAGACATCAATAAACGCTGAAAGTGGGGACATGTAGTAATGATGCTAATGATGCAGTGGAGAAGTAGGATAGAGGATCATACACTATACTCTGAATCCATACCCGAAATGAGAAGTGACGAAAACACCCTTGATTCCCTCTATAAATAAAGAGGCAGCTGCACCATTCAAAAGGAGGAGGGGATAAAAAAAGATAGAGAACTTTCAGCAACAACCCAATAACAATAGAACCCAGAGAAACACCTGAAGCCACACACACACACTTAGGATAAAAAATCTGCAAAACAAAAAAAAAACAGAGAGTTAATTTAGGATAGCTACAAGATAAAAAAAAACAAAAAAAAAGACTCTGTAATTTGAGCTACAGGAAGGGACAACTAGCTTGTAATCATCATCTACTCTATCAATAAAAAGTGGTAACCTCTTTATCAGTCGTTTTGAGAGTCACCTTTTGTTTGACCCAGCCATCAATCCATGGTGTGCATGGGTATATTATTTTGCATAGATTCAAGGGCTGTAAAGCCTGAGAATTACTTTATTCTATATTTTTCTTTTGAAGTTCATCTATATGTACCTTTTATTTGCCTCAAGTAACATATTAGTGATCTCTCATAGCATACTTTTAGTTGATATTTGTCACTGCTGCTCCATCTTCATTTCTCTACACTCACAAAAAAGGAAACTGCTTACAGTTACAACAACAACAACAACTAAGCCTTTTGTCCCAAACAAGTTGGGGTAGGCTAGAAAGAAACCCAATAAGAGAACACATCGAAAAAAAAAAAAATAAAAAAAAAAAAATAATAAAAAAAAAAAAAAAAAAAAAAAAAAATAAAAAAAAAAAAAAAAAATAAAAAAAAAAAAAAATAAAAAAAAAAAAAAAAAAAAATAAAAAAAAAAAAATAATAAAAAAATAAAAAAAAAAAAATAAAAAAATAAAAAAAATACTAATAGTAAGACTAGCCATACTAATAATAATACCTCTAATAATAATAGTAATAGTAGAAACCTAGACCTCGACCGTGACCTAATAGAGGGACCTACAAACCTATGACATCGCTCCTACCCCTAAGTTCCTACGTCATGGCTCCGGTACATGAATTGCTAACTTCCAAGCGCTCCTATCGATCGCCAACTCCTTGGAGACGTTCCATTCTTTAAGGTCTCTTTTCACCGCTTCTTCCCATGTCAATCTTGGTCTCCCTCTCCCCCTCCGGGTGTTCTCGAAATGATTAAGAATTCCGATACGTACCGGTGCCTCTGGAGGTCTGCGTTGGATATGTCCAAACCATCTCAAACGATGTTGGATCAACTTCTCCTCTATTGGTGCGACCCCAACCATATCTCGTATGTCATCATTTCTAATCCGATCTTTCCTCGTGTGACCGCAGATCCACCTCAACATACGCATCTCAGCTACACTCATCTTCTGGACATGTCGTCTTTTAGTAGCCCAACATTCTGCGCCATACAACATCGCAGGTCTAATCGCTGTCCTGTAGAACTTGCCTTTTAGCTTCTGCGGGACTTTCTTATCGCATAGGACGCCTGATGCTTGTCGCCATTTCACCCACCCCGCTCTTATCCTGTGACTAACATCTTCATCTATCTCGCCATCGCTCTGCAGCATCGACCCTAAATATCGAAAAGTATCTTTCGTAGGTACTACCTGCCCGTCTAGACAGACATCTCCGTCCACTGGTCGTATCCCACTAAACTCGCACCCCATATACTCCGTCTTAGTTCTACTAAGCCTAAACCCTTTGGACTCTAGAGTTCGTCTCCACAATTCCAATTTCCTATCGACCTCCGTCCTACTCTCATCGACTAACACCACATCGTCCGCAAAGAGCATACACCAAGGAATCTCTCCCTGTATATCCTTCGTGATCTCATCCATCACTAAGGCAAAAATATACGGGCTCAAAGCTGATCCCTGATGTAGTCCTATTTTAATAGGAAAGTCACTAGTTACACTATCACATGTCCTGATGCAAGTAACGGCACCATCATACATGTCTTGGATGAGGGTAACATACTTTGTGGGGACTTTCTTCTTTTCTAGTGCCCACCACATAACTTTCCTTGGCACTTTGTCGTATGCTTTCTCCAAATCAATGAAAACCATATGTAGATCCTTCTTTCGCTCCCGATATCTCTCCATCAATTGCCTTATTAGGAAGATGGCCTCCATGGTTGACCTCCCAGGCATAAAACCAAATTGGTTTTTCGAAACGTTTGTCATCCGTCTCAAACGATGTTCTATCACTCTCTCCCAAAGCTTCATTGTATGACTCATAAGCTTAATTCCTCTATAGTTTGTACAGCTTTGAGCATCCCCTTTATTCTTGAAGATTGGTACTAGAGTGCTTCTCCTCCACGCATCTGGCATCCTATTTGATCGGAAAATGCTATTGAATAGTTTGGTTAACCAAACTACAGCCACATCTCCGAGGCACCTCCATACTTCGATTGGTATGTTATCAGGTCCTAGAGCCTTACCTACTTTCATTCGTTTTAAGGCTTCTTTCACCTCGGACTCTTGAATTCTCCTAACAAAACGTCTATTGGAGTCATCAAAGGAGTCGTTCAACACAATTCCTAAGTCGTCATCCTCTCCATTGAATAACTTGTTGAAGTAATCCCTCCACCTATTATTGATCTCGTCGTCCCTCACTAAAAGCCTATCAGTCTCGTCCTTGATGCACTTCACTTGGTTTAAGTCTCTCGTCTTCCTATCTCGAAGCTTGGCTATCTTATACACGTCCTTCTCACCCTCCTTCGTACTCAGCTTCTGGTATAGATCCTCATAAGCCCGACCTCTTGCTTCGCTCACAGCTTTCTTTGCATTCTTCTTGGCCAATTTGTACTTCTGCGCATTGTCGTCGGTCTTGTCATGGTGCAAGCGTTTGTAGCATTCTTTCTTTTCTTTAATAGCTTTCTGCACTTCGTCGTTCCACCACCACGTATCTTTGGGTTCGCGGTTGCTTCCTCTAGTAACTCCAAGCACTTCCGTAGCTACCTTTTGAATGCTAGCTGACATATCTTCCCACATCTTGTTTGCTTCTTCATCTGCTTTCCACGGACCTTCTTCAATCATTCTGCCCCTAAAAGTATGAGACACGTCTCCTTTGAGCTTCCACCACTTCGTCTTCACAACTCGAGCACCTCTACCTACTCTAGAACGCAGCGAAAAGCGAAAATCAGCCACCACAAGTTTGTGTTGTGAGACGACACATTCCCCAGGTATAACCTTGCAATCCATGCAGGCTCGTCTGTCCTCTCTCCTAGCAAGAACAAAATCAATCTGAGAAAAGTGTTGGGCACTACTAAAGGTAACTAAGTGGGATTGTCTTTTTCTAAAGAAGGTGTTAGCTATCATGAGGTCGTAAGCTATGGCCAAGTTCAAGAAGTCCTCACCTTCTTGGTTCCTATCGCCATACCCAAAACCCCCATGCACCCTCTCAAACCCTCCACTAGTTTCACCTACATGTCCATTGAAGTCTCCTCCGATGAAGAGCTTTTCAGTGGTTGGCACACTTCTAATCATACCATCTAAATCTTTCCAGAATTGGATTTTGATGGATTCACTTAGTCCTACTTGTGGTGCATAAGCACTAATGACGTTCAAAACTAAGTCCCCCAAAACTAGCTTCACTAGAATGATCCTATCCCCTTGTCTCCGCACGTCGACAACTCCACTCTTAAGGCTCTTGTCGATTAAGATACCTACTCCATTCCTGCCCCGTTCTTTTCCAGTGTACCACAGCTTGAAACCGGTGTTCTCCACTTCCTTTGCTTTTTGGCCCGTCCACTTTGTCTCTTGTACGCACAAGATGTTCACACGCCTCCTGATCGCCGTATCCACTAACTCTCTTAACTTTCCTGTTAGAGACCCTACATTCCAACTACCTAAACGAATCCTACTCTCACTGACTATCTTCCTTGCCCCCCGCACCCGTCGTGAAAAGTGCGAAGACCCTTGCTTACTTGCCACTACATCCGGGCGCTGATGTAGCGCGCCACTAAGGGAGTGACGATCCGGCCCTTGCTCACTTATCACCTTATCCGGGTTCCGATAAGGCGCGCCACTAAAGGGGTGGTGACCCGGCCCTTGCTCATTTATCATCTCATCCGGGTTCCGATAAGACGCGTCGCTAAGAGGGTTACGCCCCAACGAAAAGTAATTGGGTTTCATTTCCATAGAGATGACTGGGATTTTTACGTTGGCTCGCCTAGCCTATCACAACCCTCCTCCTTTTACCCGGGCTTGGGACCGGGCTATACTAAACAATGCAACCAAAGCTTAGTATAGGCGGAGTTAAGGAGGTGTGTAATGCATAATAAGGAGGTGTGTATGATGGAATAATGATACTTCATGCAGCCATCATCCACAGAATAAAAAAAGTAACTGCATACAGTCATAGTTTAATGCATAATAAGGAGGTGTGTATGATGGAATAATGATACTTCAAATAACTTTATTAAACCTTTATTCATTGTCTTTATCATAATACTGTACCTTGGTTCTTGATATATAATAAGTGTTGTACACATGAAAACCACTTGTATGTGTATTATCTTTATATATGTTAATAAGCACATGAACAAGTTTCAAACATACATGTATGCGTAAAAAAAAAAACACAACAAAGCAAATGAAAAAAAGATACCTATGCCAGCTTGCTCCTCATAATCAAGGATCATGAGATGTCTCTATGATGCCATGCCAATCCACCACATCTCCCATGAGTCAACAAACCCACCTTTCACTGCAAACAATTCATAACCCAAAATAAACCAGGGCTTATGAAAAACAATTCCAGAATAGCCAATCCCATGTCATCTTGCCTTTAGTCACATACAACAAACCTAAAATACAAAAAGCTGACCTCAAAGGAAGCCAAGTCGACCCACACTTAGAGTCAACCTGAGATGATAGTGGTCCATGCCAACTTATTTTCCCCTCGATCAAAGCCAGTGGTCCATGCCAAATCAATCTCCAAGAAAAAGACGAGAACACCAACTTCAGAACCAAGTAGCCAACCTTGTGCAGATGTTAAAGCTGTGCCATGAGAATAAGTTGCCTGCTGCAATCCATTCTTCCTCCAATCCTTCTCAAGTCATGTGTCACCAATTAAAAAAGCCTCCATCAGGCTGTCATAATGCCCACATCATATGTGCATCCACTCACTGCTCAAACCTGAAGGGTCCCCTCTCTACAATATCAAACCCAAGATGATGGCCCTCCATATGTCAACCCTAAAAAAGATGAAGAGAGAACACCAATTTCAAAACAGTCAATCTAATACCACCTTACTATTCATTGTATAGAATGAATTCATCAAGATCAGTACTGGCCATAAATAAAAAAATGAAATGAAAGAAAAAGAAAAGGGAATCTGACCTCAGAGAATCAAGACAATGCCATCCTCCTGTTGCCGACATGGGATGATGCTGGTACCACCACCTTCCGTACCTCCCATCGACCGTTACTGTATTCATCCGATGTGCCGTGATCACGCCTGAGTCTCCGTTGCCATCACACAACACTGATAGCCGATTGCTCCTTCATTGCCTCTGTCAGACTTTGCATCGAACACCTGAGGAGCATGGGAAGGCAGAGGCATGGCTGGGTTAAACTCTGTGCTAAGAAAACCTTATAATTCAAATTAAAAAAAAACTGTGACTACACTTATCCCTTAGAGCGCTTGCAGGCCTCCTATTGCCATCTCCACTTCTCAAGCCCATACCTGTTTTCTCTAGAACCATGCCACCCCAACTCGGATCCAATCAATGCTTCAGAGGAGATCATGCACAAAATTGGAGCTGTGTGTCACATCCTACCATCTGCACGAATACCTGATGAGCACGCAAAACAAAGGCATGACTGAAGTAAAGACTCAGGCACCGCAAGTTCAAAACCCGGCTGGAGGGGGGGGTCTTTCATAGACATTTAATTTAAAAATAAGTTGGGTGGCTTAGACCTCATATTTATCTTCAAAAAAATAAAAGACTCAGGAACTTACCTCTTGGAGCGCTTACAAGCTTTCAATTGCCATCCCCACTTCATTGTTCTGTGTTGGGCCAATTTATTCTTGAAGAAGTGTTCCAAGCAGCAGAGAAACAACTGCAACTGGTCCAATTGCAACATCTTTTGAGCTACCCATTATAGCATAGATTAAAGGTGGAACAAAGCTGGAATCTGCAAATTCAAAATTACAGATTCAACATCTGCAGAAGTTTTCAGGCTCTAATTCTACATGCAGTTAATGAGGTACAGCTTACAAAGGCCACATTGTGGATCCAAGTTAGCTAGCTTTAAACAGCCAATGTCCTAGCAATCATACATAATCTTGTGTTAGAAAATATTAAGGGAATTGAACGTGAAAAATAGAAAAAAGCAATTGCTTTCTTTCTTTTGTTTTTTTTTTGGTGTACAAACAAACTGTACCTGTGGAATGCAGAGGCAAATCATAATGCCTACCCCAATCAAGAATTGGGAAGAAGAACTGGAGGCAAAGCAATAGCTTCCTTGACATCCTTGTAGGGTCGCAAGGGATCATCAGCAAAGAATGTTTCGTTAAAGAGAAGGCCTTCCTTCATATCATTGAACCTTTCATGAAATTCACCGAACAAATTTCTTTTGGTTGGGGGGGGGGGGGACTCAAATTGATATGTACAAATTAAAATTTGACGAGAAATTACAAAGTTCTTTTGCCTTACATTCCAACTTGACACGTAGCATGCTTTAATTTAAATTTTCTACCTGGTATTTTTGAAAAATCCTATACATTTGAAAATTTTGGAAATCATTATATACAGATCTTCAACAATGGATTAAATGGCTGTGTTTTAAGTACGAAACAAGAAAATTTTTTTTTTCTAGTATCAAATAAGGAAAGAAGTTGAAGACGTGTTAAAAGTAAAAATTCTTTAATGTAGGATGTTTAGTGTTTACAACTAATTTTAAAAACATCCTAGTGGGTGTTCGTGCGCTCTATCTATTTTTTCATTTTAAATGGTTATTAACAGATTAATAATATAATACCTTTTGTAATATATACGAATTGTATATTATGAACATCAGGGGAAAAGAAACTTATTATAATCTAATTATCTTGTGGGGGTAAACTTATTATAACCTAATTGAAGCAATCAAATAAACTCATTCATGTTTTTTTGTAATAGTGCAATGTATTCATGTAGATCCACTTGACTGTCACCAAGCTTTTATACGATACACCATGTACGCATACAAAAATAAAGTACTGAAATGATCTTTTTAAGTTCGATAAAAAAGGACTCAAATACAAAATGGAAACCAAATCACATAGTAGTGTAATGACACTCGTTTAAAAACTGCCATATCTGTTGAAGGTTCCCTCGTTATATGGTACACCATGTATGCATACAAAAATAAAATACTGGAATGATTTGTAATTTCAACAATTAAGGACTCAATTACAAAATGGAAACCAAATCCTATAGCAGTGAAATGACACTCACATAAAACATCTGTTTATAGCTTCCCTTGTTATTAAACTAAGGAATATGATCTTCCACTAATACTCAATCAACCTCATGGCTATAAGCGTTCCCAACTCAACCTAATTATCTATAAGACTTAATAGACTCAATGTTTATCCACCTCATTAAATTCCATACGAAACAGAAATGCAAGTTTTATTAATTAAATGCGAGCCTTGCAAACTTACTTTTTATCAATCTGGCATTGGTAGTCAAATTGGTACTGATTGGTGCATTGGCTTTTAGAACTTTTAACCTTAAAAAACACACAGAAAACATAACTTTCGGTTCAGCCTTGGAAAATATAACAAAATATCATCGACCAAAAATATAACAAAATATAATTTTAAAACTTCAGTGCTTTCTCGACAGATATCATCAACGAGAAATATAACAAAATATGAAAATTCAAATTAATTTGGTGGCTGGGCTCAAAGTGATGTTTCAAGTTGAGGTGGTCTAGGCTCAGTTTTTGGGGATTGCTAAATGCAACAGCTTTTTTGCTATTGCAACATGATTTTTACTACAATACCCATCAATCAAGTGGTAGAACTTGTCAATAACTTGATTAACAGATCGATTGAGGGATAATTTAGTCAAAAATCATGTTGCAATAGCAAAAAGGCAGTTGTCATAAGCAATTCCCCAGTTTTGGGGCTTGCTTTGACTCTGTCAAAAATAGAACTATTAGTTTGTTTTATATAATTTTATTACAAAAGTTTGAACAACCTAGGAAAAAGCAAGTAAATTTCTTACCTGAAAAGTGAAGCCCTCCATTGAGGAAGTCTCAGAGCATGCGTCTGCAAGCCAGCTTGCTCTTTCAGAAGTTTTAAAATTGAATTCCTAAATCCAGTAAAAGAGAAATTTTATGTCTACTTGCTGAACATTGTAATCTTATATAAGTTTGATTTGGTACAAGAAGGGAAGAGAAGAATATTCAATATCTTAAATTCTAGAGGCTGATGAGTGCTCAAGAATCTGATAAGGAAACAAAATGTTTTATTGTTAGTACTTGATTTATTACTAAAAGAGGGAATCATGAGGTGTCAAAACTTGACATAATAGTGATTGCTCAGTTCATGAGGCGTCGAGCCTGAGTTGAACTAAAAATTTCCAAAATCAAAAAAAATTGAGAAAAACAAAATCAGTTATGAAAACCCTTTCTGTTGAGTGGACGTTCTTTGAATTTAGGCATTTTAACAAGCATTTCAGCCTCTAGCTCTTCTGAGCTCCTCACGAGCGGTCTGTAGCTCAGGCTCCTTGGGCCTTTGTCAGAACAAGCAGATTTGTCTGGGAAGAATCACCCTAAAGTGCAAATTAAACAATCATCAATCTACTAAACTAAATTCAGATCGAAATGAATCTAAGCAATTTTTTTAATTACGGGTTACTGGCATATATTGGAACTTGGTTTCTTTCATATTCCATTAACTTTTGGAAATTCTTAATGGCCTTACTTGAACCACAAGATTCCACATACCAGCAGGAAAAAAAGAAACCAACCAATTCAAATTTCTGAAGTCCCAGGAGTTACAAACTTACATGAGGCAGTAATTTCTTATTTTGAGAATTTCCCAGGTCCCTTGTTCCTGATTCTACTGGTAGTAATTTCTTTGGAGCAATGCATCTGTCGGCCAAGTCAACTGGTTTGACATTTAACATCTACAATAAAAAGTCAAATCATAGATTTTTTAAAGTGGTGACAGAACACATAACCAAAAAAAAAAAAGCAAATTTGTTATGAGATAATATATCAACCTGTCTTATCCTCCATCAAGTCTTTGCCTTTTGAGATAATATACATTCATTATTTGCAATGTTTAATAAATTTTCAGTTCTCTTTTGTAATTTGTAATTGTAAATATAACTAAAATATATAAAGAAGCGTAGTAAACAAAAAAAAAAGATGAAAGAGACTCACATTTGTTATGAAGAGACCACTTGAAACATCACCATATATAGTACAGAGTTGATCAGGAAAAAAAAAACAAAAGAAAATGTTATAACTAAATTCAACAAGCAGCCAAAGATCAGTTTTCAACTTATTATGTGAGCAATGTCTTTTAAAGGAATTATAATACCTCGGATGGTAGTATATTAAGCTTATTCTTAAAACCATTGTTCCATGGTCAGGGATGTACTGATTCGTCTGTTACAGGGGGTGACTCAAACCAGCCAGGTTGCGACCTACTTTGTAAAAAAAAGGCACCAGCACTTATGTGTGCCTTTGCATGCCACTGCACCTCTATGGACTATTGGTCCACATGAGAAGGGTATTCCAGCAATGATAATCTCTGGGTTGAGAACCCCATCTTCAGCACATTCCTTTATAGAATATAAAAAAAAAAATTAAATAAAGGAGTTTTGCAAGGTTGGTACCTTTCTTGAATGATTCAATGAATTTTATACATATCAGTCAGCTTCAAATCCACCTTTCTTTCTGATCTCAGATTGCTTAATGTTTTCACCTACAAAGTTTGAAATAAAAGCACCAAATTAGATTGCCCAGAGGTCTATTTCTTTACTCTTAAGCTATTCTTATATGCTTAATCAATTAGCAGTTTGATTGAGCTATTTAGAATACTTAAGGTTCAACGGAATCGCCCTTTACTGAACATTTTGAGGAAACTCTTTCATGGAAGTTAATCTTCATTCTAAACCTAAGGGTCAATTATTCACCAACCATTTGCAAATACAAGTAACATTAGGATCTTTTCGCATGACATGGAGATTTCCATTGTTCGCAGAAATAAAAATAGAAAATAGAGAATAAACCTAGTTTAAGGACTGTGAGGCTACCTTGTAAGAAGGAATTTTGACAGAGGGCTTAAATAGCTGTATCAAGTGGACGTGCAATTGCTGGTTTCTTATCAGTTTTCACTTATAAGAAATCTCTTCCAATTTTTTCGATAAATAGCTTGCCGCAGTTTCCTACAGTGCACTAAAGAATGATTCCTTTGCACTGTTGCATAGAAGAGAAACAAAGATATTCAGTTAAAACTACAGCATATAATAGAAAAAGTAACAAAATACTCATGTCAGCCAAGATGCACTTGTCAAAACTTTCAAGTTCTCCCTCAAAGTAACATCATTGCGATAGCATTTTATTACTGCTGCAGTGCACCGTGTTATAGCTTTGTTTTATATTAAAACTGAGAATAATACACAACCAAAAAGATGGCATGTGATCAGATCATCAGATATACTACCAAGCAGCACTGAACCTTTGTAATATTTAACAAATCCCACATCTAGTTTTGTTGGGGATCCATATTATTTGCTCACCACAACAAATAGGTGTGATGAACATAATATGTTCCTCTAAATTTTGACAAAGATGCCCTTAACAAATGTGCTTTCTCAACCAAAATTAAATCAAATGAAATTGGAGGGTCCTGTTTCTTTTGAAGGGTTTCCAGGTTTGCAGTCTCAACGTTCATGTGCTCTTTTCCACTAGCAGGGAAAGGTTGCACAGATAACTTATCCACAACAGTTGCACGAACGACCTTGGGGGTGCACAAACCAACATCTGTGGTAAAATAAAAAACCAACGAAAGTCATGTTATGTACAGATTGCTATAATTAAAAGTGGTAACATTTGAATTAAATGCTAAGGTTGAAACTTAATTAAAGGAACACACTAATAGTAAAGCAGATAGTAAACTGAGTTAATGTAAGAAGAAACTAAGTTAGTTTTAGACACTTGAGATATCCATTTCCTTTTGGAGTTGGAACTGGGAACACAAAACAAGGTGTCTCCCCTCTTGATGATTCAGCCATAACACAATTTATTCATTTAAAGAAAGTGGTTAAAATTAGATCTTAGGAGAGTGAATTATAAATGAATGCAACATTTTGAGGAATATTAAATATACCTCATTGGTTTGTTAGGTTCCTTGCAAGCAGTCCCAAATGTATCTCTGCATGACTTAGAAACCTAATATAATGCCCAAAAAGTAGACAATAAGCTCTATGTACAAGTATTACAGCAAACATGTCTTATATGCCTTATTATTAGCAAAACCTCAAAAGTCACAAAGTGATTCATGCTGGGAAAGGTTGGTACCTCTCTTGAATATAATTTGAGCTGTCACTGCATGCCTGTTCATGTTATACATATCAGTAAGCTTCAAATCCACCTTTCTTTCTGATCTCAGATTGCTTAATGATTCCACCTACAAAGTTTGAAATAAAGCACCAAATTAGATTACCCAGAGGTCTATTTCTTTACTCTTAAGCTATTCTTCTATGCTTATTCAAAATAAAGTACTCTAGTAATACTTGCAGAAAATATTTTTAGTGCATATAAATTTTTGCTATTAGAGAACAACAAGTTGCAACCATTTGATAACTAAAATTTGCAATATTCCATAAACATTGTTTCAAAAGACCCCTTGATCTATGTATGAATTGAGACAAGCACCATACATTTAAAATAATATATAATTGAGAAAACTGAGATGCCATACATACCTTATTTTATTTTATTAATTCTGATTTATTTTCTTCTACAAATTTCTATTCTATCCTGGATGCACTTTTCTTGTGTGATTCGTTCGAGCCACATTAAAATACAATCTGTACATTTGCAAATCTTCATTACAATCTGGATGCACTTTTCTTGTGTGATTCGTTCGAGCCACATTCAAATTTGACATTAAGGTTAACAAGTTTTGTCAGTCATGCCGGTTACCGAATGAAGGTGTGCGTCTTTTGTCTCCTTATCTGACCTCTTTCGTCCGCATGCAAGTGTGGTGACTTGGGTTTTGTACCTTCCTTTGTAGACCTGTCACAGACAGATTCAATCAATTTCTTAGTACAAACACTAAGTTTGGTTTAAATTTCTGTTCCTTTTTGGACAATAACAATTGTGCCATGAAATAAGCATACAATTGTGAACCAATATTGTAATTAAGACTGATTATTTTCAACATTTCTAATTTACTCCCAACATTTATAAAATATTGGCTGATAATAACCAATCTATTAGGTAATGCTGGAAATGGTTTACAATTAACCCTTCTCTTTTTTCACAAAGACATTGAGCAAAAACATTGGTTTTTTTAATGACCTCAGTTCTAATAGCTTGGTGTAATTTGCGGGTAACTAAAAAATATGCTGGGTATTAGTTACAAAATGGGAGAAACGTCCAATAACTAGCAAATTCTACAAAAGGCTACTCACAGCTCGCACTAAAACTACCAATAAGATTTTTATCAGACTGAAACATAAAAGGAAAAAATATGCAGCTTTGAGGGACAAAAGGGTTTTTCAAACATGGGAAGAGGCCTTGCATGAGCAACTATAGTCTGTCTTAGCTGATTCAGTGCCTTCTCTTCCTCCATCTTAAGATAATATAGAAATTTTGAAAGAAATTAGTTATTAATAAAGAGAATATGTATCTTGGTGACCAAACCCAAGTTAAAATAAGAACGTATATATATATAACAAACAAGAAAATACATACCAGTTTGGCAGACTCAGCCACCTCTATAAGCTTCTTCTACGTAACTTCTTTTTCCTTGATCTGAAAATTGGAAATAAAAATTCTTCTTAAACCATACTGCATAATTTGATGGATTCCTGATTATAAGAATTAAGGTTTGCCAAACAAGTTTTTCTGGACATTTGAGTGTGTCAGGTCACCAACTGTTCAATACAGACTATTGTCTACCAAATGTTCAACAAATACTTCATCAAACTTCATGATACACACCTTATTTTAGTTCTTCGCGTTGTACTAGCCAATTTACGAGTACTGCTTTAAGTGAATAAATAGAGAAATGTTACTTATCATCAAATTCTGTCTTTGAATAGATCTTTGGTCTGCCAAATGTTCAACACATACTACATGCAACGCAAATGTTTGCACTTCTGTCAGTGGATTTCTTTCCTTTGCTGGAACTGGCGAAAGGGTCCCTATTCAAAACACAAAAAGTAAAATATCAAGAGTACAAGTAATTACCCCCATAAGAGTTCAAAAAAACTGACAATGTTAAATAACAAGATAAAAAAATCAGAAGCTTACTCTGTAAGAATGGGTTGTGCCCTATAAATCCTCCGCTGAGCCACTTCCCTCTCCATCCTTTCTCGCTCTTCCATCTTTCATTGCATTTCTTATTCATGTTTGACAAGACTCTCGGGTTGAAAACCCTCAGGAATGGTACAAGGCTTTAGCTCTGGTTTTGGGGCTACCTGGATGTATACACAGAATTACAAATCAATATATATTTTTAATAACTGACTGTGCAAAAGATTGAAGTAATTTCCAAACACTCTGTGTACCAGTGGGTATTCAGTTGTGTATGGGTATGGGGTAGCCTTTGGAATTCTAGCCTTCTCTTCCTCCTCTTGCTTACGTGTGAGCTGAGTCTGTAACAAGGCGTCTTTTTGAAGGCCTCAGTGTGAAGATGGAATGAAGTATCGTAATGTAGAGAAAGCAGTAAAAAAACAGAAGAAAATATACATGAGGCAAGGAAATAAAAGCAATTATGATTAATTTTAATTGCAAACATATAATCGACAAGATCATTTCAAATTGATCAATAACCGATGCAGAAGCTGGACCCAGGTGTTCATCTGTGGCAAAGTGAAACTCTTTTGGTGTATTCAAAGCAGGAAGTTTGGACACGGAAGTTAAAATGGTTTCAACTTTTTTATGAAGAATGTGAAGTTATTATAAAAAAGGTCAAAAAGGGATGGGTTCTTTTTTTAAGGCTTTCAGATAGACAGATGATTACCTTTCTATTCAGAGTCCTCGCCTTAAACATGGGTGCTTTTTCCGGTTCTTCCAACTCTAACTCCTGAGAACTCTTTACCCTATGGGAATTTGCAAGCATGACATTACAAATAAGACAATTAGGATCTTCAGAGCTTTCTAGACGAATATCATCAACAAGAAATGTAACAAAATATGAAAATTCAAATTACCTTGGAGGCCAGGCTCGAAGTGATGTTTCAAGTTGAGGTGGTCTAAGCTCAGTTAGTTTTAGGGGCATGCTTTGACTCTGTCAAAAATAGAACTACTAGTTTGTTTTATATATTTTTATTACAAAAGTTTGAACAACATAGGAAAAAGCAAGTAAATTTCTTACTTGAAAAGTGAAGCCCGCCACTGAGGAAGTCTCAGAGCATGCGTCCACATGCCGGCTTGTTCTTTCAGAAGATTTGAAATTGAATTCCTAAATCCAGTAAAACAGAAATTTTATGTCTACTTGCTGAACATTGTAAAATCTTATATAAGTTCGATTTGGTACAAGAAGGGAAGAATATTCAAAACCTTAAATTCTCATTGCTCCAGAATCTGATAAGGAAACAGAAGGTTTTATTCTTAGTACTTGATTCATTATTTAAAGAGGGAGCCATGAGGTGACAAAACTTGACATAATATTGATTGCACAGTTCATGAGACGTCAAGCCTTTGTTGAACTAAAAATTTACAAATTGAATAGAAACTATACAAAAAAAATAGAAAAAAAAAATCAGTTATGAAATACCTCTCTGTTGAGTGCACGAGCTTTGAACTTAGGCATTTTTGCTAGGATTTCAGCCTCTAACTCAATTGAGTTCTTCACTCGAAAAATGCCCCAACCATCTAGGAGGTCTGTAGCTCGGGCACCTCGGGCCTTGTCAGAATTGTCAAGGAAGAAACATTCTGGCATATATTCGAACTAGCTTGGATTCTTTCATATTCTTAAAAAAGAGCCATGGCAGAATAAAGAAAGTGATACATAGAAAGGACAAGGTAGAAAGAATTGATAAAAGAAAAAAAGAACTAACCAATTCAAAGAATGGCTTGTTCAACACTAAGAAGGTAGAGAATATATATACATGCAGAATGGCTTGTTCAATTTACTAGTACAAACACTCAAGTTTGGTTTAAATTTCTGTTCCTATTTGCACAGTAACTATTGTGCCTTGAAATGAGCAAGCAAATGTCAACCAAAATTCTAATTAAGACTGATTATTTTGAACATTTGTAATTTACTACCTACATTTATAAAATATTGGCTGATAATAACCAATCTATAAGGTATTTGCGCTCACAGGCAATTAACCGTTCTCTTCTTTCACTAAGCCGTGGAGTAAAAAAAACAATGGTTTTTTAGTGACAAAGCTTGGTGTAATTTGCCGGTAACTAAAAAATATGCTGGGAATTAGTTTCCAATGGGAGAAACATCCAATAACTAGCAAACTCGCGCACTGAAGCTACCAATGAGATTTTAATCAGACTGAATCATAAAACAAAAAAAATATGCACCTTTGAGGGGCAAAGGGTTTTTCAAACAGGCCTTGCGCGAGCAACCATACTCCGCCTTAGCTGCTTCTGTGCCTTCTCTTCCTCCAACTTGAGATAATATAGAAATTTTGACAGAAATAAGTTGTTAATAAAACAGAGAATATGTATATTGTTGACCAAACCCAAGTTAAAAATAAGAACGTACATATATAATTGCAAACACGAAAGTACACACCAGTTTGGCAGCCTCAGTCTCCTCCCTGAACCTTTTGTACATAACTTCTTTTTCCTTGATCTGAAAATTGGAAACAAAAATTCTTGTTAAACCATACTGCATAATTTGATGGATTCCTGATTGTTCAGACTTGAGATTTTTTCCCTATGGTAATTTAAATTGAAAACAGATTTCCGATCGTTCATCAAGGTTTTCCCTCGGTAGTTTAAATTAACAACAGATTTTTTATTGTTCTCGTCAAGGATATCCCCGGTATTTTAAATTACTAATGGATTCCTGATTATCAACGCTTTTTTTTCAGTATTTTGAGCTTGACAGACTACTTTCCAAATAAGTTCTTCCGGACATTTCAGTGTGTCAGGTCACCAACTGTTCATTACAGACTTTATTGTTGCCAAATGTTCAGCACATACTTCATCAATGTTACTGATACACACCTTATTTTAGTTCTTCGTCTTGTACTCGCCAATTTACAAGTACTTCCTTAAGTGAATATATAGAGAATTGATACCTTATTATCAAATTCTTGCCTTTAAATAGATTTTTGTTCTACGCTCCTGTCGGTGGATTTCGTTCCTTTGCAGGAACTGGTAAAAGGGTCCCTTTTCAAAACACAAAAAGTAATATATCAGGAGTGCAAGTAAGAGTTCAGAAAAAAATGACAATGTTAAATAATAACAAGATAAAGCAAGCTGAACCTTACTCTGTGAGAACGGGTTGTGCCCTACAAATCCTCCGTTGAGCCTCTTCCCTCGCCGTCCTTTCCTTCCCTTCCATCTCTTTTTGCATTTCTTCTTCATGTCTGACAAAACTCTCGAGTTGAAAACCCTCAGGCATGTAACAAGTCTCTGGCTCTGGTTTTGGGGGTACCTGGATGTTACACACATAATTACAAATCCGTATATATTTTGAATAACTGACTGGTCAAAGTTTGAAGTAATTTCCAAACACAATGTAATCAGGGTGTGTGGGTATGGGGTAGCCTTTGGAATTCCAGCCGTCTCTTCCTCCTCTTTCTTACGTGTGAGAGATGGACAAAGCCTCTTTAAAGGTCTCTCCCCTGAAATATCACAGTGCGGCTCCTTCAAATGTAGATAAAATCAAAACAAGTTACATTGTAATTTACTTTTACTAATAACATACCTAAGTATGAAGATGGAACTGGTTGGCTATGGTAAGGCCAGGAGCAGTACTGCTCTGCTTTTGACGGTGGAATGAAGTATCAGAATGTAGAGAAAGCTGCAAAACATATACATATATACACGTCAGGCCAGGAAATAAAAGCAATTATGATCAATTCTAATTAAAAACAAATAATCAAAAAGATCTTTTCTATCTGATCTAGAACCGATGAAGAAGCTGGAACCAGGCATTCATCTATGGCAAAGTGGAACGGTTTTGGTGTAGTCAAAGGAGGCTTCGATACAGAAGATGAAATGGTTTCAACCTTTTTATGAAGAATCTGCAGTTATTTTAAAAATGGTCAAAAAGGAATGAGTTCTTTTTTTAAGGTTTTCAAAAATGAAACTAACCAATTTTTAATGACTGGTTAACTGGCATGTATTGGAACTTGCTTGGTTTCAATCATATTCTTAAATCTTTTCGAAATTTTTAATGAGCACACTTCAACCACAAGATTCCACATGCCAGCAGTAAGCTTCTCGGTACTACAAATACCTAAGCTTAAGCTTTAAAACCTAAAGGAATTAATTGTGTTGGCAGTATGGGACCTAGCTTTAAAGTTAAAAAATAAAAAGTAAGGTTGATGGAGCTGAACTTACCTTATATTATGTTGTCACTCATAGCCAGCCATGGAGGCATCTAGGACCTGAACCTTTTCTGGTTGGCCTTCATCAGAAAAGAACTTTCTTTTTGCACTGATAATTACTGGATGATCTGTTCCATGCTGACCAGGTTGTTCGCTGCAGAGAAAGTGAGAAATTTCAATACGATCAATAGTATGCACAACTGCCAGCATACTAATTTTTCCATGGCCTGATCAAACAATATTTTTTTTATGTACTGTGCATGGAGAGGTGCAATTATGGTTGTTTTGGCCTTGTTATTTATATAATCAGTAAATGTTGGCTATCACTGAAGTGATGTTGTTTTGCTATGATAGGTTAACTTCGTCGTACAATAAGGGCTGTACAGATGTCAACACTCCAGTTTGCTAAATTACTTTTCTTTGTCAGAATGAGTGGCAGAGAAATTATCTTTTTTTGGCTTGGGCAGATTGCTTCCTTGTCAGGACCTGGTATAGCGTCTGATATGGCGGGCCGTGGTGTAGAAAGGGCCAATGGTGGTGCGGACTGTTCTGCCTGATCTTGCACTGGCGAGATTGATTTGGTGGTGTCCCTTTCCTGTATGAGAAACGCAGAATTTGGGCCTGCAGAAAATCATAAGCAAAGCAAAAGTATTATTATTTGGGTGTGTCACTATACAAAATATATATATATACATGCAGAGTGGCTTGTTCAACACTAAGAAGGTAGAGAATATCTCACCTCTGGACCGCTGCAGCCTTTTGGCTACTCCTGGCAGGTTCATTTGCTGGTGCCATAGTCAGCAGGGGCAGAGCGTATAAAGGTACTGGGTTTACATGCACAACAGTACCATCTTGATTCCATGATACTTTGGTGATTCTTTTGGGAGAATAGCGAATTGATTTGCTTTCCCAATTACCGTCAGCAACTCCTGCGGCGCATCGTCCTTTGTTGTTTCCTGCACTTTGACCATGGCAGCTGTATCTGCACCAATGAGTGTCCTGATGTTGCAATCTGCTAGAACACTTCCTGCATGCTTGGTAGCGCCACTGATACCTATTCTTTAGATCAACAATATGTTTATGCAGTATTCTGCAAAGAAACATCACAGTCAATTATGCGTTAAAAACTTAAAATTAATGGATAGGCAAAGAACATGAGAGAAGTAGTCATTCTTCATCCTTTTCTTGATATATTGTTGATCAATTATATTGTTTTTAAACTAGGCAAGTAATGTATTCTTACGTAGTGTGCATCGCGTGGTATAGCGAGGAATGCCAAAATCAACAATGCCCGTGGCTTGCGCTGCCAGATTAGCTACCAGTGTCCCATCATATGGCGGGCCTTCAGTGTTCAGGAAAACCCACCAGTGTTCCATCATATGACAGGCCTTCAGTGTTCAGGAAAATCGGTGACAGATCCTGTGGCAAACTGGAAAATACGATCCTTTTATAACTAAAATTATTGACTATTCTCAGCCTTTGGATGCACATATTATATGAAAGAGCATTGCATACCTTGCAAAAACTCTGTAATCTCTGAAATTGCTTTGTCAAGGTAGAATTTTGTGCCGCTAAATGCCTTCACGCCATAGAGACCTGCAGAAGCATGAAACATACATAGCTGAACTAATTGACAGTAAAATAAAATATTTTTTTGTTGTGAAAACACATTCAGAATATTAATTCGATTTGATGAGAGAAAGCTGTGCTGTAGAAGTTGAAACTATCATTCTCATTGATAGCTAGCCAAAGCCAAAAAAAAACCTGAGAATAAAAGGAAAAAGGCAGAAAGAACCATACATGAGAACAAAAGAAGAAGAGAAGCCCTGGCCGTGGATTGCGCTCTCTCTCTGTCCCCAATCGCTACAGTCCAACACAGACAACTACTTAGGGCTTCCTTCAGAAATCAAATCAGAGAGATGAAGACAGGAAGGAGAAACAGAACAAACAGGCTTAGCACAACCAAAACAAACAGAACAATACAGTCCCACAACCAAACAAATAAGCAGGAAAAAGAAAAAAAATGGTAGAAAGGCAAAAATACCTTGGCAAGCAGCAGAATCAGACCAGGCAGAACCGCAGACAACCTGAAAAAATCAGAAAAGATGTTAGGCGCAGAAATCACAACAGGAAAAATAAACAAAGGCAAAGCAACAAAAGCAGAACCACCAGATGACCACAAACTGACACGACCAGCAGAAGAAAAAGGAAAAATTCGCTGTGCTTCTAGGGTTTAGAAATTCGCCGTGCTTCTAGGGTTTAACCAAAATCAGAGGAAGAGAACAAACTTACCTAGACGAACTTGATTTACGAAATAGAAGGTGCTAGGGCTTAGAAGCGAACCTGTCGGAGAGTGTGCTTCTAGGGTTAGAGTCGCTTCCTCTTCTAATCTCCTCTTGCGCCTCTTCCTTGGTAAAATCGAAGAATCGTGGCGCTGAGAAGTCGTGAGTCTCATCGATCTGCACTGACCCAGACACCTTATCTCAATCTGTTGAAGAAGAAGAAGCGACAATGGTAGAAGAAGAAGAAGGAGAGGAGGGGGAAGTGGAGAAGAGTCGTAGCATCGATCGGTGCGCTAGCCACCACCGCCATGTCTCAGATCAACTAAGCTCGCGTCAGCCGCCTCTCTCCGCTCACTAGGGTTTTCTCTCTCGCTCGCTTTCTTTCTTTCCTTTTTTTTTCTTTTGAGACGCTTTCTTTCTCTCGAGTTTAGTTTCCATCGGAAATGGTGTGTTGGTGTATTAATTGTTGGGTTACCAGAGGAAACGGTGTGTTAAAATCTCTAACGGTCGGATTACGAAACTACCGAGAAGGTTACACTTAACACCGACCTGGGTTTTCTTGCGTAAAGCGCCGATTCTGCGCTCCGTGAGATCTTCCGTGGATTTTGTGTGATTTGGTTAGAACTTAGAACGACGCGTCAAATGACCGCACTAAATCCTAACGTTTAATGAAGGGGGTCCCACTGGTCTAGATTTTTAGTGCGGAAAGGTTAATTATTTAATTGATGACTGGAGAACTTCACCAAATATTTTAAAAAATAGTGAAAAGGTTCAGAAAAAATATTAAATTTGGTATCATAAAGATTTCAATACGAAGAATATACATATGCAGTTCTGATTAGTCGTTGTAATCTCATAAATTGTAATTTGGTCATGTTCAACGAGTGTACACATAAAAAATTTATATAACATATTGAATTGTATCATATATTTTGTTTCATATCACATTTATACCTTTTTTCAACTTTTTCATAATCAAAATAAAAATTATTTCTTTGAAAATTGGGAAGACAAAACAGTTTGTGATTAGATATAATATAACATTTCTAATAATCTTTACTTATCTACTTTAGTTTAACAAATATTAATATCGTTGTGATATACATTTTTGAATTATAAATTTATAATAATTTACACACCTTGATTTTAGAAATCTAATTTTAAAACTCATTTAATGCACGATTGGATTCGCACAGCCCGTGTACGAGAATGACAACACACAGCCAACGGTATGGAGCAATGGAGGAGTAGGTAAAATAAATAAATTATAATAACTAGCAGTTACGCCCACCCAATGTGTTGGCAAAAATTTAACAAATCAATGATTCATAAATAAAAATATAATTAAGGCAATAGTTTTGCACAAGATCTTGCAAAACATCTATTTTACAAAGTAAATCGCCTCATTTTTTATATAATTTTTATTTTGTCTTTTCCACATTAATTCAAATTGACTGAAAACAAATAAATAATAATAATGAGATGAGAAAAAAATATTATAGTAGTGTTTGATTACACTCTCCTTTACATATGTTTATCTGATTTTAGTTTATATTTGCAAACTCATAATGGAGCAAAGCAATTCTTGCATTACGCTGCTGCATGTTTGGTATCGATATTTTAAAAAAGAAGAGGCCGTGTAAACCTTCATTAGTGAAAATAGTAAATCAATAAACACTTTGTACTGGACACAAATGTTTATTCTTCATTTATGCTTCTATAATGTACCTAGACGAAAAAAATCAGTATTTACATTGTGTAGTATGTGCAGTATGAGAATGAACAAACATCCAAAAGTGGATTGACCAAACTATTGTGTAAATGCAACATTTGCCCATGATTTATCATAAAAAAATTGTAATTTAATAAATCTCTAGGAATATCAATTAAACAACAAAGAAGAAAATTAAATTAATTGTTCATTGAGTTCATTCATTTGGTTTTTTATTTAAATAGAGCGCCCCAAGAAGAGTTACATCAGAGGTCAAAATTTTCATAAGATATAAATTGAACTATACAAACATGTTAAGAGGAAGCGTATGCAAAGATCTACTACTGAAAAGCCCTACCAATAGATTTGATTGTGAAACTGTGCATTTTGATTCTCCAAGAGTTTGACCAAACTGTGCATTTTGATTCTCCAAGAGTTTGAAACCCACATCATGCCTGTTGAGAGCCTAAAATTGGATATCTTTCATAGTCCGATACTTGTTGGCCGAGCAGTTTGCACTTTAAAGATACCGACACACTATCTTCATTCGATGTATGCATATCAGCCCCCTTTTATAAGCAATTCCAACAAACAAGAGTTCAATAAGCATTCAAAAAATTAATCATATTTAATATGATACACTAAATCAAATTGAATTTCTAGTTTTCAATACCAAATTATCATCAGCTTGGTCAAATTTAAAAACAAAAAGAGAGGAATTTATGAAAGTGAAATTCATATTGACAGTCAAAGATGAAAGTATATATTTACAAAAAAAATAGAAAATGAAATTCAAAGGAAACGTGACTGAAAACTTAATTGATAGCCAATGTGTTTTACAATAGGTTAGAAATAGAGAAATACTAGCCTATATCATGAGATCTGGAACTCTACATTCCTCCTTTGGTGCTCTCATGCACTTCTACTCAAGACTCGAGCAAATAGGCAATTGTGCAGGTAAGAAGGTGGATCCGGTACCGGTATAGAAGGTGATGTGTCAGATATAGAGTTAGTGCATGGTACCAGCATAGAAGGTGGATCTGGTGACAAACCAATACCAGTTAGCAAGCTCACAATCTGAATTTAATATCAAAACAAAAAAATTTAATATATGCCAATCAAATGCAGTGCATATTTGAATTTGTTGATCGCTATTTGCAAACATGCCATGATTGTGCACATTTAAGAATTATCATTCTTAAATGTAGAGTTTCCAATTATGATGCAAATTCAACAAAAACTTCAAAAATTAAAAAGGAGCTCAGCATGTCAATACACGTGGGCCAATGAAAGGAGGAATCAGATATCACCCAGAAGTAGCGAACACCACCTCGTCCTGTTGTTGCATCTCTACCTAAAGAGCCACCTAGATCCTAGATATCAGATTTTAAAGACCAAACAATAAGAGACTACTAATTGATTAGTACTTGAAAGTGACAGTTAGTTTAGAAGAACTCAGAATATGTACTGGTAAAAAATTGACTTACAATTGGCTTTCCAGTGACAACAGCAAGTGAGTGGCCATGGAACTTCGAATACTCGTCCAGTATCCATGCCATCACCTATTCAAACAATACCATAATAGTTTTTAAATAACAGAAAACAAATAATTACATATCAGAAAATGGGTAAATCTGCAACATGTACATGTGCATTAATTGGTCCCCATGTCAGGCGTAGGTACATCAGTATGGGCGCCAATTAGGTCATGGATCTTTTGCGTGAACACACGTCTCAGCCTTTACAAATCACTGCTGCTTAAATCTCCCAGTGAGCGCCTGTCACACCCCGAGTCACATTTAAACGACTCGCGAGTGCATCTTGACAACCCGCCGCGTATTTCTACGCAAGGCAATACATACATCACATACATACCAATAATCTACTCATAAAATGTCACAAAACTTTGTTTATTCAAAAATAAAAGAGTTTGACAAACGACAAGGACTAACATGGCGAGTTGAAAACGAGACTCCCATGCTAGTTCATTGTAACAAAAGTAACTACTAAAAGCTAATAATACAATTAGTGGCATTTATTTGACCCGCTTGTTTTTCTCTCTTTTCTTACGAAAGCTCTAACACACCGCCTTCAATACCTGGAACCCATATAACATGGAGAAACAACGGATGAGAGACTGAAATAATCTCTCCGTGCGGTATTCAGTTCCAGCCCGGAGAGTTGTGAAATTTAATGAAACATGCAATGACAATCAACACAATAATTCTTTATTCGCAACATGTTTTTCTATAAAAAAAATATATATATATACATGCCATGATAAAGACAACCTCAACAAAAATATAATGCAACCTATCAGTTTAATATTTTCACAATTCCTTAATATTTATCATTAATTTTCTTTCACATGATAACACGTCACGATTTCCATGTCCACGAGATTGGCTACACGATCATGAACCCAAGAAGCACATTTGTCCGTCGCGAACGGACTTCTTCTGGGGAGCGCGCTAGTACTAGGGCCCTCAAGCCAACTTTTGGTTCCACGATTATTTTTCACTTCACTTATCATTTACAGAATTAATATATATATTATCTTCTCTTTTAACACTAACACTATGTACATGCAATCTAATATAATGACCATGCAAAAATGACCATGTAACTTCATGTTCCCTTAACTTTATTTATCGTGTAACAGATAATGCATTTATAAAATAATGTAACCACTAATACTAATAATGTATTTATAAATAAATGTAACCACTAATAATAATAATGCATTTATAAAATAATGTAACCACTAATACTAATAATGCATTTATAAATAAATGTAACCACTAATACCAATAATGCATTTATGCACCATGTAAAAAAATATATATACGAACAGAGTATCAAGTAACACGAAACATATGGTTCTAATTTGACTATATATATCTATATAAATTTAATTTCACAACATAACTAGGATCCGCACCTGTCAAGAAATGCGGCACGTCCAACTTCTATTTTTCTTACTCTTCTGAATTTGCACCTAAATCATGGGTAAACAATCCTAGTTACTACGGATCTGAAGGAAAGGAATCAAAATTATTCAATTCAACAAAGACTCAAAACTAACATAGGACACCGATGAAAAAAGTAACCTACTCGCATGACACAACTCAAATTCTTAGGGTTTAAATAAAAATTAAGTATATACAATTAATTAATAGAAAAGTTAACACAAAGGACAAACATTAACCAAAAAAATATACGTATATATATCTATAATAAAAACTAAGTTCGTGTATAGTCAAACAATAAAATACTTTGGTGCTACTTTATTACCATAACCAAACAAACAACAAAAAAAAATGCTTTGAATATCTTTATTTATAAAACCCATTTTCTAAGGAGATACATGGCGTGTAATATAGAGACAAAAAGAATCAGTCAAACATTAATTGACCAATTTCATTCATTAAACACACGAGTCAAACTTTTCATGGGTACAAACAACTTTTCACGGACTCCAGTATTGGAATTAGAAGTTTGATTGTTTTGTAACCAAGGTAAACCTCAATTAAACAAATGAGAACACTAACCTGTTTGATCCACTCGCCCAGAAAATTTCTAACAGTACGAAACCATAGAAAGAATTTTAGAAGGGATATATTGGTTTTCAGAAAAAAATGAATTTCAGGGACACATAACCGAATGGAAGGAAAAAGATATAAGTAGCGTCTTTTAATACAAAAACCGCCTCTTTTCATAGGCAAAACTTTATTAAAAATAACTACCTCTAAAACAGTTCACCTTAATTTAAAGGCCTAACCGACCAAAAATCAGACATGAAAATATACATATATATGAATTAGAAAAAAAAAAAGAAACGGCACCTTTGTACAAATGCCGACAAAAATTAAAATAACTATCTCTGATGAAAATAACCGCCTCTTAATAACCATTTAAAATAACTACCAATTCAAGAATATACAGAAATAACTAAAGTACATGCTCATTTAATATAAATAACAATAATTAAGTTCTATATCAATTAGCTAAAAAATAACTGACATTATATGGATATAGACAAAAGAAAGGACTAAATTTTATTATAGAAAATAATCATAAAATCTTAAACTCTAATACTAATTAAAATTGACAGTTTCATAATTATTGTTAGGAAAATATTTGAATAAGAAAATAAATTATTACAACATCCTATAAATTTAGGTTGTTACATCCTTCCCCCCTTAAAAAAATTTTGTCCTCAAAATTTAAACAAATGGTAATCCAAATGAAACAAAATTAATATACATAAATATATGCAAGGATCCATATATAAATAGCAGATCAAAAACTAGTGTAGACATATTTTTAAAAGCAAAGTTCCTAAATAAAAATTAAATATATATATATATATATATATTTTTAATCATCCAAATGATGATTGAATGGTACAAGAAAATTGCTATTTGAATATGAAACATAAGATGGTTTTAACTCTTGCATCAAGGAATAAATGTCATTTGAATGCTTTAACAAAACAATAAAAGATAAAAAGAAAATGTTTGATATTTAAATACGACTTCCACGAGTCATGCTTATTTTTCATTCGACTAATACGTTTTGGGAAGGTCAAGTTCTACTTAACTCCCCACGCAAGGTTTAGAATACTCCATCTTTGGCTTCGAGGTTGTTA
This sequence comes from Rhynchospora pubera, assembly GCA_028095005.1. Classification (NCBI taxonomy): domain Eukaryota; kingdom Viridiplantae; phylum Streptophyta; class Magnoliopsida; order Poales; family Cyperaceae; genus Rhynchospora; species Rhynchospora pubera. The sequence continues at coordinate 283,417,049 of CM051460.1, forward strand.
AAGAAGGAGCTCGCCCTGGCATTGAGAAGGAAGGACGCTTTTCTAGGCGAAAGGCCATGGGGAGAAGGCGCGCAGCGATTTGATTGTTTTGAATTCACTCTTATCTCTGTATACAATAAAGAATAATCTATACATAGTATATGCTTATTTTTTAAAAAAAAATAATAAAATAATCTATATAATAAAATACATAACAGCATTCTTAAAACAAACTAATTATATGTATAAAACTAAAACCATATTATATCCCTCCCCACTTAAAAATTTTGTTCAGTCCTCTGAACAAATAACTAGAGATTAAAAATTTGAAACATACTCTAAAATATCTAAGACAACTCTTAATTTCAAACCGACTCTACTATGCTTCCGCTGCGCAACTCTAATATATAATCCTATAATATAATTCTACCTTAACAAGTTTACTTAGCTTCTAAAAATTAATTAAGAATCACCAATTCTAGAGATGAGACCTTAGTACACTCTCAAATAGCGGGTCAATTATTGGTATTGTATGTGCCTGTGCTCTGATACCAACTAAAGTTGTCACACCCCGAGTCACATTTAAACGACTCGCGAGTGCATCTTGACAACCCGCCGCGTATTTCTACGCAAGGCAATACATACATCACATACATACCAATAATCTACTCATAAAATGTCACAAAACTTTGTTTATTCAAAAATAAAAGAGTTTGACAAACGACAAGGACTAACATGGCGAGTTGAAAACGAGACTCCCATGCTAGTTCATTGTAACAAAAGTAACTACTAAAAGCTAATAATACAATTAGTGGCATTTATTTGACCCGCTTGTTTTTCTCTCTTTTCTTACGAAAGCTCTAACACACCGCCTTCAATACCTGGAATCCATATAACATGGAGAAACAACGGATGAGAGACTGAAATAATCTCTCCGTGCGGTATTCAGTTCCAGCCCGGAGAGTTGTGAAATTTAATGAAACATGCAATGACAATCAACACAATAATTCTTTATTCGCAACATGTTTTTCTATAAAAAAAATATATATATATACATGGAGGTTCATCTGCACTTCTTGTTGTTCTTACGTATTGGCAATCATTGGAGCAAATCGTCTCATCATGGGTCATCTGCACGCGTCTTGCTGACGTCATCATGCGGAAATCTGAATTTTTAAGCCATTTCTGGTTCGCTGGCCTGTTGGATGCTTGGATGTTTTTTTGTTGGATGATGTATCATGTATATCACACCTGAACAATTAAACGTTTCTTTGTACTGGGCCTCAATAGTACAATAAAGTTTTACGTAGCAATGGCCCAATGGACCGGTGATCGTATATTGTGGGCTGTGTTTACATGAAATGGGCCTCTTTTCTGAAATGTGAGTTTTTAACTATCATTAATTCATCGAATCATTGTCCATTTGTCCGTTTAAGTCAAAGCTATTATTTTTTTCATGACAGAGCCCAAAAACTTTACGTAGCAATGGCCTAGTTTTACTTGTACGAAATAAATATTATAATTAAATGAAATAGAAATTAATATATCATTACTGTCATTCTTCTGTTACCCAGCACAGCAGCTTTACATTGTATTATTCTTTAGTTAAGATATCATCAATTCCTGGTTATTCAAAATTTTGTTGTAAATATAATATGACTAAATTCTATATTCCGAAACACCCATCTAATTAATTACAATTGAAACATAATTGCTTTGTTAACAAATCAAAATCATTTTAAGGATAAAAGTTGTGAATATTTTTATTTACAACTGTATTGGATTAAATAGTTTATAAATGAGATGCTACATATGTCGATTTTGCCAAAGCAAAAATTGATTATCACAAAAGAAGCAGATGCTACTTTCGGTTCTTTATAATACATAGGATCACTGAGCTGAATAAACCAATTCAAAAGCACCAATGTCCTCGAGAGGACCAAATTTTAGAATAATAATCACAATAAACAAAGGTTGCCATATTATATGTGGCTTATTTTACCCAAAAAAAAAAATCACATTTGGATTTTTTTTGTAATATTTTTTTAAACAATATATCACAAAAGGAAAGCAACTTGTTCTTTTTTTTTTTTGGTGATATCTTTTTAAATGTTTTTTTTTTTTTTGGGTGATATGCGCTCAGTCTCGGGTACAGCAACATAATATGGGACGAGAAGTCAAGAAGGTACGTACCGCAGTCTACACTTTTATGATTCGCAGTTACTGTGGGTCGGTAAGAGAGGTCAAGTCACAAGTCACAAGATGGTAAGAAGTAAGCATCAAAAGCATATATTGAAATATCGTTCGGTGTTTAAATGCTGAGTATGCTTATAGAATTTAGGAACGGAGACAGTATTTTGTTTTCTTTTTTCTTTAATTGAGTTCCGATCCAGTATTCCAGTATTTGGCTGTGATACTTCTGAATTAGTTAGACGTTAATCAAGTTCCAAATTATCTGATTAATTGATAATTATTATAAATGCATGAATTATATATGATCAAGAAGTTAAATGATATTATAGTAAATACTAAATAAAGTTTCAGGAATCTGTTCAGTCTGTGAACATGAAAAATGTTCGTTATAATTTTCTGAGTATTTCTGTATAAATGCCATAATTTTCTGATGTCGGGAATGGGCTGAAATAAATTAATTAGTAAAATAGCTAATTTACAAAAGCTTGTCAGAAGTTAACAACACAAAAGTCCACTGGGTTTTGGCCACAGAAGATCTGGACCTCATTTAATAAAATTTAGAGCGACGGGGCTCTCTCTTTCTCTGCCTCGTCTCCTTCTCTGATCTGTCTCTTGTTTCCTCCGTCTGTTCTCCTCGAGCTCGCCCCTCATGTGCTCGTGTTGTGCTCTGGTTGGTTGCAGTGGCACGACGACTTTGACTATCCTATTACGATAGAGCACCTCAGTTTCTATCTCTGGCTTCAGTGATGTCTCACACGAGGAGAGCTTCTCATCTTCCCAACGATCGATGGCGGCTGTTAACGCCTTAATGAGGCACTAACGTGGCTTGAGGGGGGTGTAAATAGTAACTGGAAGAAATACATCATCAATGTCTGCCACAGATGCCACAGAAGATCGCTGTTATTTTGATTAATTGTTAGCTGTCTTAATTACTCTCTGTGACAGTCTAGTTAGTTGGTTCATTCTACGGTTAGTCATCTGATTCAGAGTATGTAGACAATGTACTAGGTACAGAGGAGTATAAGAAGATGTAATAGTATCATTCGTGCAGATAAGATCAATAAAGATCCTTCTCTCTTTCTTTCTGTTTCTTTCTTATTATCTCATTTCACACTGCTATTCTAGTATTGAAAGTTGAGACATGTAAAGGTACATTTATCATGTTATTCTAGTATTGGAAGTTGAGACATGTAAAGGTACATTTGGAATTGTAAGATTTTACTAATCTTTTAACATCATATGATTCGGACCAATTCTAGGTGCATTTAGTCACTTTTGTCTTCTTCAAATATCGTCTTTGCCACAACATTTACCAAAAGTGAAAGTTGCACTATTGTCCTTCAATTTACTTTGCTTTTTTAGCTAACCATTGAAGGAAGGGATAATAGTTTTTCAAAAGCTAGCGAGGAACTTAGGAACCCTTTGAAGTATGATCCAGGAATATATTTGAAACTATAAAAAATTTATAGATGAAGCAAAGAATTTTAAAGTAGTATGGTTCATGTGCTATTCTTTTCATCGAAGTGTTGTATGGTTATTCTAGACAGATTATTAAATATTGACTATGTACGGTTGCTACATTAGCAGTTTTCTTTCTTTGAAATAAAAAGGGCTACATCCAGCATTCACAACTATACAATACTTTACCTAATTGTTAAAACCATGCTATACCTATTGTAAGTCAATTTTGGTTTTCATGGCCTTGTTACTATATTTCTGACAAAAATAATTTAACATGTGTTGGTAACACACAAAGCAAATGACAGTTGGCACATAACAAGCACAATCAAATAAAGAAAACGAAATCAGGCTAACTATAACATGTAGGAGCGACTAACCAATGTTTGACTATATAAGAATCAATGTAATGTAATTAACCATATTAGCCAACAAACACAGTCACATGTCAAATGTTATCAAACAAATAACTCATAACAAGCATACTTGCAAAAAATAAAAACAAAATGAAACTAACAAGCAAAATTACATTCACATTTTATTACCTACCAACCAGAAACATAAGAACGTGAAATTGGACAGAGAAACGGAACTATTTTAACAACAAACGTGTATCACCAACCTCCACAGTAAAACACACAGGAATTATGATTTAAACAACAAAGAAGTTTTACTGCATCCTGTGTCCAATGCATGCAATATCCACATTAAAACTTACTGAAATTTCGATTTAAGTAACAAAAACAACCATATTCAAACTGCACAGTCAAAACACACACAAATTACGGAACAAAATACAAAAACAAAAATACTGAGTTATAGTATCTTTCTGGACCGGACATTTAAAGCACAAACCGTCGAGTTAGCTCCTGTGGGCCATGGATTCCTACAAATAAAGTAAACATAAAAAAGCCATACTCATTTCATATGAATTGATGCTCTTAAATATAATCAAATTAGTGGACAAAACTATTACCTCATTTCTCTTGATCCTTCATGAGGAGCTCATCCAAAAGAGAAGGCCACTTTGCAACTAAATTGTGGAAAGCTCTGGTCAGAGTTATTGCCTTGCAATTCTTTTCATCAAGGATAAACCGAAAGCATTCTTCTTTGAGTTTGCCATAGCTGTTTTCCTCAGCTATAGTCAGAGATGACACCACTGTGCCAACTGAAATTGTACGGCACAAATAATCTTCACACAAGGTCTGTAGACCCTTTACCTTGTACTGATCTGCTACCACAATCAAATCTTGGTAGAAAGAAATGGATGAGGCTTCAGAAGATTTTCCACTCACAAGGTGGTTGAGATCAGGTAACGCATCTGTGTACATGAAATGGATGAGCCCTTTGAAAACCACTGCTGTAATTCCAGCCACATTTTCTCTCTTGCTTGTTTGATCCATGGTACCAAACATGTCTTTGAACACCGGTGAACGGGCAGCAACCACCAATTGATGTGCAGATATTTCCTCGCCTGATACTACAAAGGTAACATCAGTATCCTCTTTCCTCTCCAATAGGGCATAAAACTCCTCATTCATACTATTGGGAATAACACCCCCCAAACACCCTCCGAGAATGACTGAAGGCTCTTTAATCAAACTGATCGTACAGACAACGACGAAGTTGCTGTCTCTGAGGCAGTTTGATCAGATGCATTCAATTGGCTTTTCAAACTATTGAGTTCAGCTGTATCCTAATTTGTGATTAAGATCACATGAACAGATGAGAGTGAAAGAACTCACTTTCAGACACAATTGACTAAAAAAAAACAAGGATTTAAACTAATTTCACTCTATTAGAACAGAAACAGGCAATTCAATTTGCAAGTGTGACTGTGGCAAATTATTAGTAACAATCCTTGGACCAAAATGGTTCTCAGTTCAATCTAAGTACACCAATTCCAATCCATGAATGCAGATAAGAAACTAGCACAAAGAAATGGCACATCAGCAACAGAACAATGTGAAGCATGGGTAACACCGACTCAATAAATGGCGCCAGCTAAGTAACAGTATAACCATTTGGTCAGGCAAGGGACTGGTTTGTTAATAAAAGAAAACTGAAGAACCTGTGCAATTGGATCAGAAAACCCACAGTAAATGAAAGCACGTGTGCATAGCAGATAAAAGGATAAAAAAGATCTATTAATGGTAAGCTATGGAAATCAATTGAACACATCAAATCGGTCAGTTAAAGTTCTGGTTGCTGGCCAAAAGTTTAGACTTTACACAATCGAGATCTTAGGAATAAAGCAAACCTGAATCACAAAAAAGCTGTCGTCCCCTACGATCTTCTCCAAGCTGAAACATTTGGAACATCAGAACGCAAGTGAAGTAAAGGTGAAACAATATGAAAGTTTTCAAACAAAATCAATCAAAAAGAACCACTTATACCTAATGAAAAAAGGTTTTCAAAGACAGAACGAGAATCTGAGACTGAAAGGGGCGAGGAATTGGAACGAAATATGGGCAACAAAGGAGTAGGGTTTTACGGTGTGTGAATAATGACAAAACGGACTTGACCGAAATATTAAATATAGCAGTGAATGAGATGCGTGGCGTCCGGATCCTCGGCAGCCCAAAAAATAGAATACAGATCCTGTGCCGCGCGGGACCGTCCAGCGCACAGGATCCGGATCGTTGATGAAATCCAACGACTGAGTTTTTTCTTCTCTGCTCTCCGATATCGGATCCGAAAGAATCGGAGTTTTTTCCTCTTCGCTACGCTTCCCTCGTATCGGATCCGAAGTAAATCGTTTTCCCTACGCTCTCAGCTGATGAACCCTCTTCGACTATTCGCCATGGAACGCTCATCTCTCTCCCTACGACAATGCTTGGAAATCCTTCGCCTCCGCCTTCACTATCTCCACGATTGACTACTTCAGCAAGATCGATTCGGAACTCTTCTTCATCCGCTGGCCTCTTCTCCTCGCCAGCTCTCTCCGTCCCACGCCTCCCTCAGCTCGCTTCTTCCTTCTCCCTCGAGCTTCCTCTCCTTTTTAAGTTATATGGGTTTGGCCTCACCTCTCTTTTCTCTCTCTGTTTGCTTAATCTCGTGTTGAATTTGACATGGTTGTACGCACTGGATTGCTTATTTGAAATTGTTGTGTATTGCTTAACTCAATTGGATACTTGCCTAAATTCTTTGCTTAGCATAATCTGATTTTGTTGATACTCGTAGCTACGTTGACATTTGTTTGATTAATGGATGCATAGTATATTATTCTGTTAAGGTACTTGTCCTTCAATTTTAATGCACGCACAACACTTTGATGCTTCTATTTGTTAGTTTCCATTATTTATTATGTTTCAAATTTGCTTGGTTGTTAGTTGCAAGACCTTAAAAGGTCGGTACAAGCTAGGCACCAGTTTGGTTTTGCCTATTCTCATTTACTGGTACACTTCTTAATGCTTAACCAGCAAAATGACAAAGAAGATTTTAAGGAAGAGAATGACATAACTTTACTGACCTTAATAAACCCCACCCCATGTATGTTTAAATGAAAGTGATTTACGTTTAGTCTAGTATCACTATTAAGCTTAGGCTCGCATCATGCACTGGGCTGATACATAAATAGTACAATATCTGTTTTTTTTCATTCATTTTATGCAAAATTTATTAACCATTCTTTCATTTATGTTTTATAGAGAACCTATTGAGTAAATTTAAGATGTCACTGAAGTGGAAAAAACAGGCATATCTAACCTGCAAACTAATCCAAGGGAATCAACACATTTTCTGAAATTACAGCCAGCTTCAGGACTCAAAGAATTTCGGCCATGGGGCTCCACTAATTGGAATCACTTGTAAAAGAATGTTGTAAGTCTGGCACCTTAACTCTTTGACAATTGTTTATCAGCCAATTGTTCTAATAATGTTGATTTTGACTTGATTATTTGACAATATAGGTGAGCCAGATAATATTTTGTAAAGTTGAAAGCTAAGATGTGATTTTTTTTTTTTTTGACTTGGATGTAAGCTGAATCTTAAAGAAAAATCTATATTTTGTGAATGGTATTAGTATAGCTTTTAAAGAAAAAAGTTCTATTTTGTGAATTATTTAGTATAACATTTAAAGAAAAAGCTTTATTTTGTGTATGATATAAGAATATGCACTTGTATCTTGTTGAAATTAAAATTGAACATTGTTACTCTCTGGGTGCTAGTATCTTTGATTTATGTTTTTACTGCAAATGCTTGTTCGCCTTAGCAAATGTTCATGTCTCTGTAGATTTCTACAAGACCTTATTTACATCTTATCATGTGCTGCAGCATGTAAAGTTCTGGACTGCTCATACAAAACCAGAAAATGCAACAGGAGCACACGATAACTAATTATTCAGTATTGTCTAGGATGTTTTAATAATGATTGTCAATTACTTGTGAGTACAAATCACCAAACTACACACTCTGTAAATCAAGTCCAGTAGTGTCTAGGATAAAAATGATTGTCAGTTCCTTATGTTAAGTTTTTTGCCAAAAAATATTGATTGAACTAGATATGTCTATATTCTCAAATACCAAGTATGGTACCAAGTATACAAGATATGCACTTTAACATTGTTACATACAAAATACATGATATACACCAAACTGCACTTTAACATCCAAGTATCCATAGCATATACAGAACTAGATCGATACTAAATATCCATAGCAAATACAAAATACTGCCAAATTCAACTTTTTAAACCTTCAAACTGCACACTCATTGTCGTTGCAGCCACTGCAGTAAGGGAATGCTCCATCCATTGTGTGGGCTATTTTGAGAGCTCATTGCTATCTACAAAAAAAAAATAGCATCAAACATCATTATTATCTGCATTTCTGAATTTGCTAAAAAAAATTAAAGTGAAAAAGTACAGACCCTATTTTCTTGTCAGTGATTCATATTCATAAATTTTTTGCTGCTATCGAGTAACAACAAAACGCTGGGGCCAAAGACAGTAACATCTGGAATATTAAAAGCGTTTTGTGCCCATATAAACATTTGAAAATGTTATTCAGCTTTGCTCAATAGAAAGGGATGTGATTTGCCTTCTGTGCTCGGACCCACATAAAAGAAAGTAAATTAGTTGAACTTATACCTATTTCTTGAAACATGAATAGCATAGAAATTGACTGGACTAGACGGGCAAAGAATAGCAAAGAAATTGAAAAAAAAACCAATTATGAAATAAAGTATGAAATTGATTGAACCTACACCTATTCCTTGAAAAGAATAACAAAGAATAGCAAAAAAAAAAAATCGACTGGACTGGGGCAAAGAAATTGACTGAACCTATACCTATTCCATGAAACATGAATAGCAAAGAAATTAAAATAAAACCAAGTATGAAACAAAGTTTCTCACGAAGGGGAGGCAGAGAGACTGCATTTGGAGTGGAACGGGAGGCACTAGGCAGAGAGATGGAAAGGGAGGCAGAGAGGACGAGAGGGAGGCGACGAAGAACTAGGGTTTGCTTCGAATTGCTTCGATTTATTACGATTTTCGGCGATTTCCTTTTGAGTTCGCCTCCTCTCTCTCTCGCTTTCTCCTTGGATCCCAATTTTCCTTTTTGTTTTATGGCTTTTTGATCGCTTCAGGAGCACGCACAAACTGTAACGGAGGTAAATAATAGATCCAACCCTATCGTATGGGGAATCACATCCTCTGCCAACCATTTAAGGTTGGTAGAGGGCCAACGTTTGATCTAGACCGTTAGATCTAATCTCAATGGTTAAGAGAGTCCCGTGCATGTAACCTAGATTGATAGGCCCGAAAAATTTTAACCGTCGAGATTAGATCTGACGGCTCGGAAGAAACGTTGGCCCTCTACCAACCTCAAAAAGTTGGTAGAGGATACGCTCCCATCGTATGGAAGCGGAGAGGGAAAATATGAAGCCGTCGTATTTGACGAGCGGTCCAGATCCTGTGCGCTGGACGGTCCCGCGCGGCACAGGATCTGGATTCCAAAAAATAACCGCTCCAAACGGTACTTTTCATTTTTTTTAATATTTAAAAAATTTGAAATTCAAATGGAAGATCAATTTTACCAGCGATGTATTTTCATATAAGTTCTATAAAATTTGATGTTAATTTCAAACTAGATTAAGTGGTAAAAAAAAGAACGAATCTGGTTAGATTAATTCTAACGGTTTCAAATTTTATAAACTTATATGAAAACACATCGCCAGTAAAATTTAACAAGATTAACGGTTTAGATTCTCCATTTGTACAATATTTTTGATAAAATGGCTTGTCTAAAAATTTTGAAATTTAGTATATGTAAATAGGTATGCCAATATGCATTATAGAATTTTTTTTTTAACCTTCTTTCTTCGTTTTCTAGCACCCAACATTTGGTACCCTCTACAATTTTTTTGTCTAAAATGAACTATCTTAGTGTTTTGTGTAATTTATTTTGGTAAAATGGCTTGTCCAAAAAATTTGAAATTTTAAAATATAAAAACTGATACAATGCTATGACCTTGCGTAACACAATAGAAGGGTATAAAACAACTGCACAAACTAATATAATTTAGTAAAGTGTAAGATAGTGTTTTTCAAAATGACACGACACGAGCGTGTTGGTACGACACACACGCATGTTGACACGACACGACACGATATGTTTATGGAACTAGCACGACACGTGAGTGTCAGCGTGTCGTGTCATAGTCGTGTCGTGTGGGAGATTTTTAGACATTGACACGACTTAACATGACACGAGTTGACACGTGATACGACACGACATGACATGCGACACGAGTTAACACGATAAAAAATATTATTATATAGAATTTATCAAATTATATTGAGTTTATATTATAAATTTAATAATTTTTTATTCGTAATCTTTTGATTCAATCATTAATTTTCATTTTAATATATGAAATTTCAATAATTTATTATATTTTTATATTTAAATTTTTTTTTAAATATTTTTAATGACATTTTAGTGAATAAATTATAATATTACTTGACATGTTTAACACGTCGTGTTAGGCGTGTCGTGTCATTACGCGTGTCGTGTTAACCAATTCTTTCATTTGATACAATACGACACGTTGAAAATATTAAGTCGTGTCAACGCGTGACATGACACGAGCTCTGACACGCGTGTGTTTGACACTACATGACACGACACGTCTGCAATACACTAGTCTAAGATCCAAACTATTGCATTATGTGACATTAGGTTGTGTTAGGTAACGAAACAACAAAATTGAGCATATTTACCAGCAAATGAAAATAGAGATGTATAGTTCCTATGATGAAGACTAACTAGCCTAACAAATGAAATTTTGTTTTTTTTTTGAGATAAAAGTAACCCAAGCAGGGTTACCAATTTTCATTAAGCGAAGGAGTTCATACAAGCACCTACTGTGGGGACACTGCGTAAGCACAGTCGTTCCCAACCTAACAATCCACACAACAAATATCTAAGGGTTATCTTCTGTCTAAGAAGTCCACAACAAAACAAAAGCGAACACAACATTCAGAATGAAGTTCAACATTAAAGGACTACAGTTGCCACTCTTAGTTCACTGAAGAGGTGCCATCTGTAACATGGCCTTCACTCGTTCCAGCCTCACTGTTCCTGGCAGCAGCTTGCAAGTTGGCCAAGCTTTTAAAGCTTCCTTCCATTTCTGAAGTGTTACCTGTCCAAAAGTTGAATAGATAAAGAGCGTTAAGAATTATACTGAGAGTGGGTTTTGCCTGTGTATCATTAAACACTCTATTGTTTCTCTCTTTCCACTGACTCCAACAGATAGCTGCAACCAGAGTTTTAGCATAAGTCCTGTTGCTAGAGTTCAATTCATTACAACTATTCCAAATTGTGTTAAGAGAGCTACAATCTAACAGGATTTCTCTATTATTGAATAGATTGAAACCTGTCCAAAAGTCATTAATTGATACACAGCTAACTAATAAGTGATTCACTGATTCTGCATTCCTGCAGAGAGGGCATTTTGTGGGACCTATTCTACCCCTCTTTTGAAGATTATCCCCTGTCAGAATTCTATTATTTAAAGCTAACCAAAGGAATAATTTAACTTTCAAGGAAATCTTCAATTTCCAGACTGAATCATTTAAGTTAAAAGTAACCCCCCCTATGATTAAGAAAGTTGTAGAAGGATTTTACAGTGTAAATTTCTTTACTGTCCATCATCCAGCAAGCAGAGTCACTATCATTGGTGAGTCTTAGATCTTTTAGCAAAGTAAAGATTTCACTCTTTTCTCTTCTCATCTCAATAGTGACTCCTCTTGTTAGTGAAAGATTCGGGTTCCCATTGTTGAAACAATGAGCAATGGTACTATTGGCATTTTTAGTTTTATCAAAAGTTTTTGGATAGACTTTGTTGAGTGGTAAATTATCCCACCAAATGTCCTTCCAAAACCTAATTATATAAATCAATCCTTTAAATAAACACCTAATAAATAGCTAAGAAAATATTTAATAGCAAGGACGGTGTTGTTTTGTAAATCGGCAAATACGAATGAATAGCTATTGAGTTCAACAATTACGTAACTAAAAAATAAATAAAATTCTTTGTATATATATTTTTATTATTAAATATAAAGATAATCTTATATGGTTTCTGACCTTCAATTTTTTGAAATGTTATATAACTAAATCGGATAAAACTAAGGCCCTGATCAAAATCTCATTTTTTTAGCGTGGGATTTCATTTCATTTCATTTCGTTGGAAAATTCTTGATCAAAATGAAGGGATTTGGTGTCATTTGGTTGAAATTCCTATGTAATTAGATCCAACGAAATCCTATGAAATCAATTCAATTGAAATGAAATGAAATGAAATCCCACGTAAACTTCATTTTGATCAGGGCCTAAATTTTTAATACTTTTGATAATTTATTTTAACTTAAAATGTGATAATATGAATTTGATCTGTGTTTATTATTAAAAAATTCTTACGTTTCGCACTTAGATATCAATAAAAGAATGGGACTTGATCCATTCTCTCTATTAATAAAAGAATGGCAGTCACCGACTGTACTAGGAATCCACGATCCAGGAAAATAATGTATAAAACCGTTGATAAAGTAATTGATAAGCACATATGAGATTCATAAACGGCATTTGATGACCGGTGCTATTAACAGCTTAACAATTAAATGGCACAAAATGGGCGGTAAATTATAACACCGATACGTTAGTAGGATCTATTTATCCTATTATCGTAAATAGGGTGCCTAACATTAGAAACAGCGACGAAACAAGGGTGTTTCATTAATGATTGGGAAAATTGTCTTTTTGCCACTCAAAAATAAGGAAATTGTGGAAATGCCACCCAGAATTTATTTCTTTCATAAATGCCACTCTCACCATACAAAAATGCTTTAGGTACTCCAAAAACTGTCCCCAAGAAAAACCAGATGTGTAAACAAAGGAATTTAAGATTTTGAACAAAATATTAATGAAATGGTATAATTGAACCCGAAATACCGACCTAGGATATTTTTGAAATAAAAAGTCATTTAGAAATTAAGAATAGACCTTAGAAATTCAAAAATTCTTATAAAAATTTTATTTTCCCTATGAGCGATTGGCGCCTCAGCGCAAACAGCACAATTTACAGAGAAGCACTCAAAGCAACCGAATCAATCCATTCACCGGCGGTCGGTTTTGTCAAGCCACAGGACATAACCGGGAGAACAACAGAAGTCCAATTTAAGCAAAATAACACAATCATACAATTGTTGCTTAAATTGACTGAACAAATCGAGGATCTGAAGGTAGCAGTCAAAAGGCTCGAGGCTGTGAAAGGGAAAAAAGGCACTCAACCTGACGACCTGACTGACTCCCTAGACCAGATCCAGCAACAACTTCAGAAGCTGAGCTTAGGAGAGCCCAGTAAGCCGGCAGTACCAAAACCGAAAGACAAACTTTTTGTATTCAAAAACCCAAAAGAAATATTTGAAGCCGAGAAAAAGAAGGCAGCATGAGCAGAACGCAAACAACAACAGAGGCAGCAAGACCATCAGTGTCAGAAAGAGACACAAATCAAACCCCTACTGTTGAAGATCAGATCCGTGGCTATCGCCTTGGATCTAGACTTAGATTTGAGGCTCAAAGGAGGCTCCCTGGTCAATCTCGACGGTATCAGCGAAGCCTTGAGTCACAAATGAATTCTGATGCTGAGCTCAACATCTCCCAATACAGATGAGCACAGCAAGTTGTTTGCCTCTAAATTCTGCTGCGTAAAATCCTGAACAATTCCCTATTTTACCATCAAAATCCAAGACCATATAATCAAAATCCCATCCACATAACCAATGACCCAACAAAATAGCCCTGATAATTGGTCATACTGCATGAAAGGAAAACACAGAAATTCTTAAAAATGGACAGTAAATTAATTAATTACAAGGAATGCCATTATGCGCCTGTGATATCCTTATAGTTAATTACCGGAGTCCTAAAAAATAGAAAATTTGTGGCAGCTAAATTCCTCATATTTTTGTGAGGAGCCATGCAAAATTTCATGTCAAATTGACCAATAGAGGGGCACCAAACAATTTTTCTAAAAGCAAGGCAGCCTAATTTCCCTTAAAAATTCGCTCAAATGGACAGCTCCATTTTCTGAAACTAATGGAGATAAACCCACACTAAAACAAAATAAATAGAGGTAAACACAGGTGGGCTTTTAAGCTAATAATAAATCCTGCCTTGGGCTGGGATTGAGGCCCACTTAGACTATGCTCAAGCCCGATTCGATGATCCCTGTTACAAGAAAATCATGTTGATCTAACGGCCACGATAAATCCCAACAATACTATCCGAAATCAACGGACGGATCTAAGCCTGGACTCAAAAATCGAATGGGATTTTCTGATTGGTCGAAAGAGAGTGGGTCCCACAATTTAAAAGAAAAGAGAAAAAGAAAAGAAGGGATGAAACAGTACCGTCTGACACCGCGTCGTACACCAGCGGAAAGAAGAGATTCGCCGCCGTTCTGCGCCGCTTCAGCCCCAACTAACCTCACCGATAGATAGGCGATGCTTCCACGATCTCAGCGACACCAAATTTGCGGAGAATTGGAGAAGGAATGGCCTAATTTGGGGAATGAGGAGGCCGACTGTCAGAGGGGGAATGTCAGAAATTGGGTACAACGGGTGATGTAATTGTGCAATTGAAGCATGCTACATCTTCTCGAAGGGTTTAACAATATACCTGATGAAGCAATTCCAAGCGAAGAAGCTTGTAGGGAAGGATGAGCTATCTCAGCTTCGAGCAAGAATGGCGACGTTGTACAAATGGAGAAGAGAGCGTTGAATGCACTGTGGGAGGCAATAATTGAGCTTCGTGTTGAACATGGAGCATGCACAGATGCTGTATGTGGCCTCTAATGCTACCACAGTCGAGATGCCTTCTAACTAGATGTCTCCAGTGAAATGGGAAGGAAAAGACAAAAGGAATTGAAGGACTGGAGGGGACGATGACTGTCTTTCATCAGACTACACCCTGAAAAGAAGAACCTAGTATGGTCCCCTAGTACCGAGACCCCAGAGATAACAGAATGGTGATGCAACCTTCTAATTCAAGGAGAGCCGTCTGATGGGGGCAAGAGATGAAATGAAAGGCTATGATGGACAATTACTTTGTGCAATGGAAATGCCATGTGGTTAGGTACAGGTGTAGGCATGAGGAATCATGTGCATGGATCACATCTGGCCATTCCTTTACACATCTGACTAGATAAATGGAGGGATGTAAGTGTTGGCAACACTGCCTCAAACACAGGTGCAGCCAAAGATGCATAACATCTCATGATGCATCAAAGCAGCACAATGCGCTTGAAAATGACATCACAAAGTAACCATGGGCATATCTGTCAATTGGGGCATGAGACAAAGCAATATGGAGCATAGTTCAATAGGAAATGAACATAGAATTCCCATTATACCCCTCTGAGCCCTGCCACATATTCCAAATTACCAATAATTGGTGGCAAAATTGGGATCATAAATGCATAATACACACCCAATTACATAGTAGGCACCAACAGAACCAAGTAACTCATGTGAAATGCTTGGTAAATCTGGAGTTGACTATGGTCAAAACTGAGATTAGGCAAATATAAAATAAGGCGTGAGGCTACTTAATGACTTCAAAATAAGAGTGTTAGCCCAATTAAGAATGCTAAACTGGGTTGCAAAACACCCAACAGCAAAAGCAACAAATCAAATTAGGCCATGCATGCCTATACACAGTATTGATGGCTCAAATCATGGTAAAAGCATAAAATTTACCAAGCAAGTACACTGCCTCAGGCTCAATTAAGGCGTTGGGCAATGTAATTTAGCACCCAGACCCCTAAAATAGCAAAGAGGGGCAAAGTAGCTACCCCCCTAGACCCTAGCATTCAGAAACCATCACAACCTCTCATCAATTGATGGATAAAGGAAAATGTGCCACATATGCAGCAAGGTACTTGGCGCCAAGATTAACCCCTCCCTCAAGCACATCAGGAGCAAGTGTGTTTACCAAAAAGCATGAGGTCCACTTGTCATGGTAATCCACCATGGCATGTACGAGAAAGTAGAAGTGTAAGCAATCAAGCCACTGCAATTGCACAAGTGCCAAATGTCATGAGCATATTAGATAGTATGCTTGGGCAGTAGAAATCAAGACTGGAGAAAGAAATGAAGAAGTAAGGCGGCAGCTCTACTCTACATCTTATCCACCCATCAAAGATCCAAGCTAGGAAAAGATGCCATGTGTCAAGCAGATGAACATAAACCCTAGGGGTCTTCCCCTATAAAAAAAGATGATCCCCACCAAAAAAAAGGAGAGAATCAATAGACTAGAAACTCTTCTAGTTTTGATACTTACTGTAAACAAAGAAAAGAGGGTAATTATCAGAAGAAAGGTAGAGAGTTGTTTATATTAAGCTTAATACAAATCCATTCTCAAAGAGTTCTTTTCTCTCTGAATTTCTTCTTTCTATTCTTGTGTTCTCTCTTGTTTTACTTGTTGATATTGAAGCTGGGTGTTAATTATAAAGGAGTCCTCATGTAAATCTCTTATTAATACTGTTTCAGAGCCTAAAGACATGGGCAAGGGGTGCTTGCCTGAGAGCGCACACTTGCCTGTGTCAATGAGCCCTCTTAAAATAAAAAAATACATAAGTTCTAGAGAATAAAATCCTGATGAAGGGGCGTGGTTATGTGTGTGAGGGGTACTTGCCAGAGAGCGTACACTCATGCACTTAACTATGCTTCAAATACTGGTAATAAGTGCTTTTAAGGTCATGTTCAAATCTGTGTCAAAATATGTCTTAATATTTTAAAGGGATACTGAAAATAAAGCCTGATGAAGGGGCATGATTATGTGTGTGAGGGGTGCTTGCCAGAGAGCGCACACTCACGCACCTGGCCATGTTTCAACATCAGTAATAATTGTGTTAATTGTTATGCAAAAAAAAACAAACAGCAAATGAATTTGAAATTGGTCAAAGTGCAATGAAGTAAAAAGTTGAGGGTATATAAGGAAAACCTGTGTCCAGCACAGAAATTAAAAAAAAAAAATCTTTTTCCTAGCATGTAGTAAATGGGGATTATTTTGTCAAAAAGTATGTGTTGTCAAATCTGCCTTATTGGAATAGATATTTTCCTAAAAAAAAAGGGGCTTCAAGTCAGTGGCAGTAATAATGGTACAAAATAAAGTTAAGTCTGTAAACAAAGAAGGGGAGGTTGGATTAAAATTACCAAAAGAACACAACAAACAAAAATATATATAAAAGAGTCATTTCACCCTCTTAAAACTCTTTTTGCTTTTTTTTTTATCCTTCTGAAAGTATCCTATCTGATTTGAGTAAAAGGTACACTCACAATATCAGCAGAAGTATGTTTAAGCATGAATGGTAAGTTATTCAAAAAAATCCCAATATGCTTTAATAAAAAAAAACTTCACTAGGCCTTGTCTGGAGAGAAAAAAAAGGAAAAAAATACATATCTATACAAAAGAAAAGTGAAGAACATACCTTAGAAATTAAATGCACAATGAAATATCAGCATCTCTTTGATTAAAGGAAATATATCAAAAAAAATACATAGCCTCCTAAGAAAGAAGAAAACATGCTAACACTTCTATCATGAGTGCATAAAACTTGGTAAGTATGATGGCCAAAGCAATTGAATATTGTCTTATGCAGAAATCTAATGAATGATAAAATGATTAAGGCTCAGTGTGACAACCAAACCCCCATAGCTTAATTAATTTGGTAATGGTTATCAGGGGCAAATTCCAAACTCAATATCTGGACCTAAGACTTCACTGTTTAAGGAGTGTGAGTATAATGAATAACTAAGATAAAGTGTCCTCCATCAGATGTCATAAATTGATGCCATAACAGGGTTGTTTACATGCACCAAAAGCCAGGTCCAATACCCAATGAAAGTTCCAAAATCAAAAGTAATGGTAAATCTGTGATGACATACCAAAACCAGACTCATATGGCAAATGATGACTAAAATTGAAGTACTAATGTTCAAATTGATGCCACTAACAACCGTGTGGAGTCACCCTGGTGCTCGACAAGCAATCTCCAGTAAAGAATTGCCACCGTCGTCCCGAATTGCCACCCCGATTCCTCGACAGATGATAAGTGCAACTGGGGGAATACATTCTCAGTAAGAGGATGATGATAAAATTGACAGTAGAACTGAAGGAAGGAGAAAGAGACGATCCCATGAAGCTTGTTTCTGATCGAAATGATGGTCGGAGCGCCGGAGTCAACGATGACCGTTGCGGAGGTCAACAAAAATCGGAAAGAACTGGGGGAGAAGGGAGGAGTTTAGAAGAGGGAACGAAATGAACCGGGTGCATGGTCTCGAGCATGAACCAATCGACTAAGCCAGCCCCAGACCTGGCCCCTTCATGATCTTCTGTGGCACCCCGCACACAGCGGGTCCCTGACAAGCAAACAGCAAACAGCACAACTACAGCCAATCAGAAAATTCCGTGACTTCAAAAATGCATTAAAAATAGCTGGATTATCAGAAAAGTTCTCATAAAATATCAAAATGTCAAGAAAATATGAGGAATATTTTGATGTGTTATATTATGCTAAAACACCAAAATACAAGATATTTTAAAATTAATAGGTTCAAGGGATAACCATAAGTAAAAAAATATATATAATCATAATAATAATAATAATGATAAATTTATATTTATATGGTTAAATAAAAGAAAAGGAAATAAAGCAAAAGAAAAATCATTTTGAACATTTTATGTTCTGGACAGCAGGTACGTCTGAACATTTTATGTTCTGGACAGCAGGTACATCTGACATTCCTTGTTCTGAACAACAAGCACAATCAAGCATTAAATTTGCAAACAAAATTGAAAATCACTAAGAAGGTCAAAGATAAGTTCAAAAGTACAAATTTAAAAGTCTAAACTCAAAAGTCCAAAGTCCTAAAGCAAAAATTAAAAGTCCGAACCTGAAACTGACACAAAGTTTAAAAAAAAAATGACACAAAGTCTAAATGACACGAAGTCCAAAAATGACACAAAGTCTAAATGACACAAAGTCCATAAATGACACAAAGTCTAAATGACACAAAGTCTGAAAATGACACAAAGTCTAAAAGTGACACAAAGTCTAAATGACACAAAGTCTGAAAATGACACAAAGTCTAAAAGTGACACGAAGTCTGAATGACACGAAGTCTAAATGACACAAAATCTAAAAGTGACACAAAGTCAAAATGGCACAAAGCCTAAAAATGACTCAAAAGACACAAAGTCTAAAGTGACGTAAAGTCTTAAAAGTCAAAAGTTCGTCCCTTCAAGACTGCATCGCGTTTCGCCCTGAAGGAGACACCCTCCCGATGTTCAGATTAAGAAAAAAGAAAAGTCAATTCTGGATTATCACTGAAGTTCCTGTCAAGAGAAGGCATAGCGCATCTGTACTCGCGACTTGAACGAAAATCCCAAAAAATCCTTCAATTCCCCAAACGATTGGGAACTGACCTAGAATACCCTATTTTCTAGCGTTGGACTCAAATCTAACAGCCTGTTTCTACAAGTTCACAGCATGTTTGACCAGAAGCAGACTGAAACCTGATGCCCAGATAACTAGAAGGAAAAGTCAATCAGTGGCCTCCATCCAAGTTCCTGTCAAGAGAAGGCATAGCGCATCTATACTCAAGACTTGAACGAAATCCCAAAATCTCTAAATCCCCAAACGATTGAGGATTGATCTAGGATACTAAATTTCCTAGTATCGAACTCAAAAATCTCTGTAACGGCATTAAGCCTGACACAGCAAAGTAAAAGCAACCTAAATGTCTTAAAATGTAAAACTAAAGAATTAAACCACATCATTCATGTTTGCATGGCTCTGTTAAAATAGCTGCCCTTCTGCATTGCTTTTCACCCTGAAACTCCCTATCAAGACACAATCCTTTTATTAAAATGGACTTCATCCACTTACGACATTTAAACTTTGATTATCCCGATCTAGAGGTGCTCTTGGCTCAGTTCGTAACTGAGTTCGGAGGTAATTAACAGTAGGGGCTTGCGCCTACTGGAAAAAAAGGACCTACGACAAACAATCAACTCTCGAGGTACTTAGAACCGCATTAGTGCCCTTCACTCATTTGGAATGGGCAGTGACGACGGGTCTCAAGATGCTCGAGGGGTATCTGATCCGCATTTTCTTCGCCCCATAGAGGACTATCTGATCTTCCGTGGTCGGACTGAAAAAGTGCGAGACAGATTCTGGCACGCCCGGTGGGACATTTTTCTCCTCTCATCAGGGCATAATCAAAATTTAAATGTACAGGTGGAATTAAGTCCATGATATTCAAAGAAAAATACTAATGATTGACTCTGAGTTCTCTCCATTGCAGGAATCATGTTTACCTGGAGTCAGATCGTGAAGGGCGAGCGTCTTCGCCACAGGAAGGCAGCGGTAACCGGGACCCTCCATGTGCCCGTCCAAGCTGTCGTACAAATCTCTCCCGTGATGCTTGCTGGTGAAGCATAAGTGAAAGTCTCTGGAAAGCCCGGCCTTAGCACCAAGAAGGGTCAGGCAGCAACCACCCATGTCAAGGGGCCAACAACCCCAAAACTCAAAAAACAGAAGAGGACTAGGATCTCGAGGGCCCAAGCTCTCCACCTGGTCCAACAACCCGATACCGTCACTGATCTGTCCCTCAGCAATACCTTCGCCCCTCTGCATGTACTCAAGAAGGGAGGTGAAGTAATGCGCCTCAGAGAGGATTGAGAGCTCCCCATGTACGCCCCAGTCTCCGAGACAGAGAAGGTGACCCGCCCACAACACAGGGCAGTGGAGGCCATTCATGCGGCCTTCAAGATTGTCAAGAGGTCCCGCAAGTCCCGCAGGATCGTCGCTGCAATCCCTGCCAACCCCAACAAGCCGTCCATCAAGGACAGGCTCAAGTTCCCGGCGCACCAAAGGCTCCGCTTTCCCTATCGCGAGGACAACCGAGAGGGAGACGCGGACTATAGCGCGTCCGAAAAAAGGACTGTGGCCCACCCGCCTTCAGTCTTTGACCGGCTTACCTTTCCATCACTCCAACCCAATGCCCGCTCAATGAAGGCCAAAGGAAAAGTGAAGCAGGTTTGGAAGCCCAAACAACCGGAACCCATCCCCGCTCCCAAGCAAAATACAGGGGGCACCAAGCGATGGGTGCCAAAAGAAAAAGATACCTCTCTGGCTAGCCAGGTGGCGAGTCAGATGATAAAAAATAAAACCAAAAAGAAATATGTGATGAGGAAGAGGCGGAATGCTGATTCTGTCTCAGTATATCATGTGTCAATTGATGGTAATGATGATGATGACGAGGAAACGGCGGAAGTCCGTATGGTCGGGACAGGTTCCCAGGAACCGCCTCACTCCGAAAGTGTCCCCGTGGAAACACGAGGACAGAAAGGAAAAGCTTCAGCATCTAAACCTCCCAAACGGGTAGGGCGGCCCAGGAACCGCAGCCCGGTAATAGAGGAAATTGTCCAACAGACCACTGACAACATCGCAAGTGATGAAGAGGATCCAAATCCGGACCATGGAAGTTCATCTGAGGATGTTGATGAGGAAATTGAAATCCTCAAGGAAATATCTGATGAGATGGCCCAGCTTCGCAAGGAGCTGGAAGAGAAAACCAAGCAACTTGAGCAACTCCAAGCGGAGAATGCTCGGGTAACCGCGGCATGCGCGGAAGTCCAGAAACACATAGCCAAAAAGGGGACATGCCCAAGCTATGCTATTTCAAACAATGATGCACCAAAGTCAACCGAAACCCAAGGAATGGCTTCTAAACCAAAATCCAAAAACAAAAAGAAAACCAAGAAATCCCACTCCAAAATAGTGCGGGAAAAGGATAGCAGCTCCAGTGAAACCTCTGAAGAGGAATTGCTTGAAAGAAAGGAAACCGATATCATTGACCCTGAGACCATGATGGAGAAAATGCAAAGGGCCATGGATCAGAAACTGCAATCTCTAGGGATTGGGGGCACTCAACTGCCCGTCAATTTCACAGGACGACCTTACCCCGCAAGGTTCGACCAGCTGGATTACCCGAAGGGACATATAGTACCAAAATTCAAGGTATTTGATGGGGTTGGAAACAAAATCACCCCAAGTCAACATCTGTCACACTTTATAACCTCCTGTGGAAACACTGCCCGAAGGGAGGAATGGCTACTAAGGCAATTTTCACAAAGTCTGTCTGGAGTAGCATTCGACTGGTATGCCTCTCTCGAGGCAGACAGCATCAAAAGTTGGAAAGAAATGGCAAATGCCTTTTGCGCAAGGTTCAGGACGACCCCGCATCGGGTCTCTGTTACCAATCTAGTCAATGCCAGACAAAAACAAGGCGAGTCCGTCTCCGATTATGTGTCAAGGTGGGAAACCATGTACACAGGATGTCAGTCTAACATAAGTGAATATGAGGCGGTGCGTATGCTTTTGAATAACATCCATGCGTCCATGAAAGTATGGATGGTGGGTCACAATGTCACCACCTTTGAACACTTAGTGGCCATGGTTGCCCGATATGAGGAAGTGGAGCCTGAAATGAACCAGCTATACTATTCCACTAAGGAAAAAGACAAAGAAAAGGGAAAGAAGCTGGAAATCAAAACAACAAAGGCAGTCAAAGCCGTCACTAACCAGGCTGAAGGCACTAGTAGTGCCCAATGGGGAAAGAATGGCGAGACGAAGGACGGAAATCCACAGTCCAGGGCTCAAAGGCCAACACTCAAGGAGCTGAAAAGCAAGCCCTACTCATTCAAAAAAGAGAAAACTCTGAAGCTGTTTAGACAAGCTATGGAAGTTCTCGAGGTTCGATTGCCCCAATGCAAAAGGCCCGAGGAAGAAGACAAAGTAAACCACCCTAATTACTGTGTGTATCACAGAGTTTTGGGTCACAGCATAGAGGATTGTTATGTCTTTAAGGATTGGCTTGAGCAGAAAATCCAAGAAGGAGCAATCTCTCTCCATGATGACGCCAGACAGGAACCAACTCCTCATGCCGTCTCAAATGGAACCCCAAGTGCCAGCTCTCGTCGTGTCTCGGTCACTACCGATGGAAAGCCACCTACGACATGGAGCGTATATTTGAACAAAAACACCAGAAAGAAGTTGAGAGCCTTGCAGGCCGAACCTCAGCTCAAATGGAAAAGCCCTATCATACCAGTGGTCCCAAAAGGACCCAAACCAACAAAAATACAACCGAAACCGATGACCCGTGACACAACGACGGGTAACATGAGATCTAGACAGGCATTCTGGAGGAAAATCACTCCCGAAACCATCAAAGATCCCTATGTTCAAGAAAAACCAACACAAGCAACCCTCGCTGATTTCATCTCCCCCAAAGTCGCAGCTCAAATTAGCAGACAAGTGTGGCAGGAGTTGAAAGGCGAAGGAAAAGAAAAGAAAGAAGAGGAGTTCTGGACGGCCGCGTGCCATCATGTCTCAGGTCATGAGGGAGAACATGAAGAACCCTCTAACCAACAGGAGCCGGCACAGGCAGATACCAGACCTCCCGAAACCTCAACAACAAATGAACAAAACCCTGCTGAGTCGTCATCCAGCTCAGTCCCAACCCAACATACCTGGTCGACGGTCACTGTTCAACCTATGACCCAATCAGGAAAGAAAAAGAAAGAGACCCTTGAAATAAAGAAATTGGATAAGGTCCTGATCCGCAAAGGAAAGAAGCCAGACCGAATGACCCTGCCATTTAAGATCAATGGCCAAGATCGCAAAGTGTTCGTAGACATTCATGATGAATGTCTAGATTCAGAAGGTATCCCAAGCCTAAAGAATCTGGGGTTCAACCTTGTTATACCAAAGAAAAAGGGAGAATCTGGAATTCCACCAGAAACCATTGCAATACTAGCAGAGCATGTGTCTGAATTGATGAAACAAACCATTGCTGTGACCAGTTTTGTAAGAAACCAAGTAAACAAAGAGGCTTCCACCTCCACCGATACCCAAAATGCCCAAGATGTTCCTGGTTTCACTGACGAAGAATACGAATGGTCTGACCCGGACCCTCCTAGCCAAGATGAAAGCTACGATTTTGGTAGCAACTTCGACAGTGATGAAGAAAGAGGAGGTGGCGATTCTGGTGGGATCTCCTGCAACGCCATCTCAACATCGGCAATAAATGCAGACCCGGAGAATAACTCGGGAGAAAAAGAGGAAAAACTCACTAAAGAGGAGGAAATAGAAATGATTGCGCAAATAGAGGAGGCTACACAGGCTATTCTCTCTTCCGCAATCACAAACCAAAACCCACAAGAAGATGATGATGCCTTCTATGAGGAGCTGGGGGAATGTCAACCGGCCAGTTACAGGAGGATAAAAATATACTTGAAAGCAAGGGAACAATGGAGAGACCTCTCTTACTGGTGCGGTCAAACCAACTTTCACCCCATCCTGGAAGCAGAAATCGCTTTAAACCCAGCCTGGTGGGTCCAAGAGCTTATACATGGTGATGATGTGGACCAATTGCTAGCATCATGGCTGGCAAATAGGTTCTGGACCAAGGAAATACCTCTCAACATCTCTAAACAAAAAAACCATGAACCCGCAGAGCATTGCAGATACTTGAGTGATGCTGGGGAATCAGAAGAAGAAGCCGAGGAAGAAGGCGACGAGTCGCTATCGCACATCTCTTTCAATGCTGTGGCAGAGTATGTGGACTTCTTGATGCAACTAAAAATTCAAGAGCCGGACTTGTTCCAGCAAGAGTTAAGGGTTGACGAGGAGATAGAAAACATGTCAGACTCCGATACCTATGAACAACAAGTTGAAAATATGGCCATAAGGAAAGCCGCGGTGGATATTGTGGTGCAAAATGAATGGGACAAGAAAGACCCAGACCCAAACCACCCCACAGATTTTGAAATCATGCGTGCGCAGTTGGAAAGCACGGAGGACCCACACCTCTGGGAGAACATCGAGGTTACTGAAACTGACCTCGCGGAATATGAAAACAGCATGGGTAGCCAAGCCCGCTTCAGCCAAAACGACCAAACTTTCCTGGCTGAGGAGGGCCAGGTTGATGAATTCTCCCAATACTTGAGGAACCTGAGAGTCTCAGACCCAGTTGGCTATCATGGTGTGCTGGACTCTGAAAATCCTCAACAGTACCAGGAATATGAAAGGCAAGCCATAACCAGGACTGTAAGAGAAATAGCTGATGAGACGGGGCGCGAGGAAGGAGAAATGAGTCCAGAAGCAACCCCACCAAGAACCACTCGACGCCGCAGATCCAGGAGGATTCGGCGCTCCAGGCATACATCAGGCCCCAGGGCCGAGGTGACATTCCCCACCCAAATAGAAATAGTTGAGACTTCCAACCAAGTCGATACTGCTCGGGGTGAGTCATCTCAGCAAGCCTCTGAGGAAGAAGAATACAATGAACATGACAGCCTGGTAGAATGGTATGTGTCTGAACTCAGGGAACTGAGAATCACAGACCCAAGAGCCTTCCGCCGAGCAACCCACCCCAAAGATCCAGACTTTACGGAGGAATTTGAAAGAGAAGCCATAGCAACCATCTTAAAAGAGGTTAACAAGGGGAAAACTCCCCAGTGCTCTGACTCTGAGGATAGCGGAGGTTCCCCGCGATTCTTCTTCTGCGGAAAAACATCTGATGGAAACGCCCAAAATAGCGAATCCGATAGCGATGAAGAAGAGGCAGAAAGGGATCCTGAGGTGGAATCTGACCATGAAGAACCTCAACCAAGCACCCTCCAAGGAAGTTCAATCCTGATGGCATCTGGGTCTGGTCCGCCAGCCGATATAACCTCAGCATTTGAAGGGTTGAATATCTCACAAGCAACCAGGATCCTCTCATACATGGAACATCTGAGACGGGAAGACCCTGCATTCCTAAACTTTATAGCTCAGCACGCTGAGATATTACAACAACCAGGAGCCAGTTATGAAAGGCTCAGGAGAACCCATCCACGGGAAACCGCCCGTTTCCGGGCACAAATAGAAAGGTTGTACAAAATCTCAAATGATATTGACAATGATAGCGGCGATGATGACGGCTCCGAAGCCGGAAACTGCCGTTACATCAGCGGTTCAGGGTCTGATGATTCTGAGTCCGAAAATTATGATCACCGTTCCGCCCGAATTGCAGCTTGGACGGATGATGATGAGCCTTCCTTAAAACCATGTAATAAGAGAAGACAACAAGGAAGAAATGCTCGCATGACTGTCCGGCCCCAACCCGAATGGGATGAAAATGCGCGGCGTGAGCTGGAACAAGCCATCGCGGAAACTGAGGCCATGACAACCAGCGAACTCATGAGAAACCTAAGGGTAAATAGTGATGATGATACTTATTGTCCCACCGAGGATGATGAGGAAGAAGTCAAAAGCCCTAAAGCCCTTAGAGTATATCAAAGAAGAAAGAAGCCAGCAAATGAGAAGGAAATAATAACCTATCAAAGGAGAAATAAAGGAACCAAGAAAGGAAAGAACAAGTTGCTCAAAGGCGAATCCTCTCGTGATGACGCCACCTGTCACCGAGTTGGCCATCACGACTCCGACAAAGGCGAGTCCTCTGAGGTGCCACAGCCACAGACCGAAGCCACAGAAGAAAACCA
The DNA here is from genome assembly GCA_028095005.1 of Rhynchospora pubera. NCBI lineage: Eukaryota > Viridiplantae > Streptophyta > Magnoliopsida > Poales > Cyperaceae > Rhynchospora > Rhynchospora pubera. The sequence continues at coordinate 283,443,799 of CM051460.1, forward strand.
AACTAACCCAGAGGAGATGACATATGACTATGAGATCGTGCTAGATCCTACTGAACAAATGGACCCCGCCGACCTGCAAGGACGGCAGCCGAGAATGGTAAATTTGGATATCCATATTCCTAACATTCCGGGCCAACCTGACCTTACTCTCGAGGAATTGGGAGAAATAGTGCGGCAAATGGTCAACCAAATCTGGGAGGCCACGGCCACTGAAGAAGCGGATGGAGAAAATGAACCCGCTGAACCAGAGACGGAGGAAAATGTCAGCACTGAACGGGGGGCAGCCGTCACCTCTACTGATGACCAAGCTGAAAACACCGCCCCTTCAAACCAAAGCCAAGGAGAAAACCAAAACCAAAGCTCTGGATCATGCCAAATGATAACCATTGATGATGACTCGGGCTCGGAAGAGCCTGAACAAGAAGAATTTCCTGAAGAAGAATATCAATCCCTCGCTGACCCTGTTGGATGGATGAATCACTTGGTCAATCGAGTAGAAGAGCCTAACAAAAGAATTGGATGGCAAGGGAGCGATGACGAGCTGGAACCAGAACACCCTTACCTGGTCGACCTGCAACCCTTTGTCCTAGATCCTTGGCCAAAAAGGCGACTGCCCACAAGCTCTAAGCGAACCGGCGAAATACAAGCCTCCTCTTTACCATGGGTAGAAAGGATAAGGCATAACAGGTCACGAAGGGAGATACGCTCGCTGGAATACGGCCGAGTCAGAAACTTGGTATCCCCTGCCATCGATCAAAATATAGAAACAAAAGCAGAAATCACCCGACAATTCAGACAAGCGTCAATCGTGGAAGGTATGGAAGGTCATGAGCCATCTCCTCACTATCCCATCCCCAGTACATGGCCCAGACATTATGCAGATGACACAATAAAAGGGTATTATGATCCCGAAGTGTTCATCAACATCCAAAAGGAAACCATCGCCGACGCGCGAAAATTAAAGAATGCCGCCAAGGGGCAAGGTACTTCTGAAAGCTGTCGGGTAATCACCATAAGCGAGTCTAACACAGATGGCGAAGAGGAGGAATCTCCAACGACCCAAGGTGACAGCTCACAAAGTGAACCAAAACTCACTCAAAAGAAAACAGCCAAGCCAAAAGAAAGCCCGCTTAAATCACACGCGGCGGACAGCTCAAGGGAAGCAACCCATGTAGGCCGAGGTCTAACCCAAGGAGTCACAACAGATGGCCCCGCTCACCGCACGAGGTCAAAGCAAGCACAACCAAGCACCGCTTTAGACAGGGGGCAAGCCCAACAACCATCAAAAGAAGACAGCGCTGCCTTCACTTCAA